>CM076572.1:80667234-81267234 GCA_034641835.2 Pinus albicaulis
GGTGTGTTACATCATTTTTTGGTCATCTAACCTCTCACCGTCGTATGGACCTGGCACACTATAAGACCAATTTTACCCTAAGTAAAATTTCTTTCACTATGTAAAATAACTTAATAAACCACATTTATTAGGTCATATATTCAAACAATGAAACCCCAAAGGAAATATTAAACAAACCTATTTTGTTTAATTTTCCCTCATGGAATAATTAATTAAACCATAATTTAATTAATATTCCTCATCATATTTAACACAAAATAGGAAAATTAATTAGATAAATCACTATTATTTTATTATTTTCTAGGAATAATTATTTAAATATTATTTAAATAATATTCCTTGTTAAATTTGACTAAATCATTTATAAATAATTGAATAAATCACTATTTATTTAATTATTACTCAACCACATTCTTAAAATAATAAATAAATCATTTATTTATTTATTATTTATAAATAAAGGGATTTGACCAAATTCAAATTCTTTTTCCGCCCAAAAAAAATAATAAAATATTCCATAAAAGGTGGATCTAGATTTGGTTAATATTATTTTAATCATACACCAAGATCTAGAATGACCCAATATTTTGCTATAAATAGGAGGGTTTTTCCTACCATTCCTCACCTTTTGTTGCCTATTGGATCACTTTGGATCTATACACTTGGTCACATTTTTTTCCATTATTCGCCGTGTGAGCTCCCTTTGAGTTCTATCTTTGTCCGGGTTTTCTACACCAACAAGAGAGAGAAATTCTAGATTTTAAGTGTTGAGGACTTTCAAGAACCCATCCCATTGAGGAGAATTGGAAACACCTTTCTTGTTTTCCTCCCAGGTGCCCTTAATACAAAAAAAAATCTTTCAAAAATTGTTCTTGTCTTGTCTATTGGATATATGGAGCAAACCCTTCTTTTTACTGCTTAATGTCTTTCTATGCATAGATCTGGTTTTTTGCAGCTCTTGTCTTGATCAACTAACTGCAGATCTGAAGATATTGGCAGCCACTTTTGATGTTAGGGCTATTAGCTATGCGTAGCTAAAGTGGTCTTTTTCGTACACTTCGACAAAGGATTCCTACTAACAAATGGCAACTCCACACGGGTTTTAAATTACGACCACTGTCATTTTTCATATTCCTGCATATCCAGCTACTTTAGACCCTAGGGTTTCTTTTCAACTTTTTGTTTTTCCCATTTTTATGTTGTTTTTCTCACATAAAACCCTAAAACATTAAAATTTGTAACTTCCGCGTGTTTCTGGCCCTATTGCGCAGGTGACCGACATCAGCCGCAACTGAGACGACAACTTTTCTGAAAATTTGCCGCCGAGACACCCGGAGCTCCAGGTCGCACTTTTCAGCCCATAACCTGCGACCTGGACCTCCAGGTCGCACTTTTCAGCCAATTTTCTGCGACTTGCACTGAAAACAGGTCAGAACCTGCGACCTGCCATTTTTTCAGCTGTTTTTCTGCAATTTTTCTAGGTTTTGCTGAAGCTTCTGTCAGGGTTTTCCAGCCTCTGCCTCCACCCGTTTAGACCTGTTTCTGATCTTTTTTGCTCATCTAAGTGGGAACCTAGCCCCTACCTACATCAGGAAAAGTTTTTAGTCAAGCTCTAAAATTGGCCTGCTTTTCCGAGTTTCAAATTTTCCCTTCGCATCCGATACTCCTCCCTCAGACTCTAAATCAGCTTTCTTCCTTTCAAATCCCCTCTTGTTGCTTTGTCTGACCTCCCTTTGACCTCCCCGTCCTTCCCGCTTTGCTGATTTCCTCTTTTCCAAACCCACGGTCAAGCCTTGGCCGTGATCCGCACCTCTTTTGAGCAAGCCTTCTTACCTTCGGCCCTTTCACCCTAGATCTATTGGCCTCTTTTTAGTGTGTTTTGACTAGATTTTTTCCCTCTCTTAGATTAGTTTTGAGAGACCCGCCTTTTTGGGTTGAATCGATGCAATAGTAGCTGTTAATTTTCTGTTATTTCAGCATTATATATTGTTTTTGCAGCATTATTTTCAGTTACGCAGCACACTTTTTCTCTTGCTCTCAAAACAAAAAGGGTTTAAAAATTAAAATTAACGCACGCCACACACTCACCCTAAGCGAAGAAGAGCCTGGTTTACACCGCCAGGCAAAGACTTTAAAATCAATTGACACTGCACCTATCTGCCTTTGTTTCGACATTGTAATCACTTGATTCTGCACCTCCTTGCCCTTGTGGTCGTTCTTCTTCCCATTGTGCCGTACTAGGTTGTCATCATTGCGCCCCCAAGTACTTCTGAGACTTTTGGCCTTCACCTCAGCCTGGCCGACTGACCCGTTCCTCCCAACTGGCCATCGAGCCAAATCTCCGAGTCCGCACTGAATTTCTCTTCCGACTTTGGCTCTTCCCTTCCCGGGGTTCTCCCCCTGTCACCTTCACTATGTCTGGTCCAGGGCCTAACGCTAGCGGTGCTCCCGGCCCTAATGCCGGAACTACTACTAGCGGAACCGCCACAGGAACTACCTCGGCCACACCCTTGCCGCCGTACATCGCAGGCCTCAACCTCCCCGATTTCAATCAGTTGATCAATGACCCTATCCGCCACGATGTTGGTTGGCCTGCTATGCCAACCAAGCTCCCCTCCGACATCCCTAAGTTCGAAGGCCTTGCTAGAGAAGATCCAACCAACCATGTCCGATATTTCCACATGTGGTGTTCCTCCAATTCCATTACCGATGATTCCATCCATCTTCGGTTGTTCCAACGCACGCTTACCAGCGAAGCTTCTAAATGGTATGTTGACCAAGCCACCTCTTCCCATACCACCTTTGCGACCATTGCCCAAGCCTTTTTATCTTACTTCCAGCTCCCTCTCCGCTACGATACTGGTACGGAGCTTTTGACCTCTTTCAAGCAAACCTCTTCGACCCGCCTTTCCACTCATGTCCAGGAATGGCGACGAAGATGGAGCTTATGTCGAGCTCCCCCCTTCGAAGATCGGATCTATATGGACTGGTTCCTTCGCTCTCTCTTAGCTCCCATTGGCAAAGATGTCGCCTCCCATTTCCCTCAAACTGAAGAAGATGCCCTCCAAATAGCCTTGAAATATGACCTGATCTATGCTCAGTCTGGTTATGTTTATACCATCCTCCCTGACCTCCCCAGGCTCGGTGGCGCTAACGCCCCGGGGGCATCTCATTCCGTCGATGGTATCGTTGGAGCCCTTTCTCATCCGTATGCTCAACCTCTTATGGGCTATGGTCTCCCTCCTGGAGGGGCCAGCACCTCTAGCACTCTTCCCCCTCCCGGTAGCATGTATCCAAGATACGGCATGCCTCCTCCTTTTGCCCAACCTCTTGCTTACCTCAATGTTGCCCAACCTAACCATTACCCTTATCCGCAGCCTGGTGCGCCAACTCCTCCAGCATATGCGCTTCCATCTCCCTTGCCTCCTCCAAACCCGCACCAGCACCTACAACCCCCGCCAGGGCAAGTATTTGCACAACAGGGCGCGACTAATCCCCCTTCTTCTCAAAGAAGGCGGACAGGCAATCCAAACCAATCTGCCCCAGGCACTCATGGACCCAATCCTCAAGGTGTTGACCCTAACACTGCTAACCAGCAACAGGACACTCAGCCCAAGCCGGACAGGCCGCTTCGCACAAATAAGCCTTGTTCGTGTTGCGGTGTTTATGGTCATTACACCCACGATTTTCCCCTCTTACCCCAGATGTGGCAGATGTGGGAGTCTCAAGCAACATTGCACAGACAACATGCCTCCCCTCATGCTCCTCCTAATGTGGCCACTACCCAACCAGCTGTGTTTACTGATCCTTTCCCTCAGCAAGGATTCGTGGCTACCCAACCACCTGACGGATGGGTCGCCACTCCACCTTCCATTTCTGGTTCCTTCGATTACCAGATCCTCATGATGAACTCTGATCCTTCCCCTCCTGTCAACCTTCACCTTCAAACTCGGTCTCGCCAGTACCCCAAGCCTCCCGCTCAGTCTGCCCCCGAGCCTCCTTCTTCAGGTTCTACAGAGCCTCTTTCGACATCCAGTGGCCCCTTACATATCCATCAACCCAAATTTGAGGTTCATACCAAGATTCCTAAGGGACCATTACGTCGAAATGCTGCTTCTGGTCGAGCTGCTCATTTGTATAGCATAGTAGATGATTTGGCGCAATCTCCTGCTGCCATTTCCACATTGGAACTCCTCCAATCGTGCGCTTCCCAAAAGAAGGCTCTACTATCTGCCGTGGGCGCTGTAGATCCTGCTGATGACCAAATGATTGTTTTCGACGCCCATCAATCAGAACATCCTCCTCTTCCTGCTTCTGTCGCCTTCCAAATCCCAGTCAAAATCTAGAATGCCAACGTTTCTCGGTGTATAATTGATGAGGGGGCATCCACCTGTGTGATGTCCGCTTCGGTTTGGAAGCAACTCGGATCTCCTGACTTGGCCCCTTCCACGATCACCCTTCGAGCGTGGGACGGCCATGCCTCCCAGCCCATCGGCCTTTTCCGTAATTGTCCTATCACCCTTGCCGGTAAGACTGTTTGTGTTGACGTCGAAGTCATCAACGCCCCTCTAGATTACAACATTCTATTGGGACGAAGCTACACCTATGCCATGTTTGCTATCCCCTCTGTGATTTTTCGCAAGATGTCTTTTCCTCACAATGGAAAGATAGTCACCATCGACCAGTTGACTTATCATGAGCCAAAGTCTCGTGACCTCCCCCGAGACGGCACTTTCATCTCTTCGCTGTGAGCTGGCCAAGAAAACCTGCCTGACTTCGACCCCAAGGTCTCCTGTCTACAAAGATTCTCCCCTGCTTGGAACTTTTCCTGGTCTCTCTGATCCCAGCTTATCGAATGTTTGCATGATGCAATCGTCTCGGGCTGCCCTTAAGCAACCCGCCTCGGCTAGTCAGCAACCTCAGACACAACCTCGCCCACCGCAACCCGCTCCTAGCCCTTTATCTCCGCCAGCCGGACCTTCTCCTTCTGGCCCTTCTCCTACAGCTGGTGTCCCTGAACCCCTTTATCCCCCTGGATCGGTTCCCCCAGGCCTTAACCATCTTGGAGCCGTCCCTCCTGGTCATTATCCCTCTGGTCAGATACCTTTCCTGGTTCCCCCTCCCGAAGTCTATACGGTCCCCGTCATGGCCACCCTCTCTCTCCCTAACCTGACCTTGGGCATACCCGTCTTGTACATTGACCCTCCAGCCGCTACCCACCCGGTCACCCCAAACCCTACCTTGCTTTGACACCGGTTCAACCGGTCCCACTCGCTTCCTCCGGGCCCCCCGCACCTCCCCAAGACCCTGCCCCTGTGGTGACAGCCCCGAGAAAGCAAGGCAAAGCTCATAAGGGGGCAACCAATCAGGACCAAGCCGCCCCGACAAACCCTACCCCTCCTCGACCGCCAAAGCACGCTATCCAGTGCGCATTGTGCGATATTGTCAGTCACGCCACCCATATGTGTCCTGAATTGCCGCACCTCAAGATCCTGGTCAACGAGACGTTTCCAGACTCTGATATCCCCGAAGTCTACGTCACTATCCCGGATTCTATCCCGAAACTCAAAACCTTGCGCACAAATCACCCTTGTGCTTTGTGTGATTTTCATGGCCATTACACCCACCTCTTTCCCCGCCTTGACGAGTATCGTTCCTCCTTAGACACGTACCGCAAATTCATGGCTACGCACGACAAGATACCTTCTCACTTGTCTGTGAATGCTACTTCGATTGGACCAGAGGATATTCCTACTCTCATTCACATTCCTCCTCCCGTTATCGAACCACCAGAGCCTTCGCTCACCATTTTGTACCTATCGTCATCCTTGAGAGATAATTCACCTAGCCTCCGACCCACAGACACTCTCGGTTCCCCCTCAGTCAACCTTGGATCTATGGACATTGCGCATGTGAGCCCTTCTCCACAAGATGACCAGTCACACATCACTACATCATCGGGTGATCCTCCTTCCTCCAGTCTTCTCATCTTCCAGTCCGATGAAGACATTATGGAAGCCATGACCAACCCTAACTTTCTGTGGGATGATATGCACCATCGCGCATACTTCCTCCCACAGCAGTCCCATGACCAATATGCTGTGGAAACCAAAGACTTCATTCCCAATGCAGTCGATTGGTTCAAAAATCCCATCTCTACACTTGACGCTTTCGAAGAAGGAAACATGACCAACATCTCTCCTACCATTAAAATTGACATTTCGGTCAAACCAGGAATCGAAGAATATATCACCTTGGGCGCCCAATGCACCCCGGAAGAAATCGAAGCTTACACTAATATTTTCAAAGAATTCCGCGATATTTTCGCTTGGTCCTACTCCGAAATGCCTTGGCTCGATCCCACCATCGTTGAGCATCATATCGACACGTGGCCCGAAGCCAACCCTGTCCGAAAAAAGTTGAGACCCATTAATCCTTCCAGACGTGATGCTATCAAAGCCGAAATCGATAAGCTCAAGCAGGCTGGTTTCATTTATCCTATTGAATACACCACTTGGGTGTCCAACCCAGTTCCCGTCCTCAAGAAACAAGGCACCATCCGTGTCTGCACGTACTTTCGCGACTTGAACAAAGCTTGTCCCAAAGACAACTTCCCCACACCATTTATTGACCAAATCATTGATGAGTGTGCGGGGCATGAGGTTCTATCCTTTATGGATGGTTTCTCCGGATACAACCAAATCGTTATCCGTCCTGCCGACCAGCTTAAAACTGCATTCATCAGTTCGTGGGGGACTTTTTCTTACCGGTTCATGCCTTTCGGCCTTAAAAACGCCGACGCCACTTTTAAATGGGCCATGTCTTATTGTTTCCATGACTTAGCTCATATTATCCTTGCTTATTTAGATGACCTCACTGCGCATTCTAAGCATCGGGCGCAGCACCTACATGATCTGCGTACCATATTTCTCTGATGTCGCAAGTACAATATCCACCTTAACCAGTTGAAATGTGTCTTTTGCGTCCCGCCAGCCGTCTCTTAGGCTTCATAGTGTCTAAGGATGGTATCACTCTTGACCCTTTGAAAGTTCAAGCCATTCTTGAACTTCCCATTCCACGTACCCTACGCCAGCTCCAAAGTCTCCAAGGCAAAGCTAATTTTCTTCGTCGGTTCGTCCCTGACTATGCCACCACCGCGCATGGGTTCCTCAGACTCCTCCGATCCAATATCCCATTTTTTTGGGATACCTATGCTCATGAGTCTTTCGATGCCCTCAAGCAGGCTCTCACATCCGCTCCCTTGATCCGCCCTCCCGACTTTGATCAGGATTCCATCCTGTACATCTCCGCTTCCACCTATTCGGTTGCTGGAGTCCTTATCCAGGAAGATGAAAATGGTATCGAGCATGTGATCTACTACGTCAGTAAGAACCTTGTGGGGCCTCCTGTTTCCTACTCACATGAAGAAAAACTAGCGCTGGCTGTTGTGTTCTCAGTCCAAAAACTTCGTCATTACATCCTCATGTGTTCCACCAAGGTTGTGACTAATTCCAACCCCATGGCTTTCCTATTGAGTCGCCGCATCCTCACTGGGAAGTACGCCTGTTGGGTTGTCATCCTTCAAGAATTCGACCTCGAATTTGTCACACCAAAAAGTAAGAAAGGTTTAGCCCTTGCTGAACTCATTTCTGAATTACCTACCGGAACACAAGATCCTCCAGTTAGTGATGATTTCCCTGATGAGCACTTATTCTCCATTACTTCGGACGATCCTTGGTACGGCGATATCCTCACTTACTTGCGAACCCAAAAGTTCGCTCTTCACCTTGATCATGACGCTCGACGACGTATCCGACACCAGGCTCCCCACTACCTTCTTATTGGTGACGACCTCTATCGTCGCGATATAGATACTGTCCTTTGTCGTTGTCTCACATGCCCCAGTGAACCCGTCCTCAATGCCTTACATAAACGGCGCTTGTGGTCAGCCACCTCTCCGGTCTTGCCTACGCCCCAAAAAGTCATGTGCTTTGGTGTTTACGGCCTTCCCCTCTTCCCGGTGGTGCGTGAAAGCGGTCAAAACCTTTGTTCCAATTGCCCGACATTTTCGCCCCTAAGTATGGCCTGTCCCCTAGCTCCCTCCCGTCGGTCGTCTCATTTGGTCCCTTTTGTAAATGGGCCATGACTTTATGTGGAGGTGTCACCCATCATCCACCGGTAACCAGCAAATATCCCCGTCCGTGGCGGTGCATTGCTTTCCCGAATGGAGGCGAGGCTAATATTTCATTTAACAACACGGCAGCTACCGCAGCCCTCTTTTTCTTTAACCACGTTATCGCTCGATTCGGGGTTCCGAAACAACTAGTCTCCGACCACGGCCAACATTTTGAAGATGAGATATGGCGTGAGCTATCCTCACTGTTGGGTTTTGAGCACCAATATTCCTCCTCCTATTACCCCCAAGGTAATGGCCAAGTTGAAGCAGTCAACAAAATCCTCAAGACTATGCTTCAACGAACGGTGAATAAACACAAAATAATTGGCATCTTATCTCACTCTTATCACCTTATGAGCCCTATTAGACCTTTATTAAGGCCTTACGTCGGGTTTACACTCTCCTTTCGATTCACTCCAAAGAGAGTGGTCTTACTTATCGAGTGTGAAATTCCTTCCCTACATCTGGCCGTTGAACTTCTCCCTGACACCCAACCTCTAGAACAATGACTTATCATGCTTGAACGCGCCTCCCAAGATCGTCATGTTGCCTTGCAAACCATGGAAGCGGCCAAGAAACTCACCAAAGCTCAGTATGACAGAAAAATCGAGCCTCGTACTTTTCACGAAGGTGCCCTTGTTCTAGTTTATGTCTTAGAGGATTTCGAAGGTAATCCCCTTCCTAATCCTCGCAATGCACTCTATCTTAAGAAATATTACCCTTAGCATTTCCCTTCTGAAATGCATGTTTTATTTTCTTTTAGATAGCCAGCATCTTTTTCGTTTTTTGATACTTCACCAGGACACATTTTGTCCAACATGGGTCACTTCCCCTCTCATTAAAATCGCATTTCTTCACTTACAACACTTGTACTTGGGGCACCACTTTGCCTCCTTACTTGTCTTTGTTTGTGTTGATTTTCGTCGTGAGTTACCATCTTGTACTCATGTTTTCATGGTTCCCCATTGGACCTTTACTGTGTGGCAGCACCATCGAGTCGCCCTTGTTTAGAGCATCCAAGTGGAGTCATCATCGCATTCATGGAGTCTATCCCGAGTCCCTTTGTACCTCGCTATAGTCATTCATTCCTCATTACTTGGTTTCTCTCTTGTGTCACACATTATGGCCTTCAGTCCCACTGTCCTTTATCCCTGATGATATTGTGTCAGTCGTTGCCATGTCATTCATGCCCTTTATGCTCTAGCAAGGGAAGTCGTCCATTCGCTACTCAGTCCCCTACATTCCACCATCATCATTGGTATTAATCTGTTCGTCGCTCTACTATTTTCTCTCGTGCCTTAGTTGAGGACCTCCCATTGCCTCACCTATGGCGGGCCTCCTTCTGTCGACTTCAGCTCCTTCATTCCAGAAGACAGGTCTAGAGGGCAGTGTACCTTGGTTCTAGCTTCCACTCTTGTTCGGTGCCTCGGATCAGGCAAAGGGATCTCTCATTTCCCTTTGACTTGACTGTTTCTCCACTTCAGCTCCTTTCAGCACGATCCGTATGCTTGATGGTTCAGTGATGCAGCAGCAGCCTTTGATCATTCCCGGGTGTGTGTGAGATGTCACAACCCTCATGAGGGGGTGGCCCTGCAGGTAGCCCCCCACATGCCCGGATGACCTCTTCCGTACAGCCTTCGATGCAGCTCCATATATTTGATGATCTCGGCCTTAGCCGCTTGCAGCGCCTCTTTGATTTGCATGTATCAGTCAGATTTTGTGAGCCCTTCCCCATGTATAGGGGGCATTTGGGTTGTATTTGTATCTCATGTACTCAGATATTATTGTATAAGTCTTGGCTGTTATCCCAGGCACAGCATGTATGTCGGATTCATCATTGTATTATTATCTGGCTCATGTTTATGCCGGTTGTACTTTATGGTTCGGTCCCTTGTTTACTGGACCCACTATTCTTTTGTACTTTGTCTCGGCGGGCATAGGTATGCCTCCCCCGCCGCCTTTAGCACAAGTACCCTCTCATAAAAAGAGACTTGTTGCACCTGTAAGTCTCATCTCCTCAGGGTCTAGTTCTTCAACACATTAGTCTACCTCACATTTCTCTCTCTGGCTTCCCTTTTGATGTCTGGTGATTGAGTTCTTACAACGTACTTCGGTCATACGATTTGCTCCTAACACTCGCACGCTGGGGGGCAATCTGTTACACCATTTTTTGGTCATCTAACCTATTATCATTAGATGGACCAAAGTACACCATGTAAGACCAATTTTACCCTAAGTAAAATTGCTTTCACTATGTAAAATAACTTAATAAACCACATTTATTAGGTTGTTTATGGTCTAAACAGGAAACCCCAAAAGGAAATATTAAACAAACCTATTTTGTTTGATTTTCCTCATGGAATAGTTAATTAAACCATAATTTAATTATTATTCCTAGTCATGTTTAACCCAAAACAAAGAAATTAATTAGATAAACCTTTATTTATCTTATTATTTTCTAGGAATAATTATTTAAATCTTATTTAGATAATATTCATTCTTAAATATGACCAAATCACCCACAAATAATTAAATAAATCATTATTTATTTAATTATCCTTCAACCACTTCCTTAAAAAGATAAATAAATCATTTATTTATTTATTATTAACAAATAAAGTGATTTGACCCAAGTCAAATACTTTTTCCCTCCAACAAATATAATAAAATATTCCATAAAAGGTGGATCTAGATTTGGTTAACATTATTTTAATCATGCACCAAGATCTAGAATGACCCAATATTTTGTTATAAATAGGAGGGTTTTTCCTACCATTCTTCACCTTTTGTTGCCTATTAGATCACCCTGGATCTATACACTTGGTCACATTTTTTCTACATTATTTGCTGTGTGAGCTCCCTTTGAGTTCTATTTTTGTCTGGGTTTTCTACACCAACAAGAGAGAGAGATTCTAGATCTGAAGTGCTGAGGACTTCCAAGAACCCATCCCATTGAGGAGAATTGGATACGCCTTCTTGTTTTCCTCCCAGGTGCCCTTAATACAAAAATTCTTTCAAAAATTGTTCTTGTCTTGTCTATTGGATATATGGAGAAAACCCTTCTTTTTACTGTTTAATGTCTTTCTATGCATAGATCTGGTTTTTTGCAGCTCTTGTCTTGATCAACTAACTGCAGATCTGAAGATATTGGCAGCCACTTTTGATGTTAGGGCTATTAGTTATGCGTAGCTAAAGTGGTATTTTTTCGTACGCTTCGACAAAGGATTCATACTAACAATGGGTCTTCCAGGATTGGTGGGCCAATCATGACTAGATAGGAAGATGAAATAGTGAAATTTTTACATCAGGATAATGATGGCAGTGAGATTTCTAGAACTCACAATATTTATGAATTTTTTTTCTAGAAATCTAGGACCACTACTTAGTCATATTCAAATAGTGAAAATTATGGATGACTAACAGTGGCTCCACTTGGGGAGGGCAGCTCCTTCTTAATAGGTGTCTAAAACTTCAAATTTTCTGGCTTTTGGAGATCAGTGCCTTTTCCATTGGGCAAATGTGCTCTTTCTTCATTTGCTGATGTTTGTTTTGAGTATGTAATCTCTGAGATCTGACAAGACATTATTTATATCAGCATCATTTCTACCTACCCAATCTACCTGCCTAACATTTTTTCTTCCTTGGGTGCACTTGAACTGGAAAACCCTTGACATTTCTCTTTTTGGAAAAAAAAATCAAACTATCTAATTGTACCCTGATTTCTTCCAAGAGTTCAGACTAGGTTGATGAACTCTTTTTATTTTCTACCTAATCTACTCATTTTTCAAGCTTAAGTTGTTTGACAAACTTTATTCTCTATCCTACTAACATGAAATTGAAAGCACGATAAATCAGGATTAGACAGTCTGACTTACCATGAGTTGTGGCATTGAAACAAGCTGCACACAAGTGTTATTTTTGTACAGAGAAAACTTAGGAAACATGAGGGAAATATATGTCATTTGTTTAAAATCCCCATTTTCCTCTTTGGTTCAGATTTGGGCATGTGGAACCAGCATCTCTCTTTCTTAATCTATCTTTTGACAAGTCAAACTTCAAAAATTTTGACCTACTCTTTTTCACTAACTTATCAACCATAAATTTAAAACATGTTCAGCCATGATTAGGCTGGATGACTGAACAAGGCTTTTTGAAATAAGCAGTGGCATTTAGACTTGCACACTTTCAGCATTATTATTTTGTTTTTTAGGTATGGGGCTGTACCTCTCCTTCAAACTCTGCCCTCTTTTCTTTTTATATTGTTTTTGTGATTTTTCTTTTCATCAAATAGTGATATGTACAATGAATGAGAAAAACAAACAAGGTTTCTTGACAAAAGTAATGTTTAAGCATCCTCCCATTTACCGGACCTCCAAACATTTTAGTCCCATCCAGCTCTTGCAAAAAGAAAGCATTGTTGCCTCTAGCTGACTGGATGATGTAAGGGGCTTTCCATAGATTTTCAAACTTGCCATGTTTGCCCTTGTCTTCCCTTCTTGAGTCCCATTTTAGAGCCATGTCTCCAATGTGGAAATCATTTGCTTTGGTTCTCCTATCAAATATTTTCTTGATATTGTCCTATATAGCTTGTGTCCTTTTGTAAACTTCCTCCCTTGACTGTTGCAAATGAATAGTTTGGTTCAGCCTCCTCTGCATGTCATTTTCTTCTGATTGTACTTCTTGAAGAAGCTTCATGACTGGAACTCCCAAAGAGGTGGGGAAAACTGCATCCATGCCATAAAATAGTTGATAGGGAGACATACCAATAGATTTCTTGGTGGTTAGTCTATCAACCCATAGTTCATGCACTAGTTTGCTATGCCATGCTTTTTTATTTTGTTCTAAGAGCTTCTTAATGATGTTTACCAAGCTCTTGTTAGAGGACTCAGCTAGTCCATTACCTTGTGGGTAATAAGTAGTGGAGTGGCCTAGGGTGATGTGATATTTATAGCAAAAGTCCACCACTTTCTTAGATGTAAAGGCAGCAGCGTTATCGGTGATGATCTTCTTAGGACAACCAAACCTGGACAAGATGTTGGTTTCAAGGAATTTGATGATGACTGAGTCAGTGGCATTTCTAGAAGGGATGGCTTCTATCCAATTGGTGAAATAATCAATGGCAGTGAGGATCCACTTATTTTGGGCAAATGAAGTAGGATGGATCTCTCCTATGAAGTCCAAACCCCACTGCTGAAAAGGGGCTTCAACACTAATGGGGTGCAAAGGTAAAGGTAGGAACTTTATTTTTCCATCAAAGATTTGGCACTTATAGCAAGTCATGACTAGTTTGTGAGTATCGGAAAATAGGGTAGGCCAATAGTAGCCAGCTCTAAGTATCTTGTTGGCTGTGGTCTTCCAATAAAGGTGACCCCCACATTCTCCCTCATGCAATTCATGCACGATTTTTTCTGCATCATCTTCAAGCAAACATTTAAGCAGCAAACTAGCAAAACTCTTCCAGTACAATACTCCATCTAAAATGCAAAAATTTAATGTTTTTTTTTAAGAATCTAGCTTTGGTTTTTGACAAAGAAGGGGGAGCATTGAGATAAAGAAGCACATAAATAATATCAGCATACCAAGATGAATTTAAAAACATTTCTTCAATGTATGGTGTTGTACATTCTTTAGTTTCTTCTAACATACCAACCATATTCATGTCTAAAGCTTGGAAATTTGAGTCAGCCATAAGTTTTGCAAGTCCTTGTCCTTTAATCAATTTAGTGGGTCTGATTTCTAAATCATATTCTAAAATGGTAGCAATCCACTTGCCCCTTTTACCATCAGGTTCTTGATTAAGTATATCTTTGACAACTGTGTGTGGTACAAATGTTATGATATGTGAATGCAAAATATAAACTCTAAAATCCTTCAAAGCTTTGATTAAGGCAAAGGCTTGTTTCTCCATAATGTTATACTTTAGAGGGGCATCCCTTAAGGCTTTGCTGAAGAAAGCTATGGGTTGTTCTTGCCCCATGGCGTTCTTTTGCAACAATATTGTTGCCACAGTATGTTCAGAGGCAAAGGAGAAAATGCAAAAGTCCTTGGTGAAGTCAAGGCTGACTAAGACTGGTGTTTGTGTGAGTGCTTGTTTTACCAGCTCAAAATATTGTTTTGCTTCCATATTCCACTTCACTCCTACTTCCTTTTTAAACATATTTGTGATATTCCTTAGGAGCTCAGCAAGGTTAGGGATGAATCTTCTTAGGAATTTGATCTTTCCAATGAAAGATTGCAACTCTTTAACGTTTCTAGGATGGCTGATTTGTAAGATGCCTTCTATTATCTTGGGATCTATCTTGATTCCTTCCTTAGAGATTATGTGACCTAAGAGTTTTCCTTCCTGAAGGCCAAACAAATTTTTCTTATTATTTATAGATAGGCCATACTTTCTACATTTTTCAAATACTTTTCTCAAGTGGACTAAGTGCTCTTCATCAATCTTAGAGTAGACAGTGATGTCATCAAGATATATGACTATGAAGTAACCTATGTCTTTTGAAAAATCTATGTCCATTGCCCTTTGGAAAGTAGCCCCTGCATTCATTAAACTGAATGGAATTTTAACATACATGAATGTACCCCAAGGTGTAGTGAAAGCATTTTTGAGTTGGTCACTTGGAAAGACTAGAACTTGGTTATAACCTAAGAATCCATCTAGTAATGAGATTCTTTGTGAGTCAACTACTTTTTGGAGTATGTGATCCATTTTAGGCAAGGGGTAATTGTCTTTCAAGGAGGCTTTGTTCAAATTTCTGAATTCAATACAAAGCCTAATCTCCCTAGTCTTCTTCCTAACTGACACAAGGTTGGACACCCATTCTGAGTATTGGACAGGGACTATGATCCTAGCATCGTACATATTTTTTATTTCTTTCTCAACTGAGGGTAACAAGAGGGGGTTAATTCTTCTCAATTTTTATTTAAATGGTTTTTTATTTTCTTTGAGAGGAATTTTAAGTGGGACGATTTTGGTGTCATTGGATTTCAAGTCTTCATACCCCCAAGCAAACACATCTTTAAATTCTCTAAAAAGCTCAATGTATTTCTGTTTTGTGTGAGGTGGGAGAGTTTTGGACAGCTTGATTATTTTGGGCTCTTTCATTCCTCCAATGTTACATTCTTCTATATTTGTTTCAGTGGATTCCATCTTGAGTTGTTTAGCTACATCATTAAAATCGAATAGCTCTTCTAGTGGTGTAAGGCCTCTTGGCAAGGTGTCATCTTTGTACTGCAGAATTTCAAGTTCTCTTTTATCTGATTTATCAAATACTTCTACAACACAAGGGTTTTGAAGGTGGTTTATATCATTATCAAGGGGCAGCTCTGTTTTGGGAGTTTCATTTTCAGCGAAATTATTTCTTTCAAATCTTAAACTCTGTTTTATGCTTGCAAAGTCATTTCTGGATTGCAGAAAATCATCTATTTGGTCATCATTGTCAAAAACTTTCCAATGGTTCAAGTTGTCTGGTACAGTAGGCCTATTCTTTATTTTGATGAGGTATTGATTGTTTTCATAAGGTAAAGAGCAATTGCTGGCAGAAAAGGCAAGTTCATTGGCAAGGCAGTTTTGGGCCCTAGGGATGAAAATGAGCTCATATTTCTCAAAGGTTTTGAGAAGGTCTAGGGCAGCATTTCTATATTCCCTTAGCCTAGGGTTCTTGGCTGAATATTCTCCCTTAATTTTATTTATGATCAGTTCTGAATCTCCTTGAACCAAGATTTTCTTAGCTTTGAGGTCTTTGAGTAGGTATAAACCAATAAGGAGAGCCTCATACTCTGCACCGTTGTTGGTGCATTGGAAATCTCGCCTATAGGAATGGCCTTCATTTGTGTTGTGGAACCAAACCCCTGCTCCTGAACCAGCCTTACCATAAGAGCCATCAAAGCTTATATGCCAAACGGTGTCAATTTCAGTTTTGTCAATGTTCTGCACTTCGGGGATGCTAGAGTTTGGGGTGTCATTTTCTTGGTCAGAGGATTGGCTTGGTTGTTCTGAGGGGCTTAGTTCTCTCTCCTTTTCATTCACTTGTTCATTTATGTCATTTTCATTGTACAGGATGAATGAGTCAAGGTCTGAGTGAATGGAATAAACCGGTGTGTTATTTGGCGTATCTATGTTACTCGCCATGTATTTCATGTGGGGTTCCCAGTATAATCTCATTGTTTGATTGAAAACTGGGATGGTGGCATAAGTCATGTCCATTTGAAGGCTTCCCTGGAGTTTGGCCCCCCATGATCTAGATAAAATCATGCCATACTTTGGGGGGATGTCAGCCAAAACTATATCCATGACTAGACTCCTAGCGGGGATTTGTGCCAAATTGACACACAGATCTTTGATTAGGCCTAGACACTTGACCCTACTGGAATAAAAAGAGTACAAGTCTTTGTAGGGATTTTTGATATCTAAGCCCAATCTCTCCATCATAACCTTTGGCATGAGGTTGTGTGAGGCACCAGAGTCTAACATAGCATTATGCAGAATTTTTTCATGTATGTTCAGACTTACATAGAAAGGAGGGACAGCTCCTTCCTGATATTTTCCCTCTACTTCAGGACCAAAAAATAGCTCTGGTTTATCATCAGTTAAGTTTAAAGTATCGGTATCATTCCCTATATTTAACACTTTGAAAATCTGGGATCTATATACCTCTTGGGTTACCAACTCAGTGAGGGGTGTGGTTATCTTGATTTTAGCAATCTCCCCCTCAAAGCTGAAATGCGCAGGTGTCTTTATTGTATTTACATCAGCTTTATCAACCATGAATTTTTCTACATTTTTTATTTTCTTATTCTGATTTGATGGTTTGGACAGCAATGTTTTTTCAGGGCTACTAGTTGAAGTATTAGGGCAGCTTGATTCATTGCTAGGTTGGCTAGTCTTGGGTTTGTTTAGGTCAGCTTTTTAGGCCATAGTATTTGTGGTTTTTGTTGTCTTTTTAGGAATATGTTCAGAGGTCTTACAGCAATGTTTGGCTAATTTGTTTTAGGAACATCTTGATTCTTTTTGCTCCTAAGGTCATATTTCCTATGGACTTCCATAATGGCATTCTCAAATCCTAGTCTATAGTCTTTGGAATCTTCATATGATTTCTCATTTGGTTTTGAAGAAAACATCCTTTGTTCTTCTTCGGTAAGGAAGGTGTTGTCCTCATCATCCAAACCTATGACATTTACATGGTCTTCTTCCAACTGCTCAAGCTCTCTTTCATCTTCATCTACATAGTTGTCTTGGAAAGGAGGTCTGATTTGTTGGTCACTCTCTCTTTGTCTGACTTGAGGAGGGTCTCTTCTAAAAATTTTATTCCTATTCTTGTTTTGAAGATTGGCTTGATTTTCCCTAGGAGGTGTTCTCTCATTCAAACTGATTTTTTCCATCATTCTCTCCATTGTCCTAACTATGGAGTCAAGCTTGGTGTCAGCAGAGGAGGTTGTAGGAGTTGTGTCATCTTTATAAGTCACCCTTTTTTATGATCTCATCCTAGCCCTTTTCTCAATTAAATTGGCCTCTACACTCATAGCCTCTTTTTGCATGTCTTCTAGAGTTAGGTAATCTCTCTCCCTTAGTTGATAGGCCATATCAGTATCGAAGCCTTCGGGATATTTTACTAAGGCTAAGCCTTGAGGAGGTTTTATGTGAGGTGAGAGGGCATTGTAAACACTATTAAACCTAGTGGAGTAGTCATGAACACTTTCTCCCAGATTCCTTTTAAGATTGTTATACTCGGAAAGAATTTGAAGGGGGTTTTTCTTGATTTCCCATTTGTTTACAAAGGTTTGGTAGAGGGTAGGGAGATCATGAATGATGTTGGGAGGTAAGTCTTTAAACCATTTCTTGGGTTCTCCCCCTAGGCTCTAAGCAAAAATCCTCATTTTTATGGTTTCTTCTTCTATCTCCATGTAGTCAAAAGCATCACTAATTCTATCTACATGTTTCTGAGCAGTGATGGATTCAGTCCCTAAGAAGTGAGGGATCTTGGACTGATAGTCATTTGGAAGAGGTAATAGGGGTTGTTGTAGAGCCAGTGGAGCATACCAGGCTACCATGATGGGAGGAAAAGGAAATAAGGGTTGATTTACAAGGGGAGGATTTGTGAGAGGTGGAGAAGGATGGAGTGGGGAGGTTTGCACAATGGTGGCATGAATGGGTGTAGCTGGGGTACTTGGACCGGAGAACTGATTTTGAGTGGATTTGAGATGAAAAGGGCTGAAGTGATGGAGAAGTTGAAACTTAGGTGGAGTGGAAGGAGAAGCTTCTATACTGGAGCTTTGCTGCAAATCTACAAGGTCAGTTTGGTCAACCCTACTTTGTGACTTGGTCCTGAATAGATTCTTGGTATGGTGCAATTCAAACTAAGGATCTTGTGAAATTGTAAGGTGTTATGGTGCAGAACTTTCTCTATGAATGGTCCTGACAATGGGTGAGTTTCCAGCTTTAGAAGTTTTCCACAAAATCTTTTTTGGGTCATCAACTACGGCAAGAGGATTTGGGTCCGGGTGTGATCTGGTATTGATCCTTCGTGAATCCAGATCTCTTTACTCGAAGATCAGAGAGGCTTTACTCACACAATGTATAACTAGGCCCTTAAAAACTAATTTGGACTGATTTGACACAATCCTAGAACAACCTATGGGACTAGTGAGATGAAAAAAGGCCTACTGGAGGCTAGTGGAGTCGCCAGGTGGATTCTTTTTTTGAAATTTTGAGGATATGTATACAATGGTCCACCACCAAATTCTTGATAAAAATTAATCTAGGGAGTACTTTTGGGTTTTTGAGTTTCTTTATGCAGCCTTAAGGTTAATGAGTATCCCCTAGCCGAGTCATCATCTTGCTAGGATGGTGAAGCAATTAGTTTCTACTCTTGGCTATGGGTTGTTTTTTAAGTCAAACTAGGGATGTATATGAGTCTGTAAGAGTTTGTCAGGCTACTATGAACTCAGTCCCACCGTGATCGCCATTATGTTAGTTCCCCGTAATTTTCTAGATTGATTGAGATACAAATGGACAGGGTAACATCAAACCAAGCTTTGGAATCCAAGGACCTAGCCTTCCTGGATTCGAAGAGGGATCTCTCTAGTAGGTGCAAAGATGTGAACTTGTTTGCTGATTAGGGTAGATTTTAGGCTACTGTTCAGTGCAGGGTATTTTGATTTTTTTTTATTAGGTATGATGCTCAGATGGATTTAGATAGAAAACATGGAATATTGTTAATTCATTGGGCAATGGAGTCTAACAAGGTCATGATAAGTTCATCAATGGTTTCAAGAGCATTTGCAGGGAAATTTTAACTTGGTTGGTGGATCTTTTAAGGTTGTGAAGGGTCATGAGGTGAACATTAAGCTTGAGAAAAATAAGCTAATAAAGGGCAAACACTGAATCCTTTATGTACTTGTAAACTGAAAGAGTTAGAAGATTTATGAGCTTAGCAAGAGAATCAAAGGCATAAGCAAAACCTAATCCATTTGATTTCAGACTGAAAGCAGATAATCAACTAAGACAAACATTTAGATGAAACATAGAAAGGCAAGAAACTTATTTAACTTTCATAGATTTCACCATTAAGAGAAGAAAAACATTTAATATGCACAAGTAGTTATAACCATAGAAGAAGAGAAAACTATGAACATCTAAAGTTACAGCTGTGAAGGTTCTTTGAAACAAATTTAGCTAGTAAAGGCAAAGAGCATGATTCAAACAGACTTCTTTGACAAACCTAGGCAAAGCTGCTTTAAAGAGGAGATTCCAAGGACAGAGTATTTCAGTGGCCACAATATGCAGGGCTAGCCATAAATCATACTTGACACTAACTGATCTAAACCATTCAAGAAATGGACAAGCTAAGAACTTCTTAGAGAGCAAGAGATGGATTCCATAACATATCTCAACAGAAGAAAACATTGAGGCAGTGAAGGACAAACAGAAGTAAGGTGCCATCAGAAAACATTTCTTAATCTAAATTTTTTGTCCTACTCCAAAATAGCAAGATGGAAAACATAATGGAAAACTAGAAAACATGAACATAAGAAACACTTCACCATCAACCAAGCTTATGGATCCTGCAAACAACCTCTCTCCATCAACAAGCAAACCAGGGCATGCATGAGCTCCAAGACATCAAATTGTTATCAAAAACTCTAAGAGAATATGTATTTGCTTCAGCATAAGTCATCAAAATCCAACCAATACATAAGAGCCTCATGCTCTATTTATGGAGCAAATGAGGAGGTGGAAACCCTAAGAGGCTTCCAGAAACCCTAATTTAGCCATAAATGTCATAAATGTGCTTAATGACCATGCAAGGCCCAAGACACATAAGAGATAAGATAATAAATGGAAAAAATCAAAACAT
Organism: Pinus albicaulis; assembly: GCA_034641835.2. Taxonomy (NCBI): domain Eukaryota; kingdom Viridiplantae; phylum Streptophyta; class Pinopsida; order Pinales; family Pinaceae; genus Pinus; species Pinus albicaulis. The sequence continues at coordinate 80,687,767 of CM076572.1, forward strand.
AACTCCCAAATCAAATCAGGAGTGATTTGTCCAAAAAAAACATTAAAAAACCAATTTGTCATTAATCAGTGTCTTTTGTTGACCTTTTGGCAAAAGGTTGTCTCTGTCCGTAGCACCATTTCAGCAAAAAATAGGGTCTGTTGCAGCTAAGTTTTGGACCCCTTCCCAGCATCGGATTTGGCCCTGTGATGGCTCGTTGGAAAGCTTCATGAGTTTGATTTCCAAAAATACTTGATTTGTGATGAATGGATGCCATTTACCTACTCAAAAACCAAATCCCCCAATACTGCTCTGTGCGTAGCGCTAGGCCTAAAGCGGAGGCATAAAGGTCATTTTTGAGGTGTTTTTTGACCTTTTGAGGGGGCTAAAATGCTCCAATTGACCTGAAATTTTGTGGATGGATTTTTGGTGACATGAAAAATCAAAAAAATGTAAACTCCAGTAGCTGAGGATGCCCCAATATTGTGCGTAGCGCCTAGGGTGTTGCGCTCCTAGGGGTTAAAATTTGGATCAAACAAAAAGTTTCCGGATTTGCCTCAAAATTGGTGTGTAGACCCCTCAAGTGGTTTTAGACATCTGCTGAGAAGCATCAGCCAAGATTCCGAGGCTGTCATGCATTTTGGTCTTTTTTAGCTCTTCTAGCTCCATGAGGGCTTGCTTGAGTTTGGCATTGGCAAGCATGCTCTTCCTTGCATAGTGTTTGACCATTTTCTTCTGCAAGGCAAGGCCCCTCTTCACCTTTTTGAAATTTTTATGCTCCTGTTTATAATAGTAGATGACCCTTTGTGCCCTTTCAAAGTCCTTTTCCCATTCTTGAAGCTGGGCATCCTTTTCTAAGAGGAGAAATTTTGGACTCATCCCTTGGTCCTCATTATCACTGTCTAGATCAACAAAAAGATGGCAATGGGAAGTCTTTTTTATCCTTTTGCTCCTTCTTACATGTACCTTTTGTTCAACCTTTTCCACTTTTTCTTTTCCTTTGTCCAATATTTTGGTTGTTTGAGAAGTGATGGCCCTTTGCCTTTTAGAGGCAGCAAACACATTTCTTCTCCCTCTGTGATATGTGCATGTGAGAGGGGTAATAATGGGAGTTTTAAAGGCAATTTCATCATCATTTTGGCCTTTAGTTTGCTTGATATTTTCTGCACTTGCCTCACTCTGATTTTCTTTGTCATGTATGGATTGATTTTTGTCAAGACAATCATGACTGTCATGACTCTTTCCTTGACTGTCTGGTGTACTTTGATGGCTATCCTCCTCATCATCTTGCCCCTCCTCATCATCTGGCTGCTTTTCTTCATCACTTGGTTTTTCCTCTTCATCACCTTGTTGTTCCTCTTCATCATTTTGCCCACTTCTTTCATCTCTGTTTTCTTCTTGGCTACTCCCCTCCTCTTCACTGTTTTCTTCATTTTCATCATCTTCTTCTCCACTGCTCCCTCCTTGTGCATCATTATCTGTCTCAGTTTCCTCCTGACTGTTGCCTTCTATTTGTTCTTCACTAGGGCTATTGTCAGCCCCTTCACTTGGAAATTTAGGGGAGGAGGTAAGAGGTAAAATTCTTTGTGGAGAAGGCACATGGGGAGATGATGGATGTGTGGAGGTAGATGGTTGTGTAATGGAAGGCAAGTTCTGCTAGATGAAGGCCCTCGGGTCTGCAAACACATCATGTTAGATAAAGGTCTCCCAATATATTCCTTGATGCTCGAGCTGGTATAGGACAATCATCTTGATCAGGGAGTGGTGAAAGAGGCTTGGCATTTGGTAGTCATAGCTTTTCTTCTTGACAACTGAGGCCATTTTATCAATGCTTCAGAAAATTTAGTAAGGTAGGTTCATCATCTTGACCCTGGTAAAATGCATCAGCAACCTTATATGATATGAGTAGATCCGAGAGTATCTCCCCTCACATGTGAAATAACTGATAATCTTCCTCATCAATGCAGCATACCTCTCCAGCAAATGAGTAAAATGGAAAACAACCTTACAATTTTGTTAATAGCTGGGTTTTAAATAGGGCCCATAGTAGCTCAACTCCAACTTATTTTGTTTGAACCACACCTCACCAATGTCTGGTATACCTGTTGCTTTGGAATGATCTCAGATGAGAGCTCAAATTGTACTCCTGCCAAATTGACTTGATGGTTTTGCAAGCTACAGACGAATAATCTAGTTAAAGTCTGAATGGTTGTTGACTTGCCTGACCTTCTCACAAAATCTGTAGCACCCTACATCCTGGAAGCATGAAAGGATCGTAGGAGATGAAGTGAGTGGAGTGGTGTCAAAGGGCTCAAATATTTTTGCTTTTCTTCCATGATGTTTTTTCTTGGTGGGAGTATGACTCTCATCACCACTGGTATGAATATCTCCCTCTGACATGATGACTCATCCAAAAAATAGGAGTAGGACCTTTGGACTTTTCTTGAGGGTTTTTTGGGCAAACTAAGTGCTTTTAGTAGATTTAGGTCAACTTTTTTCAAAAGGAAAACTAAGGTGAAAATGATTTTTTTAGAGCTTGCACTTGGGGTTTATAGGTTAGCCTACAGTCACCCAATCTTTTTTTTTTGTACTCAAAACCAAATTCACTTGCAAACCCTAACTCAAAAACTAAGTAATTGATCTTTACATAGTCTAAGGTTTGGGCTAATTTTGACTATGGATCGCTTTCTTGTTTTTAGAAAAAGGAGAACTTGGGAGGAGACAAATTTCACCAACCTTTACACTTTGCTTGTAGAAGTTTTGAAGATGATTTTTGGATTTTTGGAGCTCTTTGAGAAAATTTGAGAAATCTGGCCGGAGCGTAGCGCCTGTGTGCATCGTCGGGCAGACTGGGCGGTGTCCCGGGTGCCTCCGGTCTTTTATGGGCCTGTGCGTAGCGTCAGGCCAAGTGCGCAGCGCCATGCTGTGAGCGCATAGCGCAGTGTATTTTTACACTGCTTGCCTCCCTCCTGTGCGTAGCGCCGAAGGCCAGGTGCGTAACGCCCGATAGTTTTCACAGTTTGGTCTGAAAACCGAAAAAAAAAATCTCCTCAACATCTTTCTTCTCTTTGAAAATGGCAAATGATGCATGGGGAAGGTTCAAGTGACCTTTATATTTGATTTTGAAAAGAAATTTAAAAACATCAAACCCACTTTTGTAAAGTTAATGTCTCCTATATTTTAATGTGCTTTTGACTAATATTTGCTGTGAACACACTTTTGACACTTTTTGGAAAAAATGTTTATTTATGCCTTTGTCATCTTTTGCAGAACAATATTTTTTGCATGGAGGCCCTTTGTTGGGAGTATGTTGCTAAGATGCACATCAAGGTTACACTTGCCTTTTTAGGTTGTTTTGATAATAACTTATGCCCAACTTTATATTTCAAAAACTTTGTTTTTCTACCCTTTGGTAAAATGATCCCCTTTAAACTGATACTCTTTGTCTTTCTTCTCTTAGTGCAGGTGAAGAAATGCTATTTTGGCAATAACCGTAAGGAGGAGGCTTCTGTCCTTGAAATATCTGAGATGATTTTTGCTTGTCACCACTGTTTTTTTAATCAACCAAAACAAACCCTGATACACTTTTACCTATAGGTCTGTCGTTTTTGTCTTGTTTGTGTCTGCCTCCTGGTGATGATTAAATCCTATTACCTTGCCTCTTCTTATTGCTGGTGGCCACCTTGGCTATTCTTTGAAAAAAATGTGAACAAGGAAAGATGTCCCTTGCAGTGTTTGTGCTCTAAGCCAAGGAGGTTTTTCTTGAATGACTTTGGGTCAAAATGCTTGATTTTATTCCCCTCTGAATGCAACCTCTTCATGCAGGAAGGCATAACTTTTTGGGCACCAAATCCATCCTATGACTCAGTGAAACCTTAGGTGACCTAATGGGGACCTTTGGACTTGGATTTTGGACAAAGATTTAGATTTAGGGATCACCAAGTATAAGATAGGACCTGTGATAAGCTTAGTGTGTTTTGAAGACCTAGGATCTAGCATACTTGACTATCCAAAGGTTTTGTAGAGACAATCAGTGTCTGAGAATATTATGGAAGAGACAGCAAGGCTATTTGATTGGTAGGTTTGAATAGTAGTAGGGAATCTTGTAGGTAAGCAAAACAGAGGATTTGGGCCAAAAGGCAAGACATGGTGAAAAATGGGTGACAGTTGGGGTTAAAATAAATGGCTTTAGCCCATGATGGGTCTTCCAGGAGTGGTGGGCTAGTCATGACTAGATAGGAATATGAAATAGTGAAATTTTTACCTCAGGATAATGAAAGCAGTGAGATTTCTAGAACTCACAATATTTATGAATTTTGTTTCTAGAAATCTAGGACCACTACTTAGTCATCTTCAGATAGTGAAAATTATGGATGACTAACACCAATGCCACTTCATTGTAAAAATTATGGTTCAAATCCCTGAGGTTGCAATAATAACATATAACATGTATGAGCATGTAGATAGCCAAGGATCACCTTGTCATGTCCAACATGACAACTCTGGTCCTGCTAGGGTGTTGCATCAACCAAATTTATCAAGGGACATGGTTTCCTATGTAGAGAGTTATTTCTTCTTGGATGTGCCAGTTGACTCTGTTTGCAAAATGCATGTTAAAAAATATATTGACATGGATGCTGCAGCTCGAGATAGGGATTTATTTTTGTGTAGGAAAGATGTTGTTAACATATATAATCGTCTAATGAAAGGAAATTAATAGTTGCATAAGAAGGATGAAATGAGTGTGAATCTTTGGTATAGGAAACACCCAAATGATTTTTTCTTTTATCAAAATCCCAATGGTGGAGATGTCCCTTTTATATTTGGAATTCAGACGAAGTGGATGTTGGAGACGATGGTGAAGCTATCAAATAATAGCCTAATAGCCATGGATTCGACATTCACCACGAATAAGTATGGTGTGAGTGTACTAATAATTATTGATCTAGTACAATAACTTGATTAATAATGATTGATGATATGAAGTTGATGATCTTAGTATTTTGAATGTGATAGTGTCAATTGTACACACTCGTCGTGTTTTATCACCAACAAAGTGGGGTGCCAGTTTCATGGGTGGTGGCATCACGTAATACATCACAGGACATTTCGCTATGGTTGGAGCAGCTCATGCATAGGTGTCACCAAGTTGATCATAGTTGGAAAGTTAATGCTTTCATGGTTGATGATGCATTCGCTGAAATTGGTGCTTTAAGGTAACTTCAATATTCTTATTTTACAGTACAACTTGTATTTATTACAAAAAAAACATGTTTGAAATTAATTGAATGTGGCAGGAGAATCACAAGGTGCAATGTTATCTTGTGTGTTTGGCACGTACGTCGAGCATGGCTAAAAAATGTGAATCGATTGGCCAATAATCCATAAATAGCAAAAGAAATGTTTAGTGATTTGTGTTTAATTATGAATTATTGTTCCAATGTTGAAGTGATCAATGCAATTAATGCTTTCTTCAACAAATTTGCTAATGAGGAAAAGTTCCTAGACTATTTCCACAAGAATTAGGTTGTTGGTGACAAGATTTGTAAGTTGAAAAACTCATAAGTTACATTTCTCTTTTTGGTTTGAAATATGGATGAAATATCTTCATTAACCAAAATTTTATGCAATTAGGGATGTGATTCAAAGGTTGTCGGGATTTTCCCCATGCAAATCAGGAGACAAACAATGTTGTGGAATCATATCATTGTTACCTAGAGACAAACTTTCTATTTGATAGAAGAAATAAATGTTCTCATAGGATGGATTGGTTGATATATGTCCTTCTAACAAATGTTGAACCCTGTTATCGGTTTAAGGAGATTCTAAAAAAGGAAGGATTTTTAAATAATTACAAGAAAGAGAAACAGTTGGAATCATGAATGGAAAAAGCAAAAGGAATTCCAGATAGTGATTGCAGCCCTCATTCGCAAATGTCTCATGCTTTTTGGGTTAGGAGTCAATCTAAAGTTAATAAGCAATATCTTTTCACTTGTCATCGTACAAATTTCATAACTTGTGATTGCCCATGGTCTATTCGTGGCAACATATGCAAGCATGCCATAAAGGTGGGTTGGTTGTGTTCCAGTTCAATGGCTTCAAACCAATTACAAAATCATCAAAGCACAACTGAGTCATACAATGACCCTCCTGAGATAAATATAGAGGCAATATCCAATCTTCCTGAAGATGCAAACACAACTATCATGGATAGTCACAATGTTGATGTAAATGTTGAAAAAATTGAGATGGCCAAGGAGGAGTTATTTGGCTACTTAGACCTGGTTCGAAATAGTCCTCCTGCTACTTTGACCAAGATTGAACAGTTGATTTCTTTAGTTAAAAAAAATTTGGATGACGCCAACAATATTCATATTATGGATTATGAATTCATGTGTGGATTGGGTACTTTTGACTTGTCTTTGAAGAGGAAGAAGAGTTTCCTAAGCGCCAAAAAGAGAAGAAAAACAAGGCAACAAAATGCAAGATTGGAAATTGACTTGAATATCCCGGCAGATGAAGATGAACAGTTTCAGTTTGAACAACTCAACAAGCGAGGTCGCCCTCGCGCCAACAATGAATGCTTTTCCAGGTTTCTTGTGCACAGTTTTGTTTTCAATTTTATTTTAATATTTTTTTCTGTATTATATGTATTTGATGTATTAATGTTTTGTTGCTATGTTCATGTATGGTTGATAGGTGGTGAGGATATGGTTGGATATTTCTCTAATTTGTTGGAATTGTCATTTAAGGTGATTAAATAACTCCATGCATTTACACTCAGTCTTTTAATACATTGATTGTTTTGTAAGTCATGGAAGATATCTTTCAAGTGGTTTTGCATACTTGTATAGTTGCATATATTGGTGTCCAAACAATAATCTGATATATAAATTCGAATAAAAACAATGGAAATGTAACAAAATTATTAGAGGAACTACAATGAAATTGTAACTAAACATGTCAAACACAATTTTACCAGTTTTTTATAACTAACAAAACAAACTGGAGAGTTATATATTACAACATCAAATATAATGTGTTTGTTGTCTATGAGTTGCTGCAACATTGAGCCAGTGTGTCAGCAACGGTGGCCCAATCTGTTAATCTGAATCTGTGGATGAAGGGGGAAATTCATGAAGATTGCTGATACAATAATCACTATGTCCTGGTTCATCAGGACGAAGATACCCTCCTGTATGCTTAATTACATTCCAGCAATCAGATTCTTCTTTTTTTGTCAGCGTATATTTCTTTTTATATACCCTTGTTGGAAGCCAGATCATTGGATACTGAAATCTAAGACCTATCTAGTGATTCTCACACTATCCCATAGCAATAATATATTGAGCAACCCTTTGTTAAGGTTGTCTTTAATTTGAGGTAGTTAAATGGATCTTTATTTCAGGGTTCTTTTCCCATGCTATCCCACCTTGCTTTACACCCTGCATGTGCCTTAGTTTCCAATAATTGAATCTAGCGTGCACAATATGAAATGGTCATCTCCCTGTTCTTGGAGATCACCTCTGCTACTTCTGGAGAGTTGATGGATTTTTTATGTTCTTCTATCACCTCCACGGGTTTTGGATGTTCTCCTCGAACCCACATAAGGCTCTCGGAATTACGCAAATAAATATTCACATCATCCAACCAACTAGCCTGATTTCTCAAATATGATACAAAGGCTCTCAATTGGACATCCCCTGTAACATGGTTGGGATTCCATTCTCTATTAAAAGGTACCAAAAAATTATGTTGGTACAGTTCACAGAGCAAGTCTCTATCTTGATCACAAATTGTCATATATGCCTCCTTGAAACAATCACTGCTTTCAAGCTTGAGAGGGATATTTTCGATGATAGAATTCTTTTTAAATATCAGGAATTTTTCAGTGAAGTACACATTGTAATTGGTTGAAGGAGCCTTGCAACTGAGCACACCATCCATTATCTCTCTGAGTTCTTTCTTATCCTTCTCCAACTTGGTCACCCTCCTTTCCAGCTCATCCACTGTTTTTTTGTCTTCGTAAAACATTGTTTTTATATTCTTCACATACCTTGCAAAGGTTACGAAGTGAGTTTTTGTGCACACTGTAAGGTATTAGGTGTCCCGGATATGGGTATTTAAACAACTGTAATTTATCCTTTCGTTCCTCGTCATCTTTTTCACACCAATGACTTTCGTTAGTTTGATCTCTAGTTCCTCATCCTCTATTAGTTTCATATCCGGTTGTTGTTCCTCTGTGTCTATACCCATTTCTTTTGTTGGTTTGATATGTAATTCTTGTTCCTCTGTATGGATAGATATGATTTTGGTATGGTCCTCTGTTTGCACAACAATGTCATCAGTCTGTTTTTTTCTAAGGGGTATATCTTGTTGGACCCCTGGAGAAGGAATACCTATGTCATCAATGGGTATGGACTCTGCAACTTGAGCCAAGCAATCTAATCTATCAAAAGTTTCTTTTTGTCTGAGCTCATCTTTTAAGGTTTTAACTTTGATCTGTAGTTGTATGTTTTTCATTTGGAGAATCCTATTCTTCCATAACAATGAAATATACAGATGAAGATGTTTACAGGTACTCACTTTTGCAATGTGCTTCTTTTTCAATTCTGGTGGTTCAATTGGTTGGTCCTCCTGAACATCCCCATACAATTTTGGTTGTGCAGTTGGTTGATCCTCTTGATCATCACCATACAATTTTGGTTGTGCAGTTGGTTGGTCCTCTTGATCAAATACAATTCTGGTTGTGCATTTGATTGGTCCTCCTGGTCATCCCCAAACAATTTGGGTTGTGTAGTTGGTTGGCCCAGCACTTTTTCCCTACACAATTGTTGGTACTCCTCTTCATCCACATACAACATTTGAATTGAGACAAGGCCATCTGAGTCGTACCATTCGGCTAGTCCCGCTATGTATTCATAGTCAAAATCAGGAGAGGGAAGCTTATCAACTTGTTCTTCTGTGTCAACAAGCTGGCCTAATCCTTCTTCCATGCATCCTTGTTGCATGCATCCTTCGTCCATGACCCCTTCAATTAATACATACTGTGGATACTCTTGCTCTTGTTCTTGTTCTACTGCTATCTCTTCTAGATGTTTTTATGTAACAACGGGGAGGGTTTCAGGAACTGGCGCATAACGACCTCTCTTTCCCCTGTTCTACTTGGCTTTTGGCATTATTGTTGAGCGTTTGCATATCCTCTCAATCTTTTGGTCGCAGGTTTACTCCACAATATTTGTAATTCATCATCATCATCTTGGCCATCTCCTTTATGTGTAGCTTTAGCAGCAAAAACCCTAGAAACCCTCCTAATCTGAACACATGATGGCTCAGTTGCCATATAGAAAGGTTCTGTGGGAATTTCTGCAAGTGGGAGGTCAATGAACCTAGTTGCAGGTGCGAGGTCATCGGGCGAAGTTGCAGTTAAGCAATTATGGGGCGGAGTTGCAGCTAGGGGGTCATGGGGCGGAGTTGCCGCTAAGGGGTCATGGCGTGGAGTTGTTGTCGATATGTCATGGGGCGGAATTGCAGCTAGGGGGTCATGGGGCGGAGTTGCAGTATGGAGGTCATGGGGTGGAGTTTCAGCTTCAACATGCAATGGCCTTCGAACTAATTCATCCCAAGTTTTCCCTTCCCTTTGCAGCGCAGCAACCACCAAAAGTTTAACAAGGCATTGGGAAAGGATTTCGAGCGGCTACTTTGACTTCTGCACACCTCGGGCCATTTGGTCTAGGGTTTTTGCAAGAAATAAAGGCATGTTAAGCAACCTACCATGACGCAGGTGGTCTAACAAGTGGAGGTGCTCATAATAAATAACCACATACCTTCCTTCACAAGTGAAAAAACTTTGGACAAGGAATGCAGCATCCGACCAGGGTTGTGCTAATGACTTCCTCTCATATCCTGAGCCACTCCTGATCAGTTGTTCACCTGCCTCAAGGAAATTCCTCACAATATCAAGTTGGGTTTTTCGGGGTGCAAACCACTTTTCTCCCGTCTAGGGTAACCCTAACACTTCACCAATCGCCTCTTCTGTCGCATGCATCACTGTCCCTGCTACCTCTGATCTACCCTCTCTGTAATGCATGGAAAATTCTAGGGCTATGTCATTGTCATGCCCTTGAAACCTGCGAATATAATCTATCCAGCTGGCCTGTTCAAATAATTGTTTAACAGATGGAAATGCATCTAACAATTCTTCGGCACTTTCATGGCATACTCTTGCTATGGTTGTGTTAGCTATTTCCAAGAGTTCGAATGTGGGACAATGGCGCAATCGAAGAGTTAGGGTAATGGGTACAGTAATAAATTAATAATGGGGACGGGTTATTTATGGCGGTGCCCATATGCAGACATGTGTTGCCGCAACACAACCATCTAGCATTACTGATTTGCAGTGCATACCCACTTTAATCAATTTTACAATATATCATTTCTTCTTAGCGAGGTTTTATTATTTTTAAAATTTGGTGGTTTACCGCATGGTCTGGAAGTGGTTTGGTGGTTTGGTATGAGGGGGTGCGATAAAATATGGAAGTTCTGCGTGGCAGGGGAGCAGGTCAAGAAAACCAGTTATTTCGCACCCCCCCCCTTGGTTTTAAACTTCGGAATGTCGAAAGTGTGAAAATGATCGTAAGCAGTCTGATCTACTCGATGGTTATCGAACGGCTGGCGAAGATGTGAATTTTTCAAAAGGTGGGGTCGGGAAATAGATATGCGGAGGGTTAAATGAAAGTCATCTCAACTACATGATGAATATTATTGATTTTGCATTGCCAATTAATATTTTGACAGTTATATGAAACCCCACCACCTAGCCAACCACTCTTAAGATTTTTTTTTAAATTTTACTTATAAAGTTCTAAATACTATTAAAAATAAAATAATCAAACTTTTTTATATAACTTTAAACGACAAATTGTGTTTAGCATACCTTCAAGACAGGACTCGGAATAGAACCATTTATAAATATGGCCACATTGTAACACCCTTAGAACAAATCCATTTATAAACATATCCGGATTGTAACACACTGAAACAATGCCACTTAACAGGAGGCCTAGAAAGTCAAACTTTTGCTCAGGGTGGCTATTTTTCATTTTGATCAAACTTCTTTCTTGGTATATGGGATGAACTCCCTTGAGATCTATCCCAAGATGGAAATTTCCATGCATTCCTTTACTCTCTAGATATCTTCAGCAGCATGTTAAAAAACTAATGTAAGGAGCAAGATTCATTCTGTGTGGTGTATCAGTTGATAGTTACAATTTATTACAATTAACTAATCTAGAGCTGAGATTCCTAATGTTTCATAGATTTCATGGAAGTTCTAACGTGCTATTTCAAACTTTCCATGGAGTTTTTAATATATTATCCTAAACTTTTTTTGCAATACAGAGTACATAGTATGACACAACTTTTTGGGATAGGAGATTGAAGTTACTTTAATTTTAAAAAAAAAAAAAAATTAAAATATATAAATATGTATCAATATGCTTGGTAAGATGTGAAAATAAAGAGTCCATGATGTAACAATGCTTTTGTTAATTTTGGACAACTAGGTCCAAACTCCATGTTGTGATGCTCAGATGAAGATACCAATATTTTTATTGGGTTCCTCTTTCGGAGAGGTGCAAGATCAATCTAAAGATCATCTTGATCCGATGAGTAGAACATTTATTTTGAATTTATTTTTAATCTATTCAAAATATGTGCAGGTTAGCCTTAAGGTTTTGTGCCTTAGCAGATGTGTCACACACCCTCAATGATGGATATAAAAAAGGTCAATGTTGGAGGACATTTTACTCATCTCATCCTCACACATTCTCTCTCCTCATCTGATTGGTTCGATCACTTGGAGTCTCTTCTCTCTCCACACGTGGGAAATCTGGCAGCAGCACTTTTCTGTTTTCAGTTAGGGTTTCTGTAGCAAACTTTGACCAGCATTGACTTTGGTCAATGCAAGGTCAAATCGACCTGAAACTCTCCCAAAATATCGATTTCCCTAATCCGCATTTTCTGGCACTATTTCTGAGGCAAAACGTTCACTTTAACTTTTCAGCGTTGAACTAGTTGCTGTTGCTGTTTGCGTTGACCGTTGAGTAACAACGTTGACTTTTGGGTTGAATTTTGAGTTGACTGTTTGGTTTTCCTAGAGGGTTGTGTGACATTGCTGGTTGGCTGACCATATTGAGACTTTGTTGGTTGAAGCATCATGTTGACCGCCGTAACGCACCAACACAATTATATATTTCTAGCTTGTCTTCTGTCGATCTACTGGTATGTTCTATCAGCATTTTACTTTATTGTTTATGTGATTGTTGCCTAATATTGAAGAGAAATTAAAGTTGCATCAAGCATAGAACATCTACACAAATTTACATGGTATCAGAGTTGAGGTGAAGACAAATCCAGAATTTGTAGCAATCACCGAAGAAGAGGATGGGTTCCTCAAACTACAATGGCTTCAAGGCTGATGACAAATTGACTGGGAATGATGACTTCCATCCTTGGAAGATGACATTGGATCTTAACTTGGAAGACCAAGATGTCATGGACTATGTGTAGGGTAAAATTAAAGAGCCAACATCCACTGCAACTATTGCTGCCAAAACAAAATACAAGGGAGAAATCAAAGCAAAGTTGATGATCAAGGACTCAATTCACAAGAGTCTAGTTCCCTACATCTCTGAGTTGGGCACATCCAAAGAGATGTATGACAAGTTGGTCCACATGTTCAAGGCCAATAATGTGAATCAAGTCCTATTCTTCAAGAATCAATTGAAGAATCTGAAGAAAGGCAGGGATGAGCCAATTCAATCATACTTTCTAAAGCTGACCGAGATCAGGAACAATCTACTAGCTATTGGGGAGACAATAGATGATCGAGAGATGGTACTCGCCGCACTTGGAGGGCTCTCATCTGAATGGCATGTGTTCAAAACTACCATTCTCAATAATAATGTGATACCTGACTTTGTAGAAGTACTATTGAGATGCGTTCAAGAAGAGACAAGAATGAAGGAGTATGATTATGAAGGAAATGTTGCCTTCGTTGCTCATTCTAGAAAGAAGAATCTTGGCGGTCCAAAGAACAAAGGAAGAGCAGGGGCCCAAGGAAAGAAGGGCAAGTGTTACACTTGTCATAGGCCAGGTCATTATGCTAGAGAATGCCCTTTCAAGAAGTATTCTCCCGATGGTGATGACAACAACAACAACTAGAGGAATGGCAATCAAAGGAACAATAGGTTCAAGGGAAAGAGGAAGGCTCCCTCCAGCGGAAATGGTCAGCCTTTCAAAAGTTCGAGAAACTCTAGGTATGAAGAATCAAATGTTGTTGGTAAAAGAAATGAATTCATTCTTGAATCTGCCCTCTCTGTTGCATCTCCACCCGACACTATGGATGTTTGGTTGATAGATAGTGGCCTCAAGGCACATCACTGGGTTCAAGGAAGCACTCTCTGATATAGATGAGAAGGATACTAATTTGGAAATTATCCTTGGAGATAATGCCACATATTCTGTGAAAGGGATAGGGACTATGACCCTCCACTTGTCTCAAGGTAAAGTCCTTCGCTTGCAGGATGTACTCTATGTACCTAATGTTAGGGTCCCGTGATTTGGAAGATTGGCTAAACCAAATGACAGGGTAACATCAGACCAGTCTTTGGAGTCCTAGGACCTAGCCTTCCTGGACTCAAAGAGGGCTCTCTCTATTGTGAGAAGGATGTGAACTTGTTCGCTTCGGATAACTGATTTTAGGCTAGTTGTTAAGTGTAATTTGTTTGTTCGTTTTGGGTTTGGGTAAGATGACTAAGTAGGATAGGTGGAATGAGAGGTTGTCAAATCAATAAGGCTATGGGGTCAGATGAAGTCGAGGGTGTCTAAATGATGAAGAAGAGTGTATTGCAGGGCTAATTTAGCAAGGTTAATGGATCCTTTGGGTGATGTATGAGGTGTAATGAACATTAAGTTTGGGAAAAACTAAGAGGTCTTAAACATATATAGTCTGAAAGAAATAACTCATGAGGTAGGGCAAACCATTAATCTCTATGAACAATACTCAAACTGATAAACATGTAAGATGAACATTCCGGTGAGACATAGAAGCATTAGAACTCCTAACTTTAGAAATTCACCTTCAGCTTTTTGAGAAAACACATAAGATAAACAAACAACTCAATATGTGGAGAGGGAACTCCTAAACAGCATATATCAAACTATCGGGAACTCTGAAACAAGTTGGTAAGCATGGGCAAAGGGAAAGATCGAAACAAGGCCTCTTTGTCTTAACCTAATCAATCAATATTCCATAGAAAAGCTTCAAGATAAGGTTTTGAAAACTTTAAATAAGAAGGGAATTCCATGAATCATATTTATAAGCTAACATACTAACCATTCTTGAAACAAAAACAAGATTTATGGGCCTAAGGAGCAGTCAAGAATTCCTTAAGATGACTAAAAGAAGAAAACATCAAAACTATAGCAAACAGGAGGTTTGAGGTGCTTCCATGAGCATATCTCAACCTATATTTTTCTGATTTATAGCAACCAAGAAGACTGAAACAAAATGAGGACGAGAAAACATTAACAAGTTAGTAAAACATCACCATTCACTAAGCTATGGAATCCTGCAAGCAAGCTTCTCCAACATTAAGCCACACAAGCCATTCATTCACTTCATAAAATCAATATCTTGTCCAAGCTCATAAAACCATGCATTGCTCTTTTTTACATCAAGTCCCCACTGTTTAGAATAAATCCTCATGTCTTATATAACAAATGAGGAAAGGAGAGCCTACTAGAGCATCTAGAAGCCTGTTGGCCAAAGAGAAATATCCTAACTTGTCCTTGAGGCTTTGCAAAGCCCAAGGCACAAAAATATCTAAATAAATATCTTTTCCGACTATAAAAGGAAATAAATTTGACTTTTAGGCTTGACATGCCTAAGAAAACTTTTCAAACACACATTTTTCCCACTCAGCCACAGGAGCGTAACACGTGTCAAACAGTGAAAAATTTCAAGGTGCGTAACATAGAAATAGGCCTTGTTGCAGCAGTTTTTTGGAGGTCTTCCCAACACCGGATTTGGCTCCATGATGGATCATTGGAAATCCTGATCAGTCTAATTTCCAAAAAAATTTGAGTTGTTCTGAGTGGATGCCATTTACCTACTCAAAGATCAAATCTCCCAACACTGCTCTGTGCGTAACACCTGGTCTGAAAAGTAGGCAGAAAGGTCAAATTTTTTATGTTTTTTGACTTTTTGAGGGGGTAAAAATGCTCCAAATGATCTGAAAATTGGTCAGTAGACTATTGGTGATGTGAAAAATGAAAAAATTTAAAATTTGAGAGCTTAGGATGCACCAATTTTGTGTGTAACACCTAGGGTGTTGCGCTCCTAGGGGTCAAAATTTGGAAAAAACAAAAAGTTGTCCAATTTGCCTCAAAATTGGTACGTAGGTGCCTCATGGGTCCTTGGAGACCTGCAGATAAACTTGGGCCAAAATTCCAAGCCTAGCTTGGTCTTTTTCATAATTTGGTGCCGGACCCTCATTTTTGGCAGTTTTGGGCTTCTTCCTTGCAAAGGGATTTCTTTGTTTATAGTTCTCAGTCATTCTCCTTTGCAAGCTCAAGTTTTTGTTAGCCTTCTCTAGTTTGGCCTCTAGATGCATGTTGGCCCTTTCAAGCCATGATTCGCTATCATGCTCAATTTCCATGGCAAGGAGTTCTGTGAGAGGAAATTGTTGTGCTCGGGCTAATTCTTCCTCTCTTTGTTGTGCTAAGGCTTTCCTAAGACCCATAATCCTAGGTCTCTTTCTAGTTTGGCCTTCTTCACCACTATCCTCCTCATAAGTGCCCATGTATTCCTCCAACTGCACTTGCGACCTTTGAGCCTCTCTTCGATATTTGAGTGCCCTTGCTTCATAGATGGCCAACTGGCCACTCATTTGTTTGTTTTGCATCTGCAAAAAGTGAATGAGATCCTTTGACCTTTCTAACTCAAATTCCAAGTCTTTGATCTGTGCATTCCAGTCCTATAGAAGAGAGTTTACTATTTTTGTCTCATTTTCCTCATCACTGTCTATGTGAATGAGCTCAAATTCTCTTTCTTCCTCATGATTGTCCTTTTCTTCTTTCACTTGTTGTTTACCTTTGTCTTTCATTAGAGTTGAGGAGGAGTGCATGACCCCTTTCCCCTTGGAGGTAGCAAACACATGCCTCTCTCTACTTTGATAGGTAATGGTGAAAGGTGCAACAAGTTTTATTTGAAAACTATGATCATTAGTGACCTTTGGACTGTTTCACTCCTCATAGATGATTTCTGTGTGTGCATCTTCTTTATCTTGCTCTTGGCTGCCCCTTTGATCAGCATCCTTACTATATTTTATGATATTCCCATTGTCAAGATCCTTAGGACTGTCCTCCTTTGTTTTTGCATTGTTAGAGGCACCTTGATCTGTGTTAGGCACATCTTCATTCCCATGACTATCTTCTTCCTCATCTTTTGACCCACTGTATTCCCTGTCAAATTGATCCTTTGTAGCACAATTTGCATTCTTTGCAGGGTCACTGTCTTGGGTATCTTCATTAGTCTTCCCATCACTATGAGGGTCATTTCCTTCTTCATTAGGTGAGTTCTTTTGGTTGATCTCTTCTTCACTGCCTTGCTCATTATATTCATTACTTGGCCTATTGTTATCATTTTCTTGTTTTCTGTAAACAACTTCAAACTTTGTTTCTGGACTGCCTTTGACATTCTTGTCACTGTCATCTTTGTTTTCTTCATTTCTTTCAGATGCCTCCTCCTCACTGTCTTCATATGTTTTTTTAGTGTCATCTTCCTCATCATAAGAACCATTGTTTTGGCCCTTTTGCTTATTATGGAGCGCACTGATTTTAGCTCTGTTTTCTTACTCACTGTCTATTTCTTGAGAGGCTACCTCTTCTTGGTCATCATCACTCTGTTGTTCCTCTCCTTATTTTCGCCACTTTCATCATCTTTGTCAAGCTCTGCATTTGCCCCAATGTTTTCAACCTTTGTCTCACTTGCATCTGTCTCTTGATTTCTGCTATCATCAATTTCTTGTCTGTTATGGCTATTATCACTTTCCTGCTCATTACTATCCTCATCCTTGTCTTCTTCACCTCCCTCAGCTTCTAACTCATTGTCCTCTTCCTCACTATCTTCTTCTATCTCAGTTTCTACCTCACTGTCTTCTTCCTTTTCTTCATCTTGCTCAGCTTCTACCTCATTTTCCTCTTCCTCATTATTGTCATCTGTTTGCTCATCATTAGAGCCACTGCCAGCTTCTTCACTTGGTACATTAGAAGAAGGGATAGGGGGTGAATTTCTTTGTGGAGAAGGCACATGGAGAGATGATGGACAAGTGGAGGTAGGTGGTTGTGAAGTGGAAGGTAAATTCTGTTGAATGAAGGCTTGGGGGTTTGTAAACACAACATGTGAGATGAAGACTTCCCAAGGGATTCCTTGCTGCTGCAGCTGATGTAATACGATCATTTTGATCAAGGAGTGGTGGAAAAGGCTCGGCATTTGGTGGTCATAGCTTCTTTTCTTGACAAGTGAGGCCATCTTTTCAATGCTCCGGAAAAGGTAGTATGGTAGATTCATCATTTTGACTTTGGTGAAGCGCATTAGTAACCTTATATGATATGAGTAAATCCTGAAGTATCTCCCCTCATAGGTGAAATACCTGATAATTTTCTTCATCAACAAGTCATACCTCTCTAGCAAGTGGGAAAAAGGAAACACAGCCTTGCAGCCTTGTTGACAGCTTGGTTTTAGGTAGGGTTCATAATAGCACAAATCCAACTTCTTTTGTTTAAACCATATCTAGCCAATGTCTGGTATACCTATTGCTTTGAAAATGGAATTCAGATGAGAGTTCAAACTCCACTCCTGCTAAGCTAACTCGGTGATTTTGCAAGCCAATGACAAACAATCTAGTCAAGTCGAAGTGGCTTTTGACTTGTTTGACCTTTTCACAAAACTGATAACACCCAACATCCTGAAAGCATGAAAGGATCATGGGAGAGGAAGTAATATGAACTGTGTCTAAGGGTTCAAACCTATTTTCCCTTCCTCCCTTGTTTTTTTGCTGAAGCTTGGTAGGTATTTGACTTTCATCACTACTGGTGTGAATCTCTGCTTCGGACATGGTGGTTGGTTCTTTAGCACAGAAGGCTTTTTGAAAACTGTTTGAGGGTCTTTGGGTCAAAAGGTTGCAATGAGTAAAGTGAGGGAAAATTTGTGCAAATGAAGGCAAGATGAAACTCTCCAAGATTGCACTCAGTGTTTTAGAGGTTTGTTTGATGTCACTCAGCCTCCTCTGGCACATATAACAATTTTTTCCTTCAAAACCTAACCAAAGGTGTTTAAAACTGATTTCTTAGGTAGCCTATGGTTTGGTTTAATTAAGCCTTTAAATATGACTTTGCTTAGGAAAATGAAAGTTTTGGAGGCAAGAAAACAAATCACCAACCTTGTGTCTTGACTTTTGCAAAAGCTTTGAAGGTGAAAATACCGAAATTTGACTCCTTTTGGCAATTTTTAGAAAAACTTTGTCTGTGCGTAACACCCGTGCGTAGAGCCTGTGCGTAGCGCCGGTGCGTAATAGCCAGGAGACGGGCCAGTCGACATTCAGGAGTGTAGCATAGGTGCATAACGCTGGTGCGTAACAGGCAGGAGACGAGCCAGTCGAGCTCCAGGAGCGTAGCATAGGTGCATAACACTGGTGCGTAACAGGCAGGAGACGGGCCAGTTGGGCTTCAGGAGGGTAGTGCCGATGTGTAACAGGAAGTTTGTAGACACTCTGTTGTGTCTGTGCGTAACACCGGCCCAGGTGCGTAGCGTCAAGCCCTGGGTGTGTAAAGCAGTGTTAAATATCATTGTGGCCATCCCTCCTGTGCGTAGCGCCGAAGGCCAAGTGCATAGCACCGGCCTCGGTGCGTAACGCCTGCAAAATTTCACCAGTTTTTCTCAAAAACCCTCAAAAATGCTTCCAACGGCTCTCTCTTGTCTACAGGGGTAAATGAAGTGCGAGATGCAAGAGAAGTTGAGGAGACTTTATATTTCTCCTTGGAAATGATTATATGCCCCAAAACGGAATTTTATAAGGTTCCTTTATCTTTGATTTTTCTTACTTTGTTTTTTACTGCTTTTGATCCTGCAGGTGGACAATTTGATGAAAACATGGTTCTTTTTTCACTGCCGGAGGCCTCTTAAGGTTCTCTTTATTTTGACAATCTTCCTGAAGACACTAAGCCCGTGCCTCTCGGCCTATACTTTGGAAAAAGAATTGTTTTGAACTTTCTAACACCTATACACAGCAAAATCATCCCTTTTTTCCATTTCTCCTTTAACTGATATTCTGTGTTTGAAACATTCTTTCCTTTGACCTTGTCATTCTTTCTGTGGAAAAAACACTTTTGCAAGCTCTGTGAAGTGTTTTTTATATCTTAGTCGCATTTTTGCATAATAGTCTTTTGAAAAAGAGGTGCTTGTTGGCAGTTTCACTGTTTTGCTATAAACCAAGGGTTTAGGTCACTTTGATCACTGTCTCTTTTGAACTTGGACAGCTTGCTTTGTCACATAATGGCCCCTGCTTATCATAGTTACTGTCTTTGGAAATTTCCACCCATGTTTGTCCCCTTTGGCCATTTGAATATGTCTTTAACTGTTTTTAGAAAAAAATACCTTTGAACTGGGAGTTAGTGCTTGTCTGCCAAACCCTAGTGTAACTGAAAAACCCTTGAAACCATCTACTGTGATGAAGGAGGTTTCTTGGTCACTATTTTGACCATCTTTTTCTATCTTCCCATGCTTCTAAGTTCATCATTGCTCTATTGCTTGGTCAAAATAGCCAATGAATCTTGATTCCCAATAAAAAAAATACCTTGCTACTTTCTTCTAGGTTGTGAATGGTCTTCTCATGGTGATCCTCCTTTTTTACCTTATCTCATGGTTAATCTGATGGCCTTTTGGTATTCTTTGCAGGAATGCAAGAAAAGGGCAGTTGTCCCTCTACAAGTTTCATGCTTGAAGCCAAACAAATTTTAAATGATCTTTTTGATTTGAGGTACAGTGTTGCTTTTGTGCCACTGTCTTTTATGACATACATGGACCTTTTGATGGGCAACACTTCATAACACTCTCTGATGAGATCATGTTCTTCCTTGTAAACTTTTAAGCATGTTTGTATCTTGCTACCAACTGTGGATGCCTTTATGAGCTTTTTTAGTTCTCCTTCTTTTCCTATGTTTCTACTGTTGACCATTTACAAAAAAATTCTGCAGAAATGTTTGGACATGGTAAATTTGCTCCTTTGCAGACTTACTGCTTGATCAAGAGAATACCTTTGGAGGTATTTTGATGTTCTTTGGATAATGACAAGCCTCATCCTTGTCTTCTCTTGACTTCACCTTTGAATACTTGTGGAAATAGTACATTTAGAACCATGATAATGCATAACCTAGGTGACCCTATTTGACTTATGGTAATGTCCTTGGAATAGGTTTTTGACTGAAAACTTCAAACAGGGTTTGGATGAGGAGACAGGGTTTTTGACACTCTATTATGCACTATCATCCTAGACAACTAGAAAACCTTGTTTTACTTCAAAGAGCTTTTAGACAGGGAGTTTGACAATACCATTGCTTGAGGCATTTGGTGAGCAGGAGAAAAGTTTGGTTTACTTGGCAAAACAAGGTACGAAAATAAAGGGCTTAGGCAAACAGAGATAGAGTGTTATAGGCATAAGTGGCAAACATAGTGAGAGTGAGGGACATTGGTCTTTTCTGGGTGATAGATTGGCCATGCTTTGACAAGGAAGTGGGATAATGAAAAATTTTCTCTTTGAGGAGATTTCTAGAACTCACATGATTCTTGAATTCTTTTTCTAGAAATCTTGGACAAATCATTTAGTCATCTAAATAGGTAAAAATTAATGATGATTAAATGTGGCTCCACTTGGGGAGGGCAACTCCTTTTCAAGAGGTGTCCATAATTTCAGATCTCTTGGTTTATGAAGACCAGTGCCTCATCCAGTGGACGGATTTTCTCTTTTCTTTTGTTGCTGTTTTCCCTGAAGTAGTGATTTTGAAAATCTATAAGCATGATTAGCTCAACTTCACTTTTACCTACTCAACCTACTCCCCTAAAAAAATTTCTTCCTTGGGTGCACTTGAATTGGCAAACCCATTAACATTTTTATTTTGAAAATGAAAACAAACTATCTACTTCTAAACTTATCTCTTTCGTGAGTTCAGATTAAGCTATTGCACTCCTTTGATTCTCTACCTATTCTATTCAACTGTCAAGGTTAAACTGTTTGACAAGATTCATTCACTAAGTTAAAAACATGAAATTGAAAACATGGCTAAATCAGGATTAGACAATTTGATTTATCATGGGTTTGTGGCATAAAAACAAGTTGCACACAACTGTTATTTTTGTACAAAATAGGACTAGAAAAATCAGGGCTAAGATACATAGTTTGCTATTCATCCCTGTTTTTCTCCTTGGTTCTGTTTTGAACATGTGGAACTAGTATCTTTCTTCCCTAATCTATTTTCTTTGACAAGTCAAGCTTCAATGTTTTGACCAGCATTCTTTTCACTAACTTATCAACAATAAATTTAAAACATGTTCAGCCATGATTATGCTAGATACTTGAACAAGACATTCTTTTTGCATCAGTAGTGGCATTTAGGCTTGCACACTTTCAGTATTACTATTTTTTGGGTATGGGGTTGTACCTTTTCTTTAGAATCTACCCTCTTTTCTATTTCTTCTATTTTTTTGTGTTTTTCTCTCTTTTTGACTTTTTCTTCACACAGTGGTATGTACAATGAGTGAAAAATTTAAAGCTAAGGATCTTGACAAATGTAGTGTTTGAGCATCCTATCTTCAAAAGGATCCCCTAACATCTTTTGTCCATTCAACTCTTGAAAATAGAAAACAGAGTTACCTCTATTTGACAACATGGTATCAGGATTATTCCAAGAATTTTCGGAAAATCTATGATCCCCTTGGTGCTTCTTCTTTGACCTTTGATCTCCAAATCTATTTGAGTCAAAGATCCTCTTCAAGTAGGCAAGGTATTCTTTATCATCTTTAAAACAAATGATGGAGTCATCTATGTACACCATAGTAGAGAAATTTAAAACTGAAGGCATAGTATTTCGGAAAGTATCTCCAACACTTTCTAGCCCGGGAGGTATTTGTCTAAGCATGCAACTGTCCCAAGGAAATTTGAAAAAATATTTGAGCTGATTGATTTGAAATGGTATCATCTGATGGTAACCTGAAAAAATATCATGCAATGAGATTTGGTTAGAAAACCCTACCCTTTGTAAAGTATGATATTTTTTGGTAAAAAAGTATTTTTTCTTTTGGAAGGGTTGCTCCTGGTACCTAAAATCTATACAAAACCTATGTCCCTTTGCCTTCTTTCTAAGTGAACTCAACTGCTCAAATTTTTCAGATTCTTTTTTAGAGGAAGGCTTTTTAGAATAATGGTTGTGTTACAAGGTTTTAGACTAGCCTGCCTACACACATAAGCATTCTGAAATTTTTTGCACAATCTTGTATTCCTTTGTTTTGTGTGTAGTGATAAAATTTTAGACAATTTAATTATTTCAGACCTCTTAATTTAACCCATGCTATCTTCCTCTATATCAGCTTCAGCAAAAATTTCTTTGGGATCTGTAGCAATATTTGTGAAAATTGATAATTTTTCTGAAAGGGAAAATTTCTTGGATGATGAAGTATCTAGGTAAGGTAGAAACATCAGACTATCTTGTTCTAGATTCCCAAAGATTTGTATTTTGTGAGGGTGTTTCATTTTTTCTGGATTAGCAAAAGGAAGAAGTTGTGTTCTTGTGATTTGTCTTTCTTTTGAGAAACCTGTTCCCTTTTCTAAACTTATTCTTGTTTCTGATATTTCATTTTCAATTTGCAGGAAATCAATTTCAGTTTTATTATCTTGTGGTGTTTCAGGATCATGATAGTTTTGATTGTCGAACTCATCATAGAGGAAGTGATCTTATTGTTGTAATGTGCCTAGATCTTCACAATCTTCATTTACTTGCTCATCAAGATCATTTTCATTATACAAGATGAATGAGTCCAAGTCTGAATGAATTGAATAGATAGGGGTGTTGTTGGGTCTATCTAGGTTGCTTACCATATACTTCATATGAGATTCCCGGTAGAGTCTCCTAGTTTGGTTAAAAATCGGGATGGTAGCATAAGACATGTCAAGTTGGAGGTTTCCCAAAATTTTAGGTCCCCAAGATTGGGACAAAAGCATGCCATATTTGGGGAGAATGTCAACCACGAATATATCCATGACCAAGCTCTTAGCAGGGATTTGTGCCAGATTGACACAGAAGTCCTTGATCAGGCCCAAGCATTTAACTCTGCGTGAATCGAAGGAATACAGATCTCTGTAGGGCCTGGTTATTTCTAGGCCCAATCTTTCCATCACTACCTTCGGCATGAGGTTGTGAGAGGCACCAGAGTCAAGCATGGCATTATGTAGGATTTTGTCGTGTATGTTTAGGCTAACATATAATGGGGGAATGGCTCCTTCTTGGTATTTTCCATCTACTTCGGGTCCAAACAACAGCTCTGGTTTATCATCTGTCAAATTCAGAGTGTTGGTATCATTTCCTATGTTCAAGACTTTCAAGACTTGGGAGCGGTACATATCCTGAGCTACCAGTTCAGTGAGAGGGATGGTTATTTTGATTTTAATGATCTCTCCTTCAAAACTGAAAGGTACTTGAGTTTTAAACATATTTACATCAGTTTTATCAGCCATAAATTTCTCCACATTTTTAATTTGCTGACTTTGATTCGGGGCTTTGGTAATTAGAGTTTTCTCAGTGCCACTAGCAGAGGTGCTAGGACAGCTTGTGTCAACTCCTGGTTGGCTATTTTTAACCTTGTTGGGATTAGTTTTCTTAGCCATGGTGCTGTTATTGTCTGTTGTTCTTTTAAGAATGTTTTCGGGAGTTTTCTTAACAACAGTGTCTGAATTGTTTTTCTTGGAGTTGTCTTGGTTTTTTTTACTCCTAAAATCATATTGCCTATGGACTTCCATTATGGCATTTTCTAATCCCATTTCGTGGTCTTCATAATATTCATAGCTTGTTTCATCTTGGTTTGAAGAGAAAAATCCTTGTTCTTCTTCTATGAGAAAAACCTCACCCTCACTATCAGAGCCTATTAAGTTTAGATGATTCTCATCTGGTTGTTCAATATCTCTTTCCTCTTTGTCAACATAGTTATCTTGGAAGGGTGACCTGATTTGTTGATCATTTTCCCTTGGTCTGTTTTGGGGTGGGTCTCTTCTAAAATTTTGATTATGGTTTCTGTTTTGGAGATTTGTGTTTGGTCTCAATCTAGTCTCCTAAATTGAGCTCATTTAATTGTCAACCAGGGTTAGTAAACTGCTGAAGTGAAGTGCACCATATGTGCCTAAGTAACCTCTTCCTACTTCGTTGTGTTTAGTGTTTTCTGATGTTTTTGGTTTTATGGTTTTATTTTGAAAAGGAAAAGAACTAAGTTCTAACTGAAGGGAAACTATTGGTCAAAACAGAGTGAAGCCTAAACTATGATGGTAAATAAATGCAAATGCTGAAACAAAACAGAGTCTAACTGTGACTAGAAACCAACAAATACAAAGCTTGATAATGACTCTATTGTAAACTCACAACATGAAATTGAAATCGACCTGAGAAAATGAACAAGGTAACTGTAAATGAAATTTTCTCCTAAATAAACAATCAACTCACAATATTACAAAAATCTAAATTATCCTATGATGCTGAAGTTATTTTATTCTGCAACTTGGCTTATCACTACTAAGCATTATTCAGAAATTTAGAGATTTTCTAGAATAATGTTTGGGAAAAAGGCTATTGGTGAATTTGTAAAAGATTTGCAGAATAATCAAAGCCTTAAACTGATATTACTGACCTCTGTTCATGTAATGATATATTAATAAAAATTCAGAACAAAAGTAAGTTGTGAATAATGAAGGCCGAGAGACTAATTTTGACAACTAGAACTACTTAAAATACAATGGATAACATCAAGCTAGAACGCTATCTATCAATATTAAAGGAAAATGATTACAACTAAATTAGAATGTCATTAATCTACTTGAAACAAAATGAACTAAAACTAAACTAAAGAAAGTCATTATCAAACTGAAAATGAAATAATAGAACTGAACCACATGCATTCTAACTCCGGAGTATTAAACCACAGTGCAACTAACTGTAATATGTAATGTAAATGAACGTGGAAAACATGAAGTTGATAAAACTATTGAAATTGGAAATTGAAAACGAAATCAAGCTAACGCTACTTATCTAAACTGTGAAAATAGAGCTAAAATACTTATCTAAATTATAAAAACAGAGCTGCACAGGAGGTAGGGGCCCTCCACCACCTGGTAGCATGCAATCTAACTCAAAATTGACTCAGCACGTTCACAGAGATGATGTTTCTTTCATTAAAGGAGATAATGACTGAAAAACAGAGTATTCACGGTTCTGTGGCAAAAGCCAAAAACTAACCAAGATCTAACTTAGCTCTCGGTTTCCCAAGTGTTTATATAACAAATGTACATAACAGAACTTGCAACAATTTAAGGGTCATTGTCTTTCCTTATCGAAATCATACTAGGACTCTTAAAGTGGCTGTGTGAAAAGGAAATAGACATCTGGACTGAGACAGTCCTACTAGAAGTCTGCTTCCTTAAATATGTTCCCACGTATCAAAACCATACACAGAATTCGTTTCTTCCTTCATGGTGAGCAACAAACCATGTAGACATGACGTGGAATATGCCCATATGCGGTTTTTCTTGAGACGACACCTGTAACCCACTCAAACTGTAAAACAGCTGCGGAATTCGGGATCAGCTACGGAATGTGCGGTCAGCTACGGAATGCCTGTATTCTGTAGCTATTTTGCAAAAAATTGTTAAAATAGCAAAAATCATGAAAATACAATATGTTAATCAATTTCATGTAACCTTTAAGCAATCCTAATCATTCTTCATTGATTTTAGGCTTACGAAGTGATAAAATAATGATGAAATGAAGTGAAGGTTTGTAAAAGAGAAGGCAATTCTAGGGCTCAACATACCCCCACTGCAAGACTATTGCATGTCCTCATGCAATTTCATCAAAACTTATTCCATGTGCTTTGAAAACTCTGTTAGAACATCCAACCTTATCTTTCTGCTTCTTTTGGCCCTAATCTATTTTCTAATCTCTGTTAACTTTTCAGAGATTAGTTCTTCATCTTCCTTTTGTAGTGGAGTGTCAAGTTTATTTTCAATATCCATGTCAGTTTCTCTTCTTCTGCTCCATCAAAAGATTTGACAAAAGATTTTGTAATCTCCTTATGGAAGCCATCAAATTTCTCTATAAATTTTAGCCTCCCTTCTTATTGTAGTAGCTCCTTGACTTGTGGATATCCTTCCAAATACTTGACTTCGACTGATTCTATCCTGAAAATTAGCCACATTCCTCCTTTGTGCAGATTATCTTCCTTTCATAATTACTTTTCTATGCTTGAAGCTAGATTGACTACATAGTCTAATACTTTATTTTGAAACGGTATCTCTGTGTCTGAAGATGGATTAGTTGAAGAATGATGCTTCACCCTTAGAATTACCTTTCTGCACTTAGAGATGGATTGGCTGCAAAGTGTAATGGAAGTGAATGGATGGAGGTAATTAAGCTACAAGGGAAAATGAAGTGGCTATGGATCTGATGGAGAATTTATGATGACCTTGTGGTGAAATATGGAATGTTGGATAAGGGATATGGCTAATCAATTCGAATGATAGGTTGTTTAGGAAACACATGATTATACACATTGTATCTATTTCATGTTTTAACTTTTTGTTATTAAAATAATTTTCACAATTTACCTCAGAATTTTGACCTTGTTAATTGCTGTGCTTGATGTTGTTCCTTTGGTCCTCTTTTAGCTTGTTGGTCTTCAAAACAGAATCCTTCAATTTCCTGTAATCATCATCTCTTTGTAGGTTGTACAATTATGTCAGAACTGCTGAATAAGATGTGGCTGCAACATGCAATCTGTAAAAAGAAATGAAGTATGAATTATGGAAGATGGATGTGAAATGTGATGGAGTGAAAGTGGAATAGGACTTGTGAAATGAAATGAAAATGGCGTGAGATGGAGTGAAAGTGGAATGGACTTGTGAAATGAAATGAAAATGGTGTGAGATGGAGTGAAAATGGAGTGAGATGGAGTGGAATTGTAGAATGAAATGAATTTTGGAATTTCTCTCAAATGGTACATCAGACTTCCCTGAAATTTTTTTTTTTTGAGGTTGTCACCAATATTATTATGCATCTTCCGACGAAAAATCTCTGCCATTGGTTACACGGATCTCCCGGAAAATGAGAAATGGCTGTAGGTGAAAGTGGCCAATTTCTTGAAAAATACACACTGAAATCTTCTGAAATTTTTCTGTGTTTATTCACCCTACCTCAATGCATTTACCATAAAAATTTCAGGACCAACGGATGCACGGTTTGAAAGTTATGATAAAATCAATTTTTGTCATGTTTCACCCTTCATTCTGCCCAATGTTGCAACAAAAAAAATACGCCACAGACTCATTTTAAGGCCAAATTGAGTGATTCCAAAGGGAAACTGTGTATTTTTACCTTCTCTACTGCCACATGCTTTCAGAATTTGATTTTGATGAAGAAAAGGTGCTGCTGTGCAAAAATACTCAAATCTGTCATATTCTGTCCATAATGCTGAAAATTGAAAATCTGCCTGAAAAACCCTTCTGAAATGCCCTTGAAAATTGTTTTTTTCCAAATTCTGTCCGCGTCTTACTCAATTTATCATATTCTGAGAAAACCCAGAAGCTCAGAATTTTTTATTTCTGCACCAATCTCTTGTAAAAATTGCACCAAAACTGCCTTCTGGAAAAAGTTGCAAAAACAAGAACAGGCTGCTACAGCAATAGCTGCAGAAACTGCCACTTTCCGCAGCTGTTATTGAATTGATTAAAAAGATGAACATGCTGCTACAAGAAACTAATAAAATGCACTGCTACAAGTTGTTGTTGATTCCATAAAACCATTAGTCTTCATCAAAGCCAACATTCATGGTACAATTCTTATCATGCGAATAAATGTGTCGAAGTCGAGCATGGGAAGAAATCATTGGATTACCGATCAATAATGAAAATCATTAACCAATGCGAGACAACTCACCGATAATGTAAATGAGTGTCAAGGTACCTCAGTGCATCTTGACAGGGACGAATGAATGTGTCGAAGTCGAGTCGCCTGCAAGATTTGACAATCAAGAGACATTGTTGTATTCCCATTGTTATCAACGAGGAGGCTCGCCATTGATGAATGCAAGCTCCAAGGCACTTCAAATAATCTCTAATCTTGATCCCAGATAAAGTGTTGAGGTCGATGGGACAAGATCTGTTGGAAGGTGGACCTTAAGGAATTCCACATCATCCAACTCAAGCATAGAACCAAGAATGATTTGAAGAACCATGAAAGATTGAAATCATCATGAAATTGCAGAACTTATTGTGAACTTTGCCCGCCAGTTGCCTGGTTTTCAAACAAAGCTCATGTCCAATTGCGCCAGCAAGCTGGTTTTCACAATAGGACTTATTTTTCTCTTTACTCTTTTTTTTTTTCTTTCTTTTTTTCTTTTTTTTTTCTCTTTTTTTTTTTATGTCCTACTCTACTTGAAAAAGAAAATCTTGTTCAAGTATATGAGTACTTCCAATGGAACCATGTCTGTAACAAGATGATAGATAAACTCATATGCAGGTTTGAAAGACACTCTTTGATATGTACGTGTATATGAGATGCCAACTGTCTTGATTTAGATGATGTCAAAAGATATTGAATAATTGAGCATTGGAATCCAATGACTGAATTGAACCAAGATTCAATGTAATCTTGTCTTCCTTGTCTTTCCTCTATCATGAAATGCAAGTCTTCGGGGATATGATCTTCATTCATAGAATCTAGTGATAGGCATGCATGAGACTTTTCAATCTCTGGTTCCAATATCTCCTCTTTATCAATAGACATCCCTGATTCTTGGACCTTATGTGAGTCTTCTTCTTCTGTTTGTTGTTCTTCAATGACAGCTGGTGAATCATTTTGCAATACCTCAGATTTGTAAGTTGATTGAGGTGTTTTATTGTTGGGAATATGAAATGGTTGTGGAGGTAGTGGAGTGGGGAATCTTTGGGGTGTTTGTGTGGATGGTAATGGAAAAGGTTGAATTGAGGTAAAATGAGGGTGATATTGATGTTGTAGTGGAGGTAAATGGTATGGATAACATTGATCATGGTATTGAGAATAGAGAGGGAAAGATTGAGGATATGGTGGATTTCCTTTATAGGGCCTTTGCCAACTTTGTTTCCAAGATTGGTTTTGAGGTTGGGATTGAGATGGCCAAGGTGTCCAAGGTTGGTTTTGAAGTTGGGATTGAGATGGCAAAGGTTTCCAAGGTTGGTTTTGAGGTTGGGATTGAGATGGCAAAGGTTTCCAAGGTTGGTTTTGAGGTTGGGATTGAGATGGCCAAGATTGCCAAGGCAAGGGTGTTCTCCAATTACCTTGAGGTTGTTGTGCATAACCTTGAAACTGTGCATAAGGATATTGCATCATATTGGGTTGATGAGGCTGCCATAGCCCTCTTGGAGCTACATAACAAAGTTGCTCTTGTGCTTGATTTGCTCCATTATCCTTTTGGTAAATTGCTTTCAACCCTGGTAATGATGGGAAATCTTCAGTAGTATGTGATCCTGCACAAATTTTACACATTTTAATGTTATCAAGTGGACATTCATGCAAAGCATGTTTCTTTCTACATTTAGGGCAAAATATAAATGAAGCAACTTTTTGCGTGTTTTGCATTCTTAGCATGTCAGTTTGTTCATTTAAATTACCAAGAATGTTTAGCAAATTGTTAGGTTCAGTTTGACTTACCAATCCTGATGCTGACTTACTTACTTTTGCCATAAATGGATCTTGAGGGGATCTTACACACTTTGCTTTTCCTCTTGATATGTTCTTGCATAGTTCACAAATTTCTTGAAATGACAATCGATAAACATCTCCTTTTCCCACAAGATTAAGAAGATCAATCCATTCATCCTTCATAGCATTTAGTAGGAGAGTTTTTAATGCATCTGATCCTAAATTATGCAATTTAGATCTTTTGATATTATAAGTAAATCTCTCTACTAAATCTTCTAGGCTTTCATCCTCTTTTTGGTTCATGTTAAAGACTTCATTTCTAAGATCATGGTGCATGCAATAACTTTTATATTTTTCCAAAAATACTCTTTTCATATCATCCCATGTCCTTATAGAATTTGTTCCTAAAGTCATGAACCATCTAAGAGCTCTATCCTTCAATGTTGCCGGAAACAAATTCAATTTTTGCATGTGCAATGAGTAGCCATAAGATCTACAAATTATTTCAAATTCAAAAAGAAAAGTTTTCGGGTCTTCTGATCTCATACCTTTGAAGTTAGGAAGTACAGATGGATGGATGTTCTTCATTTGAATATTGATATTAGTTTCTTGAATGGGAAATCCAAAAGGATCTTCCTCATTGTCATCATCTCCATCCATTTCTTCCACCTGCTTTGTCACATCTTCTTCTACCTGCAAAAATATGAATTCATGATGTGGATGTGTGGCTCTTACTGCACCACATGATATAGTGGGTGTGGTAGGTGATTGAAGTTTTTGTTTTTGTTTTTTTTTTTTTTGGATATAGGAAATCAGGATACCTAGTTACACTTCCCCGGCAACGGCGCCAAAATGTTTGGTCTCAATCTAGTCTCCTAAATTGAGCTCATTTAATTGTCAACCAGGGTTAGTAAACTGCTCAAGTGAAGTGCACCATATGTGCCTAAGTAACATCTTCCTACTTCGTTGTGTTTAGTGTTTTCTGATGTTTTTGGTTTTATGGTTTTATTTTGAAAAGGAAAAGAACTAAGTGCTAACTGAAGGGAAACTATTGGTCAAAACAGAGTGAAGCCTAAACTATGATGGTAAATAAATGCAAATGCAAATGCTGAAACAAAGCAGAGTCTAGCTATGACTAGCAACCAACAAATACAAAGCTTGATAACGACTCTATTGTAAACTCACAACATGAAATTGAAATGGACCTGAGAAAATGAACAAGCTAAGTGCAAATGAAGTTTTCTCCTAAATAAACAATCAACTCAAAAATCTAAATTATCCTATGATGCTGAGTTATTCTATTCTGCAACTTGACTTATCACTACTAAGCCTTATTCAGAAATTTAGAGATTTTCTAGAATAATGTTTGGGAAAAAGGCTATTGGTGAATTTTTAAAAGATTTTCAGAATAATCAAAGCCTTAAACTGATATTACTGAACTCTGTTCATGTGATGATATATTAATAAAAATTCAGAACAAAAGTAAGTTGTGAATAATGAAGGCCGAGAGACTAATTTTGACAACTAGAACTACTTAAAATACAATGGATAACATCAAGCTAGAATGCTATCTATCAATATTAAAGGACAATGATTACAACTAAATTAGAATGTCATTAATCTACTTGAAACCAAATGAACTAAAACTAAACTAAAGAAAGTCATTATCAAACTGAAAATGAAATAACAGAACTGAACCACATGCATTCTAACTCCGGAGTATTAAACCACAGTGCACCTAACTGTAATATGTAATGTAAATGAACGTGGAAAACATGAAGTTGATAAAACTATTGAAATTGGAAATTGAAAACGAAATCAAGCTAACGCTACTTATCTAAATCATCTGAACGGAGCTTCTCGGGCAGTAGGGGCCCTCTACTGCCGGATTAGCTTGCAAATCCACTTAACTTTGAATCAGCTCTTGCACTAAAACGATACTGCTTCCATTAAAGGAGAAAAAGACTGGAAAACAGAGTATTCACGGTTCTGAAATTTAGCAGCAAAAGCCAAAATCTAACTAAAATCTCCTCTTTCTCTCGGTTCCCCAAGTGTTTTTATAACAAATGTACATAACAGAACGTGCAACAATTCAAGGGTCATTGTCTTTCCTTATCGAAATCATACTAGGACTCTTAAAGTGGCTGCGTAACAAGGAAATGGACATCTGGACTGAGACAGTCCTACTAGAAGTCTGCTTTCTTAAATATATTCCCACGTATCAAAACCATACACAGAATTTGTTTCTTCCTTCATGGTGAGCAACGAACAATGTAGACATCACGTGGAATATGCCCGTATGCGGTTTTTCTTGAGACGACACCTGTAACCCACTCAAACTATAAAACAGCTGCGGAATTCGGGATCAGCTACGGAATGCGCGGTCAGCTACAGAATGCCTGTATTCTGTAGCTATTTTGCAGAAAATTGTTAAAATAGCAAAAATCATGAAAATACAATATGTTAATCAATTGCATGTAACCTTTAAGCAATCCTAATCATTCTTCATTGATTTTAGGCTTACGAAGTGATAAAATAATGATGAAATGAAGTGAAGGTTTGTAAAAGAAAAGGCAATTCTAAGGCTCAACAATTTGTTTGGTTGTCCCTAGGGGGTGTTCTTTCGTTTATTCTTATTCTTTCCATCATTCTCTCCATGGTCCTAAGAAGGTTGACCATCTTGGAATCAGATGAGGAGGTGGAGGGCATGGTGTCATCTTTGTATGTTACCCTTTTTTCTGATCTTAGGTTAGCTCTTTTTTCAATTAAGTTGGCCTCTACACTTATAGCTCCTTTTTGCATGTCTTCTAAAGTCAGGGTCTCTCTTTCTCTTAGTTGATAGCCCATATCGGGGTCAAAACCCTCTATGAATTTAGCTAAGGCTAGGCCTAATGGGGGTTTCATGTTTGGCGGTAGTGCGTTGTAAACACTATTGAACCTAGTGCAATAGTCTTGGACACTTCCTCCCGTGTTTCTTTTGAGATTTCTATATTCCGAAAGGATTTGAAGAGGGTTTTTCTTGATTTCCCATTTGTTTATGAAAGTTTGGTAAAGGGAAGGGATATCATGTATGTTGTTGGGAGTTAGGATTTTGAACCATTTCTTAGCTTCTCCTCCTAGGCTTTGGGCAAACATCCTCACTTTCATGGTTTCCTCTTCCAATTCCATGTAGTCAAAAGCATCATTCATTCTATCTACATGTTGTTGGGTAGTAGTGGATTCAGCCCCGATGAAGTGTGGGATTCTGGATTGGTAATCATTTGGCAAAGGTACCAATGGTTGCGGTAACACAAGGAGCGCATACCATGCTGCCATGGTGGGAGCTAATGGTGGATTTACAAGTGGAGGATTCGTGCTATGAGATGCAATGGTTTGTACAGTGGAGGTGTGAATGGGTGTGGCAGAAGTACTTGGACCGGTAAACTAATTCTGAGCAGACTTGGGATGAAAAGAGCCAAAGTGGTGGAGAAGTTGGAAATCAGGTGGTGTGGAAGGAGAAGTTTCTCTGCTAAGACTCTGCTGCAAGTCTATGGGCTCAAGATTGGTATGGTCGACTCTACTTTATGACTTGGTTCTAAAAAGGTTTTTGGTATGGCGCAAGTCAAACTGGGGATCTTGCAAGGCTGTAAGTTGTTCAGGTACAGAGATTGCTTTATCAATGGTCCTATTAGTAGCTAAGTTTCCAGTTTCAGAAGTTTGCCACAAAATATTTTCTGGGTCATCAACTACAGTAGGAAAGTTTGGGTCCGGATGAGATCTGGTATTGATTCTTCGCGGAGCCAGATTTCAAATTCAAAATTTAGAGACGCTGAAATTTTATGACTGCTTTCGGAAGGCTGACCTCTCTGGGTGCTATCAAACTCGCACAGTGTGTCACTATGTTTCTAGACTTCTCAAGGTTGGTTTGATGCAGTCCTACAGGAGTCTATAGATACTTAGCAAAATTTAGAAGGTCTACTGGAGGCTTGTGGAGTCGCGAGGTGGATATTTTTAGTATTTTTGAAGATATGTTGTCTATGGTCCACCAACGATACTGAAAAAAAGCCAATCTAGAAATGTTTTGGGGTTTTCTGAGTTTCTATATGTAGCCCGAAGGTTTGTAAGAGTGTCCTATAGCTGAGTCATCAATTTTCTAAGATGGTGAAAAAGCTAGATTCTACTCTTAGGCTATCAGTTAAGTTCTTTATGATTTGACGAAGGTTTCTGAAGTCCTAAGGGATACTTAGTTTGTCACTGACATCAGAGGTTGCATCATAATCACCATTGTGTTAGTGATAGTGATGAGGTGGTTACAAATCACAGGATTTCAAAGTTTAACTGAGGGTTGAAAGAGTCTATAAGAGTTTTTTAGGCTACTATGTACTCGGTCCCACCGTGATCGCCATTATGTTAGGGTCTCGTGATTTCGCAGATTGGCTAAACCAAATGACAGGGTAACATCAGACCAGTCTTTGGAGTCCTAGGACCTAGCCTTCCTGGACTGAGAGAGAGCTCTCTCTATTGTGCGAAGGATGTGAACTTGTTCGCTTCGGATGATTGATTTTAGGCTAGTTGTTAAGTGTAATTTTTTTATTTGTTTTGGGTTGGGGTAAGATGACTAAGTAGGATAGGCGGAATGAGAGGCTGTCAAATCAATAGGGCTATGGGGTCAGATGAAGTCAAGGGTGTCTAAATGATGAAGCAGAGTGTATTGCAGGGCCAATTTAGCAAGGTTAATGGATCCTTTGGGTGATGTATGAGGTGTAATGAACATTAAGTTTGGGAAAAACTAAGAGGTCTTAAACATATATAGTCTGAAAACAATAACTCATGAGGTAGGGCAAACCACTAATCTCTATGAACAATACTCAAACTGATAAACATGTAAGATGAACATTCTGGTGAGACATAGAAGCATTAGAACTCCTAACTTTAGAAATTCACCTTCAGTTTTTTGAGAAAACACATAAGATAAACAAACAACTCAATATATGGAGAGGGAACTCCTAAACAGCATATATCAAACTATCAGGAACTCTTAAACAAGTTGGTAAGCATGGGCAAAGGGCAAGATCGAAACAAGGCCTCTTTGTCTTAGCTTAATCAATCAATATTCCATAGAAAAGCTTCAAGATAGGGTTTTGAAAACTTTAAATAAGCAGGGCATACCATGAATCATATTTATAAGCTAACATACTAACCATTCATGAAACAAAAACAAGATTTAGTGGGCCTAAGGAGCAGTCAATAATTCCTTAAGATGACTAAAAGAAGAAAACATCAAAACTATAGCAAACAGGAGGTTTGAGGTGCTTCCATGAGCATATCTCAACCTATACTTTTCTGATCTATAGCAACCAAACAGACTGAAAAAAAAAAAAATGAGGACGAGAAAACATTAACAAGTTAGGAAAACATCACCATTCACCAAGCTATGGAATCCTGCAAGCAAGTTTCTCCAACATCAAGCCACACAAGCCATTCATTCACTTCATAAAACCAATATCTTATCCAAGCTCATAAAACCATGTATTGATCTTAAACACATCAACTCCCCACTGTTTACAATGAATCTTCATGTCTTATATAACAAATGAGGAGAGGAGAGCCTACTAGAGCATCTAGAAGCCTATTGGCCAAAGAGAAATATCCAAACTTGTCCTTGAGTCTTTGCAAAGCCCAAGGCACAAAAATATATAAATAAATATCTTTTCCAACTATAAAAGGAAATAAAATTGACTTTTAGGCCTAACATGTCTAAGAAAACTTTTCAAACGCACATTTTTCCCACTCAGCCACAGGAGCGTAACACGTGTCAAACAGTGAAAAATTTCCAGGCGCGTAACACAAAAATAGACCATGTTACAGCAGTCTTTTGGAGGTCTTTCCGACACCGGATTTGGCTCCGTGATGGCTCGTTGGAAAGCCTGCTGAGTCTACTTTCCAAAAAAATTTGAGTTGTGTTGAGTGGATGCCATTTACCTGCTCAAAAATCAAATCTTCCAACACTGCTTTGTGCGTAACACCTGGTCTGAAAAGGAGGCAGAAAGGTCAAATTTTTTATGTTTTTTGATATTTTAAGGGGGTAAAAAATGCTCCAAATGATCTGAAAATTGGTGAGTAGACTATTAGTGATGTGAAAAATCCAAAAATGTAAACTTTGAAAGCTGAGGATGCACTAATTTTGTGCGTAACACCTAGGGTGTTGCACTCCTGAGGGTCAAAATTTGGAAAAAACCAAAAAGTTGTCCAATTTGACTCAAAATTGGTACGTAGGTGCCTCATGGGTCCTTGGAGACCTGTAGAGAAACTTGGGCCAAAATTCCAAGCCTAGCTTGGTATTTTTCATCATTTGGTGTCGGGCCCTCATTTTTGGAAATTTTGAGCTTCTTCCTTGCAAAGTGATTTCTTTGTTTATAGTGCTCAATCATTCTCCTTTGCAAGCTCAAGTTTTTGTTGGCCTTCTCTAGTTTGGCCTCTAGATGCATGTTGGTCCTTTCAAGCCATGATTCCCTATCATGCTCAATTTCCATGACAACGAGTTATGTGAGAGAAAATTGTTGTGCTCGGGCTAATTCTTCCTCTCTTTGTTGTGCCAATGCTTTCCTAAGAGCCATAGTCCTAGGTCTCTTTCTAGTTTGGCCTTCTTCACCACTATCCTCCTCATCAGTGCCCATGTATTCCTCCAACTGCACTTGTGACCTTTTTGCCTCTCTCTGATATTTGAACGCCCTTGCATCATAGATGGCCACTGGCCACTCATTTGTTTGTTTTGCATCTGCAAAAAAGTGAATGAGATCCTTTGACTTTTCTAACTCAAATTCCAAGTCTTTGATCTGTGCATTTTGGTCCTGTAGAAGAGAGTTTACTATTTTTGTCTTATTTTCCTCATCACTGTCTATGTGAATGAGCTCAAATTCTCTTTCTTCCTCATGATTTTCCTTTTCTTCTTTCACTTGTTGTTTACCTTTGTCTTTCATTGGAGTTGAGGAGGAGTGCATGGCCCCTTGCCCTTTGGAGGCAGCAAACACATGCCTCTCTCCTCTTTGATAGGTAATGGTGAAAGGTGCAACAAGTTTTATTTGCAAACAATGATCATTAGTGACCTTTGGACTGTTTCCCTCCTCATAGATGATTTATGTGTGTCAATCTTCTTTATCTTGCTCTTGGCTACCCCTTTGATCAGCATCCTTACTATCTTTTATGATATTCCCACTGTCAAGATCCTTAGGACCGTCCTCCTTTGTTTTTGCATTGTTAGAGGTGCCTTGATCTGTGTTGGGCACATCTTCATTCCCATGATTGTCTTCTTCCTCATCTTTTGACCCAATGTATTTCCTGTCAAATTGATCATTTGTAGCATTGTTTGCATTCTTTGTAGGGTCACTGTATTGGGTATCTTCATTAGTCTTCCCATCATTGTGAGGGTCATTTCCTTCTTCATTAGGTGAGTTCTTTTGGTTGATCTCTCCTTCACTGCCTTGCTCATTATCTTCATTACTTGGCCTATTGTTATCATTTTTTTGTCTGTTGAAAACAACTTCAAACTTTGTTTCTAAACTACCTTTGACATTCTTGTCACTGTCATCTTTGTTTTCTTCATTGCTTTTAGATGCCTCCTCCTCACTGTCTTCATATGTTTTTATAGTGTCATCTTCCTCATCATAAGAACCACTGTTTTGGCCCTTTTGCTTATTATGGAGCTCACTGATTTTAGCTATGTTTTCTTGCTCACTATCTATTTCTTGAGAGGCTGCCTCTTCTTAGTCATCATCACTATGTTGTTCCTCTCCTTCACACTCGGTTTATGTCCCATAATCTTCATTATTTTCTCCAATTTCATCATCTTTGTCAAGCTCTGCATTTGCCTCAATGTTTTCAACCTTTGTCTCACCTGCATCTATCTCTTGATTTATGTTGTCATCAATTTCTTGCCTGTTACGGCTATTATCACTTTCCTGCTCATTACTGTCCTCTTCCTTACTATCTTCTTCTATCTCAGTTTCTACCTCACTGTCTTCTTCCTTGTCTTCTTCATCTTCCTCAGCTTCTACCTCACTGTCCTCTTCTTCATTATTGTCATATGTTTGTGTTAGTATGAATCCTTTGTCGAAGTGTACGAAAAAGGACCTTTTTAGCTACGCATAACTAATAGCCCTAACAACAAAAGTGGCTGCCAATATCTTCAGATCTGCGGTTAGTTGAACATAAAAGAGCTGCAAAAACCAGATCTATGCATGGAAAGACATTAAGCAGAAAAAATAAGGGTTTGCTCCATATACCAATAGACAAGACAAGAACGATTTCTTGAAATAATTTTATATTAATTGGGCACCTGGGAGGAAAACAAGAAGGCGTATCTAATTCTCCTCAGTGGGATGGGTTCTTGGAAGTCCTCAGCACTTCAGATCTAAGATTTCTCTCTCTTGTTGGTGTAGAAAACCCACACAAAGAATGGAACTCAAAGGGAGCTCACACAACAAATGGTAGAAAATGGTGACCAAGTGTATAGATCCAGAGTGATCTAATAGGCAACAAAAGGTGAAGAATGGTAGGAAAAACCTCCTATTTATAACAAAATATTGGGTCATTCTAGATCTTGGTGCATGGGTTAACCAGATCTAGATCCACTTTTTATGGAATATTTTATTATATTTGTCGGAGGGAAAAGGTATTTGACTTGGGTCAAATCCCTTAATTTGTCAAAAATAAATAAATAAATGATTTATTTATCTTTTTAAGGAAACGGTTAGAAGATAATCAAATAAATAATGATTTATTTAATTATTTAAGGAAGTGGTTGAAAGATAATTAAATAAATAATGATTTATTTAATTATTTGTGAGTGATTTGGTCATATTTAACAAGGAATATTATCTAAATAAGGTTTAAATAATTATTCCTAGAAAATAATAAGATAACTAAAGGTTTATCTAATTAATTTCTTTGATTTTGGGTTAAACATGACTGGGAATAATAATTAAATTATGGTTTAATTAATTATTCCATGAGGAAAATCAAACAAATATAGGTTTGTTTAATATTTCCTTTTGGGGTTTCCTGTTTAACATAGTGAAAGCAATTTTACTTAGGGTAAAATTGGTCTTACATGGTGTACTTGGGTCCATCTAATGATAATAGGTTAGATGACCAAAAAATGGTGTAACAAATTTCCCCCCAGCGTGCGAGTGTTAGGAGCAAATCGTATGACCGAAGTACGTTGTAAGAACTCAATCACTAGACAACAAAAGGGAAGTCAAAGAGAGAAAGGTGAGGTAGATAGTGTGCTGAAGGACTAGACCCTGAGGAGACGAGACTCGCAGGTGCAACAAGTCTCTTTTTATGAGAGGGTACCTGTGCTGAAGGCGGCGGGGGAGGCATACCTATGCCCGCAGAGACAAAGTACAAAAGAATAGTGTGTCCAGTAAACAAGGGACCGAACCATAAAATATAGCTGGCATAATCATGAGCCAGATAAAAATACAATGAGGAATCCCACATACATGCTGTGCCTGGGATAACAGCCAGGACTTGTACAATAATATCTAAGTACATGAGATACAAATACAACCCAAATGCCCCCTGTAAATGGGGAAGGGCTCACAAAATCTGACTGATACATGCAAATCAAAGAGGCGCTGCAAGTGGCTAAGGCCAACATCATCAAATATCTGGAGCTGCATCGAAGGCTGCAAGGAGGAGGTCATCCGGGCATGTGGGGGGCTACCTGCAGAGCCACCCCCTCATGAGGGTTGAGACATCTCACACACACCCGGGAATCATCAAGAGCTGCTGCTGGATCACTGGACCATCAAGTATACGGATCTCGATCATGCTGAAAGGAGCTGGAGAAACAATCAAGTCAAAGGGAAAGGAGAGATCCCTTTGCCTGATCCGAGGCACCGAACAAGAGTGGAAGCTGGAACCAAGGTACACCGCCCTCTAGACCTGGCTTCTGGAATGAATGAGCTGATGTCGACAGAAGGAGGTCTGCCATAGGTGAGGCAATGAGAGACCCTCAACTAAGGCACGAGAGAAAATAGTAGAGCGACGGACAGACTGACACTAATGATGATGGTGAAATGGAAGGGACTGAGTAGCGAATGGACGACTTCCCTTGTTAGAGCATAAAGGGCATGAATGACATGGCGCGACTGACGCAATATCATAATGGATAGGGGAAAGTGGGACTGAAGGTCATAATATGTAACACAAGAGAGAGACCAAGCAATGAAGGATGGAGGACTATAGCGGGGTACAAAGGGACTCGGGATAGACTCCATGAATGCGATGATGACTCAACTTGGATGCTCTAAACAAGGGCGACTCGATGGTGCTGCCACATAGTAAAGGCCCAGTGGGGGACCATAAAAACATGAGTACAAGATGGGAACTCATGACGAAAATCGACACGAACAAAGATAAGTAAGGAGGCAAAGTGGTGCCCCGAGTACAAGTGTCATAAGTGAGGAAATTCGATTTTAATGAGAGGGGAAGTGACCCTTTTTGGACAAAATGTGTCCTGGTGAAGTATCAGATCATAAAAAACTAACGGATACCCATTTGAGGGCTCGGTGAGAGCTTTCCAACGGTGCAGATGGTTCGTCAAACGGGGCTATGGTGTGGTCGCAGCAGTCGAAAGAAGAAACAGGGGTTCTCTTTTAATAAGGCAGTTTTCCCTCCAAAATCACTCATTTGCTATTGTTGCTATGGTGAATGTAGAGAGGAGAGAAGGCCCTAAATCTTGCGGCGAACGTAGCGGACAAACCGACCGTTGGAATCGAGATCCGTCAGTTGCAGGTAAGAGGTCTAACCTTTCTCTTGCATTTTGATGGATTAAACTTTCAGTTTAGGGCCCATAATTCTAGAAACAGCCCCTCCTTCACCTCTACAGCCGGGTCGCACTTTTTGGGCCAAA
The DNA here is from genome assembly GCA_034641835.2 of Pinus albicaulis. Lineage (NCBI taxonomy): Eukaryota > Viridiplantae > Streptophyta > Pinopsida > Pinales > Pinaceae > Pinus > Pinus albicaulis. The sequence goes on from CM076572.1 coordinate 80,728,694, forward strand.
AAGTGCGACCTGGGAAGCAGGTTTCAGGCAAAAAAGTGCGACCTGTCCCAGAAATGGGCAGAAAACTGCGACCTGGGAGATGAGGGGGTTTTGGTGTTGTTTTATGGCTGGAAGTTGGGTTGTGGTGTTTGGTTATGGTTTTCCCGATCTGTAAGCTGACAAAGATGATGTGTTTGTGCAGGTATGGCAGATTTACGGGTTAACTGGAGAGAGAGAGACCTGGGGACACTACGGGCAGAGATCCAGGCGGATCAGCGCGTCCGTCGTGTATTGGCCAGGTTTGGCCTTCTGAAGTTTCTGGAGAACCCTTTGATGAGAGCAGGAGAACCATTATTGGCCCGGATTATCAGTTACTGGGATCCAGATCAGGAGGTCTTTGTAGTGCAGGAGCACAGGATCGAACTGACGGTCCAGGACGTGTATTTCCTGACTGGTCTCCCGCCACTGGGGATGGTGGGAAACACACAGCCAGTATTGCCGCGGGGGCGGCGTATCATGGAGTTTGTGGAGCGTCATTGTCGACCAGGTCTCCAAGTCAAGGGGACTCGAATACCGATCGGGGATCTAGAGAGGCTAGAAACCCGTGCAGTGGCCGCAGTTGTGCTGTGTATCCTGGGCAACCAGGCGCTCCATCACATCACTGGGGGGCAGATGATGATAGTGGAGAGTGTGCTGGGTGGGACCTACTTTGGGTGGGCCCAAATGATGTTGGTGTCGCTAAAGCGACAGTTGTCACTATGCAGGCGGCAGGTGAACCATGATTGCTCATATGGGACTTTATTGTGCGCCTTCTTCTTTGAGAAGATCCCGACCTTGAGGCCTCGTGTACAGCTTCCAAATGGGGGCCCGAGAGAGCCCAGGATGCGCCGTTGGGGACGGCTACTGTGCAGAGGAGGAGGAGGGGCGGTCGGGCGAGTGTTTCGACCTGAGTTTTTTGCCCATTGGGATCAGATGCCATTGTACATAGACGACTATCCCTATAGTGGGATGAGCTATTGTGGAGACCCGGACCTGCCACTTCCACCTGGTCGAGTCTGGGGGCCCGATGGTGAGTGACAGATTGCTATTCTTGTGTGGGCATGTTAAAGTTTTTTGAATAGTAGTTTAGGGTACTGATTCATGTACTTTTGGTATGCAGATATAGCACCGGTAAAACCGGCCGAGTATATGGGACGACCGGCAGCATCTGGGGCTACAGGTCCGAGTGGGTCGAGAGCGGCGCATAATGAGGATGCAGCCGCCCTGCTGGAGGACATCCGTCGTAGATGCGAAAGGTTGTTGACCGGAGTATCAGAGCGCGGGTGGCAGGACTTAGACGACCAGTACATAGAGCCATGTGTTGGTCTACCCTCGGAATGGCGAGGTGTCATGCGGCGCATGGCGATGGCCGGTCAGGCGATGCGTGATCTACATGCTGCAGGGGTAGAGCCATTGGCCCGGGATCCTCCAGATAGTGATTAGGGGTGGGGCAGGTGGTGCCCCCTATTATGTAGGTAGGGGCAAGTGGTGCCCCCAGTTTTGAGTTTTTTGTAACATGCTATGGGCATGTCGTATGTATCAGAGTAGATGGACTCTAAACACATGTTTTTTGCGACACATATTATGGATATGCATCGTTTTTATTGATTATGAATGTTATTGTCTTGAATGAAATGCGTGTGATAAATTCCAGTCTAGAACATGGTTTGCAATACTATCTACATAGTGATTTTGTTCTCGAGGTATATGGTTGAAAGTTATGGTTTCAAATGCACGTATCAAGAGTTTCACTCGTAAGTAGCATCTAAACAGCACAGGGTTATGCACACGATAAACACCATTTAGTTGCATTACAAGAAGTAGGGAATCCAAACGAACGTGCAGATGGAGGATGCGATGAAAGAGGGCATCGACTAAGAGACCACGTACTGCATCATATTCGGCCTGATTGTTGGTGGCAGAACCAATGCAGACCCCGTTAGAGAGAACAAGGGCATGCAAAGGGGTAAAGATGGCCCAACCTGCCGAGGCTAGATTCCGGGAGTAACGACTTGCACCATCGACGTAACCGATAAAGGGTGTGGACGGGGGGTCCTGCGGAATGGTGTTACAAGACAACAAATGAGGGGAGGAGAGGCAATGACGGCAGCGTGAGTGCACAGAAGACATCGGGCGGCAACTGCGGGAGGGAGTGCAAGGAGCGGGATGACTGTGACTCATATACAAACTGGAGGGTGGTATATGAGGGCTATCGGACGTATGGTGAGGACTCGGGCTGCGGAGGTCAACAGAGACACGGGTGGAGTGATCTCGTGTATGGGTAGAAAAGGGGTGGGCAGGTGACACAACAGGGGAGGATGCAGGGGGGCTAGGCTCTAAGTGTCGCGCAGAGGAGGATAGATAAAGAATGGTTACAGTAGACTCCGTCATCTGAACATCAGGGGGGGGAATGTCGATGGGAGCGGGGGGATCCTCAGGCTGTCCTGACGCATACTGTGCGAGGATGGGAGAGGCGGATTGATTTTGTTCAACCTCATACTCTCGGACCACCTCTAAAGAGGCGCGATAATGTGTCAGGTGAAGACAATGGTGGGAGTAATGGCCATGAACGCCGCACAAAGCACAGGGTTTGTTGGTGCGGAGAGTCTTGAGGTTCTTGGCTACGGACGAAGAAGGAATGGAGGCTTCAGGGACCGTAGACTCGGGGAACGCAACTTTAACCATGGGCTGAATACGGGGAAACTCGGGACAAGCATGGGTGGCATGACCGGTGACATCACATAAGGCACAAGGCTTTGCGGGCGGAGGAGGGGTGTGGTCAGTCGTAGTGGTCTTGTCTTTGGGTGCCCCCTTGCGGGCTTTGCCTTTCTTCGCGGGAGCCGTCACGACAGGAGAAGGGTCCTGTGGAGGTGTTGGGGGCACAGGGGCAACGAAGGAAGCGAGGGGGACCGGTTGAACCGGTGTCAAAGCCATGTAGGGTTTGGGGTGACCAGGAGGGGTGGTGGCTGGGGGATCAAGGTACCAGACCGGGATGCCCAAGGTCAGGTTAGGGAGAGAGAGGGTGGCCATGACGGGGACAGAATATACTCCGGGAGGGGGAGCCAGGAAAGGTATCTGCCCAGCAGGGAAATGACCAGGAGGGACGGCTCCAAGATGGTTAAGGCCAGGGGGAACCGATCCAGGAGGATAAAGGGGTTCGGGGATACCAGCTGTAGGGGTAGGGCCAGAAGGAGGAGGTCCGGCTGGCTGAGATGAATGGCTAGGAGCGGGTTGCAGAGGGCGAGGTGGAGGTTGCTGACTAGCCGAGGCAGGTCGCTTACAGGCGGCCTGAGACGATTGCATCATGCAAACATTCGATGAGCTGGGATCAGTGATGGTAGGAGGAGGGAGGTTAGGAAAAGTTCCAAGCAGGGAGGAATCTTTGTAAACGCCAGGGGAAACACTGGTTAAGGAATCGACGGTTTGCTTGTTGGCTACAAAAGAGATGGTCGTCTCAGGTGAGGTCTGAGATTTTGGCTCATGATAGGTCAGCTGGGAAATGGTGACTATCTTTCCATTATGGAGGAAAGACATCTTGCGGAAAACCGCGGATGGGACAGCAGACATAGCATAGGTGTAGCTTCGCCCCAATAGAATGTTGTAGTCTAGCGGGGTGTCGATGACTTCGACGTCAACGCAAACAGTCTTACCGGCGAGGGTGATAGGACAATTACGAAACAGGCCAATGGGCTGGGAGGCATGGCCGTCCCACGCTCGAAGGGTGATCGTGGAAGGGGCCAACTCAGGGGATCCGAGTTGCTTCCAAACCGAAGCGGACATCACGCAAGTGGATGCCCCCTCATCAATTATGCACCGGGAAACGTTGGCGTTCCGGATTTTGACTGGGATTTGGAAAGCGACGGAAGGAGGGAGAGGAGGATGGTCCGATTGAGTGGCGTCGAAAACAATCATTTGGTCATCAGCAGGATCTACAGCGCCCACAGCAGATAGTAGAGCCTTCTTTTGGGAAGGGCACGACTGGAGGAGTTCCAGTGTGGAAATGGCGGCAGGAGATTGCGCCAAATCATCTACTATGCTATACGAATGGGCAGCTCGACTGGGAGCAGCGTTTCGACGTAGTGGGCCCTTAGGTATCTTGGTATGAACCTAAACTTTTGGTTGAGGGATATGTAAGGGGCCACTGGGTGACGAAAGAGGCTCTGGAGAACCTAAAGAAGGAGGCTCGGGAGCAGACTGAGCAGGAGTCTTGGGGTACTGGCGAGACCGAGTTTGAAGGTGAAGATCGACGGACGGGTTAGGATCGGAGTGCATCATAAGGATCTGGTAATCAGAGGAACCAGAAAGGGAAGGGGGGGTGGCTACCTGGCTGTCGGGCGGTTGGGTAGCCACGAATCCTTGCTGAGGGAAAGGATCAGTAAACACAGTTGGCTGGGTAGTGGCCACATTAGGAGGAGCATGAGGGGAGGCGTGTTGTCCGCGCAATGTGGCTTGAGACTCCCACATCTGCCGCATCTGGGGTAAGAGGGGACAATCGTGGGTGTAATGACCATAAACACTGCAACACGAACAAGGCTTATTTGTGCGAAGAGGCCTGTCCGGCTTGGGCTGAGTGCCCTGTTGCTGGTTAGCGGTGTTAGGGTCAATACCTTGAGGATTGGGCCCACGAGTACCAGGGGCAGATTGGTTTGGATTGCCTCTCCGCCTTCTTTGAGAAGAAGGGGGATTAGTCGCGCCCTGCTGTGCAAATACTTGCCCTGGAGGGGGCTGTAGGTGCTGTTGTGGGTTTGGAGGAGGCAAGGGAGATGGAAGCGCATATGCTGGAGGAGCTGGCGCACCAGGATGCGGATAAAGGTAATGGTTAGGTTGGGTAACATTGAGGTAAGCAGGAGGTTGGGCAAAAGGAGGAGGCATGCCGTATCCTGGATACATGCTACCGGGAGGGGGAAGAGTGCTAGAGGTGCTGGCCCCTCCCTGAGGGAGACCATAGCCCATAGGAGGTTGAGCGTACGGATGGGAAAGGGCTCCAACGATACCATCGGTGGAATGAGATGCCCCCGGGGCGGTAGCGCCGCCGGGCCTGGGGAGGTCAGGAAGAACGGTATAAACATAACCAGATTGAGCGTAGATCGGGTCATATTTCAAGGCTATTTGGAGGGCGGCTTCTTCAGTTTGAGGAAAGTGAGAGGCGACATCTTTGCCAATAGGAGCTAAGAGGGTGCGAAGGAACCAGTCCATGTAAACCCGATCTTCGAAGGGGGGGGCTCGACATAAGCTTCGTCTTCGTCGCCATTCCTGAACATGGGCGGAAAGGCGGGTCGAAGAGGTTTGCTTGAATGAAGTCAAGAGCTCCGTGCCAGTATCGTATCAGAGAGGGAGCTGGAAATAAGATAAAAAGGCTTGGGCAAGGGTCACAAAGGTGGTATGGGAAGAGGTGGCTTGGTCAACATACCATTTAGAAGCTTCGCCGGTAAGCGTGCGTTGGAAAAAACGAAGACGGATGGAGTCATCGGTAATGGAATTGGAGGAACACCACATGTGGAAAGATCGGACATGATTGGTTGGATCTTCTCCAGCTTGGCCTTCGAACTTAAGGATGTCGGAAGGGAGCTTGGTTGGCATGGCAGGCCAACCAACATCGTGGTGGATAGGGTCATTGATCAACTGATTGAAATCGGGGAGGCTGAGGCCTGCAATGTATGGCAGCAAAGGGGTGGCCGGGGTAGTTCCTGTGGCGGTTCCGCTAGTAGTCGGGCCGGCATTAGGGCCGAGAGAACTGCTAGCGTTAGGCCCTGGACCAGACATAGTGAAGGTGGCAGGGGGAGAACCAGGAGGAGAAGGAGAACCCGATGAATCAGGAAAGGAGTCGGAGTGCGGACTCGAAGGAGGACTGACTCGACGATGGCGGGGCGGAGCAGGTCGATCAACCGGAAACTGAGGGTGAAGGCCAAGAAGTCTCCGGGAAAGGCGCCTAGGGGGCGCAATGATGACAGGAAGAAGGAAACCGACAGGGGCAGAAAGGGACAGAATCAAGAGAGGTCAAGGGCAGACAAGGTGCAGTGACAATTGATTTTAGAGTCTTTGCCAGGCGCTGTTAACCAGGCGCTTCTTCACTTAGGGTCAATGTGTGGTGTGCGTTAATTTTAATTTTTAAACCCTTTTCGTTTTGAGAGCAAGAAAAAGTGTGCTGCGTAACTGAAAAGAAATCTGCAGAGAACAGTATATAATGCTGAAATAACAGAACATTTAACAGCTAAACATGCATCAATCTAACCCAAAAAGGCGGGTCTCTCAAAACTACTCTAAAAGAGGACAAAAATCTAGTCAAAACACACATAAAAAGAGGCCAATAGATCTGGGGTCAAAAGGGACAGGGATCTAAAGGATAAAGCTGCTGAAAAGAGGTGCAGATCACAGCCAAGAGACAAAGGCAAGGTGGCTGGAAAAAGGAAGGTAATCAGCAAAAAGCGGAGGGGGAAAGGAAGAGGCCCTAAAAGTAGATCCAAACAAATCTTCAGGGGTGATTTGAGAGGTAGAAGAGTTGATTACAATGGATCTGAAAGGGAGGTAACAGATCTGGAAAAAAGGAGGCTGAAGCTCTGAAAAACAGACGGCTGAAACAGCTAAAACTCTTCCACAAAAAGTGGAGGGTACTAAAGCCCTAGGGGGCTAGGTTCACACTTAGATGAGTAAAAAAATATCAGAACTTGGTCAAAGCGGGCTGAGACAGAGGCTGGAAGACCCTGACAGAAGCTGCAGCAAAACCCAGAAAAATTGCAGAAAAATCACTGAAAAACTAGCAGGTCGCAGGTTCTGACCTGTTTTCAGTGGTCGCAGAAAAGGGGCAGAAAAGTGCGACCTGGAGGTCCAGGTCGCAGGTTATGGGCCAAAAAGTGCGACCCCCCGTTCCGGTTGTCTCGGCGGCAGATTTTCAGAAAAGTTGCCGTCTCAGGTGCGGCTGGTGTCGCTTACCTGCGCAATAGGGCCAGAAACACATGGAAGTTAGAAATTTTGATGTTTTAGGGTTTTATGTGAGAAAAACAACATAAAAATAGGAAAAATAAACAGCTGAAAAGAAACCCTAGGGTCTTAAGTAGCTGGATATGCAAGAATATGAAAAACGACAGCGGTCGTAATTTAAAACCCGTATGGAGTCGCCATTTGTTAGTATGAATCCTTTGTCGAAGTGTACGAAAAAGGACCTTTTTAGCTACGCATAACTAATAGCCCTAACAACAAAAGTGGCTGCCAATATCTTCAGATCTGCGGTTATTTGAACATAAAAGAGCTGCAAAAACCAGATCTATGCATGGAAAGACATTAAGCAGAAAAAATAAGGGTTTGCTCCATATACCAATAGACAAGACAAGAACGATTTTTTGAAAGAATTTTATATTAATTGGGCACCTGGGAGGAAAACAAAAAGGTGTATCTAATTCTCCTCAGTGGGATGGGTTCTTGGAAGTCCTCAGCACTTCAGATCTAAGATTTCTCTCTCTTGTTGGTGTAGAAAACCCACACAAAGAATGGAACTCAAAGGGAGCTCACACAGCGAATGGTAGAAAAATGGGACCAAGTGTATAGATCCAGAGTGATCTAATAGGCAACAAAAGGTGAAGAATGGTAGGAAAAACCCTCCTATTTATAACAAAATATTGGGTCATTCTAGATCTTGGTGCATGGGTTAACCAGATCTAGATCCACTTTTTATGGAATGTTTTATTATATTTGTTGGAGGGAAAAGGTATTTGACTTGGGTCAAATCCCTTAATTTGTCAAAAATAAATAAATAAATGATTTATTTATCTTTTTAAGGAAGCGGTTAGAAGATAATCGAATAAATAATGATTTATTTAATTATTTAAGGAAGTGGTTGAAGGATAATTAAATAAATAATGATTTATTTAATTATTTGTGGATGATTTGGTCATATTTAACAAGGAATATTATCTAAATAAGGTTTAAATAATTATTCCTAGAAAATAATAAGATAACTAAAGGTTTATCTAATTAATTTCTTTGATTTTGGGTTAAACATGACTGGGAATAATAATTAAATTATGGTTTAATTAATTATTCCATGAGGAAAATCAAACAAATATAAGTTTGTTTAATATTTCCTTTTGGGGTTTCCTGTTTTAACATAGTGAAGGCAATTTTACTTAGGGTAAAATTGGTCTTACATGGTGTACTTGGGTCCATCTAATGACAATAGGTTAGATGACCAAAAAATGGTGTAACAGTTTGCTCATCATTAGAGCCAGTGCCAGCTTCTTCACTTGGTACATTAGGAGAAGGGATAGGGGGTGAATTTCTTTATGGAGAAGGCACATGGAGAGATGATGGAGGAGTGGAGGTAGGTGGTTGTGAAGTGGAGGGTAAATTCTGCTGAATGAAGGCTCGGGGGTTTGTAAACACATCATGTGAGATGAAGACTTCCCAAGGGATTCCTTGCTGCTGCAGCTGATGTAAGACAATCATTTTGATCAAGGAATGGTGGAAAAAGCTCGGCATTTGGCGGTCATAGCTTCTTTTCTTGACAAGTGAGGCCATCTTTTCAATGCTCCGGAAAAGGTAGTATGGTAGATTCATCATTTTGACTTTGGTGAAGTGCATTAGTAAACTTATATGATATGAGTAAATCCTGGAGTATCTCCCCTCACAGGTGAAATACCTGATAATTTGCTTCATCAGCAAGGCATACCTCTCTAGCAAGTGGGAAAAAGGAAAAACAGCCTTGCAGCCTTGTTCACAGCTTGGTTTTAGGTAGGGTTCATAATAGCACAACTCCAACTTCTTTTGTTTCAACCATATCTCGCCAATGTCTGGTATACCTGTTGCTTTGGAAATGGATTCAAATGAGAGTTCAAACTCCACTCCTGCTAGGCTAACTCGGTGATTTCGCAAGCCAAAGACAAACAATCTAGTTAAGTCGGAGTGGCTTTTGACTTGTTTGACCTTTTCACAAAACTGATAACACCCAACATCCTGAAAGCATGAAAGGATCATGCAAGAGGAAGTAATATGAACTGTGTCTAAGGGTTCAAACCTATTTTCCCTTCCTCCCTTTTATTTTTGCTGAGGCTCGGTAGGTCTTTGACTTTCATCATTGTTGATGTGAATCTCTGCTTAGACATGGTGGCTGGTTCTTTAGCACAGAAGGCTTTTTGAAAACTGTTTGAGGCCCTTTGGGTCAAAAGGTTGCAATGAGTGAAGTGAGGGAAAAGTTGTGCAAATGAAGGCAAGATGAAACTCTCCAAAAGTGCACTCAATGTTTTAGAGGTTTGTTTGATGTCACTCAGCCTCCTCTGGCACATATAACAACTTTTTCCTTCAAACCCTAACCAAAGGTGTTTAAAACTAATTTCTCAGGTAGCCTAGGGTTTGGTTTAATTAAGCCTTTAAATATGACTTTTCTTAGGAAAATGAAAGTTTTGGAGGCAAGAAAACAAATCACCAACCTTGTGTCTTGACTTTTTCAGAAGCTTTGAAGGTTAAAAAATTGAAATTTGACTCATTTTGGCAATTTTTAGACAAACTATGTATTTGCGTAACAGGCAGGAGACGAGCCAGTCGGGCTTCAGGAGCATTGCATAGGTGCGTAAAACTGTTGCGTAACAGGGAGGAGATGGGCCAGTCGGGCTTTAGGAGCGTAGCATACGTGCGTATCACTAGTGCGTAACAGGTAGGAGACGGGCTAGTCGGGCTTCAGGAGCGTAGCGCCGGTGCGTAACAGGCAGTTTGTAGACACTCTGTTGTGTCTGTGCGTAACACTGGCCCAGGTGCGTAGTGTCGGGCCCTGGGTGCGTAACGCAGTGTTAAATAACACTGCGGCCACCCCTCCTGTGCGTAGCACCGAAGGCCAGGTGCATAACACCGACCTCGATGCGTAACGCCTACAAACTTTCACCAGTTTTGCTCAAAAACCCTCAAAAACACTTCCAACAGCTCTCTCTTGTCTGCAGGGGTAAATGAAGTGCGAGAGAAGCTGAGGAAACTTTATATTTCTCCTTGGAAATAATTAGATGCCCCAAAACCCACTTTTATAAGGTTCCTTTTTCTTTGCTTTTTCTTACTGTGTTTTTTACTGCTTTTGATCCTATAGGTGGACAATTTGATGAAAACATGGCTCTTTTTTCACTGCTGGAGGCCTCTTAAGGTTCTCTTTATTTTGACAATCTTCCTGAAGACACTAAGCCCGTGCCTCTCAGCCTATACTTTGGAAAAAGCATTGTTTTGAACTTTTTAACACCTATACACAGCAAACTCATCCCTTTTTTCCATTTCTCCTTTGACTGATATTCTTTGTTTGAAACATTCTTTCCTTTGACCTTGTCATTCTTTCTGTGGAAAAAATACCTTTGCCAGCTCTGTGAAGTGTTGTTTATATCTTAGTCGCATTTTTGCATAATAGTATTTTGACAAAGAGGTCCTTGTCGGGGGTTTCATTGTTCTGCTATAAACCAAGGGTATATCTGTTTCTTTTTAGGTCACTTTGATCACTGTCTCTTTTGAACTTGGACAGCTTACTTTGTCACATAATGGCCCCTCCTTATCATAGTTACTGTCTTTGGCAATTTCCACCCATGTTTGTCCCCTTTGGCCATTTGAAGATGTCTTTAACTGTTTTTAGAGAAAAAGACCTTTGAACTGGGAGTTAGTGCTTGTCTGCCAAACCCTAGTGTAACTGAAAAACCCTTGAAACCATCTACTGTGATGAAGGAGGTTTCTTGGTCACTATTTTGACCCTCTTTGTCTATCTTCCCATGCTTCTGAGTTCATCATTGCTCTATTGCTTGGTCAAAACAATCAATGAATCTTGATTCCCAACAAACAAATACCTTGCTACTTTCTTCTAGGTTGTGAATGGTCTTCTCATGGTGATCCTCCTTTTTTACCCTATCTCATGGTTAATCTGATGGCCTTTTGGTATTCTTTGCAGGAATGCAAGAAAAGGGCAGTTGTCCATCTACAAGTTTCATGCTTGAAGCCAAACAACTTTTAAATGATCTTTTTGATTTGAGGTACAGTGTTGCTTATGTGCCACTGTCTTTTATGACCTGCATGGACCTTTTGATGGCAGCACTTCATAACACTCTCTGATGAGATCATGTTCTTCCTTTTAAACTTTTAATCATGTTTGTATGTTGCTACCAGTTGTGGATGCCTTTATGAGCTTTTTTAGGTCTCCTTCTTTGCCTCTGTTTCTGCTGTTGACCATTTACAAAACATTTCTACAGAAATGTTTGGACATGGTAAATTTTCTCCTTTGCAGACTCGCTGCTTGATCAAGAGAATACCTTTGGAGGTCTTTTGATGTTCTTTGGATAATAACAAGCCTCATCCTTGTGTTCTCTTGACTTCACCTTTGAATACTTATGGAAATAGTGCATTTAGAACCATGATAGTGCATAACCTAGGTGACCCTATTTGACTTATGGTAATGTCCTTGGAATAGGTTTTTGACTGAAAACTTCAAACAGGGTTTGGATGAGGAGACAGGGTTTTTGACACTCTATTATGCACTATCATCCTAGACAACTAGAAAACCTTGTTTTACTTCAAAGAACTTTTAGACAGGGAGTTTTGAAAATACCATTGCTTGAGGCATTTGATGAGCAAGAGAAAACTTTGGTTTACTTGGCGAAACAAAGTATGAAAATAGAAGGCTTGGGCAAACAGAGATAGAGTGTTATAGGCATAAGTGGCAAACATAGTGAGAGTGAGGGACATTGGTCTTGTCTGGATGATAGATTGGCCATGCTTTGACAAGGAAGTGGGATAATGAAAAATTTTCTCTTTGAGGAGATTTCTAGAACTCACATGATTCTTGAATTCTGTTTCTAGAAATCTTGCACAAAGCATTTAGTCATCTAAACAGGTAAAAATTACTGATGACTAACAATGGCTCCACTTGGGGAGCGCAGCTCCTTTTCAGGAAGTGTCCAGAATTTCAAATCTCTTGGTTTATGAAGACCCTCATCCATTGGGCGGATTTTCTCTTTTCTTTTGTTGTTGCTTTCCCTGAAGTAGTGATTTTGAAAATCTGAAAGCATGATTAGCTCAACTTCACTTTTACCTACTCAATCTACTCGCCTAACATTTTTTCTTCCTTGGGTGCACTTGAACTGGCAAACCCATTAACATTTTTATTTTGAAAATGAAAACAAACTATCTACTTCTAAACTTATCTCTTCCGTGAGTTCAGATTAAGCTACTGAACTCCTTTCATTCTCTACCTATTCTATTCAACTGTCAAGGTTAAACTGTTTGACAGGATTCATTCACTAAGCTAAAAACATGAAATTGAAAACATGACTAAATCAAGATTAGACAATCTGATTTATCATGGGTTTGTGGCATAAAAACAAGATGCACACAAATGTTATTTTTGTACAAAATAGGACTAGAAAAATCAGGGCTAAGATACATAGTTTGCTATTCATCCCTGTTTTTCTCCTTGGTTCTGTTTTGAGCATGTGGAACCAGTATCTTTCTTCCCTAATCTATTTTCTTTGACAAGTCAAGCTTCAATGTTTTGACCAGCGTTCTTTTCACTAACTTATCAACAATAAATTTAAAACATGTTCAACCATGATTAGGCTAGATAGTTGAATAAGACATTCTTTTTGCATCAGTGGCGGCGTTTAGGCTTACGCACTTTCAGTATTACTATTTTTTGGGTATGGCATTGTACCTTTTCTTTATAATTTGCCCTCTTTTCTATTTCTTCTATGTTTTTGTGTTTTTCTCTCTTTTTGACTTTTTCTTCACACAATGGTATGTACAATGAGTGAAAATTTTGAAGCTAAGGATCTTGACAAATGTAGTGTTTGAGCATCCTATGTTCAAAAGGATCCCCTAACATCTTTTGTCCATTCAACTCTTGAAAATAGAAAACAAAGTTACCTCTATTTGACAACATGGTATCAGGATTGTTCCAAGAATTTTCAGAAAATCTATGATCCCCTTGGTGCTTCTTCTTTGACTTTGATCTCCAAATCTGTTCGAGTCAAAGATCCTCTTCAAGTAGGCAAGGTATTCTTTATCATCTTTAAAACAAATGATGAAGTCATCCATGTACACCATAGTAGAGAAATTTAAAACTGAAGGCATAGTTTTTCGGAAAGTATCTCTAGCACTTTCTAGCCCGGGAGGTATTTGTCTAAGCACGCAACTGTCCCAAGGAAATTTGAAAAAATCTTTGAGCTGATTGATCTGAAGTGGTATCATCTTATGGTAACCTGAAAAACTATCATGCAATGAGATTTGGTTAGAAAACCCTACCCTTTGTAAAGTATGATCTTTTTTGGTAAAAAGATATTTGTTCTTTTGGAAGGGTTGCTCCTGGTACCTAAAATCTATACAAAACCTATGTCCCTTTGCCTTCTTTCTAAGTGAACTAAATTGCTCAAATTTTTTTTGATTCTTTTTGAAAGGAAGGCTTTTTAGAATAATCGATGTGTTACAAGGTTTTAGACTAGCCTGCCTACACACATAAGCATTCTGAAATTTTTTGCACAATCTTGTATTCCTTTGTTTTATGTGTAGTGATAAAATTTTAGACAATTTAATTATTTCAGGGCTCTTAAGTTTACCCATGCTATCTTCCTCTATATCAACTTCAGCAAAAATTTCTTTGGGATCTGTAGCAATATTTGTGAAAATTGATAATTTTTCTGAAAGGGAAAATTTCTTGGATGATGAAGTATCTAGGTAAGGTAGAAACATCAGACTGTCTTGTTCCAGATTCTCAAAGATTTGTGTTTTTTGAGGGTGTTTCATTTTTTCTGAATTAGCAAAAGGAAGAAGTTGTGTTCTTGTGATTTGTCTTTCTTTTGAGCAACCTGTTCCCTTTTTTAAACTTATTCTTGTTTCTGATATTTCATTTTCAATTTGCAGGAAATCAATTTTAGTTTTATTATCTTGTGGTGTTTCAGGATCGTAATAGTTTTGATTGTCGAACTCATCATAGAGGAAGTGATCTGATTGTTGTAATGTGCCTAGATCTTCACAATCTTCATTTACTTGCTCATCAAGATCATTTTCATTATACAAGATGAATGAGTCCAAGTCTGAATGAATTGAATAGATAGGGGTGTTGGTGGGTCTATCTAGGTTGCTTACCATATACTTCATATGAGTTTCTCGGTAGAGTCCCCTAGTTTGGTTAAAAATCGGGATGGTAGCATAAGAGATGTCAAGTTGGAGGTTTCCCAAAAGTTTAGCTCCCCAAGTTCGAAACAAAAGCATGCCATATTTGGGAGGAATGTCAGCCACGACTATATCCATGACCAGGCTCTTAACAGGGATTTGTGCCAGATTGACACATAAGTCCTTGATCAAGCCCAAGCATTTAACTCTGCTTGAATCGAAGGAATACAGATCTTTGTAGGGCCTGGTTATTTCTAGGCCCAATATTTCCATCACTACCTTCGGCATGAGGTTGTGAGAGGCACCAGAGTCAAGCATGGCATTATGTAGGGTTTTGTCGTGTATATTTAGGCTAACATAGAATGGGGGAATGGCTCCTTCTTGGTATTTTCCATCTACTTCGAGTCCAAACAACAGTGCGGGTTTATCGTCTGTCAAATTCAGAGTGTTGGTATCATTTCCTATGTTCAAGACTTTCAAGACTTGGGAGCGGTACGTATCCTGAGCTACTAGTTCAGTGAGAAGGATGGTTATTTTGATTTTAGCGATCTCTCCTTCAAAACTGAAAGGTACTTGAGTTTTAGACATATTTACATTAGTTTTATCAGCCATAAATTTTTCCACATTTTTAATTTGCTGACTTTGATTCGGGGCTTTGGTAATTAGAGTTTTCTCAGGGCCACTAGCAGAGGTGCTAGGACAGCTTGTGTCAACTCCTAGTTGGCTAGTTTTATCCTTGTTGGGCTCAGTTTTCTTATCCATGGTGCTATTATTGTTTGTTGTTCTTTTAAGAATGTTTTCGGGAGTTTTCTTAACAACAGCATCTGAGTCGTTGTTGTCTTGGTTTTTCTTACTCCTAAGATCATATTGCCTGTGGACTTCCATTATGGCATTTTCTAATCCCATTTCGTGGTCTTCGAAATCTTCATAACTTGTTTCATCTTGGGTTGAAGAGAAAAAGCCTTGTTCTTCTTCTATGAGAAAAACCTCACCCTCACTATCAGACCCTATTAAGTTTAGATGTTTATCATCTGGTTGTTCAATATCTCTTTCCCCTTCATCAACATAGTTATCTTGGAAGGGTGGCCTGATTTGTTGATCATTTTCCCTTGGTTTGTTTTGGGGCAGGTCTGTTCTAAAATTTTGATTCTGGTTTCTGTTTTGGGGATTTTTTTGGTTGTCCCTAGGGGGTGTTCTTTCGTTTATGATTATTCTTTCCATGATTCTCTCCATGGTCCTAAAAAGGTTGTCCATCTTGGAATTAGATGAGGAAGTGGAGGGCATGGTGTCATCTTTGAATGTTACCCTTTTTTATAATCTTAGCCTAGCTCTTTTTTCAATTAAGTTGGCCTCTACACTTATAGCTCCTTTTTGCATGTCTTCTAAAGTCATGAGCTCTCTTTCTCTTAGTTGATAGGCCATATCGAGGTCAAAATCCTCTAGGAATTTAGCTAAGGCTAGGCCTAATGGGGGTTTCATGTTTTTCGGTAGTGCGTTGTAAACACTATTGAACCTAGTGCAATAGTCTTGGACACTTTCTCTTGTGTTTCTTTTGAGATTGCTATATTCCGAAAGGATCTGAAGAGTGTTTTTCTTGATTTCCAATTTGTTTATAAAAGTTTGGTAAATGGAAGGGACATCATGTACGCTGTTGGGAGTTAGGATTTTGAACCATTTATTAGCTTCTCCTCCTAGGCTTTGGGAAACCATCCTCATTTTCATGGTTTCCTCTTCTAATTCCATGTAGTCAAAAGCATCATTCATTCTATCTACATGTTGTTGGGTAGTAGTGGATTCAGCCCCGGTGAAGTGTGGGATTCTGGATTGGTAATCATTTGGCAAAGGTACCAATGGTTGTGGTAACACAAGAGGTGCATACCACGCTGCCATGGTGGGAGCTAATGGTGGATTTACAAGTGGAGGATTTGTGCTATGAAATGGAGTGGTTTGCACAGTGGAGGTGTGAATGGGTGTGGCGGAAGTACTTGGACCAGTAAACGGATTCTGAGCAGAGTTGGGATGAAAAGAGCCAAAGTGGTGGAGAAGTTGAAAATCAGGTGGTGTGGAAGGAGAAGCTTCTCTGCTAAGACTCTGCTGCAAGTCTATGGGCTCAAGATTGGTATGGTCAATTCCACTTTGTGACTTGGTTCTGAAAAGGTTTTTGGTATGGCACAAGTCAAACTAGGGATCTTGCAAGGCTATAAGTTGTTAAGGTACAGAACTTGCTTTATGAATGCTCCAGTTTCAGAAGTTTGCCACAAAATCTTTTCTGGGTGAATCTCTGCTTCGGACATGGTCGCTGATTCTTTAGCACATAAGGCTTTTTGAAAATTGTTTGAGGGCCTTTGGGCAAAAGGTTGCAAGGTGTGAAGTGAGGACAAAGTTGTTCAAATGAAGGCAAGATGAAACTCCAAGAGTGCACTCAGTGTTTTAGAGGTTTGTTTGATGTCACTCAGCCTCCTCTGGCACATATAACAATTTTTTCCTTCAAACCCTAACCAAAGGTTTTTAAAACTGATTTCTCAGGTAGCCTAAGGTTTGGTTTAATTAAACCTTTAAATATGACTTTGCTTAGGAAAATGAAAGTTTTGGAGGCAAGAAAACAAATCACCAACCTTGTGTCTCGACTTTTGCAGAAGCTTTGAAGGTGAAAAAACTGAAATTTGACTCCTTTTGGCAATTTTTAGACAAACTTTGTCTGTGCGTAACACCAGTGCGCAGCGCCTGTGCGTAGCGACGGTGCGTAACAAGCAAGAAACGGGCCAATTGGGCTTCAGGAGCGTAGCATAGGTGCGTAACACTGGTGCGTAACACGCAGGGGACGGGCCAGTTGGGCTTCAGGGGCGTAGCATAGGTGCGTAACACTGGTGCATATCAGGCAAGAGACGGGCCAGTCGGGCTTCAAGAGCGTAGCGCCGATGCATAACAGGCAGTTTGTAGACACTCTGATGTGTCTGTGTGTAACACCGGCCTAGGTGCATAGCACTGGGCCCTGGGTGCGTAACGCAATGTTAAATAACACTGCGGCCACCCCTCCTGTGCGTAGCGCCGAAGGCCAGGTGCGTAACACCAGCCTCGATGCATAACGCCTACAAACTTTCACCGGTTTTTCTCAAAAACCCTCAAAAACGCTTCCAACGGCTCTCTCTTGTTTGCAGGGGTAAATGAAGTGCGAGAGAAGCTAAGGAGACTTTATATTTCTCCTTGGAAATGATTAGACACCCCAAAACCCACTTTTATAAGGTTCATTTTTCTTTGTTTTTTCTTACTGTGTTTTTTACTGCTTTTGATCCTGTAGGTGGACAATTTGAAGAAAACATGGTTCTTTTTTCACTGTTGGAGGCCTCTTAATGTTCTCTTTATTTTGACAATCTTCCTGAAGACACTAACCTGTGCCTCTCAACCTATACTTTGGAAAAATAACTATTTTGAACTTTTAGCCACCTATACACAGCGAACTCATCCCTTTTTGCCATTTCTCCTTTGACTGATATTCTGTGTTTGAAACATTCTTTCCTTTGACCTTGTCATTCTTTCTGTGGAAAAAACACCTTTGCCAGCTCTGTGAAGTGTTGTTTATATCTTAGTCGCATTTTTGCATAATAGTCTTTTGACAAAGAGGTCCTTGTTGGGAGTTTCATTGTTCTGCTATAAACTAGGGGTATATCTGTTTGTTTTTAGGTCACTTTGATCATTGTCTCTTTTGAACTTGGATAGATTGCTTTGTCACATAATGGCCCCTACTTATCATAGTTACTGTCTTTGGCAATTTCCATCCATGTTTGTCCCCTTTGCACATTTGAAGATGTCTTTAACTGTTTTTAGAGAAAAATACCTTTGAACTGGGAGTTAGTGCTTGTCTTCCAAACCCTAGGGTAACTGAAAAACCCTTGAAACCATCTGTTGTGATGAAGGAGGTTTCTTGGTCACTATTTTGACTCTTGTCTGCGGGGGTAAATGAAGTGCAAGAGAAGCTGAGGAGACTTTATATTTCTCCTTGGAAATGATTAGATGCCCCAAAACCCACCTTTATAAGGTTCTTTTTTCTTTGCTTTTTCTTACTGTGTTTTTCACTGCTTTTGATCCTGTAGGTGGACAATTTGATGAAAACATGGTTCTTTTTTCACTGCTGGAGAACTCTTAAGGTTCTCTTTATTTTGACAATCTTCCTTAAGACACTAAGTCGTGCCTCTCAGCCTATACTTTGGAAAAAGAACTGTTTTGAACTTTTAGCCACCTATACACAGCGAACTCATCCCTTTTTTCCATTTCTCCTTTCACTGATATTCTGTGTTGGAAACATTCTTTCCTTTGACCTTGTCATTCACTCTGTGGAAAAAACACCTTTGCTAGCTCTATGAAGTGTTGTTTATATCTTAGTCGCATTTTTGCATAATAGTCTTTTGACAAAGAGGTCCTTGTTGGGGGCTTCACTGTTCTGCTATAAACTAGGGGTATATCTGTTTGTTTTTAGGTCACTTTGATCACTGTCTCTTTTGAACTTGGACAGCTTGCTTTGTCACATAATTGCCCCTGCTTATCATAGTTATTGTCTTTGGCGATTTCCACCCATGTTTGTCCCCTTTGGCCATTTGAATATGTCTTTAACTGTTTTTAGAGAAAAAGACCTTTGAACTGGGAGTTAGTGCTTGTCTGCGAAACCCTAGGGTAACTGAAAAACCCTTGAAACCATTTGTTGTGATGAAGGAGGTTTCTTGGTCACTATTTTGACCCTCTTTGTCTATCTTCCCATGCTTCTGAGTTCATCATTGCTCTATTGCTTGGTCAAAACAGTCAATGAATCTTGATTCCCAACAAACAAATACCTTGCTGCTTTCTTCTAGGTTGTGAATGGTCTTCTCATGGTGACCCTGCTTTTTTACCTTATCTCATGGTTAATCTGATGGCCTTTTGGTCTTCTTTGCAACAAAGGGCAGTTGTCCCTCTACAAGTTTCATGCTTGAAGCCAAACCACTTTTAAATGATCTTTTTTATTTGAGGTACAATGTTGCTTATGTGCCACTGTCTTTTATGACCTGCATGGACCTTTTGATGGGCAGCGCTTCATAACACTCTCTGATGAGATCATGTTCTTCCTTGTAAACTTTTAAGCCTGTTTGTATCTTGCTACTAGATGTGGATGCCTTTATGAGCTTTTTTAGGTCTCCTTCTTTGCCTCTGTTTCTGTTGTTGACCATTTACAAAACATTTCTGTAGAAATGTTTGGACATGGTAAATTTGCTCCTTTGCAGACTCACTGCTTGATCAAGAGAATACCTTTGGAGGTCTTTTGATGTTCTTTGGACAATGACAAGCCTCATCCTTGTGTTCTCGACTTCACCTTTGAATACTTGTGGAAATAGTGCATTCAGAACCATGATAGTGCATAACCTAGGTGACCCTATTTGACTTATGGTAATGTCCTTGGAATAGGTTTTTGACTGAAGACTTCAAACAAGGTTTGGATGAGGAGACAGGGTTTTTGACACTATTATGCACTATCATCCTATACAACTAGAAAACCTTGTTTTACTTCAAAGAGCTTTTAGACAGGGAGTTTTGACAATACCATTGCTTGAGGCATTTGATGAGCAGGAGAAAAGTTTGGTTTACTTGGTGAAACAAGGTATGAAAATAGAGGGCTTAGGGAAACAAAGATATAGTGTTATAGGCATAAGTGGCAAACATAGTGAGAGTGAGAGACATTGGTCTTGTCTGGGTGATAGATTGGCCATGCTTTGACAAGGAAGTGGGATAATGAAAAATTTTCTCTTTGAGGAGATTTCTAGAACTCAACATGATTCTTGAATTTTATTTCTAGAAATCTTGGACAAAGCATTTAGTCATCTAAACATGTAAAAATCACTGATGATTAACACCTAATTTGAAGAAGAACCTTGTGTCTATATCGGCCATGGAAGACAAAGGTTTCAATGTGGCATTCATTGATGGAAAGGTGCGCATGTGGAAGAAAATCTTCAAGGAAGCTATCACGATTGGGTTTAGGGTTGATACACTCTACCAAGTTGGAGGAAGTCCAGTGGGAGCGATGACATGTGATACTATCTGACAAACTCAACTATGGCACCGGAGGTTTGGACACCTTCACTACAAGGCCCTTCCCAAAGCAAGGAAGGTGGTGACGGGGATGCCCGAGTTCACAAATAATCATGAAGGTGTATGTTAGGGTTGTGCCGAAGGAAAGCATACAAGAGGACCTTTCCCCTCAAGCATCACAAAGCCATTTGATGCCTTACAATTAGTACAATATGCGTTATCTGTTATGCTGCCCGTGACATCCTTGAGAAGATGTTCTTATTATATGACGTTCATAGATGACTTCTCTCGCAAAACCTGGATATACTTCTTGAAGAAGAAGGATGAGGCTTTCATGTGGTTCCGTACCTTCAAAGCCTAGGTGGAAAATCTGACAAGGAAGAAGATCAAGATTTTGAAGACCGATAATGGCACTGAATATGAAACAAACGAGTTCAAGAACTTTTGCAGAGAAGCTGGCATCAAGAGGGGGACCACAACTGTCTATACTCTTGAGCAAAATGGTGTTGTTGAAAGAAAGAACAGGACCATTATGGAAGTTGTCTGTGCCATGCTATGTGACCAAGGTCTACCGAAGTTTCTATGGAGAGAAGCTGCAAACACTTCTATGTACATACAAAACCGATGCCCAGATTCCGCACTGGACTCCAAAACTCCCAAAGAGGTTTTATTTGGTAAGAAACCTGACGTCTCACATTTTAGAGTTTTTGGATGTCCTATTTATTTTCATGTGCCTAAAGAGAAGATGAGCAAGTTGGATGTTTCTGGGAAGAAGCGAATGTTTGTGGGCTATAGCGAAACTTCGAAGGCCTATAGAGTCTATGTGTCTGGTCAAAGGGAAGTGGAAATATGCCACGATGTCACATTTGACGAAGATGCTTCCCTAAAGATAGTCAATCTTCTGAGATCTGAGAAAGATCATGAAGCAAGGCCTAGAAATCAAGAAGAACTGAAGGATGAGACAATCCCCGATGCTGAAGGACCGATGGACCCAATTGATCCACCTCCTTCACTGGGGAAGAGACCATCATGGCTCAGGGACACTCTCGAGGATGTCGAGGGACATATGGCCCCAAGGGGGACATTCCGTGAAAGCAAGAAGCCGAGTAGATACCAAGGGTATCTAGCAGCCATGAGTACTATTGTACAATCTAAGCCTAGATCTTTTGAGGAAGCCGTAAAGCATAAAGTCTGGAAGGATGTTATGCACGAAGAGTATGAGTCCATAATGAAGAATGTGTCTGGGATGTGGTTCCAAGACCAGAGGACAAAGCTGTTGTCACCTCGAAATGGTTCTACAAGATCAAGCATGGATCTGATGGAAGTGCTAAAAAGTTCAAGGCAAGATTCGTTGCTCGTGGCTTCTCTCAAAAGGAAGGCATAGAATATGATGACATATTTGCCCCTGTGGCCCGATATACCACCATTCGATCTATCATA
The DNA here is from genome assembly GCA_034641835.2 of Pinus albicaulis. Classification (NCBI taxonomy): domain Eukaryota; kingdom Viridiplantae; phylum Streptophyta; class Pinopsida; order Pinales; family Pinaceae; genus Pinus; species Pinus albicaulis. Next base: position 80,750,321 of record CM076572.1, read on the forward strand.
GCCCTTGCTGCTACGCAAGGATGGAGTCTTCATCAGATGGATGTGAAGACTGCATTTCTGCATGGTGCGATAAAGGAAGAGGTATATGCAGAGCAACCTCTAGGGTTCGAAGTACAAGATCAGGACACCCATGTCTGCAGGTTGAAAAAGCCCTCTATGGGCTAAAGCAAGCACCCATAGCTTGGTACGAGAGGATAGAGAGCTACCTGATGACGCTGAGCTTCACTCGTAGTAATGGTGATCCGAACCTTTACTTCAAAGTTGATAGAGAGAAGCCTCTCATTCTGGTGTTGTATGTGGATGACCTCTCTCTGACAGATGCTGACCCTCTCATTCATCAGTGCAAGAGGGAGCTCAATGTTGAGTTCGAAATGAAGGACCTAGGATTGATGCACTACTTCCTAGGCCTGGAGGTCTGGCAGAGACCTGGCAGGATTTTCCTTTCTCAAGGAAAATACATTGCGAAGCTTCTGGAAAGATTTGGTATGGTGAACTGTAAGTCTGTGTCGACACCGATGGAGCTCAACTTTAAGAACTTGAGTGACAGCGCCGCTGGGCCCGAGTTAGAAAATCCTACTGAGTATCGTCAACTCGTAGGGGCCCTGATGTTCTTAGTGAACACCCGTCCGGACATATGTTTTGCAGTGAACACTTCGAGTCAACAGATGGTTGAGCCTCATCACACTCACTGGGTTGGTGCCAAGAATCTTCTGAGATATCTCCAGGGCACAATAAACCATGGGCTGAGATAGACTGTCGGGAGCGTGACACTCCTTGGATATACTGATGCCGATTGGGCTGGCAGTGTGGTGGATCGTAAGAGCACATCGGGATGTTGCTTCACACTTGGTTTTGCTTCGATATCATGGATGAGCAGGAAACAAAAGTCGGTGGCTTTGAACACCGCGGAGATCGAATACATTGTAGCGAGTATGGCTTGTTGTGAAGTAATCTGGTTGCAAAAGCTCTTTAGTGAGTTGTTCGAGCATGTGCTAGATACCACCGTGATACTCTGTGATAACCAGAGTGGGATTCAGTGGTCCGAGAATCCCATGTTCCACGATCGATCCAAGCTTATTGATATTAGGTACCACTTTATCCGGGATATGGTACAGCGAGGCGCCGTAAGGCTCGATCATATAGAAACTGATGAGCAGGTCACAGATATTCTCACAAAGCCTCTGGGGAAGGTCAAGTTCCTAACCTTCCGTGAGAATCTTGGTATCGTGGAACGACCCTATTCTGAGGGTCCTATTGGATGATGAGCTGTGAAAGCTCTGAGGGGCTTTGGGGATAGCTTCTCGGAGCTATAAGCAACCACAGAGCTAGGCTTGCCGAACCTTGTTGGTGTGCTTCTGCCCCACCGTTGTGATGATTGCGCTGGTTCACCTCTCATTACCTGTGCCTCATATGCATCCTACCCATTGAGTTCAGGGCTCATGGGAAGTACCTCTCATTTGGCCAGTGAGGTGGGAAAAGCTAGAGACTAGTAGCAAAGACTGATGGACACATCAGAGATTGTCGTACTCTCTATCTAGGATGGCACAGTTCAACCACTTGATCTGGGATCAAGTCTAGTGAGGTTTCGGACCTCCTACTGACTTTAGGTCAAATAAACCAACTTTGGGTTGGTATGACACTCCTTATGAGTCCTATAGAGGTTTCAGACCTCTGGGCTGAATCTGTCAGCCGGGAATGATGTATTTGTGACTAACCCACTTCTGTTCTAAAATAAAAAAAGTCAGCAAAGCAAGTTACGGCAGGATGACGCACGATGTTTGGATTGCACAAGTGGATGGAGTTCTCCCTAGTTGAGAGGGAGCGTTAATTTTGGACAACTAGGTCCAAACTCCATGTTGTGATGCTCAAATGAAGATACCAATATTTTTATTGGGTTCCTCTCTCGGAGAGGTGCAAGATTGATCTAAAGATCATCTTGATTCGATGAGCAAAACATTTATTTTGAATTTATTTTTAATCTATTCAAAATATGTGCAAGTTGGCCTTGTGGTTTTGTGCCCCAACAGATGTGTCACACACCCTCAATGATGGATATAAATAAGGTCAACATTGGAAAACATTTCACTCATCTCATCCTCACACATTCTCTCTCCTCATCTGATTGGTTCGATCACTTGGAGTCTCTTCTCTCTCCACACATGGGAAATTTGGCAACAGCGCTTCTCTGTTTTCGGTTAGGGTTTCTACAGCAAACTTTGACCAACATTGACTTTGGTCAACGCAAGGTCAAATCGACCCGAAACTCTCCCAAAATCTCAATTTCCCTAATCTGCATTTTCTAACACTCTTTCCGAGGCAAAACGTTGACTTTGACTTTTCAACATTGACCTAACCACTGTTGTTGTTTGTGTTGACCGTTCACTGATAGCATTGACTTTTGGGTTGACTTTTGAGTTGATGTTTGGCTAACCTAGAGGGTTGTGTGACATTGCTGGTTGGCTGACCATATTGAGACTTTGTTGGTTGAACCATCATGTTGACCGCCGTAATGCAGCGACACAATTATATATTTCTAGCTTATCTTCTGTCGATCTACTAGTATGTTCTATCAGCGTTTTACTTTATTGTTTATGTGATTGCTATCTAATATTGAAGAGAAATTAAAGTTGCATCAAGCATAGAAAATCTACACAAATTTACAGCTTTCCATTATGAAATTGTTGACCTACCTACTAACACCACATGTGCATTTTTTCATAATCAAAAGATTGGTTTTTTATTAAAACTTCAGGCAAAGTTTATATGAGATTCTCAAGACAACAGACCTTGAATCTTAAGATCAACAGTCTCTGTATGGCTCGATTCCATATAAACATGTTATGATGGAGATGAATGTTCCCCTTTACAAGTCCATGTGAAGCTAACTTTTCAATTCATTCAAATTATAAAATCATATATACCTTAATGCTTTTCAAAACATATCCCCTACATTATTCACTTGCATTGGTACTTGTGTGGGTTATGTTACCTTAATGCTTTTCAAAGCATATCCCCTGGCATTATTCACTTGCATTGGTACCTGTGTGGGTTATGTTCTCAGTACAATACAATGTTAAAAAGTTGGGTTGTCAAGATAACTTCATTGATCTACAAGTTCTTCATTTTATTTTCTCTGTTTGCAAGCTACGCTGTTGTCGCTGTCATGGATGTCAAAACATGCTTCAGTTCAAAACCCCTGGCCTTGTGGCTGTAGATGTTGATGATTGAGAAATTCACAACAATTGGATTGTTTGTTTGGATATTTATACATTTCTGCCCCTTGAATGAGGTTGGATCTATGGATTGCAAAAGTGCAAGATGTTACATTTGCATTTTGCATTTAAACATGTATGTATAAAGAACAAATAATGATTGATATATAATTTATCTTGGTTGGCTTGTAACCAAGGGTATCTAACATAATTTGTCAATGAAGAGACTTATTTAAGAATTAGAGCTCATTATACTCAAATTAGAGGCTTGTATAAATTATGGGAGCATGCGCTGTTCATGGATAATGAATGAATGAATGTTCATAGAAGTTAGAATTGTGAAGGTGTATTGAAGGCATTATAATGAATAAATAGTCTCGTTTTGTAGCATATTTTGGAATCCTCTATTTGGTGATAAAACTATTAAATACATGACAATGCTTCTGTACATGTGCCAGCGCAATTGAATGAGATTGGAATCCGACTTCCAGAATAAAAGGCATAATAAAAGTATCCATCACATAATCTAATGACATAACTAAACTGTAATAAAAATGTGATTTCATTAATAGTATCACTGAAAAATACATTTTCTACATACATGTGTTGAAATATAACACTGAAAAATAGAGTGAGGCCATTTATAAAAATCAGCTCATAGAAAATTGATGGACATCAGGTTGCTCCAATCTATCTCCAAAAATATGAACACAATAATATGACTCCATCCATAATAACCCCAATCCCAATGAGAACAATCCACTCATTAATAGGCCATCTATATCGATGTCTATCAATAATAATTGGTGAAGCACATGCTAGCTCCACAAATCTGCGACATCCACATCCATTGGATGCTGCTTCAATGAGTATCGAATCACACACCCTTTGGACATCAGTTTGTACATAATTTCAAAATGGTGGAACTGTGCAGCAATGGATCTTCCCTGCTGGTGAAGGGGTTTCAGGTTAGGTCTTCTAACTTGGTAGGTACTGTTCATCTGGTTGGTGATTAATTCGGAGTTTGTGTAAGTGACAATGTCTCTTGCACCATAACTCCGTGCAATTGTGAGGCCCTCGATCAAAGCATGATAGCATGCTTCGTTGTTTGTTGTAATCCCAGGTAATTCTCTACTATTTTGATAAACTTGGCTAAGGGCTTCATTATGAAGCACGAACCTTGTCTATGCATGCCCTAGGTTTGGGTGGCACCATATTTGGATTGCCAGGTCCCATTTTGCAACCATCTGCAAAACAAGAAAATAATTTAATTAAATATTGTTACAATGTTAAAATGCAATAGCAACAACTCACTATTTTCGCTACTGCAATAGCGAGTTGTCGTTCTCTCTACGAAATAAATAAAAAATGAAGTTTGCAATTTTGTTAATATAAATACAAATTTAATTAATTGCAATTGTGGCAACACACTGTTACAGTGGCGACAACTCGCTGTTGCCGGCACTGTTCAAAATTAAAATTTACAGTGGCAGCAACTCATTGTTGCCACTACTATGAGTTGCCGCCCTCTCTACAAAATAAATAAAAAATGAAGTTTGCAATTTTGTTAATATAAATAAAAATTTAATTTAAAGCAGTTACGGCAATACACTGTTACAGTGGCGGCAACTCGTTGTTGCCGCTACTGCAACAGTAACGAGTTGCCGCCACTGTAACAGTGTATTGTCGCAACTGCAACAGCGAGTTGTCATCACTGCAATTTTTAAATTTGCATTATATTAAATATTAACCAAAAAAAAAAAAACACAATGAACAGGAAATTTACTTACCTTTCCTATCGCTCCTGCTACTTCTCCTTGTCCACAAATGGTTAGCTTACTTCCTTGTTAAATTGGTCCCTGAAATTGGAAGCACAAATAAACAAATGACCCTCAAAATTAGAAATAAAAAATGGAGTGGGAATAGAAACTAGTGTAGTACTCAGCATCAAAACTAGAAATCAAGGAGGTGGGAAGGGAATACCTACACTGTACCCTGTGTACCTTGTCTGAATCTCCTTATTCAACCCTCTGCAGGCAGTGCTATGGCCAATATACAGAGGAAAATGTCCAAAATCATTCCAATAACTATGGAACAAATATAGAATTTTCCAAAAGCTGTAAGGACCTTCTGGAAATGGCCAATAAGTTCTGTTGAATCAACAAGATGGAAAAATCTACCAAATAATGTATGAACACAAATAGAAATGAAAACAACCGCAATTTCTCGGCTCTACTGGTCCTCACTGTCCCTGAGACTTCCTCAATTTCTCGGCTCTACTGCTCTGCTGGTCCTCACTGTCCCTGCGACTTCCTCAATTTCTCAGCTTTGCTGCTCTACTAGTCCTCACTTTCCCTGCTACTTACTCGACTTATCCCTTACAAATACAACTGAGTCTTCAAGACAAAAAGTGGACTTACACGACAGAATGCAGGAATGACGGGATGAACCGCTCTCGACAGAATGAGAAAGGCGCAGGTCGACGAAATGAATAAAGGAGGAGTTGTGCGCGCAAAAATTTGAAATGGTTGAGTGGACAGTGTTGGGCGATAACTCCCACACTAGTCTGATGGTTCAAATTTGAAATCTCGATCAAATATTGTCACTCCGACCCTCAACCGACTGCGCAAAGTCGCTGGCTCGTGTGGGGCGGCTCGTGTGGCTGCGTACGCGGAGCTACAAACGAGGACGTAATGCCCAAACAGGGACAGCTCACTGCCCATGTTAATGGACATTAACGTCCCTTTGCCACGGTCAAGAGGAGTTTGCCAAAAGATTTGAGCCAAATGCCAAGGGCACAAATCCCAAAGGCCATTCTATCGAATGGTTAGCCCACTCCATTACATTTTTTTTTCAGAAGAAAAACTTTGGTTTTTGAGTACCAGATCATTTAGAAAACTTTAAAGATCATTACAATTTCATCCCATAAAATTAAAATAGTGACTTTGTTCTTCGCTATATCTTAAAAGAGAAACTGACCTGCTACTACCGATAGACTTTGATTGAAATGTTTGATACAGAGGTTAAAACTTTTGTGAAGCTATGGACTATTACAACTATTTAAAACCCATATTCCTTTCGCAAGAAAAACAAAGTACCCCAGCACGATAAAACTACAGTTCTTTTGCGTCCTCCGTTCCCCCACCTCTCCGAAAAGTGGCACTGTAGTATTAAAAACTGGAAACACAAAATTATGACATTGTTCGGGATTAATGCTAGACAACCAACTTATAAGAATTTTACCTTACCATAGAGCCCACTCCCTTACATATGATTCTCAAAAGTCCTCTCTAATCTTGACTTCAATCAAATGCGAGACTTTTTTCCAAAACTCGGGAGACCGCGAATGACTAACCAGCAGACATAATACCCAATAATAAATTTTATATGTACGGGGCACGCTAATGAATGCTGGATCTATCAACTCCATATAGGGAATCTTTTCCCTATTTTTTGATGATAAATTATGATATGGTGTTCCTACGTATGCTGGTCCCAACAACCTTTTTTTGGGGGAGGGGGGCAGGTTTTCATGATCTTGTAGAACCAACCGAAGGCGATTTACATATATCCTTTTGTCACCGAGTTAAGTTGAATACAGTAGAAAGATACTTACTAAACCTATGAGAAGTGAGGACTATGTATCGAAAATCTCAGTGATTTTTTTGTATTTTGTCACTAAAATAAGGTAGAATATAGTAGAAATGTATTTATTGTTTTTCAGTAAGAAAAATACCCTGATTTATATTAATGTATCAGGAAACAAACGTTAATTACATTGCAAAAACATTCTCAACGTTCTCATCTAGTCCTTACTGTCCCCTGTTAGTTACTGTTTGATACAATTTATCGCATTTAAATGCTTACAAAAACAAATACATTCAGAAATATCTGCATGTAGCCATATTCACTAGATATCACCACCACCGCATAGACAAAAAGTAACTGATATGTTGCATTACATCCCATACAAACCAATACTAAACAGATTTTCTGTATACTGTACTGCGTTCCAGCCCATACAAACCAGAAACTTCTCAGAAATACTTACTGCTATAGACAGAAAAATGCATGAGATCTTGTATAGAAAAAATCAGTGAATGTATTTTTTTTATTAATGAAAAGAAAGCGTTTTTGATTGAAAAAAAAATACCCAATAATAAATCAACGAGATAAAATGAAAAAGGCCTAGGCCGTGAAAGAAAAATCCACCTGATTGAGATCAAATGAAAAAGGCCTTGGCCGTGAAAGAAAAATCCACCTGATTAAGGGCACCCTATGCAAGCCTTTTGCTGGGATAGAGAATGAAATAATATTTTCTATAAATTATTGATTCTTAAAATTCTTTCCCAACTTAAAAATTTATGAGGATTCTTGCTGATTATACAATTGAATGAAGGGGCATTTTCAACGTACATAAAACTTTAAAATTTAATGGTAATTCTTAGCTGACTATTCAATGGGCAAAAGGCATAAGAAGCTGATCAATTAAGGCATTTTGAACGTGTACACAAGCAGGAACAAAGAAGCTGATCAATTATCCAAAGCTAGTCTGGAATTAAAAAAGGAACCTAGAAAATCATGGAAAATGCCCAAGATCACTCCACAGAATATATTCATGAACACTCGTTTTAAGTTGATGTAAAGCCTGTTTATGGCTCTTTTCTCTACTTATACAGAAGGCGACACAGTTTCTGATATGCTCTGTGTTATAGATGGACTGAACATGCACATTCTTTTTCTTTGTAAGCAGCTGATTATGGATAAAAATCAAACCTGTCATTTTCTAAAAATATAGACATTCTTGCACCTAGCAAGAGAACTAAATCAGTATGTTAAAGACACAATCTAGAATGCTTAACAGCATCTACTTTCGTAAATTTATTAAATACAAATATATGTACATTTTTCCTTAGACAATAAATATTATGCAAGCGGTTGGAAATGATTTAGTTATTTTTCTGAGGCACATGATATCTGCTCAGACACAGGTGTAATATTATTGGTTTACTGGTTTTAAGATTATGTAAACCTGTCTATCGCTTGTTTCTCTACTTATTTAGAATGCTGCACAGTTTCTGATGTGTTCTGTTATAGATGGACTGAACATGATTATACTTTTGCTTTGTAAACAGCTGATTATGATAAAAAAACAGACCTCAACTTTCCTGAAAATATAGAGACTTTTTTGCACCTAGCGAGAGACTACTAAATCAGTAGTGTCTAAGCTGGTTAAAGACCATCTAGAGTGCTCAATAGCATCTAATTTTGTAAATTTATTATATAAAAAACATATATTTTTTCATTGAAAATAAATACTACGCAAGCTTTTGTAAATGATTACTAATTAGTTGTTTTTCTAAAGCACATTATATCTGCTCAGACACTGATATTATGTTGTTGGTTTATTAGGAACTGTTTTTCATACAGTGGTTAAGAACTGTGTTTAATAGTGATTTTATGAATGAACTGTCTCCGTTTTGGAGGAATATAATTAAATAAGTTTTGGAGTGTAACGATTGAATGACTGTAAAGTGATGCGCAAAGTTAGATATGCTTAGGTCTGGGAAAGAATACTTTTTGGCTTCTTAATCCATCTGTGAATAGAACAAATAGGCACATAACATGAATGGTCTCTTAATTCATCTTTGAATAGAATAAGTTCTTTAATAAAATCTCAATTTTTCCAACATGGAAAATATCCAACTGGGATAAAACACCTAGAAGTAGGAATATGTCACTAACCATGACTACCTTTCACAGACTGTCTAACGATTATATGGAACAAACTAGGATGACAAAATTGAGCTTTATTTAGATGAAATTAAGCAGGTATATTCCATTATACATACAATTCAAATTCCCAAAATTGTTAATTGTTGCCACAAATTACATTGGCCACCGCACAGAACCATTAGCTACGTTATTTTGAGATTTCTCAGGGCTTCTCTTAGATTTTTTTTTTTAAATCGGTTTTTTTGTTATTATTAATTTGTAATTGTATATATGAATTCAGCACTCTGAAAAATCTTGGGGCATTGAAATTATTGAGAATTCACAATTCAAACTTGAGATACCAACAAATCCATACCAGGCTCTAGGCAATTTAGAGCAATAAATATGCCAAAAAAACAAGACATGAGCCAGAGGGATATTATTTAGCCCTAAAAGAAAAATAATATCGCAATTTGCTTGGGTCTCGATACAGCTATTTGTACAATATCTCACATTATGAAAAGGTTTGGAAATAGCTATTGAAAACAAAATTTCAAACCTGTCAACATTTGGAGACTCGATGTTTATCATTCGTCAAATGGCCAAAAAAGCAATATATTCAAATTCCCGACTGGCCAAGAAAGCAATATATTCAAATTCCCCTCAGAAGGTTCTTGTCTCTACTGCTCTCAGTTTGAAAAATTGAAATTCTATCATATATTCAAGCATCTGAATTCGACAACTGATGCTTTAGCCAAAAAAATGCCTCCATTTTGGAGCAAGGTAACTGGAAATGGACAACCGCCTTACAATCTCCCCAATTCCTTAATGATAGTTAAGGCTTAAATCTCAGTCAGATTAAAGGGGGTGTATTTCTTCCCCTTGTAATGTCATATTGAGCACCCCAAGAAACAGTCATTTGATATATGATCAACTCATCCAAGGGAAAGTTTCTGGATATGAAGTGGCCAGCACTCTATATATTCGCGTTATGTGGTTTGTTTCTAGAAGAGGATGGGTTTCAAGATCCGATGGCCTTACCATTTCCAGCCACGGATCTTTCTGCTCCCTCCCCAGTATCTTAAATGGGCTAACAAGTGGCATGTCCTTTCACTAATATCAAATGTAGAGTTTCATATCTATTTATTTTCCTCTTAGTGGTATCTGTGGTGGATCGTCTCGGCCACGGAGTTCAGGCTCTTGATCAGTAGAATGGAATTATATCAACTGTCTAACGTCATTCCTCAGATGTCAATTCTCTGTTCGATTGATACTTGGGAGATGGCTCTGAATTTGTTGTTGCAGTTTGGCTCGTGGAATGGTTCTAACACTGCATTGAATCTCTTGGCTCTCCAGATTATTCATTTATTCATGTTCCGATACCAGCTCGGTTTAGAAGTTGGTAGTCTTCTTACCAGCAAGTTATTTTGTTGGGCGTTGGGTCCCCGGTATACAATGGCAAATTCTCCAGTTTCTTCGGAAAATGTTGGCCCCAGCCTTGTGATTGACAGGCTTCTGGACGCCTTTCAAACTCTTGGAGTTTCTATGAACAAACTTGAGGACATGGGTCGAAAGGCAGTAGAACGCTTTCCAGCTCTTCTTGGAAGCGAAACTGCTCAGGAAAATAACAGTGAATGGAAACGCACAGCTGGTCTCGGGAAGAAGGTTTCAATGCCTCTGCTGAAAAGAAAAGAACCTGCCGCTTCAGAGGGCATGATGCCGATAGCTATAATTGTTGCATGAGGTTCAAGACTTTTCTATGTTACTGTGTAAATTGTGTTATATGCTTGGGACTTTCTGTAGAGTCTACAGTGGATATGTCTTTCGTTTTAAATTGAATTGCGATAATCTTATCAGGCCGTTTTAAAATTGAAACGCAATAATCTTATCAGGCCGTACTCCGACAGCGGAAAAACAACAAAAGTGATTCCTTGCAAAATAGCTGTAGATACGACCTCGATCACAGCCTAGTAAATCAGAGTATCAATCCAGTTAAAGCGTCCAGTTATAAACACTAATAAAATGCCAAGAGCACATAAAATTGGCTGGATTAATGTAAATTTCAAGAAAGACGAATAGCTTTACCGATCCGAAATATATCATAAGGAAAAGGTACAGTACAGGCTTACTCTATCAAAAGGAAAAAGTACAGGCAAGAGAGTATGTTGGCATCAGATAGGAGCGAAAGACTATTTCAAAGAATAATCAACAAGGCTTCATTGAAGCCTTTTCAGCTGAACTATGCTTTGCATCACTTGCCAATAACTCCTTGCTTTTAAGGATAATCTACTCACATTTAATCATGAAGTCCTCAGGGTGAAAGGAAAAGGTACAGGTTTACTCTATCAAAAAGAAAAAGTACAGGCAAGAGAGTATGTTGGCATCAGATAGGAGCGAAAGACTATTTCAAAGAATAATCAACAAGGCTTCATTGAAGCCATTTCAGCTGAACTATGCTTTGCATCACTTGCCATAACTCCTTGCTCTTAAGGATAATCTACTCACATTTAATCATAAAGTCCTCAGGGTGATGTTTTTTGAATCTGAATGGAAAATCTTTCGTAGATTGGCAAAAGAAATTGAACAATAAAAATCTTCCAACCGCTCTCAAATACGTGTTACAGAAAAACAGAGCAGCAGAAACTTGAAAAGATGAAAAAACTACAAAAATATGAAGAACTTAAGAATTTAGGTCATAGGTGTATTGGATGAGACCTTTATTGGTCTTATCGCTAGGCATCCTCGTCACTGAAATGGAGGAGACCTTTGTTGATCCTTGACCGCCATTTTGAATTCAGAAGATCTAATTGCTGCCGATAGAGCAGTCGCATGGTTTAATCTGCCGCAGAGAAGACACGAGGAAATAATTTATAACCTCCTAATGGTTAGGGTTAGGGTTTCAATGCCGAGAGGGTCAGGGTTTCAATGCCGAGAGTCGTGCAGTCGTGCTTCAAGTAGACGTTTAGGGTTTTTAGGGTTAGAGAGGTGGACGCTAGAAGTTTGGGAGTCCCTTTTTTTATCAAATGGCAATAAAAGGTGTTAAAGTTCCAAAATTGTTGGTTACGTGGGAAAGTTTTTTTTAAAGAAAAAGTAATCGATGTTTGATATTAATAATAAGGCTGTTTATATAGCAAAATTTTCAGAAATTCACGTCATCTGTATGGATAAAAAAGTTATCACGTATTCATTGAAATCTCTTTACGAAGAGAATTTAATATGAAAAAAACATATTATGTTCATAACATCTCAAAAAGTTATGACATATAATACTGAATGTGGCAAAAAAAAATGTTTAAAGAAAATTTAAGTGTAGTTGATTTTTTTAGCCTTTTGTAATTTATGATGAAAGTGGGTAGTATGTATTATTTTCTCTAGTTGATATTTGTGTCTTTTTTTTTTTTTATAGTGCATTTCTTTGTATATGTGGAAAAATATCACCTCACTAAAAAGTACAATCAGTGATCTTATTCTTTTCATTCAGTTTGTGAGTATAGGAGGATCAAAAGAAGATCATTCCATAGTCCAATCAATAACTACCTTTCTTTTCATTAAGTTTGTGAGTATAGGAGGATCAAAAGAAGATCATTCCATAGTCCAATTAATAACTACCTTTGAATTACGGAATACATCCATTAACTCAATGGCTAACTAATTAGCACAATATAAGACCCCCCAAAGAGCAATGGTTTGTGCCCTTGTGTTGGAACCCATCCCATTATTCCAACAAAAATGATAATAATGTCCAGGCTTAATGACAATGTGTACCCCACTTCCACACTTATCATTGTTGCATATATTCAAGAATTGAAAGGATCATGAAGATCCCTTGTAGACCACAAGGCCAATTTCATTGAAGTATGCACATATCTTCATGCAAATACATTTTATGTTCATTGGAGTATTATCAAATATATTTGTGTTTCTACTCCTCCAAATGCCCCAAAATATGTAAAGAGGTAGGGACAAGTATATTTAAGATGTTCATCACACCAATCCATATGGAGACTGTAAATGGACATTTAAGGAAAAGGTGAACCACATCCTCAAGTGTCTCCTGACACAATACACATCTTCCTGGACCTATGAAACCTCGCTGACGCAAATTATCCCATGTTAATATTTTATTTTGCCAGGCCAACCACCCAAAGCATTTGAGTTTTAAGGGAATGTTCCAACTCGAAATTTCCTTGAACCACCATCTATCCTCATAATGTTAATGTGAAAAAGTGATATACTTGTATTCCTCTGCAATAGTGATCGACCCTGCACAAATTTCCCATCCCACGAAAACATATCTTCCTTCTCCATCAGGGTGATATCGACCAAGTATAATTTGCTTATATACCTATCCCGTGTCTCAGCCAAATCACTAAATAATCCAAGATCCTGAGAGCATATCCATGTAAGATATAGAAAGTTGGAATCATGAGAAACCTGTAACTAATTTAAGAAATAAATGCCCAAATTATGGATGTACCTGATAAGTGTGATATATAAAGTATGATTGCCAGCAAATCCTCTAATAGGATCCAGACCAATCTCGACCAAAGTATCTAATCCAATCTTCCATCTTAGAGTCCCAATCAACCAGTGTTTTACTTTCATCAAATTGTTCCATTTATATATAACAAAGCATGAAGCCCTAGCCCCATCCTTTGTCCACTTCAAAACAGATTGATTTTTAAGATATTTTTCCATTATATTCCTCTGCCAAATACCATTACTATTTAAAGCACGCTATAAGCTCTTTACCAACAATGCCCAACCAAATTTCTCAATATTCTTTATACCCCATCCTTCGTCCTCAATCCTCATAGCAATGTCCTCCAAATGAACAAGATGGATCTTTTTTACCCCTTTGGATCCCTCCTAGATAAATTTAGAAATAAATGAATTTACATGCCTGATGATATTTTTGGGCATCAAATAAAGATACATCCAATGCACTGCAATACTCTGTAAGACTGGATGCACAAGCACCAACCTTCCCCCAAGTGTCAACCATTTATGTGCCCAGGATGACAGTATACGTTCAAATTTTTCAATTATCCAGCACCAATATTTGATTCCATAGTTATTTGGTTTCAAGAGGAAACCAAAGTATTGAAACCCGTATCCAATGAAATCATCTCAAATACAAATAAACTTGCAATCTCCAAAACCATGTCCCCTTCTGATGATAGAGAAATATGTAAAGATTTTCTTTTACTCATATAGAGACCAAAAGCATCAACCAAAAGAGCAGATAATCAGGTTTAATTTATTCCATTCCCTAATGGAAACCTTCCTAGTGATAAGAACATCGTCCGTGAAAATAAGCTGAGTTATGGAAATGTTTTTAGTGGTCATAAACCCCGAAAATGACCCCCTGGAATGTGCCTTTGTAATCATTTTTCTCCTCCCACCAATGACCAGTAAAAATTATAGAGGGGATAGTGAACATCCCTGCCTTAACCCCCCCGAAGCCTTGAAGAAACAAGAAGGAACCCCATTAATTAAAACAACAAAATTTACTAAGGTGATGCAAGTCATAATCTAATCAACGACCATTACTGAAAGACCAATCTTATGTAAAACCATCCTCAAATATCTCCAATATATACAATCATGTGCATTGATCAGGTCTAATTTCAATAACAATGGCATTCCACTTTTTAGCCTTAATAGAATGCATGCACCCTTGTGCAATTGCCACAACATCATGTATTTGACAGTGTTTTAAGAACCCAAATTGTTCTAGAGAAATATATTTAGACAGTGTATCTTTTAACTAGTGGCTATAATCTTCGTTATCATTTTATACACAATATTGCAAATAGAAATAGGCCTATAATCCATGAATGATGTAGGCATATAGACTTTTGAAATCAAAGTGATGAAAGTTGAATTTAATGCACAGGAGGTCCTCAACTCCTCCTCTAAAAGTAGCAGATCTAACCCCATGATATCCAAAAAATAAAGAAATGATTTCATGGACCATCCATCCGGGCAAGGACTTTTGTCCGTGATGAATTACTTTAAAACATATACCAATTCCTCATATGTGATAAGCCTATAGATATTAACATTGTCGCCATCATTAAACATAACAGGATATGTTTGAATGACCCTTAATTGGTTTTCGATGTCCACCTCCTCCCTTGCAAAATATAGTTGTCCAAAATAATGGGAATCCTCTTTATGAAGATCCTTTAGTGAGGAAATACTCCTACCCTAGGCATATGTTAGCTCCCAAATAATATATTTTTTTTCCTTTGTGAAGTAAAGTTGTGATAAAACTTTGTGTTTTTATCACCCCGAGTAATCGAAATGGCATAACTTTTAAGTCTCCATTCCTCATCTTGTTGCTTTAAAATCAACTGCTACCACCTTTCAAGTTTCAAGGATAAATGCTTTTATGCATTAGAGAAGAAACCTAGAGAAAGCAGATTAAATATCACCAAAAATTGTATGTCTATGGTGATTAATTATTTAATATTATTCCTCTTTTTTTCTCTTTTCCATCTTCGGACAACCTTCTTTAGTTCAATTTTTTTTTTTATGACCACATTCATCCAAGAAGTCTCCTTATGATGAACCACCTTTTATGAAGTTGTCTATCGCAGGTTCTCAAAATATCTATCCTTTAACCATGTATGATTGAATTTAAAAGGAAGACCTTTCTAGTCGCATTCCCCACATGAGTGGAGAATAATAGGATCATGATCAGACAACATCATTTGAACAACCCTAAAATGCATCAAACCTAGCTGCTCCACCAGGTTTTCATGAACCAAGAAATGGTCCAATATTTTTGCAATCCCATCCTGACTAGTACAACCTGTTGGCTTGAGGGTAACTGACCCAGGTTCAGATTTAAGGTTTGCCAACAAACTCCTATACTACTGGCCCTTTCGGCAATGACCTACTTTCACAAGCCAAGGTCTCACCCGAAGGAGTATGGGTGGGTGTTGGAACCAGGTTTCCGCACCCTGGGAGAAAGCTGGTAATTAAGGCAGTCTTGTTGAGATCTATCAAGTTCGCACAAAAACAAGCTTATTACCGAGCTCTTAACAGTATAAACAACATGCAACATAAACAAAGTTCCTATTATTAAGCATGTCTTAGCAACACCTTCGCATCCACGTGCGCATCAGCAATTATCATCACATAATAACACAAATAGACGTACGCAACTAGTTCAGATAGGCTGGAGATACTTCAACAGATTTTGTGTTCATTAACATCCAAAACCCAGTGCAAACCCAAGTCACAGCCTGCGCACATAGCCAACGAGGGTCCGCACACAGCAGGACTGAGGATCTCCGCGCACACAACCAGCAGGAGTCCGTACCCAATACTACCCAAAACAGATCTCAATTGTTCGTACCTAGCATCAATATTTCTTACCCTTAGACTCAAACTATCTATCTAGTTATATCATCATAGCCTGTGCTATCCTATGGTCCGCAAACCGTGGTTTTCGGAATCTAGGTCTACCCTTTGACCCATTACAATACATTGGGGGCTTTGACCCGCCCCAAAGCCCCTGCGCTAGACTAATTACTACAAAAAATATATATCAAAAATGCAGCTAGGGGACCCTGTTCCAACAGGCCCCCAACACAATCTTGTGACTCGTCTGGAGTCACAATAGTTGTGGGGTTTGCATCTTTGCCTGGAGCTACTTGATTGCATTGACCAGAGGGGGCAACACTCCTCTGCGCAGTAGCGTTCTGCGCAATGTCCACCAACTTCTGCGAAGTTGGTCCTTAAGTGGCAGTAGTGACACTCTCCAGGGTCTGATTAAGATGTTTGAATGCAACATCCAAGTCCTGAGATATCTTGAGGGCTTCATCAGCCCATGGTTAGAGGTGTTCACTCAGAACCGTCTTCCTATGGCGAAGCCCTTCCAGGTCATCTCTGAGCGCATGGTTGGCTCGTAGACGTGCTAGACGTTGATTTGGGATCAGAGTGGGCATTGTAGCCTCCAGTTGCTCGAATTATTCTTCCTTCTGGCACAGTTCTTGGGTAAATTCGCATAGGAGAGGGTCGCGCTACACCGTAGACCACAGCTGCATAGTTGTCTCAAGAAATTTGATGCCCTGAGCAATCTGTGTTGTAATGGTGTTTGTAGCTTCTGTGACTAGCGCAGCTCTCTGGGCGTGTACCTCAGGAGGGGTTTACGGCTGCAACTTAGCTTGCAACGAGGCAATCTAAAGTTCGAATTCAACCCTAACAGTTGATACCTCAGTCCGGGATGCCTTCAAGGCAGCGATCAGTCCTTTGACCTTGGCATGGGGCTCAACAGAAGCAGGGATCACTTCTGGCATATCTTCGCATAGTCGATTAAGCAGTTGTTCCAAGGCAGCTTGCTGTGCGATAATCGCGACATGCGCAACCTGGATTTGGGCAGATTCAGCAACGTGGGTCACAATAGTCTATTCGGCCTCGCTGAGGTGTTGCTGTGCACAGAGCTTGCAGTGCTGCAATTCACAGGTGATGGCGGTAAATAGCGCGCGCAGCTACTCGTTGGTTAGTCGACTAACATCAAGGTCGACCAGACATCCCCGAACTTGGTTGCATAGGTCAACATGTTCCATTGTAATGGAAACACCTGAGAGCTGGCAAAGTCGGTTGTCCGCAGTGGTTGTTAGGGCTATAACGGGGCCCTGCTGGCCCAGCTGCCTTGCTTGATCCTCGCTCGCTTGATTCTGCATCGCTTGATCTACGCTCGCCTGATTCTGCCTCACTTGATCTACGCTTGCTTGAAGGGTGTCCGCTTTAAGCTAGAGGGCCTGCAGTTCTGTCTGCAAAACTTCCATCGCAACCTTGTGTTGTTATTCCCAAGTAATCCATTGATTAGCAGTCGCGGTGGTGACCGCATCAGCAATCTTGTCCAGATCATCCTTTGTTAAGGAAACATCCATGTTGGTGCCAGTTTTAGTGGCTTTACGCTTCTTGTGAGGCCCTTGAGACGATCCGCAGGGCCGTTTGAGACTCTGTAGGACCGACGTACTTGCATTTTCTTCCTCGTTGATGTTCTGGTTCAGTGGGGAGTCTGGCTCAGGCTACATGGTATTACTTCTGAGGGTCGCTTGTGGTGTGACAGTAGGAATTTCAGGCATCGTTGCTGAGCTAAGTGGAACGTTGGGCTTGGATACTGCATGGTGGCCAGACATACCTGCTGCGTCGAGGGCGGTGGGCGGGGTGACGACCTTCAACCTCGCCGGCCAATTATTTATGACTTGCTCAACTTCAGCATCAGTAGTCATATGTGGAAGACTATGCCAAGTATGTTCCTTATGAGCTCGAATTTGCACATTGTGCATTATTACCCGAAACACAGCGATGTGTTTATACTTGGGGTTTAATCGGTAAGGTCGCTGCTTGACAGGTTGTGCATTCAGTTTTAAAGTGATTCGCATGACCCCCAAGTCCCCTGTAATACCTTTGAGTTTTGAAAATTTCATAGGAAACAGATCCCGGTACTCCGTGAGAAGTTCCGCCACTTTCCCGACAGTATCATCATCCTAGTAATCCCCAATTCTAGCTAGCTTAGGTTGTTCTTTTGTTCCAATGTTGACTTCCCTTAGCTTAAGAGGCTTGGTCACATCGACAGTTTGCAGTGGGGGTCCAGCAACTACTCGTTCTCCCTCCGATTTTGGGATAGTGATATTTCACGGGTCTTCGTCACATTCCTCCATTGATAGATTGCGACAGTTAACAATATTATGCATATGTGTATCCCAAGCTGGTTCCCCATACTCCACACGAGGGCGTGATTCATCAAATACTAGGGCATTTATGTCTTACAGGGCTTCGTCTAATTCCTTAGTTCCGCCTATCAACCCGAACGTCCCCACAAAATCATCCCTCATGGTCTCCCAGTGGCGGGTGCATTGATGTAGCTTTGCATCCAAATACCATGCGGTGGAGATTGGTCCCAAGGCATAAATGAACAGGTGGACCCATTCATCCCTGGTCCTTTCGCACCACACCTCCATCCATGCAAAAACGTGCTTGCGTGGGTCCCCTTGGCCATGGAAAGTATCCATGCGTAGATGAACCGGGGGTTCAAATCATAGGATCATCATCTTGCGACATTCCTCCCAATCCTGAAAAGTCCCCTTATGAGTTTCGCACCACCGCGCAGGGGTCACACGCATGGCTAGGTTAAGCGCCCACATTCTCCGTTCCCTTGGGACTTCTACTTCAAATGCTCTAAGGAAATCCCTAATACTAACAGAATCATCAAAGTAAGGCAGCTCCCTTACCTCTGAAGAGATACGCCGAAAATTCTTTGTGATCCTAAGACACTGTAGCGCAGATACGTCAGGCAACCGGTTCTGCCAATTTTTGATCTCCCCATCGGAATCAGAGAGGTATTCACTGTCTTTCTCCCAACACAACACACCATCAGCCGTAGGGTTAATACAATCCTCATCCTGGGAGGTTAGTTTATAGATATGATCAACGTCATCTTCTTCTTGCACAGGTTCTGTATACCGTTCTCCCTCTGCTAGGTCTAGAGGGACTATTACTCTCATACCCTCATTCTCAAAAAACATGCTCATTTTCTTCAAGTTGATAATGCCTCCTATGTCTATAGCCCACTCCAGTCCTAGGAGCGCAGGATAGGGGTCCGCATCTTCTTCAATCTGGATTACTTCAAAATCCGCGTATACCTTAACCCCTGCAATATCTCCATAATATTTGATAGTCTTTCCAATGGTATGATCTTCTGTTGGTTTTCCATACGCAACTATATAGTAGACCATTCCAGCTTAGGTTCTCCCATCCTCTGCCATGTCTGTTTGGGCAAGACATTCGCATCGGATCCCAGATCCAGGATGACTTGATCCATTTCATAATCGCCAATCTACGCAGTTAGCCACATTTCTCGACCAATGCATTTCTTATACTTGTAAAGTTTGTGGACATCTTTAACTTCTGATGGGGGTTCAGTCTTTTTCCATGCAACTGTCTATCAATGCTTAAATATTTTCTACTACCTGGTTGCGTAGCAACTTCATACATGCCTATAGGAATGGTTTAACTTCTTCGTCTGCTTTTAGGTTTGTTGGAACTTTGGAGGTAGATGCCTCGTCTTTGGTAAAGTCTTTGTGAGCCTCTAGGAAGGTCTCTTTCTCCTTCTGTAGGTCCAGGCTTTCCTTTTTTATAGCATATTTTTGGATGAGGGGTTCAATCGCAACTTTTTCCTCAGCTCCTCCCGTAGCCATGCCACTGCGCGTAATAACATTAATACTAGGTTCCTTATCACGTGGTTCTTCCTTAACCCTTTGTACATTATGCATTGGTGTCTGTTGTTTCTCCTGCATCCTTGCTATCAGTACCGGACAATCTTCGATCACATGATCCAATTGTCTGCAATATCTGCAAGATTGTCATGCAGGGTTCGGACAGTCCCTTGCGAAGTGCCCTACTTCTCCACAATTATCGCAAATCAATTGCCCTCTTCCCCAACCTGCACTTCTGCCTCCCCCCCCCCGGCCTCTGGCAGGGGAGCCTCCTCATCCCGAGGGGGATAGTGGTGATGAAGGGTTAGCTTGTACCCTATACAGGTTTCCTCGCTCTATCATTAAGTCATATGTCCGGCAGTTGTGTTTGTCATGTCCCATAGATGAGCATAATCGGCACCATTGTTGCTTCAACTCTGGGACATAGGCACCAAGATGAGGACAGTGGTTGGTGTCATGTAGTCCAGCTATGCAGCAGTGAGCGCACCATAACGTGGGGGCGCTTGGTCCCGCAGCCTCTTTAGGGCACAATGGGTTGGGCCCCCCAGCCTGCATGTAGTTTACCAGCAGAGGGCACTGATCCTTGGTGTGGCCTGACACCCTGCATATTATGCACCAAACATCTGGACTAACTTATTTTCCTCGCTCCTTTCGCAAATTCTGGATTTCGAGGTGCATTGCCTCCAGCTGTCCCTAGATCTGTTGTACCCCAAACTGGGCATCGTCTCTTGGCGCAACTTATAGCTTCATGGCAATCTCCAAGGCTTTCTCTTGTGTATCAATTTCTTGCTGACCCATAGGCCCACGCATGTGAGGTAATAGCATGGAAATGAACCATTCCTTGTGTTTTCTATCCTCATACTTAAATTCCCCATCCCTGATAACCTTCTTTAGCCGCTGATCAGCCTCCCATACTGACTCAGTGGGTCCCTGTTTAAAGTCTTTCAAGTCAACCACTAGTTGAGCATAGGACTTAGGTTTTTGAAATTGTTGTTTTAAAGCATCCTTAATTTCTTGTATTGAAGGATCCGCATGTTGGCCTACATACCCCATGAACCAATCCAGGGCCCTTCCTTCAAAGGCGAGGGATAGTTGCGCCCTTTTTACAGCATTGCTAGCAACATTCTGCGTAGTCCATATTGATTCCACCACGAACCAAAATTGGTCCATGTCTTTGTCTCCCACACCCTTGAAGGTGGGAAACTTGATGTGTGTGGCCATATCTTCTTCTGGTAGTGGTGGAGTGGAAGGCAAGTTCTTGCCCTTACGCTGATTAGACGATGGTGTAGCCGGAGGACTAGTTCCTGCATGCACAGATGGCTCTCTTAAGGGGCTGTAGACGGATCTATACCCTTCTTGGTTGACTCGGTAGTACTTACCACTTCATGTTTTACTCTCACCCTGATCAGAGGTCATTCATTTGGTGTGGATGCACAAAATGCCTTTTTCACACAGTAATATTTTAATTAGTAGCGGCAATGTTCGCAAGAACTTACCTCGGAATCCTTTGAAGAACCTCTACTTCGATTTAGAGTAGGATACAAACTGATCGACTGTGAATTCTGTTACAAATCCTCCTAGCACACTATCCACCCTATTATCACAAAATTGGACCTGATAGGCTGCTTGATCAGACAATCTCATGTAACTATTTCAAACCTAATCTTTTGATTAAGGCTTGGCCTCCTCAGCTTGAGAGGGATCTCTCAAGGGTTAATGATATGGATAAAAATATAGATGGCTAACTCTATTTAGGAAATAAACTGATAATGATAGCTGTAGGTTGAAGATAACATCATCATGTATACATTAGGCTTATGGAGTCAAAACAATTCAGAAATTCAATAAATCTACTTAACATGGAAGTTGAGGCATATCAGAGTTTTTAGTCATAAGGTACACACACATGAAACATGTAAAAACACAGTCAATTCACTTATATAGGAAGTCAGAGCATCTTATAGATGAATTCTGAGTAATATAGATGAACACCACTGCAAATGAGATATATCAGAAGTATATATGGAATAGGAAAACACTAAAAACCCCTTAAGAATCTCCAGTTGGTCAAGTAGAAGAACTCTGTATTAGCTGAAAACAGTCAATTCACAACAAGCTCAGCTTTGCCAAAAATGTCCAACTCTTGAAAAATTCCACCCAATGGCCTTTAATAGACCTCTTACATCATCAGATGATCTGCCTCTAGGCTAGATACATCGAATTTATGTCCACTGACACCTTGCATAACCATAAAACATGGAATTTATTACAAAAAGACACCTATCCTACTTAACAGTCCTATTTCAAAAAGGACTCAAACTCCTTATCACTATCTATAACAACCTTATCTATTTGAAATTACATTATTGACAAGTGTATCATCACATGGTCGAATTTGGATAATGATATTCAGTTCTTCATGACCACTTTGTTGACCTCCACAAAAGTAGGAAACCATACCCTGTTTTTTAGGCAAAGGATATTTTTCCTTCTTTGAACATTCTGACCATCATTTAATCTTCATTCCGTGGTCCTTGGCTGTTGAAGATTAGCTTAACATATCCCATCACTTTTTCCTAGCCTCCATCTGTCCAAAACCGCTTCAAAAACTGTTCAAAAGGCTGTAATATGTTGCGCTACGAAAATACAGCAGTTTCGTAGCGCTTTCTGTAGCACTGCCATTTCAAGCCTTTATTCTCCAAAAACTTAACTCCTTCCTCTTGCATCATTTTAATCACCTTTCAACACACCCTTCATAGTAATTTCAGCTCTTAATTCATCTTTTAACACCTTAAATACTGACTAAAAGAAGAAAAAAAGGCAGCTTCAGCAGTTTCGTAGCGCTTTTCTGTTTTTTAAGCTTAGAGGCGCTACGAAACTGCTGAGTATGCAGACTTTTTCATAAATTTGTCAAATGAAAACTGTGGTTGCCCAAATAATCAAAATACACCCTGTCTTCATCATCCACAAACCATAAACCAACTTCACTTTAGGCTCCTTGAGGCATTTCTTCCTCATTCACATTTAAGACATCCTTGCAGATTTTCCTTGTTTTTTCCTGAAACATAGGTCTTGGAACAGAGCCTATATCTTCTAATCCATGATGTATTTTGCAAAACTGAAGGAGGTTTTTGTAGGCCAGGATGTCTTGAAGAAAAGCCTCTCTTTTTTTTTTTAAACACATCTCCTGCTGTCTAGAAATTGCATTTGAAAAACATGTGTAAAATAGGAAAACTTTGTTTCTGAAAATAGGGCTTCAATGAAATCCTTGTATATCCCAACTAATAACACCTGTGAGAAAATTGAGAGATTTTTTTGTAGCTGGGGTTGTGATGAAGACAAACCTCTCTCATAATTTCAAAAAAAAAATTCGTTTGACGAGAAACTAAACTTGAGGTTGACTGCTAAACAATCATGTACAGGACAGTTTCGTAAAAGCAGTTTCGTACCGCATTTTAATTTATCAATTTCTTCCACCTCCTAATGAATTTGAAGAAAATGAGAGACTTGTTTGTAGTTATGTCTGTTATGAAGAAAAACCTCTTTCATATTTCCAAAATTCATTTTCAGTTGCTCAGAAACCACCTTTGAAGTTGACTTCTCAAAGTCAGAAAACAGAGTTTTGCTTCATATTTTGCTACGAAACTATCAGCAGTTTCGTAGCACAAAGTGACTTTTTTCAACGTGATGCGCTACAAAACTGTGATTTCTTGGCTAATTAGGTAGTTTTGATACAAAAACCTTGGGAAATGAAGTGCAATGGAAAATGATGAATGTTTGACATGAAAGAGTTTAAAAGTGAGTGGGTTTAGACTTTAGGGTAAGATTTAAACAAGAAAAATTCAAAATTTCCCTTGACCAAGTAATGAAAAATGAATTATATGACCCTACCATTGACACATGAACCTCTAGGACTTTGTCAACTGATGCTTCATTTTTATGAGTGATAACAATGGCTCCACTTAGGATGGTGTGCCCCTGTGGTACACCACAGAACCAGTAGTTCCAGTGATGTTATCCATCTTTTTGGAAATAAAAACTCTGAAATTTATGAAAACTTTGCCAAGATCTTATGGCCTTCAAATTGGGCTCAAGCTTGATGATCACTGCAAAAGAACCAAATCTGTACCTACTGAAAAGATGCTTAGTCAACTTTGAGCTTATTCACGCACTCCTACCTACCCTAACAGTTGCAATCTCCATTTTTAACTCAAGCAACATGAAACTTCCAATGAAGCCAGTCATTGATCTGATCTGACACTTGGACCTGTTGACTGCACTTGAACCAACAGTAAGCATGATATTGAAATGACCAAGGCAACATAAAATAGATATGATCCTCGTAATGAAAATATAATTGACAATCTGGACTGTAGAACTCTTCCATGTAGTCAGCTATAGGATCAAAGAAGACATGATCTCTTTGATGCTTCTCATGACATTCTGCAGCTTTGGACAACTCATGTATGCTTTGCTCAGTCACACAAGATTTCAGTTGTGTGCTATCAAACTGCTGTTTAAACTGATTTTCAAAAACAGTGTATTCTTCCTCAATCTCAAAAGAGAAAGGAAGCAACACCTTCACTTTGTGTTATGGCATGGAAAGATTTTGAAAAGAATAATCATGATCATGAAGACTATATGATTGAATTTGACCTTGTAAAACTTCAATGTCTTTCTCGATTTTCTTAGCAAGTTCATCCCAAAATTGAATCTTATCTTTTGACTTGCATTCAAATGATTTTAGATAAGAAGACAAGGACAAAGAAAAAATTTCATCTACTTCCTCATTAATATGATCATCATTCCATTGTTTAAAGCCTTGAATTGAAGGAGAGTCTGCCACCAACTCTGTTTTGTCTATCCATTCTTCTAAAAACATCAACCAAAAATCTGCAAATGACTTAATAGATCTGACAGGAAAGCTTTCAATCCACTGTTTACATTTTCCTTGAAATGAATCATAGAAAAATATGATGCAAACATCTTCATGTTTGACTCTAAGAAGCTCAGTAAAGTCACAAAAATCTGATATATGCTTCAAAGGCAAACTCGAATCTTCTCCATTGAATTTTGGACCATTCCTTAAAAAATATGCATCCTTGGGAAAATAATTTGGGAAACCATGAATTCCTAAAAAATCTATACATGCATACCTTGAAACAAGAATGGCAGAATCTCAGCTCTTCATATGTCCAGTGGAATCACCATGAATCTATGAATTTTGAATTCTTCAACAATGGAGTCACCAAGGTAGTTGTAGCCTCGAACAGATTCTGAGCTCCTGCTACCTTTAAGAGTTCAGATTCATAATTTTCGGGAGATGTATATCTTCAGACTTCCGGCAGATGCACCAAAATGTTATCACAAAATTGGACCTGATAGGCTGCTTGATCAGACAATCTCACGTAACTATTTCAAACCTAATCTTTTGACTGAGGCTTAGCCTCCTTAGCCTAAGAGGACTCTCTCAAGGGTTAATGATATGGATAAAAATATAGATGGCTAACTGTATTTAGGAAATAAACTGATAATGATAGATGTAGGTTGAAGATAACATCAGCATGTATACATTGGGCTTATGGAGTCAAAACAATTCAACAATTCAATAAATCTACTTAACATGGAAGTTGAGGCATATCAGAGTTTTTAGTCATAAGGTACACACACATGATACATGTAAAAACACAGTCAGTTCACTTATATAGGAAGTTAGAGCATCTTATAGATGAATTATGAGTAATATAGATGAACACAACTGTAAATGAGATATATCAGAAGTACATATGGAATAGGAAAACACTAAAACCCCTTAAGAATCTCAAGTTGGTCAAGAAGAAGATCTATGTATTAGTTGAAAACAATCAATTCACAACAAGCTCAATTTTGCCAAAAATTTCCAACTCTTGACAAATTCGACCCAATGGCCTTTAATAGACCTCTTACATCATCAGATGCTCTGCCTCTAGGCTAGATACATCGAATTTCTGTCCACTGACACCTTGCATAACCATAAAACATGGAATCTATTACAAAAAGACACCTATCCTACTTAACGATCCTATTTCAAAAAGGACTCAAACTCCTTATCACTATCTATAACAACCTTATCTATTTGATATTACATTATTTACAAGTGTATCATCACATGGTAGAATTTAGATAATGATATTCAGTTCTTCATGACCACTTTGCTGACCTCCACAAAAGCAAGAAACCATACCCTGTTTTTTAGGCAAAGGATCTTTTTCCTTCTTTGAACATTCTAACCATCACTTAATCTTCTTTTCGTGGTCTTTGGCTGTTGAATATTATCTTAACATATCCCATCACTTTTTCCTAGCCTCCATCTGTCCAAAACCACTTCAAAAACTGTTCAAAAGGCCGTAATATGTTGCGCTACGAAAATATAGCAGTTTTGTAGTGCTCTCTGTAGCACTGCCATTTCAAACCTTTATTCTCCAAAAACTTCACTCCTTCCTCTTGCATCATTTTAATCACATTTCAACACACCCTTAATAGTAATTTCAGCTCTTAATTAATCTTTTAACACCTTAAATACTGACCAAAAGAATAAAAAAAGGCAACTACAGCAGTTTCGTAGCACTTTTCTGCTTTTTAAGCTCGGAGGCGCTACGAAACTGCTGAGTATGCAGATTTTTTCATAAATTTATCAAATGAAAACTGTGGTTGCCCAAAAACTAAAAATATAACTTGTCTTCATCATCCACAAACCATAAACCAACTTCACTTTAGGCTCCTTGAGGCATTTCTTCCTCATTCACATTTAAGACATCCTTGCAGATTTTTCCTAAAACATAGGTCTTGGAACAGAGCCTATATCTTCTAATCCATGAAGTATTTTGTAAAACTGAAGGAGGTTTTTGTATTCTAGCATTTCTTGAAGAAAAACCTCTCTTTTTTTTCTTAAACACATCTCCTTCTGTCTAGAAACTGCATTTGATAAACATGTGTAAAACAGGAAAACTTTGTTTCTGAAAATAGGGCTTCAATGAAATCCTTGTATCTCCCAACTGATAACACCTGTGAGAAAATTAAGAGAATTTTTTGTAGCTGGGGCTGTGATGAAGACATACCTCTTTCATAATTCCAAAACTCTTTTTTTTTTGGCCATAAACTGAACTTGAAGTTGACTTCTAAACGGTCATGTACAAGACAGTTTCGTAACAACAGTTTCATAGCGCATTTTAATTTATCAATTGTTGCCACTTCCTAATGAATTTTAAGAAAATGAAAGAGGTTTTTGTAGTTAGGTCTGTTATGAAGAAAAACCTCTTTCATATTTCCAAAATTCGTTTTTTTTAGTTTCTCAGAAACCAACTTTGAAGTTAACTTCTCGAAGTCAGAAAACAGAGTTTTGCTTCATATTTTGCTACGAAACTATTAGCAGTTTCATAGCAAAAAGTGACTTTTTTATACGTGATGCACTAAGAAACTGTGGTTTGTTGGCTAATTAGGCAGTTTTGATACAAAAATCTTGGGAAATGAAGTGCAATGGAAAATGATGAATGTTTGACATGAAAGAGTTTAAAAGTGAGTGGGTTTAGACCTTAGGGTAAGATTTACACAGGAAAAATCCAAAATTTCCCTTGACCAAGTAATGAGAAATGAATTATATGACCCTACCATTGACACATGAACCTTTAGGACTTTGTCAACTGATGCTTCATTTTTATGAGTGATAACACACCCAATGATCTACAGTCCGGGTGATTATGTTGTCAACCTTCTCCAACTGTTGAATCAATTCCGGAGTCCACTGCGTAACCTGATCATCTTTCCAACACGTCTGAAATTCTACTAGCCTTGCTAGCCACTCCTGTAGCTCGTGCGCAAAAGTTACAAAGAAAATTTCATATACTTCTATGAAAATATATTTGTTCTTCCACTTCTCAGCTGTTAGCTTTGTGTTGTGATTCTCTTTTATGGAAAATTCCTGAATCTGTTTTTCGAACTAGTCTTCTAGCTCTAATTTCTCAGGTCACCAACAGCCTCGTGGCATTACCCGGTCTCTCTCTCAAAATGCTCCCTTTCTCGGCAACGGAACCATTTTTTGGCTTGAGGGTTCCTGACCCAGGTTCAGATTTAAGGTTTTCCAACAAAACCCTATACTACTGGCCCTTTCGGAAATGACCTACTTTCGCAGGCCAAGGTATCACTCGAAGTAGTATGCGTGGGTGGTGGAACTAGGTTTCCGCACCCTAGGAGAAAGTGGGTAATTAAGGCAGTCTTGTTGAGATCTATCAGGTTCACATAGAAACAAGCTTATTATTGAGCTCTTAACATTATAAACATCATGCAACATAAACAAAGTTACTATTATTAAGCAGATTTTAGCAACATCTTCGCATCAACAATTATCATCACAGAATAACATAATCAGAGGCATGTAACTAGTTCAGATAACCTGGAGATACTTCAACAGATTTCGTGTTCATTAACATCCAAAACCCAGTGCAAACCCAAGTCACAGCCCGCGCACATAGCCAGCGGCGGTCCGTACACAGCAAGACTGAGGATCTTCACGCCTAGTATCAATCTTTCTTACCCTTAGACTCAAACTATCTATCTATTTATATCATCATATCCCGCGCTATCCTATGGTCCACAAACTGTGGTTTGCAGACTCTAGGTCTACCCTTTGACCCATTACAATACATTGGGGGCTTTGACCCACCCCAAATCCCCTGCGCTAGACTAATTACTACAAAAAATATATATAAAAACGCAGCTAGGCGGCCCTAGGGACCACATCATACAACCATTCCTCCAAGTAGGAATGAGAGGATCTGGAATAATATACGCATAATGGTTCATTCCAAAAATTCCCTTAAAGAAATCCCCCATGGGATCTAATTTGCATTTCGTAACCCAAATCTCCTCTGCTACCACAGTTAAATTTAAATCCCCAACCATAATAAGAGAACCATTTGTTAACAGTCCATAACAATCCAGTGGATTCCAAAACTCCTATTTGGAGTCATATGGAGCATAAACATTTAATATGTGGAACCGAGACATAGATCCCCTAAAAAACCCAAGAGAAAGGTACCTGCAAAAGTTTTAAAAGCCAAAAAACTAATGACCTGTGGATCCCACATGGTAGCTAAACCCCCTGATAAGCCGAGAGAATCCATCGAACAGAACTTCCACCCTGGGCATAATTTCATAAAATATGGCCTGGCCTTTTCCCCCAACACCATTATCTCTTGTATAAGGATGACTGATGGTACTTGTGTGCAAATCAAACGATGCGGGGAATTCCATTTTGAGGCACTTCCCAAACCCTGGATATTTAATGACAAGATCATCATGGAGGCATGTTTTTTATGGGTGATGAAACTCTAAGAGCCTGTGATACAAAATTTCCAAGGGAAGGAGATATAAGAGAGTTCAAATCCTCTAGAAAATTTAATGATATGCCAAAAATATTTTTATCCCTTAGTGAAACCTTTTTATGTTGACCCCTTCGCTTCTTCCTAATGGTAACATTTTTCTAAGAATTCAGACTAATGGAAACTTAATTCGAAGCAACCAAAGACAAGTGTATATTTAATGGTGCAATATACAATGTTAGATTGAGTCTCAGGAACTCAATACCACCTCCAATAGAGCTTTTCGGAGAGAGCTCCCCCATGTATGAACCAAAGGGAATAAAAAGAGACAATTTTGATGAGGTAGGGCTATTATGCCCATCCCGAGAGTTAGGGTCAGAGCCCTCCAATGATACTCCAAGACAAGAAGAAACAATGTGAGCATGGAAGGACCAAATGGGGGAGGTATTTAAATATGGATGAAACCCCAAAATTACCTTCCCTAATCAAAGGATTCTTACATGGAGTATGTAGTCCATTTGAGAAATCCAGTGATTTACCAACAGAAAAATCCATATTCATACCCGAACCATTAGCATTTGGAACAGAAGGGGGGAAATTAATACTGAGTTAATTTTTAGTACATGAAGAGGGTGGTTTATAACAGCAGGAACATCAATTTCCACTACGTGTGAGAACACGAGGTCCTGACCCAACTCATCGACCACGAATAATCCATCGAATTTTGAGCATGAAGAGTGACCCCAAATTATCGAGGGCAAGTAGCAATCAAATGACTTGTTATATGACATCCTAAACACCAAAAAGGAATACCCTAGTAGCCTATCTGTTGGCATCGAGAACAATCACACAAAATCAAATCTAGCTTAGCATGAATACCACTCAAGAAGTCTAATTCCACCAATATCTAAGTTATTCACTTGTACAATCCACATATGTTGTGCTCCCCCAAATAAATGAATTTCCCAATCAAATTTCCAATTGCCATTAAAGCATGTCAAGTCCAAAGTTCCAAGGGGAGCCCTGGGAGCTTAACCCATATCAATTTCTGCCGCAAAACCTCCTTAAAATATTGAACCGCACATACCAATGTTGCAAGGATAAGAAGCTCCAACCATGAAGCCAAGGAATATTCAAGATTTTGGTCAATCCTCAAAGTGTATAAAGTGGAAACAAAACCCTTTGTTAAAAAATCATATTGATCTTAGGTTTATAGTTAATAATAGGAACCCAATGTGATTTTAACCATTGTCATCTGCTTCCCATTCATATTTGCAAATTCCCACTTATTTACAAGAGCTCATTGCTACAGACCTGCAACCTTGTCCCAATATATGTATCTGCATATAAGCTCTTGAACATCTGCTGCAACCTTAGTTTCTTTGAATTTTTGTCCACAGACTGAAGGAACATTAGAAGAATCTACAGGAGCATATGTTTTCCATCACAACCTACATTATCAAGGAAAATAGTCAAGATGCGACCAAAGTCAGAATGATACCCATTAGAATGACGACCAAGAAATTATCATGCATATTGATCCTCCTCCACTAAAGTTTCCTAGATCAGTACCTCTGAATATAGGGAAATGGGACATTGCATGAAAATTCCAACTATCCGTGGATTGTATAGCCCATCTATCCCATCACAATCCAAACCATAAAATATCTAGCCACTTGTTACACCAACTTTGTGAATAAATGTGCCGAGCCATAAAAGAAACAATTAAAATGTACGAATATAAATTACAGAATATGACCACGTCAATCCAACTAAAAAAAACCACCCAAATTTAGTAGTTAGAATATATGGAAATGTGCTCAGCAAGCAGGTTGGAAATAAACACAATATAAATAAAAATTGATGCATCAGAAAACTAGATCAATAAAAAACATCGGAGTAATATCCATTACCTAGGAAAATCCCATTAGTCTAATGCAATATGACTGGACGATGCCGGAAATTGTAACACATAGCCAAATGACGCCCCATATCCCACGGGAGAGAGGATGTCGAAAATGTTTCATAAAGGGAAAAATAATAACTAACCAATTAAGCCATACAGATTATTGCCACACCATCAAGTATAGTAAACACCGTCCCAATAGGATAATAGAGATAGCGGATACCACAAATCTAATCCCAATCACTAAAATATAATGGGGAGATGGATCAACCAATTTTTCATTCACTACCAAATCTAAATTAGCAATGTACCCATAACACGAACACATTTATCAATTATTGATGAGCACTTCCTGGATCAAAAGCACAACATGCAACCAACACCAAGTAACCATTCCTGATTGAAAACCAGTAAAACACCAGGCCATCACCACACAGGATCACCAAAAACTATCACCACAAGCATGTAGGCACTATTGTCACTCTTAGATATAGCCTCTTGGTTGTCAAGAGACCAGTGCCTATGAAATCTTAAAATCATAGGATAATGATCCTACTTGCAGCTTCCTCTGGATTCTTTGATTCAGGAAGTTTATGGTATAACGGTTCAAGAATAATGAAGGTTCTTGATGTTGATCTTATAGAGGCATTAGGACTAGAAAAGGGCTTTGGGAAACTGTATTTATTTGGAATGCATCGATAGGGCCAAACTTAAACTAATGAACAAAATTCAATCTGAAAGTGTTGTGAAATGAATATTTTAAGAGGTAATCCCGACGAGATGGGGCTTAAACAGGCTAAGGGCTTGAGTTGTCAAGGATTCGAAGAAAATATAGTATGGAAGAGACATACAATGATGGGATTCCATGGAGCGTGTTTTAAGGTTGCATACCAACTCAAAGCATGAGCTCTATCCTTCCTCTACGAGATCATAAACAAATTCATGAAATTAAACAAGTTGCAACCAACGTCTTTTACACATAGAATCCGAGAAATAACATATATAGAATGACTGATAAATGTTAACTAGAGAAGGCACATATACATATTGTTCACAAAATAAGTGGAATTCATTCGAAAGCAGGATTTATATCATATTAGCTGCAAAACAACTTCTCAAAATATGTAGTTCATAACCCAAAATGCTTATACATGATTCATAACAGATAGGACCAAAAACTTAGACAAAATTCAAAACCGTTTGTATGTCTCCGATTCTCCCTTTTATAGTGTTTTCTTTGGGGCTCTACCCCAGATATTCTTTCTTGATCTTACAGTTCAGCATCATGATTAAATAATGGAGCGTGATCTGAGCATGACCCTCTAACAGAAAAACAAACTAAAATATCAGTAGTGAAATTGTAATTTCACTGTAGGACAAAGTAAAAGTAAAAACAAAAATATCTGAAGGCCACATGGGCAAGATCTTGAAACATTTATCTGATGTGACGAGGGGTTGCAGAAGGCTCTGATTGCCGCAATCACGCTGAGTTGGACGATGAGCCAGAATGATGAGATGGCATGGGGGCTGCCGGTTGTGAAGTGGAGGTTGCTGGCAGATTGGCATGTTTGTAGCACCTTTGCCACATGATCTCCGAGGGCAGGGGTGTCGTGATAAAAATCTCAAACAGAGCATGGAGCTGAGTTAACTCAGAGTAGTCCAGGTTGGCCGGGAAGAGTTGTTTTACCTTGGCCAGAAGCATGGATTAATTTATGAGAGTGGCCACCAAAGTTTTGGACTTCAACCGAGCCATTTTATCACGTGCTAAATCAGCTCTACATCTAATTTCCACTAGTCTTTGCTCATAAGTTGCACATGGGATCAATGCACCTTGCGCATCCCAGCAAGTAGGTAGTCTCGCCTCAAATACTTTGCCTAGTTCAATGTTGAAATCTTCCACTCCTATGGCAACAATCCCCATGCACCCAATGGCTTTAGCCTGAGCATCATCTTTCTGTATCATCCTCATTATGTCCATCATTGTCCTAAATCGATCCACCATGCCGTGCATTCCTAACTCCTCGATTAGGAGTTCATTCACGAACTGGATGTAGTTTCGTGCAATCATTACGTTTTTAGTCCCTTCCCGCCAGCCTGAGTCAAGTTGAGCTTTATAGTCGCGGATGGTGATATTGTTATCATTAGCCAGATTGATATACTCCCAGTGATATTTTACCTCCTTCATAATGTCATCCCACACCATTTGCATGGCTTCTATCAGTCTATATTTCCCTTTAGATGTATTTTAAGATCCTTGACCGATTTTTTCAACTCCTGTACCTCTCTGCGACCAGGGTCGACCTCCATTTGCAGCGAAGATACCTGCTTATCTTTTTTGGAAATTTTTTTCTTAGACTCTTCCAGGTACCTGCGTACTATTTAGGTCTCATCTTCTAAGACTTTTAGCTCAACGAGTGCCTTGGTCAACTGCTCTGAGGGGTTTTGTGGATCTTCTGGTATGGGTACTATACATACGTGGCTATCCAGCTGTTGTTGCAACTCTGTCATCCTCCTCTTTAAATCCATTGCCTCATCGTTCTTTAGGATAAGCAGTGTTGATAGAGCTTCATTTTCCTTCTCTACTTGAGCGAATTCAAGTGTTTGAATGTGTTTCGAACCAGGTATTTTCAATCTTCGCTGGAGATCCTGCACTTCTAAATCCGCCCTCTGGAGAAGAGTCTGTATGACAGTTTTCTTCTCCATCTCATTCCATTTCAACATTCCTTTATACTGGGCAAGCTGTCGAGAGAGAGCCTTGGAGTTTGCCCTTTCCCTTTCAAAATTTTCTAATTTCTTGTCCAGTTGATTTTGCGCTCTTTCTAGGGCTAGGGTGTGCTTCAGGACTTCATTTTGTAGCATATCCCCAATATACTTATGGATATTTAGTTTATCTTGTAGGGGTTTAGAGGTTAATTCCATGATCATCTCTAGTGCTATGTATTTTGATCTAGGAGGGAGAGGGTGAGAGGATGGGTGTTGTACTGAAACCACCAATTGGTCATTCTCCACATCCAGGGCCACTAACAGTCGAGTGTGGTGTCTGTCTATATGCTGAGCCAAATTCGCCTTCAAATTTTCCCTAGCTCACTGACTCTTTTTGTTGATCCTTTCTCCTAAAGGCCATTCCATCCATGTACCTATCTTTGCCTCTAAAGTACTGTCACTTGGGGCGATTACCTGTGAAGAAGCAGAAAATGCCTATGAGAAGGCATCGTCCAATGAAACCCGAAAACCTAGCTTGTTCTCACCTCGGTCTATGTAAGTCGGGACCACCTCATCAGGTTGTTCAGTGACCTGTCCTTCAGGTCCTTCTGTCCTGGGTGTTTTACTGACGTGGCCCTCTTCCTCCACCTCGATGAAACCCTCCATCTGTAAGTAGTCCTCCTGCTCCCGAAACTCCCCTTCACCTATGATTCATTCTTCTTCTTGTACACTGTCTCCCATCGGTGGTTCGTCTACAGTTGGGGAGCCAGTCTCCATCTATGTATCCAAAGGCCAGGAGTCAAAATTAGCTTTCCATTCAATATTTGGTCTAGGCTCATGTTCATAGGTTGAGGACTTAATATTATTCATCCACTGTGCAATGACTCCCTTAGGATCGTAATGCCATGTGTCTCCTTGCTGGAAGTTCATTTTCTATAGCAGCTCCTCAACCATAGGGAATGCATGTCATGAATTTATGGTAAACAACCCTACTACGCTCAGGAGTTTGAATATATGGCCTTTCTTTGCAGGCACAAAATGAATTTGGTATGCACTCAGGATTTGCCTAATGAACTTGAGAGCGAAGATTCTCATGGGCATGAATATTGGCAAGTGGAAAGGAGGAATCTCACAACCATAAACTCTGACTTCAATGTGATCCTCGAATAGGTACCAATCCCCTATGCAATCTGTCTCACTGAACTGGAGCAACTCCTTCTGTTTAGGAAAAATCTTGGGCAGAGGGGTCCCGTGTATAATTGTATACGCCCTATACATGAAGTCTGTGATGAATTTTGCATAACCCTTACCTCTGGGTTGTTGTCGAACTAAGAGGGTCTAATCGAACATGGATTTAGGCTCACTCCCTTTCTTAGAAAACTTTTCCAGACCTAAGCCATTGAACTTGTCAACATGCACGAACAGGAACATATAGAAATATAGTGAATAGTACCTGAAACAACTTGAGGTTGACAATTATTGGAAGTGGGCTTGGATGGCTGAGGCCAGTAATGAGGGAATGTCAAGTAAAACTCCTGGTTGGATCATGAGGTCGAAAAACCCCAAGAAAACATTAGTGACCCAACTGTCATTGTCCTGCCCAAACATACTTGAGATAATTTCCAAGACTAGCTGGAAGATGTCACAAAAGAGGGATAGGGGGAATTTTTCAGTGGGGGGTAAGGCAAACACTTTTGTGACTATGATTAATTCAAGGAGAGACCGCTGCTTCTCAAGAGGGAGGTTTGAAAACTGACACATGAGAGTTACCTTGGAAAATTTGAGGCAATCCTAAGATGGTGGGTAGCACAAGGCTTTTCGGATTAACTAGGGGGTGATTTCAAGTATTTTAGTGCCATGCGAGGAGATGAAAAAGCCCTTCTGTTCAATTTATGCATCAGCGAGACAGGAAATAAATTCAGGGAAATGATGGACTGAGGGAGCTATCTAATAAAATAACCCTGACTCTACCACCCTAAATAAGTCTCCACCCCGCCACTTATAACCCATGAGCTCATGACGTTTATTTGCTACGTTGAAAGGGTATATGAGGTCACAAAGCTAAGCTTGGGCGTCCATGAGTGGGTCAAGGCCAGAGATGGCGCTGACCTCTTGGGCCTGAGGAGTCTCGGTGGCAGAATTTTTCATTATTAAAAAAATGAGAGTTAAACTGTAAAATAAGCTTAACTTGGGAACTGACCAAATACTTTAGACGACGAGAGAAACTTGAGGAGAGGCGTGTGCACAAGGCTAGTCCTTTACCTGGGCTCCTGACTGGTAACAACACAAACAATGAAAGATAACGGTCGGGCGAAAAATGTGGAGGAAATGCACTTTTTAGGACGAGAGGGACAAGTGGAGGGCTTACATCAGGATGGCATCAGCCGACTAACATGTGTCGCATGGGGATTGGGTGAGGGAGACCTGGTAGGTGAGAGGCCATGTGTCAGGTGTGTGGAACATTTCACATTCAAATCTTACCTTCCACCCTTGATTTCTTCAGGCCTTGTTTGGATGGTCCCTACCACTCTTTTCGGTGGGTCATGAGAGCCTTTGAACCCTTTGGAGCCAACCCCTGGAATGCCTTTGATTCGTTGGCCTGTCGGCTTACGTCAGCCTCTCTGGGGGGTCAGCTTCGTCCTCTACTTACGGTCTGGCATCCGACGGAAAGCGCCCTCACGGTTGCTTGATCGGCCGGTGCAGAGACCGTGCACACACCAGTTGCTTGATCAGCCCACACAGAGACTGTGCGCACACCAGTTGCTTGATCGGCCCATGTAGAGACCACACACACACACCATTGACCCTTATGCATCCTTCATGCATATTTTTCCTTAATACGCAGAATTATTCTTCTTTTGGCACCATAAGATATTTTCTGAGGTTAACATGTAAACATTGGCTCCAATTGGGGATAGCGTGCAGCGATCTACACATTGAGAACCTGCAGACTAGATTTCTACATACTTTTGGTCATGGGGTCATATTATTTCAAAAGCACTTGGAATGATAATAAAATAGATGGCAAACAGAACTAAAAAAACATTATTTACAGTGAGATGGTACCTACAATGGACCATGGGTACCTTTTCAGTGTTGGAAATAGAACTTGAGGAACTGCCCATTGACAGGCATCTCAAGTATATCGCCTTCCGAATTCTTAAGCATGAAGGTGTAATTTCCCTTGGCTTCTGAAATCCTAAATGGTCCAAACCACAGTGGGTCGAACTTTTCGTGCTTCCCTTTATCGGCCCTTTTGACGTCCCATCTTAACACCAAATCCCCTGGTTGAAAACGTCTATCCTTGGCTTTGTGATCAAACAAGGCTTTCATTTTGCCTTGATAACTCACCATTTTATGATTCACCTGTTATGTGCTCTCATGAAGTTCAACCAACTAGTTCATCCTCCTCGTGAGAGCGTTAGGTCCTTCATCACTATCTTGCAAGAACCGTGTCACTGGTAATGCCAGCTGTGTGGGAAACACTGTTGCTCTACCCTATACTAACTCATATGTGATTTACCTATGGACCTTTTGGTTATAAATCGGGTTGCCCATAGAGAAAATTTCAACTGGGTGTCCCAATTCTTTTGATTCTCACTTATCATATTTTTTAAGATCCTAACCAAGGTCTTGTTAGAGGACTCGACCAGTCCATTTCCTTGGGGATAGTAGGAGGTTGAATGTCACAGCAATATATTATATTTCTAACAGAAGTTTATGAACTTTGAAGATTTGAAATTTTGTGCGTTGTGAGTTACTATTTTCGTTGGAAATCCGAACCTTGAAAGTATATTGTCTTCCAAAAATTTCATCACTACTGCATATGTGGCATTCCTGGTTGGTATCGCCTCGACCCACTTAGTGAAGTAATCAGTGGCAGTTAGGATCCACCTGTGTTGGTTTTTGGATGTCAGATGAATCTCACCAATGAAGTCAATTCCCCATTACTTGAATCGTTCTTCCATGTGAACCGGAATGAGCAGGAAAGGCGCGAATTTTTGTTTCTCGGCGAAAGCTTGACACTTTTTGCAAGCCCTGACATGCACTTGGATGTCTCCAAACAATTTAGGCCAGAAGAATCATGCATTCAGTATTTTGTGAGTGGTTGCTCGCCAACTATAATGCCCAATTCATACACCGTCGTGGAACTCAACTATCACCTCCTTTTGACATAATAGTAATATTCCCACCGGGTCCCTCCAGTATAGGCGCCCATTTGCCACTATGAACCTTTGAGACCTCAACTTTAGAGCACGGTACTTTACCTTGTCAAATTTTGGTGGACACCTCGTGTTAGAAAGTATTCCACTATGTCTTTGTACCTGGGGGACACCAGATACTTTACATGGGTTTTCTGTGAAAAGGTCTCTATTCCGGAGTGTAAATATTTATCCCCAACTTCTTCGCCACTGATCGTTGTTGATATATTTATCCACATGGCCTGGAAATTTGCCTCTGATATGATCTTTTCCAACCCTTTCTCCTTGATCAACTTCGTGGGCTTAATTTCCATCTCATATTCTTGTATCTTAGCTATCTAGTTTCCTCTCTTTTCTTCACTGTCACTTTGTACCAAGATATATTTCACAGCTGCAATGGGTACGTGTAATATCCCAAAATAGGGAAAATCAACAAGGTTGGGAATATCTTATGATATCCCAAGATTGTAGATCCAGCAATATTAAAACACAATATGAGGATTGCAACTAAGTAAACAATAGATCTAAATACACATCAGAATATGCAGAAATAGCTGAGCCATTTGATTAATATTTGGAGGTGCAAAATGCAAATACAACAGTGCTCAAAATATGAGACACTCAAGCCACAAAATTATCCTAGAATGATCCTACAATCATATACCAAGAGGGAATGCGTAACTACTGCTTTGATGAGAGGTGTATTGTGCTATCCCTGCTACAGATGTAGGGACTGCAACTGCCTGTAAGATAGAAAGTCAGATCTAGGCAGAACGGGAGCTCCGATGATGCTAAAACTGTAGATCTGGGCTCTATGATGGATTCCCAAGATAACCCTGGAAGGATTTCTCAGATATGTAAGTCTAAGACAACCTTCTTTCTAGGATTCCATGAATATGCTGTTGGGAATGAAGATCTGAAGCTAGATCTGATAATATGATGGCTACAATGATGTACAATCAGATCTAAGCGAGAAGGGTTGATCCCTTTACTAGATCCTTGGGATAAAAGCTCCAGATCTAGCTCCTCCAATCTCCTCTACTGAAAATAGCCGTAGAATGAATAACAGCTTTAGAAAAATGCGCTGTGAGAGAGGAAGGCTCCTTTCCCCATAGAAAAATATGTCGAATCAGCTCCTGGGTGATGGCAACAATAGATCCAATGCGAGGAGGTTATCCCTCATAGGATTTCCAGCTGAAATGCTGGAAACTTCCTTCCTCCAATAGATCTGCAAGATTGACTACGAAATCCTTGAAAGGACTGCTGCAACAAGGAGGCAAAACCTCAAGGCCTGAATGCCGGATATAGATCTGATGCTCTGGAAGACTGAATATGAAGAACAAAGTGGTAGGATGAATCCTCCACCGGTTTTCTATCTGAATACTAGAAACAACCTCCTGAAGATGGCACTAATGCCTGATATGGAATGAAGAAAAATCCTTTTCCTCAGAGATTACTCAAAGAAAGAGGTGGGATTCCCGCCCGGGAACACCCTGCAAGCTCTGCTAAAAAACCCAAGCTTGCATAGAAATGTCCTAAGACAAATCTAGATCTAAACAGATCAAGAAATGCATAATCCAAATCATGCCTTCCATTGTGCCTTCACCTTCATTATATGCATGAGCCTTCCATAGCCTAGGCCCACTCCAATACTGCGTTGTACATGTGGAAAAAGTCTCCATGTTTGACTGCGCTATTGATCCATGCCCTCCATCATGTTCACATGGTGATCACCCTCTCCATCATGCATGCATTAAATGCACCACTTCCTCCACTACCTTATCATGATTGATCTCCTTTGAATGCATCATGATCTTAGTTGACCTTATCAAAGATCCATGTGATTTAATATTTAATATACATGATCTTCTTTGATTGTTTCACCCTCCATAATCTATCTTACAAATGAGACATGCTATCCATTAATGGAGTTGCTCCACTACTCCATGAGTCTAGATCTAGAACAAAAATGTCCACATACACACCTAAAAGTGGATCTTATTCATATTTGGGGTTTGTGGGTCCCTCCACCCTTTTATTTAATTAATTTATTAAAAAGATCAAGGACTCTAATATTCCAAATGTGATGTTCAAATTTGGGAATATTACAGTCCCCCGCGGAAAAATGTTGCTTGTCCTCAAGCAACTCAAAAGGTAGATGCATCAGCCATCTATTCCCCTCCAAATGGAATCCACATAAGGAAGGCTTCTTCCATTTGCTGCAATTTATTATCCATGTTTGGTTCCATAGTTGTCTTTCAGAAATATATGAGATAACTTCCAACTATATGGTTAGATGTCCTCCTCTCACCATGAAGCACAAAATGACAATCACATGATATCCAACATCATCATAAGTACATGAGAGACATAAAATAAAGTAGCTCTTTCCAAAAAGGAAAAGCTTCATCATACAATACATTCCTTCATCCCATATTTCAATTATTTGATTGAGCATTGTTATGCTCTCATTCTTAACCCTGTTGGCCTTATTGGATCCAAACTCCCTCTTTCCAAAGTTAGGCAAAAGAAGAAGGGAAGGAGTAACATGGGTAGACAAAGGTGTCAAACCATATTCTCCTAACAATAACCACCGGAGTAAGGCCCTTTGTTTCCATCCTCCATCTCCTTCATGTAAGATGGATAAGCCAAACTCCCCTAAACACAACAAAATTGAACATGCCTCCCTTTGTTGCATTTTATCTTTGATGTTCAAGGCACGAATCAGAAAATTATGAGCTATTGGGTGGTAACCATACTCACCCAAGAGCAACCAACGCAGCCATGCCTCCTTCTTCATTTCATATGTGTTTTTCAAGGCATGGATCAAAAAAATAGGAGCCTTTGGAGAGTGACAAAAATCTCCCAATGGCAAACAACGTAACCAATCATGGTGGCCCATACAAATATGCAAGTGGTCATGCAACCCCTTGCTTATCATCCTTACCCATTCACTCCCATGTGGATGATGGATGAGGTACTGCATAATCATGGTATCCTCCCTTTGTAGAATACCATCCTCCCCAAACTGTTGAAGGACTTTTCACTTCATGAAATGTTGAAGTGCACCTCTCATGAGATCTCTTAATGAGATTCTCTCTCCACCAAAGGCGCCCCAAAACCAAAGAAGTTTTGGATTTGCTGCAAGTAGAAGTTTCTCTTTGAGCAGTGAGATGCTCTTTGAGAAAGGGTCATATAAAAGGGAGAAAATGTTTCTCATCTCAAGATGTCTACCATTTGTCATCTTTGCTTCCATTGCTTCATGAGTGAAGCTAACTCCAGAATGCTCCAAGAATGATCATGTCTTTCCTTTGTCACAGCCATTAAGTGACAACGCTGTGATATGTCTCTGCTTCAAATCAACATTTGGTTCTAACCCTTGGTTATGCATTGGTCTTGAAACAATATGTGTTGAAATTTTATGCATATCTTGGATCAACTGATATGTGGGAACCTCTTGACAGAATACAAGAGTTTCTCCAACCGGAACAATAGTGTCTCCAACTGTTGGTAAAAGTGATGGCCTCTTTTCTTCAAGTGTACCAGTGCTGGTATCTTCCTCCTCTTCCTCATGCACCTCCTGATCCATGCATGGGACTCCATATGTCAAGAGCTCAAGACTATCTTGCAAAGATGCAAGTGTCTCTTCTCCAGATACAAGTACTTCTGCAGTAGGTGGTGAAAGTAGTGACCTCTTGTCCAGAGTGACAAGATTGACATTCTCCTTGGTTTCCTTGGGAGATGCCTCTTTGTAGCACAAATCTATCTTTTCCACATCAAACTTCTTCCTCAACTTGTGAAAGAAATCTGAATACTTGGTCACCTTTGCATGCTCTAGGTGCCCAAACCACCAGTCTTCTGCTTCATCTAAGAGATGAAGTGCTGCAATTTG
Source organism: Pinus albicaulis (assembly GCA_034641835.2). Lineage (NCBI taxonomy): Eukaryota > Viridiplantae > Streptophyta > Pinopsida > Pinales > Pinaceae > Pinus > Pinus albicaulis. The sequence continues at coordinate 80,792,547 of CM076572.1, forward strand.
AACAACCTCTTCTTCAACCACAGGATGTAGCTTGAAAAATGAATCTAATTGCCTCCTCCAAGCCTTAACATTTCTTGAGGAAGATCCATCAAATGTAGGCAAATAGAATCTATTATGCCTCTTCCTTCTATTGCTGCTACAGGATCCTCTTTCTTCTTTAATCTGGAAGAATTTTTGGAGAGTTTGCTGCTGCTTGAAAGCTCTCGACTGTGCTTTGTACTCTTCAAGATATATATTAAGAGTCTCATGAGTCTCAGGTTCATTCCTTTCTTCATTTATATACCTCTCACCTTCTTCAAAGAAAGTGGGCATAGTGGATCTATGAGGAGATCTAGGATTCTCTGGTCTTCTTTTTTGCTGATAGGAAGTACTTTCCTCATCACATATTCTTCTTGGATCTTCCCTCTGTCTTTCCTCCTCCATTTGATTGACCTCCTTGGACACATATTGCATGGATCTAAAGAAAGGAGTGACAGATTTTTCACCCTCCATGATAGATCTCATCTATCTGTTCTTCTTTCAATGCAAAAGATGAAGTGTCCACAAGCTGAGCCAAAGATCATGCTTTGATACCACTATAATATCCCAAAATAGGGAAAATCAACAAGGTTGGGAATATCTTATGATATCCCAAGATTGTAGATCCAGAAATATTGAAACACAATATGAGGACTGCAACTAAGTAAACAATAGATCTAAATACACATTAGAATATGCAGAAATAGCTGAGCCATTTTATTAATATTTGGAGGTGCAAAATGCAAATACAACAATGCTCAAAATATGAGACACTTAAGCCACAAAAGTAGCCTAGAATGACCCTGCAATCATATCCCAAGAGGGACTGCGTAACTGTTGCTCTGCTAAAAGGTGTACTGCACTGTCCCTGCTATAGATGTAGGGACTGCAACTGCGTAAGTTAGAAAGTCAGATCTAGGCAGAACGGGAGCTCCGATGATGCTGAAACTGTAGATCTGGGCTCTATGATGGATTCCCAAGATAACCCTGGAAGGATTTATCAGATCTGTAAGTCTAAGACAACCTTCTCCCTAGGGCTCCATGAATATGCTGCTGGGAATGTAGATCTGAAGCTAGATCTGATAATATGATGGTTGCAATGATGTACAATCAGATCTAAGCAAGAAGGGTTGATCCCTTCACTAGATCCTTGGGCTAAAAGCTCCAGATCTAGCTCCTCCAATCTCCTCTACTGAAAATAGCTGCAGAATGAACAGAAGCTTCAGAAAACTGCGCTGTGAGAGAGGGAGGCTCCTTTCCCCATAGAAAAATATGTCAAATCAACTCCTGGGTGATGGAAACAATAGATCCAATGTGAGGAGGTTATCCCTCATAGGATTTCCAGCTGAAATGCTGGAAACTTCCTTCCTCCAATAGATCTTCAAGACTGACTACGCAATCGTTGAAAGGACTTTTGCAACAAGGAGGAAAAACCCCAAGGCCTGAATGTGGGATATAGATTTGGTTTTGATATGTAGGCAGAAATAATGACAAAGTGATAGGATGGATCCTCCACCGTTTTCTACATTTTGAATACTACAAACAACCTACAAGAGATGCTTTAATGTCTGATATGAGACAGAAAGAACAAATATCTTCTCAGAATCACTCGGAAATAAAGAGGTGAAGGTTCTGCTGAGAAGAAGCACGGCACTAAACATCCCAAACTTGCATATAAATTTCTAAGACAAAATCTAGATCTAAACGAATCCAAAGAAATAACATAATCAAATCATGCCTTCCATTGTGCCTTCACCTTCATTATGTCATAGCGCTTCACATAACCTAGGCCACTCCAGCCATAGCTGTATATGTGGAAAAAGTCTCCATGTTTGACTGCGTCGTTAATCCATGCCCTCCATCATGTTCACATGGTGATCACCCTCTCCATCATGCATGCATTAAATGCACCACTTCCTCCACTACCTTATCATGATTGATCTCCTTTGAATGTATCATGATCTTAGTTGACCTTATCAAAGATACACGTGATTTAATATTTAATATACACGATCTTATTTGACTATTTCACCCTCCATAATCTATCTCACAAATGAGACATGCTCTCCATTAATGGATTTGCTCCACTGCTCCATGAGTCTAGATCTAGAACAAAAATGTCCACATACACACCTAAAAGTGGATCTTATTCATCTTTGGGGTTTGTGGGTCCCTCCACCTTTTTATTTACTTAATTTATTAAAAATATAAAGGACTCTAATATTCCAAATGTGATGTTCAAATTTGGGAATATTACAGTACGTAAGCCATATCAGGAGATTGTAAAATGTATACCCATAAATCATTCAAGGTCTTGACCAGGGCATATGCCTGCTTTTCCAATATATTGTATTTCAACTCCGCATCTCTGAGCACTTGACTGAAGAACGCGATGGCTTTCTCATGTCTGTCATTGTTCTTCTACAATAACACCGTGGCTATAGTGTGTGGAGATGTAGAGGAGAAAATGAAGAATGGCTTCAGATAATTTGGACCAACCAGGACTGGTGCTTTGGCAAAGGCCTGTTTGATTCTAACAAACGATTCCCTGGATGGGGCAGTCCATTTTACCTCGTTGTCCTTCTCACTATAAGAAAAAATGACATTGGTGAGGGTCATGCCTGTGACAAGCCTTTAAGGTCCATCATCAATGTCACATATGGTGATGGTCTTTAAAAATTCATTGTTGTAAGTGCATATAGTGACGGTCCTTTAAGGTTTGTCACCAAAGCCATTTTCAATGACACTTTTGGTGAGGGTTGTTAAAGGCCCATCACTAATTCTCTCTTTGGTGACACTTCCAGTGGCGATATTTTATTGACCCTCACCAATGCTCTTTTTGGTTACTTTTGGTGACGGTCAAAAAATGTTTGTCATCGTTGATGATTCGAATGAGTTTTTGATGACTCTTTGTGCATGTTACTATATTTTTTTTCAAAATATAACGATTTAAGATAATTTTCGTGGAGTATTTTTCATTATGTCTCCAAGGCCATATAGTGTTTAGAGTCAGTCAATTTGTTAAGAAGTAATTAGTGTGTATAATTTCCCTCGAGTAATGAGAATATAGTTTTCCTATGAATCAATACATGATTCATCTCTATTAGGTTTATTATCTAACAAATTTCCTTTAGATAAAGTTCCACTAGTGTGTGTAGAAACTATATTATTTAATACATAATCAAGCTTTTTCAATTCTATTAATGAGAGATATCTAGCACTTCTCAACACTTTTGGCACATCTTAACATGCTTTGGCACACACTAACATTCCTTCGCACCTCACATGTCTTAGAACATATTTGTCCCTATAACATATTTCCATGACTAGGACACCCAAGCACATGTTTGCAGGCCCTAGCTTAGTATAACACTCTCCTAACATGTGTTGGCATGTATTGTAGTCCCTAGCATGCCCTGGAACACTTTGGCATGCATAAAAATAAATGAGCACTTAGAACACATTGGAACTTGGCATGTATTGGAACATATTATTAATGTGCCTATCATGCCCCTTTTGAAAAATATATAGTCTTGAATTATTAACCCTCTTATGTGTTCATTTTCTTGCATTTTAGCTTGGTTTTTTTTTTTTTTGCGCCAGTACTCTTGACACATATTGGCATACCCTAGCACCCTACACATTATATCATGCCTTAGCATCTTGCATGTCTTGGAACTATTTGGCACATGTTAACACACACTGGAACTCCCTAGCACACTCTGGCACTTCTTGACATGCCTTGATATTCCCTAGCGTGCCTTACTAGTGCTTAACGTACCTTGTCACTCCCTCCTTAGCATTCTAGCTAGAAATCGTTGACACTTCCTCGAACACCCTCAGATTCATTCACTTCCATGAATTTTGACCTGATGCTCCCTTGTGTTTCCCTAGTACTCCATAACACTCTTCAGCATGCATTAGCACACTCTGTCACACCATAGCACTCTTCGACATGCCCTTCCACTTCATAACATGTGTATCACTCCCTAACGCACACGAGCACTTGGAAGGTGTTGGGACTTGGCAAGTATTAGGATGTCTAGCATTCATTAATATGCCTTGGTATGCTTTAGCATGGTTTAAAAATATTTGACATCAATTATTTGAAAGTAGATGAGAAGTAACAGAGGATGATTTGGCACTTAGAATGCACTAACACTTGGCACTTGGAACCTATTGCCACCTAGTTTTGGTGTGCCTAGCATGCCCCTCCTAGAAAAGGTAAATTGATGACTTATTAACCCTCTTATGTATTCATTTCCTTGTAGTTTAACTTGTTTCTCCTTTTTTTTTGTCTTGATAGTCTCTGAAACATATTGTCCCACCCTTTCACATCTTAGCATGCCATATCACTTGACACATATTAGCATATTTGACATGTCTTCGAACTATGTAGCACATGTTAACATTCCCGAGCGTGCCTTATCACTCATGACCTCACTGTTGAGATCCAACAAGATGATGAGCCTAGTGAAAATTAAGCACCTTCACTAGGTGGGGCCCACAGGCTATTTTTAGATGTGTGTATATTTTTAGAATGGTGAGCATATTCTAAAATTAGCAGGATGTTGATTCTAGATGGTTGAGAAAATTCTATCTTTGGATGAATTTCTATTTTTAGAAGATTGGGCGAAGTCTATTTATAGATTGCTAATCTAAAAATAGATGCATGTCGATTATTATTAGCCCTTAATAATAATCAGACAATAAACAATAACTTATTCTCTTGGAGCACTTTATTTCAGTGAACAGATGTGGCACATCAGTGGGTAGAAGGAATTACGCAATTCCTAGGGTGGTTGGTGACTCATGCATGGAGGACTTCGTTATAACTGATAGTGGCAAGTTGTAACAGAGTTGGAAGAGTAGTTATGTGAGTTGTTCTTTAGTTTAACTCAGTTGTGCTAGTTGTATCTATTTGTAACTGAAGATACACTAGTGATAGATGAGTGAATTAATTATTTAATTAATTCAAAAGTAGTGTCTTACTTGCAACTGAACAAATACAGTAGTTAACTACTTGCATGTCAGATCTAGTGGAGACTGAGTGGAGAGATAGGTGAAAGGGTGAAATGGACTATCAGTTGTGACTATAGTGATGCATTCAATGCATCTACACTGACATTGGAGATGCCAATGAGGATTGCACAGCCAAGGCAAGGCAATATTGAATTCATTTAGGGATCTTATTCAACAGGGATTGCGCAGTGGAGGCAGGCTGTTAGGATGCGAGAAATTGGTGCATAGATATGCAAATTTCTACATGACAGTGTGTGACGATTGTTGATTGTATTGAGAGCTCTATGCTATGATCTTTGTATGAGATTGTTACATGTTCCATTGATATACATAATATATGATAGTTGGGGTTTGTAGCTTTAATATTTCAAAGTAAAAAATCTTGTTATGTGCGATTTATTTGCTCCATATGTGTTTTGCAATTGGCGATTTGATTTCCGCAAAGAATTAAGTGGAAGGATTCTGTATTTAACATAAGATTAATTTGTTAGATTAGGAGAGCCCGGCAATATACATGCATATTGTATAATTTCTACATTTATACATGGTATTAGAGCAGTGTTGACCACTGGAGATTGCAACATTGAAGCGGTGCTGAGTTTTGTGTTGGTGGAAAATTCGAATTTGTTGCAAGAATTTCTTGGTGCGACAGTTGAGTAAACATTGAAATGGCTTTCAATGGGTTGCGGTTGGAGTATGCACTCAAGGGAAGCTCCAACTACATAGCCTGGAAGGGTAGGATGGAGGCGGTGCTTGAAGATAATGGTCTAAAGGAGTTCATCGATAGCGATCTTCCTAAGCCCACTTCGATGGATGCTGCATTACTTGACGCCTGGCAAAAGAAAGTAGCGAAGATAAGAAGAATTTAGTTGGAAGGTGTGAAAGACCATATTGTGTCAAGCCTTCATGGGAAATCCACTCCATTTGAAATGTGGAAGGCTTTAAAAAATATTTTCCAAATCAACAATGACCATAAGAAGTTGGCGCTGAAAGATAAGCTCAGAAAAATCAAAATGGAGAAGGGCGATGGTATTCCAAAATATCTCACGAAGTTTGTCCAATATAGGGATGAGTTGGGGAGTGTGGGAATTATAGTTGCGGATGATGACTTGGTGAGCTTAGCTCTCCTTGGGCTTCCGAAGAGTTGGCATAGTTATCAAGACTTTGTCAATGGACGGGAGAAACTGCCGGATTGGGAGCAAATTTGGTTAGATCTAGTGCAGGAGGAGATAAGGCGGAGTACCAAGGATGGATCTTCATCCAAGAATGATGATGAATAGAATTGCACTTTGGCTGCCAAATCAAGGAAAGGGAAGGGGAATAAATCCCATCCAAAATCTGAGGCTAAAGGAAAGAAGATGGATTTGTCAAGGGTGAAGTGTTTTCACTGTCACGAACATGGGCATCTCGCCACTAACTGCCCACAGAAAAAGAAGAACAAGAAGGTTGTTGGAGCTGCAGCAAGTGAGGCCCTTGCCTTGCAATTTGAAATTGATTTATCCTTGATTTCATGCTTGGTTTCAAGCGCAATGGGATCGGTGTGGTATCTTGATAGTGGTGCTTCCTTCCACATGACAAGAGATAAGGAATTGTTTAGTGAATTGGAGGAGAAAGATCTCCAAATGCATATAGATATGGGTGACGATGTTAGATACAGTGCGACTGGCATTGGAACCATTAACTTTGAGAGGGAGTCAGGTACACCATTGATGTTGAAAGATGTTATGCATGTTCCAGGTCTGAAGAAGAACATGGTCTCGATCGCGATGTTGGAGGACATAGGTTATGACGTTGTTTTCAGCGAGGGAAAATATTTCCTGTGACATAAAAGAACGGGTCAAACCAAGAGCATAGGGATTCCAGTCAAGAATCTCTACAAGATGGAGGTAGATGGCTGCGCTACAATGATGGGAAAAGTAGAAGAAGTGGTGAGCCGGGATGAGGGTGAATTATGGCACAAGAGATTGGGCCATATTCACCATGGTGCCCTGAAGATTTTGTAGCAGATTTCTACTGGACTTCCCAAGGGTACTCTTGTGCAGTCAGATCAATGTAAGGGATGTACTATGGGTAAGTTTGTGAAGACCACCTTTCATGAAAAGGAGAACTGTCCTTCAGTGATCCTGGAGAGAATTCACACAGACGTGTGTGGACCATTCTCGGTTGCTTCAACAACAAAACACAAGTATTATGTTATTTTTGTTGATGAATATTCTCATAGATGCTAGATCTTCTTCATGCAGAAGAAAGATCAAACATTCTCAAAGTTATATGAGTTTAAAGCATTGGTGGAGAAGGAGTCGAGGAAGCAAGTGAAGGCTTTGTGGAGCGATAATGGTGGTGAATATATCTCGAACGAATTCAGATACTTCTATAGCAAAGAAGGAATTCGAAGAGAAATCATAACGCCTCATAACCTACATAAAAATGGGGTCACAGAGAGGAAGAATAGAACGATCGTGGGTGCTGCAGGAGCTATGCTGCATGACCAGGGCCTAAGAATGCACTTGTGGGCGGAAGCATGCAACACTTCGATTTATCTGCAAAACCATTTTCCTTATAGAGTACTTGGCATGAGTACACATGAAGAATATTTTACTGGTAAGAAGCCGGATATTTCTCATTTAAATATTTTTGGCTCATCTGTTTACATTCATGTGACCAAGGACACCAGGAAGAAGCTGGAGCTGACTGCAGAAGTTGGGATATTTATGGGGTACATAGAAACACCCCATAATTATCGTGTGTAGTTTCCAAACAGTCGGATGACCGTGGTGCGACGGGATATAAAATTTAATGAGGAGAAAGCCATGAAGTTGTCGCTTGAGAGGGAGCTACACTTACATGTAGAGGAGGAATTGCTGGTTCCCAAATATGAGCCTCAAGATGTGGATTAGCCACAGGAGGAGGATCATGGAGTGGAGGAATACACTCACGCAGAGCCAAACATCATAACTGGTAGAAGGCGTACAACAGAAGTTGAGAGGTTGAAGCTTGATGCGGCACAAAATGTAGGAGTCCCTACTTCACAGAGCAGACAGAGATAGTCACCTGACTGATTCACTGGATACATGGCTCTCATAAGCAAGTGTATCATGACAGAGCCATCTTCCTTTGAGGAAGAAGTGCAGGAACCCACATGGGTAGATGCCATGGTGGAGGAGTATGACTCCATTGTCAGAAACAGTGCTTGGGAGATTGTTCCAAGGCCGGTTGGTAAATCAGTGGTAGTTTCAAGATGGATCTACAAGGTAAAGAAAGCTACTGATGGGAGCGTCGAGAAGTATAAGGCAAAAAATTTTTCCCGGGGCTTCTCACAGATCGAGGGGATTGATAATGAAGAAACATTTTCACCAGTCACATGGTATTATTCCATAAGGACCATCCTTGCTCTCTCAGCGCAGATGGGTTGGCACATTCATCAGAAGGATGTGAAGACTGCGTTCCTTAATGGGATGATTGAGGAATAAGTGTACATTGAGCAGCCTAGAGGATTTGAGATCTTCAGCAGTGATTTGCATGTGTGCAGACTCAAAAGAGCGTTGTATGGGCTGAAGCAAGCAACCTGTGCTTGGTACACACGGATCGAAAACTATTTCACTGGACTTGGCTTCACCAAGAATGAGGCGGATGGAAACCTATACCAAATTGTGGTGGAGGGCAAGCTTTTAATCATTGTTCTTTATGTTGATGATTTAATACTAACGGGTGATGAGTAGTTGATACACTCATGCAAGGAGGACCTTGCAAAGAAGTTTGAGATGAAGGATTTGGGCCTCCTTCATTATTTCCTTGGATTGGAAATATGGCAGCGAAAAGGTGAACTGTTTGTGTCTCAAGGAAAGTATGCTCGGGAGATACTTGGTAAGTTTCACATGGAGGACTGCAAGCCCATGGATACTCCTCTTCCAGGAAATTGGAGGAAAGAGGATGCTACATCGGAAGAGGTAGTGGATGCCACTGTTTATCAACAGTTGGTGGGTTCGCTCATGTATTTAGTTAATACAAGACCGAACATATGCTATACGGCGAACTAGCTTAGTCAAGTGATGGTTAAGCCTACCAAGCTCTTTTGGAAGGTAGGTAAGCATGTCCTGAGATATCTCAGGGGCACATCTAAGTATGGCATATGGTACAAATAAACAGATGAGGTGAAGTTGCATGGATTCACGGATGCAGATTGGGCAGGTAGCCCAACGGAAAGAAATAACACATCAGGAGGGGTTTTCAGTATCATATCTACATCATTTTCTTGGTACAGCAAGAAACAAAGATCCGTGGCACTCAGTTCAGCGGAAGTAGAATACATGGCAGCAAGTCAAGCTGCATGTGAGGCTATCTGGATGAGGAAGATCCTGGTCGGTTTGTTTGGTTCTCATTTAGATCCTACAGTGATTCATTGTGATAATAAGAGTGGCATTAAAATCTCGATTAATCCTATGTTTCATGATAGATCTAAGTATGTAGATATCTGGTAGCATCATATGAGAGATTGTGTGCAGCGAAAGATCATGTTGCTTCAGTACATTCCTATGGAAGATCAGGATGTAGATATTCTGACAAAGGCGCTCACCAGGAGAAAATTCAAATACCATGGAGATAGGATCAGGGTGAAGGATAATCCCTATCTTGTTGAGAGGGAGTGTTGAGATTCAAAAAGATGATGAGCTTAGTGAAAATTAAGCATCTTCACTAAGTGGGGCCCGCAGGCTATTTTTAGGTGTATGTATAATTTTAGAATGGTGAGCATATTCTAAAATTAGTAGGATGCTGATTCTAGATGGTTGAGAAAATTCTATCTTTGGATGAATTTATATTTTTAGAAGATTGGGCGAAGTCTATTTATAGATCGCTAATCTAAAAATAGATGCATGCCGATCATTATTAGCCCTTAATAATAATCAGACAATAAACATTAACTTATTCTCTTGGAGCACTTTATTTCAGTGAACAGATGTGGAACATCAGTGGGCTGAAGGAATTATGCATTTCCTAGGGTGGTTGGTGACTCATGCATGGAGGACTTCGTTATAACTGATAGTGACAAGTTGTAACAGAGTTGGAAGAGTAGTTATGTGAGTTGTTATTTAGTTTAACTCAGTTAAGTGAGTTAAAATCAGTTGTGCTAGTTGTATCTAGTTGTAACTGAAGATACACTAGTGATAGATGAGTGAATTAATTATTTAATTAATTCACAAGTAGTGTCTTACTTGCAGCAGAACAAATACAACAGTTAACTACTTGCATGTCAGATCTAGTGGAGAGATAGGTGAAAGGGTGAGATGGACTATCAATTGTGACTATGGTGATGCATTCAATACATCTACACTGAAATTAGAGATGCCAATGAGTGTTGCACAGTCAAGGAAAGGCAAGAAAATTTCATTCAAGGATCTTCTTCAGCAGGGATTGTGCAGTGGAGGCAGGCTGTCAGGAGGCAAGAAATTGGCGCATAGATATGCAAATTTTGGCATGACAGTGTGTGACGATTGTTGATTGTACTGAGAGATCTATGCTATGAGCTTTGTATGAGATTGTTACATGTTCCATTGATATACATAATATATGATAGTTGGGGTTTTTAGCTTTAAGCTTTCCCGGTAAAACATCTTGTTATGTGCGATTGATTTGCTTCATATGTGTTTTGCAATTGGCGATTTAATTTCCGCAAAGAATTAAGTGGAAGGATTCTGTATTTAACATAAGATTAATTTGTTAGATCAGGAGAGTCCGGTAATATACATGCATATTTTATAATTTCTACATTTCTACATGGTATCAGAGTAGTGTTGATCACTGGAGATTGCAATATTGAAGCGGTGCTGAGTTTTGTGCTGGTGGAAAATTTGAATTTGCTATAAGAATTTCTTGGTGTGATAGTTGAGTAAACATTGAAATAGATTTCAATGGGTTGCGGTTGGAGTATGCACTCGAGGGCAGCTGCAACTACATAACCTGGAAGGACAGGATGGAGGCAGTTCTTGAATATAATGATCTAAAGGAGTTCATCGATAGCGATGTTCCTAAGCCCACTTCAACGGATGCTGCATTACTTAACACCTAGAAAAAGAAAGTAGCGAAGAGAAGAATAATTCTGTTGGAAGGTGTGAATGACCTTATTGTGTCAAGCCTTCATGGGAAAGGCACTCCATTTGCAATGTGGAAGGCTTTGACAGATCTTTTCCTAAGCAGCAGCGACCATAGGAAGTTGGCACTGAAAGATAAGCTCAGAAAACTCAAAATGGAGAAGGGCGACAGTATTCCAAAATATCTCATGAAGTTTTTCCAATGTAGGGATGAGTTGGGAGTATGGGAATTACAGTTGCAGATTATGAATTGGTGAGCTTAGCTCTCCTTGGGCTTCCGAAGAGTTGGCACAATTATCAAGACTCTGTCAATGAACGGGAGAAACCGTCGGATTGGGAGCGACTTTGGTCGGATCTAGTGTAGGAGGAGATAAGGCGGAGTACCATGGATGACTCTCCATCAAATAATGATGATGAAGAAAATTTCGCTTTGTTTGCCAAAGAAAGGAAAGGGAAGGGGAAGAAATCCCATCCAAAATCCAAGGCTAAAGGCAAGAATCTGGATTTTTCCAAGGTGAAGTGTTTTCACTGTCACGAACATGGGAATCTTGCCACTAACTTGCCACAGAAAAAGAAGAACAAGAAGGCTGCTGGAACTGTAGCTGGTGAGGTCCTTGCCTCGTAATTTGAACTTTATTTCTCCTTGATAGCATGCTTGGTTTCAAGCGTAATGGGATCGATGTGGTATCTTGATAGTGGTGCTTCCTTCCACATGACAGGAGACAAGGAGTTGTTTAGTGACTTGGAGGAGAAATATCTCCAAATGCATATAGAGATGGGAGACGATGGTAGATACAGTGCGACCGACATTGGAACCATTACCTTTGAGAGGGAGTCAGGTAAACCATTTCTGTTGAAAGATTTTATGCATGTTCCAGGTTTGAAGAAGAACTTGGTTTCAGTCGCGATGTTGGAGGACAGAGGTTATGACGTTGTTTTCAGCGAGGGAAAATATTTCTTGCGACATAAAACAACGGGTCAAACCAAGAGGATAGGGATTCCTGTCAAGAATCTCTACAGGCTGGAGGTAGATGGTTGGGCTGCAATGATGGGCAAAGCAGAAGAAGTGGTGAGCCGGGATGAGGGCGAATTATGGCACAGGAGATTGGGCCATCTTCACCATGGCACCCTGAAGATTTTGCAGTAGATATCTATTGGAATTCCCAAGGGTGCTCTTGTGCAGTTAGAACAGTGCAAGGGATGTACTATGGGCAAGTTTGTGAAGACCACCTTTCATGAAAAGGAGAACCATGCTTCGGTGATCCTGGAGAGAATTCACACAGACGTGTGTGGACCATTATCAGTTGCTTCAATAGAAAAACACATGTATTATGTTATTCTTGTTGATGAATATTCTCGTAGATGTTGGATCTTCTTCATGCAGAAGAAAGATCAAACATTCTCAAAGTTCTATGAGTTTAAAGCATTGTTGGAGAAGGAGTCGGGGAAGTAAGTGAAGGCTCTGCAGAGTGATAATGGTGGTGAAATATATCTCGAACAAATTCAAAGAATTCTGTAGCAAAGAAGGAATTCGAAGAGAACTCATATCGCTTCATAACCCACAACAGAATGGGATCGCAGAGAGAAAGAACAGAACGATCATGGGTGCTGCATGACCAGGGCCTACCAATGCACTTGTGGGCAGAAGCATGCAACACTGCGGTTTATGTGCAAAACCGTTGTCCTCATATAGTACTTGGCATGAGTACACCTGAAGAAATTTTTACTAGTAAGAAGCTGGATATTTCTCATTTAAAGGTTTTTGGCTCATCTATTTACATTCATGTGACCAAGGATGCCAGAAAGAAACTGGAGCCAACTGCAGAAGTTGGGATATTTTTGGGGTACACAAAAACACCCCATAATTATCGTGTGTATTTTCCAAATAGTCGGATGACTGTGGTGCGACGGGATATAAAATTAAATGAGGAGAAAGCCATGAAGTTGTCGCTTTAGAGGGAGCTACAGTTGCATGCAAAGGAGGAACTTTTGGTTCCCAAAGATGAGTCTCAATATGTGGATCAACCACAGGAGGAGGATCATGGAGTGGAGGAGTCCACTCACACAGAGCTAAACATCAGAATTGGGAGAAGGCGTACCATAGAAGCTGAGAGGCTAAAGCTTGGTGCGGCACAGAATGTAGGAGTCCCTACTTCACAACACAGACAAAGACAATCACTTGACTGATTCACTAGATACATGGCTCTCATGAGCAAGTGTATCGTGATAGGGCCATATTCCTTTGAGGAAGCAGTGCAGGAGCCCACATGGATAGATGCCATGGTGGAGGAGTATGACTCCATTGCCAGAAACTGTGTTTGGGAGATTGTTCCAAGGCCGTGTTATCACTCAGGTTTTCCTAGAAGTTGCGTAAGAGGAAAGTATACCCGAGGTAACCACAAACCAACCTTTTAGATGCAGAATCTAGCCAATCTGCATCCAGAGAGGGCTCTCTCTTTATGATTTATCTCTGTTCTTGAAAGGTTTTAGGCTAGTTATAGATTCAAGGGTTTGTTTGAAAATTGGTGGAATCCACAAACTAAGGGCAAGGTTGAGGGCTTTCAGTCCATTGGGCTATGGAGTCAAAGGATGGGCCGGTTGGTAAATCAGTGGTAGGTTCAAGATGGATCTACAAGGTAAAGAAAGCTGCTGATGGGAGCGTCGAGAAGTATAAGGCAATATTTGTTGCCCGGGGCTTCTCACAGATCGAGGGGATTGATTATGAAGAAACCTTTGCACTTGTCGCACTGTATTCTTCCATAAGGACCATCTTTGCTGTCTCAACACAGATGGGTTGATACATTCATAAGATGGATGTGAAGGCTGTGTTCCTTAATGGGATCATTGAGGAAGAAGTGTACATTGAGCAGCCTGAAGGATTTGAGATCTTCAGCAGTGAGTCGCATGTGTGCAGACTCAAAAGAGCGTTGTATGGGATGAATCAAGCACCCCGTGTTTGGTACACATGGATCGACAACTATTTCACTGGACTTGGCTTTCCCAAGAGTGAGGCGGATGCAAACCTATACCAAATTGTGGTGGAGGGTGTTAGCCATCTATAAATTTTTCATATACTATGATGGCTAAAACATGTCTATTAGTCTTCAAGAAACAAATTTCAAGAAATCTATGAATTCTTGAAGCCTTGCTATGTCCATTTGTCCAAGGGATCCATCTTCACAAAGTCTTGCTGTTGTCTTGAAGAAAACTGCTCTGAAACCCTCTTTCATTCCCATCTTCCTGTTAAAAATCGCTCTACTTCCTTCAAAATTCCCTTTAAAACCATATGAATCCCCTTTATTTGGTTTTAAAACCCTCATTTTACTCTATCGGAACCTTTGAAAACCTTCAAAAACCCCCATTTCGGCCTTAAAATCTAAAATTTCCATATGCGGACCTTTAAGCCTCCACGGGCTTAAAATCTCAGCTCCTTTCTCCATATAACCGGGACCCACGACCGTCGACCTTAGTCCTTAAGCCCCTTTCGCGCTATCGGACATTGCTCTACCCTTTCCCTTTGTTTCCTTATATTTCCCCCAGGCGATGGTTTCCCTGCCGACGGGATCTGAGCCGTTGATCTCGTAGATCCAATGGTCCTCGCTCCATCACACCGCCAGGGTTCCTCCTGATCGACACTTGCCAAAGCCTTCTCGCCGATGGCCGATTCCCCAATTTGATCCCAGCTGTTAATCCTCCGCCAGATCCAATGGCCATCGGCGAATCACCCATCGCAAATCGCCCTTTCCCCAGTTCCGCTTCCCTTTTCCTTTTCTTCCGATGGCCAATCCTCCGATAAGATCTGGATCGTCCATTCCCCAGATCCGACGGCCATCGCTCTCCATGCTCTGATTTAATCTGGACCATCGATCCTCCTGATCGGACGATCATTGCGCCATCGCATTATCACTCTCCTCCCGTCTAAGCCCCTTCTGTCTGCGATGCTCCAATTTAATCTGGACCGTCGATCCTCCTGATCGATCGGTCATCGTTTCGTCGCTGTTCTCTCCACTCTCTCACCCATCCTTTATTCATGCGAGATTGCGATGCATCCTCCACCGTTGATCATCCTGATCCAACGGCCGACGCACCTTTGCTTTTCGCCCTGCTCACTTGTCCCGCTTTAATTCCCACCGTTGTTCTTGCTTCCGATCTGATAGACCTCGCTTCATCGAAATTTCACCATCTCCTTGTCCATATGTTCATTTTTCATTTCCCCGCTATCAATCTCGACCATTGATCCTCCTGATCCAATGGTTGGCGCTCAATCACATTATCATTGACCCCTCATTCACCATCTTTAATCCCTGATCCTTCGAGTTAATCCCCACCGTGGATCTCCCAAATCAACTGGCTCGCATTGATTCCCCCTTTCTTCCACCCCTCCAGCCTTATATCTCTTCCCGCTTGATCTGAGCCGTCCGATTAACCCAGATCAATGGCTGAGATTTACTGCGGAGGCACGCCCCGAGATTTTCCTCCATACTCCCAAATGCCCCCGCTATGTGTACTTTCTTTAAATCTCCCATATAATCCCGCTGGTCCCACCCAACTACGCTGGGGCCTTTCATCGTGCTTCCATTCGATATCCACCGTTGATCTGCCCCCCCCAAGATCCAACGGCCCACAGGCATTTTTGCACCTGTTTCTCCATAACGCTCTAAACTCCATTTTTAATGCGAAATGGGTCGTTTTAAAGGGACACATGTCGACCTCTCGACCATATTGCGTCCGTTTGATACTATACCACTTACCGCCCGGACCTCGCGCGAATATCGTCCTCGGTATTCCCAAAACTGCCATCCTGTTCTTTGTGCCCGAAACCTCATTCAAACCGTGGTTTCAGGTTTTCACCATTAAAGCTCATCTCCGCTGCATTCACCCTTCTCCTCACTGCTCCTTCGCCCACGCCCGAGCCTTCTGAAGCAGTTTAAGCCCAAACGCAGGTTTTTATAATTGTTTGATGTTTTATTGCAGGTTTAATGGCGGCCACCCCACGAACAGGCTCGCCCACAACAAAGTCAAAGTTGCAGAGCCTAGGATGACGATCCTTAGGCCCATTTTCATGCAGAAAAGGGACTCAGGGTTAGATTCAACTGTTTGGCCAATGCGTCATGAATATTGGTTAATCTGATAAAACCCTCCAGCGCAGAAAGAGACACCTTCCAGCAAACATCAAAGATCAATGGAGAATAGTGGAAATTAAAGAAATTAGGGATTAAAGGTTAAATCAAATCCTGAAGATCAATGACTTAACCACTGATTTGCAAAGATAAAGCGCAGTTGAAGACAAAGAATTAAAGTCAAAATAATCTGCCAAAGAAAGCCTCTAAAGGACACACCAGCGAGGCCAATTACTTCTCAGAAACCCGTAAGGACACCTGTAGTCTACTTTTCCTTTTAAAGACACCGTGACAACCATCCTGATGGCAGAAACTCTTTAAAACTGTCAGAACAGTTGTTGCACAGTCATGGGAGGTCTCAGAACTGAAATATGACAGTTACTTGTCACAGAGGTCAAACAGAGTACTTCAGGCCACAGTTAGCTTCAAAGAACACACTTCAGATTTATTACCAGCCTACTAGTTGGTTTCAGGTTCAACTAAAAGCAGCTAAAATGGTACATCAGTTAATTTTATGATTATTAAGAAGAATGGGCATTTGAATACTTCTCCCTCTCGGTCTTAATTAATATTTATTACCATTTCTGCAACACTCTTCCTCTTTGCACCTATATGTATTCACGGAAAACTCATTGTAAAAGGTTGGAAAATTGTTAGTTGTTGAACTATTATTGAGTAAGATTTACTGAGTAGTTGTAATATAGTAGGTTGGGAAGAGAAGTATCAAACTGTAAAAGCTATTGGACTCAAAGTATGTAACCGGTTTTGGACATCAAATAGACAAGTAGATTCATTGGATCCTGATCTAAATCATTGGTGACGTTTTTCTCACCGTTATTGTTATCCTCCTTATGTTTCCACTTTGTTCATATTCTCTGATAAAGAGAAGTAAAATATAGATTAGGATTTACTTCTAAGGTACCCTAATTCTGACTCATAAGCTTTATCTTTATGTTTTCTTCTAAATGTGTGTTTGAGGATGAATCAATAAAGTATAACCAGTTAGGAATGTTGGTGAGCCCATGTCTTGCTGAGTAGAACTTGAGACGTTGTTCTTGAATGATCTTTTCACTGCATGCTAAGTAGATTCCTAATCAAGGAAGTTTATGGTTAGCCCTGTTCCTTGTTTAGTCTTAAACAGTTGTTTTGAAGATTTCCCGTAAGTGTATGCCGAAAGCAGGATAGGTTAAAGGTCCTTACTTGATCTTAGGCTACTTTTTATGTTTATCTTAAATGTTTTCCCTTGAGATTATGTCAAAAGCAGGATAGGTTAAAATTCCTTACCTGATCTTAGGCTGCCCTTTGTTTTCTTATATGTTTACTTCTTTCACCACACTCCTTAATGTTCCATACCACAAACTCAACTTAAAATATCTTCTGATATAGATGACTTGCCCTATGGAAACCCTTGAATAGTTGTTGTGTAAGTAAACCCTTTTATGACTCCATAGCCCAATGGTTTAGCACTGTTTTTTTTTATCTATCTTCCCACGCTGAAACATCCTTCCGCTTATTTCCTCCTTCACTTCACATGACCTTCTCATTTAATGATTCCCAACCAAAAACAAAAAAATCCCTTGTACTTCATAACTAGCCTAATATTATATCATAAGCCTTAAAGATATATCCTTTGAAAACACATATAGAGAGATCCCTCTCTGAATCCAGGAGGGCTAGATCCTAGGATTCCAAAGTGGTTCTGATGTTGCCTTGTCATTCGGTATGCCAATCTACCAAATCACAGGACCCCAACATAATGGCGACTCCACTGGGACTTTTGAGTAAATTTCATCTTAGACATCCTTAAGAGATCAAAAGACCCACAACAGCCTTATATTGGTAGTTAATTACTGATGGTGGACAACAACTCATTTTAAAACATTTGAAATCATCCACCTGGCAACTCCACAACTCCTAAATACCAAAAGACTCCACTGGTGATCAGTAGGCCTGCTGATTACCCCTGGTTTCACAAAGCCTCCACTGGGGCAGCCCACACTACCATTAAAACATCATGCTCACCCATGATTAGGAAACTTTTAGGATTAAGTTTTCTTTGTTAAAGACTAGTTTGCCTCTAAAGATTGTCATATCTGGCTAACTTTCTTTTCTTTGGGTCTAAATCTTAGCATACTGGCTTCAAAAAGAATTCATACCAGAGCCTATCCTAACCCAAATCCTCCTAAGATAGTTGATAATCCAGAAAGCATTCTTAGGAAGTCTCCTGCATCTAGGGATCAAATTATTGTTAGATCCATTCATAGAGCTAACCCGTGCCTGAAGACCTTACAGCTCTATCAGATACCCAAGTCGAATTACCATTTTCAAGAAGTTTACCAAGAACCAAGTCACTTAGTGGTATAGATCAGACATACTGTGAGCCTCCAAGTTCACCACAACATAGTGGCCAACATATTAGTAGCAGAGAAACCCCTCCATCCACACCTCCTGATCTTCATTTCATTCATAACTTTGATTTCTCTCACCCCAAATCTGCTCAACAGTCTCTTGCTGGTCCAAGCACTTCTGTCATCCATATACCCATTGTTCAAACCACTCCATCCATCCCATAAAATCCTATCATGGCAGCATGGTATGCTCCCCTAGTGTTACCACAACCTCTTGTTCCTTTACCCAATGAATATCAGTCCAGAATTCTCCATTTCACCGGAAATTAATCCACTACTGCTCAACAACATGCAGAAAAGATGAATGATGCCTTTGATTATATGGAAATAGAAGATGAGACCATTAAGATGAGAATCTTTGCCCAAAGTTTAGGAGGAGAAGCCAAGGAATGGTTTAAGGGTTTAACTCCTAATAGCATAAATAATATCCCTTCTTTACATCAAACATTCATAAACAAATGGGAAATTAGGAAGAACCCTATCCAAATACTTTCAGATTACAACAACCTCAAGAGAAACCCTGGGGAAAGTGTTCAAAATTATTGCGCTAGATTCAATAGTGTTTATAATGCACTACCCTCGGATTTGAAACCTCCACAAGGCTCAGCTTTGGCCAAATTCCCTGAAGGATTTGATCCCGAAATGGCCTATTAGCTAAGAGAAAGGGATCCCTTAACTTTAGAAGACATGCAGAAGGGAGCTCTTAGTGTGGAAGAAAATCTGATTGAGAAGAGAGCTAGGATGAGGACTGAAAAGAAAGTAACATATAGGGAAGACACTGCACCTTCCACATCTGACTCAAAATTAGACCATCTAGCCAAGAACATGGACATGTTAGAAAGAATGATGGAGAGGTTGGCTGTCCAAACAAATGCTCAGAATAGGAACCAGCCTAAATATCAGAACCAGAACTTTAGGAAAAACCCTTATCAGATTAGACAAAGAGATACTGATCAACAAATCAGACCCCCATTCCAAGAAAATTATGTTGATGAAGATGAGGGAATGATAGAAGAGCCAGAGGGAACTATTATAAACATGCTGGGAGTAAGTAATGAAGACCCTGCCTTTTTCACAGAGGATGACCAGGCCACATATACATATTATGATAATGAAGGCTTAGAATCTGAAGACTATAGGCAAGGCTTTGAGAATGCCATCATGGAGGTCCATAAGAAATATGACCTCTGGAGCAAAAAGAACCAAGAAACTCCCCAAACAAAGACCTCTAAAACTGCTGCTAAAAACATATTTGAAAAGGTGATTAGAAAGGCTGCTGAAAACAACAAAACAACAGCTAAAAGTTTTGGTAAAAACAAAGGGAAAGGCACTCAAGCCACTGATAAACAGAGTGTTGACCCTACCAGCATTAGCACTTCAGCTAGTACCCCTGTAAAAACAGTTGCAACTGATGTACATAGTAAAAACCAACAAATTGATTTTGCTGATAAGTTAGTGACTAACAAGACAGATTTGAACCTTTCAAAGAACCAGTTCCCTTTCAATTTCGAAAGTGAAATTGCTAAAATCAATATCTTTGTGCCCCTCACTGAGTTAGTCAGTCAATATGTATATAAATGTCAGGTGTTAAAAGCTTTGAACATAGAAGAAAATAATGACTCTGTCAACCTAAATGATGATAAGCCAACCCTTTTATTTGGTCCTAAAATTGAAGGAAAGTTCCAAGAAGGAGTGGTCCCTCCTTTCTACGTCAGTTTGAATATCCATGATAAGATTTTACACAATGCTATGCATGATTCAGGGGCTTCACATAACCTCATGCCCAATGTAATCATGGAGATATTAGGCCTTGAGATAACCAGACCATATAAATATTTGTATTCTTTTGACTCCAATAGAGTAAAATGCTTAGGCCTGATCAAAGATCTTTGTGTAAACTTGACCCAAATCCCGGCCAAATGCATAGTGATGGTGTGGTAGTAGTTGATGTGGCCCCCAAATATGGCATGTTTCTTTCAAGATCATGGGGTGCTAATCTTCAAGGTACCATGCAAATGGACATGACATATGCCACCATCCCTGTCTTCAGTCAACTTAGAAGACTTTATAGGGAATCACACATGAAATTTATGGTGAGTAGTCAAGAAAAATTAGAAAATTCCCCTCCTTATTCTTTCCATACAGACCTAGACTCATTCATTATTTACAATGATGAAAGCTTTGATGAACTAGAGTTGGAAAGTGAGCGATCACCCAACATAACAGAAAACATGGAAGGAGGGAATAGGGAGGAAAAGGCTCTCAAACAGTTTGCCAAATCTGAAAATTATAGCAAACAAAACAGAGAGTATGAATACCCCACTGTCCACCAGCTTAGTGCAAATCATGAGAGTTAAGAAGAAAGGTCTCAACTCCATGAAAAATTTAAGGAACAAGACCAACATAAACATGCTGCAGAACCCATAAAACTGCATAATGACAGTCAGAACACACAGGAAAAAGGGGACAGGAATGAAAACAACAACAAGTCCAAAACTAGCCCTCTTTGGAGTATGAGTTTTGATGGATCTTGTAATAGAACTGGTGCAGGGGCAGGTGTGTGGCTTCACAACACAGAGAATAATTACGCTGAAATCCATTCATATAAGCTAAAGTTCCAATGCACAAATAACATAACAGAGTATGAAGCACTCCTCTTAGGACTACAGTTGCTGAAGAAATTAGGAGCCAAGATGATCGCTGTTCATGGAGATTCTGAACTGATCATTAGGCAGATAAATGGAGAGTATACTGCCAAACATCCAAGACTAAGAGCCTATAGAAATGATGCCATGGACCTTTTGAAAACGTTTGACGAGTATGAACTTGTTTTTGTCCCTAGAAACCAAAACATTCTTGCCAACGGGTTAGCTTGTGCTGCCAGTTCATGTCAAAGACCCTATGACAACAAACAATTCATAGTCCAAGTGAAATATAGACCAGTTGTCCCAGCCAATGAAAAGTATTGGCAGGTCTTTGAGGGAGATAAACAGATAGAGGAATTCCTGCAGTTCAGAAATGAGTTTGAATTGCCAAATTCAGACTCAAAGTATGATAAAGGCTATCTTAATGAGGAACAACTTCTTGAAAAGAACCTCCTCCCATTACAGAAATAAATCTGATAACCAAAGAGTTCAAAAATCAAACAGAAGAGTACATAAACTCAGGAAAAGAAGACATAGAGGTACTACAGTCTAAAGACAAAGGCTTACCCAAAGGACTAGCACCTCTAGAAGACTTGTTTGATTTTAACGACGTTGCCAAGAAACCAACAATAGAACCCACTGAATCTGATATTGAGGAATGCAATATAGGCAGTAAAGACAAGCCTAAAATGGTCAAGTTATCTAAAACATTGCCAGCTCACATGAAACTGAAATATATTGAGTTGTTTAAAGAGTTTTCTGATGTATTTGCTTGGAGCTATGAGGATTTAAAGGCATATGACACAGAGACCATTCAACACAAGATACCACTTAAACGTTTAGGCAGAAATTACGCAGAATAAACTCTGTGCAGTTACCTCTGGTTGAGAAAGAAATTAGGAAAATGTATGATTCTGGAATTATTGTCCCTGTGAGGTACTCAGAGTGGGTGTCTAATCTTGTAGCTATAAGAAAGAAAACATGAAAAATAAGGCTATGTATTGACTTTAGGAACTTGAACAGAGCCTCATTAAAGGACAACTATCCCCTGCCTAAAATGGAGCACATATTACAAAGGGTAGTTGGTTCTAAGAGGATTTCTTTGCTAGATGGCTTTTCAGGATATAATCAGATACTGGTACTCCCTGATGACCAACTAAAAACAGCCTTCACTACTCCTTGGGGCAATTTCATGTATGTGAAAATGCATTTTGGATTAATGAATGCGGGTTCCACCTTTCAAAGGGCCATGGACATTGCTTTCTCAGAATAAATAGGCCACTTCATTGTGATTTATTTAGATGACTTTACAGTCTATTCCAAAACTGATGAAGAACACTTGGTACACCTAAGAAAGGTCTTTGAGAAATGTAGAAAGTTTGGGCTATCTTTAAATCCCAAGAAGACATTGTTTGGTCTCCAAGAAGGTAAACTTCTTGGTCATATCATAACTGAAAGGGGGATTAAAATAGACCCAAAAAGGGTTGAAGGTATATTGCAGATCAGTCACCCCAAAAACATTAAAGAACTTCAATATTTCATTGGGAAGATTAATTTCTTAAGAAGGTTCATAGCCAACCTGGCAGAACTCCTTAGGAACATGACAAACATGCTAAAGAAAGAGATAGGAGTTAAATGGACCTTAGAAGCAAAGAAATCCTTTGAACTGGTCAAACTTGCACTTACCCAAGAACCGGTTCTTATCAGTCCTGATTTCACTAAGGATTTCCTCATATTTTCATTTGCATCAGAACATATTGTGGCCGCTGTACTATTACAGAAAAATCCAGAAGGACAAGAGCAACCAATTGCATTTTTCAGCAAGGCATTAAAAGATGCACCTCTGAAATATAATATCATGGAAAAATAGGCCTATGCATTGGTCAAAACCTTGAAGGATTTTAGAGTTTATA
Source organism: Pinus albicaulis (assembly GCA_034641835.2). Taxonomy (NCBI): domain Eukaryota; kingdom Viridiplantae; phylum Streptophyta; class Pinopsida; order Pinales; family Pinaceae; genus Pinus; species Pinus albicaulis. The sequence continues at coordinate 80,815,759 of CM076572.1, forward strand.
TCTTACACTCTCACATTATTGCATTTGTGCCTCATGTAGTGGTAAAAGACATTTTGTCACAAGACCCCGATGACAAAAGAGGAAAGTGGATTGCTGTGATACTGGAATATGATTTGAAAATTAAACCCACTAAACTCATCAAGGGTCAAGGCCTAGCACAATTAATGGCTGAATCTAACTTGCAAGCACTTGATATAAACATGATAGATGCATTAGATGGGCAGGAAGAATTACCAACCCCACTTATTGAGGATCATTTCCTCAATTCATCTTGGTATGCTGATATTTTGTATGTGCTTACTAACCTCAATGCCCCTCCTTGTTTGTCTAAAATAAAGGCAAGATTATTGAAGTTAAAGGTTGTTAATTACTGCATTTTAGATAAATGTCTATATTGGAAGAATGCCAGTGGTTTATTTCTTAAATGTTTGCCTGAGGTTGATGCAGATAGGATCAAGCATGAGTTTCATGAAGGAGAATGTGGAGGCCACCTATATTGGAAAACCACTGCTAATAAAATCCTTAGAGCTGGCTATTACTGGCCCACCCTCTTTCAAGATGTCCACAAAATGATAGTTGCTTGCCACAAATGCCAAACCTTTGAAGGCAAGAGAAAACTGCTTCCCTTACTCTTGTAACCAATCACTGTTGAAGCTCCTTTTCAATAGTGGGGCCTAGACTTCATTGGGGAAATCCATCTTGCCTCATCTGCCCAACATAGATGGATACTAACAACCACTGATTATTTCACCAAATGGACAGAATCCGTCCCTTCTAGGAATGCCACAAACTTAGTTATCATAAAATACCTTGAAGACCATATCCTGTCTAGATTTGGCTGTCCTAGGAAAATCATCACTGAAAATGCTGCTGCATTTGGTTCTAAAAAGATGGTTGATTTCTGTCACAGATATCAGATTGTGCTTGGTCATTCCACAACTTATTACCCTCAAGGTAATGGGTTAGCAGAATCTTCCAATAAGAGCCTGATAAACTTAATAAAGAAGCTGCTGGAAGAAAATCAGAGGTCATGGCACAACAAGATGGTACATGTAGGATTTAAACCTGAACAGAAATTATCTACACACAAATCTTATAACAGAAAATAAACAATAGCGAGAGCATAAAACATAAAATAGATAAACACAGAGATTTTCCCCTCGATCCCAAATCGGGATGACCAGCTTGATTTTTCATTATATTCCTTTTAGTGTTACAACACATATATATACATGCCGAAGCATACATAAACCCCAATCCATTAACCCTGTATTAGAACACAACCGTACTTCCCTTGACTGGATCTACAAAAAATACCAGGGGCCGAAAACCATCGTACCCCAAAACCATGTGCAAAACCATGCACAAAACCATGGGCGCGGACTACCCACCGGAAATTAAGGACCAAAAATTTTCGCTAGGGCGCTGCCCCGGACCCCGACAAGGGGGGCTATCGCCCCCACGCACATTCTTAGTCGTGGAAAGAATATAACACATACCCAACAGTACATGCTTTATGGACAGATAGATTGACAACAAAGAAATCAATTGGAATGTCTCCCTATCAGCTGGTTTATGGAGCAGATGCAGTTTTTCCTACCAGTTTAGGAGTGCCAGTGATGAAGTTGGTCCAAGAAATACAATCAGAGGAAGATAGCATGATGAGAAGGATAAATCAAACCATACATCTTCAGCAAACCAGGGAAGAAGTTTATAACAGAGCACAGAAACTACAAGAGAATATCAAAAAGTTGTTTGATAAGAGGACAAAGGCAAGTGATTTCAAAATTGGTGACAAAGTACTCAGATGGGATTCCATGAGAGAAGATAAGGGCAAACATGGAAAGTTTGACAATTTATGGCAAGGCCATTACATCATTTAATCTGCCATTGGTGATAACACATTTTTTCTTCAAGAGATGGATGGTACAGACCTGTTTGGGGGTCCTGTCAATGGCAGGATGCTCAAGAATTATTTCTGCTGAACTCTCATTTAAAAGCTTTCATTCTTCATTGTAAATATCATTATTTTATTTTGTTTTGAAAAAAGAGAAATACAAAAACAATAGAAAAGAGAAAAGAGGGCAGATATAAAAGAAGAAAGGTACAACCCCATATAAAAAAAGAAAAGAAAATTTGAAAGTGTGCAAGCCTAAATGCCACTACTTGAAATAGCACTACTATTTAGTCATATAGCCTAATCATGACTAGATAGATTTCAATTTAATGCTGATAGGTTAGTGAAGAAGATTTTCCAAACTGTTTAATCTTGGTTTATTAGTAGAATAGATTAGGATAGAGAGAATGGTTCAAAATAAGCTCAAGATTTGAACCAAAGAATCAAATGAAAGAGTGGCTCTAATCAGATCAAAACCTGAGCCAAAGAGAAGAAAAAGAACTGGTTCTAACATGCTAAAAACTTGAACCAGGTAAAGAAGAAGAAGATCGCTCAAAGAGATCAAAATCAGAGCTGAAAGAAAGAAGGAAGGACTCTCATTGTTTTCGGATCTTAAGCCTTCCAAGTTTTGTTTTACTTTTATGCAAATAAAGGTCTATGTGCAGTTTGTTTTTGATGTCATAGCCATCACAACAAATCAGATAGCTTAATACTGGTTTGGCTGTGTTTTCAATTTCTGTTTTAGAATATAGAGAATGAAATCTGTCAGACAGTTTAATCCTAGCAGATAGTAGATTAGGTAGAGAATTTTTGAGTCCAACTGTTTAATTTGGACTCATGGAAGTTATAAGGGTAGATTTAGATTAGTTTTCTTGCTTTCAATAAAAGAATAAAATGTTGATGTCAAAGGGTTTGCAAGTCCGAGTGCACCCCGTTGAAGAAAAAATGTTAGGAAAGTAGGCTGTGTAGGTAGTTGTTTGGGGAAAATTTATTTGTTATGATGTAATGATTGGTCATCTTTCGAGGCATCATGGTCAAAGAATAAAGAGGATTGTCAAAGTGCAGGACATTGATCTACATTCCAGAGATAAAGTTTCTGAGGTTCTTGACACCTCCAAGGAGCTGCCATCCCCAAGTGGAGCCGCTGTTAGCCATCTATAAATTTTTCATATACTATGATGGCTAAAATAGGTCTATTAGTCTTCAAGAAACAAATTTCAAGAAATCTGTGACTTCTTGAAGCCTTGCTATGTCCATTTGTCCAAGGGATCCATCTTCACAAAGCCCTGCTGTTGTCTTGAAGAAAACTGCTCTGAAACCCTCTTTCATTCCCATCTTCCTGTTAAAAATCCCTCCATTTCCTTCAAAATTCCCTTTAAAACCATATGAATCCCCTTTATTTGGTTTTAAAACCCTTCTTTTACTCTATCGGAACCTTTAAAAACCTTCAAAAACCCCCATTTCGGCCTGAAAATCTAAATTTTCCGTATGCGGACCTTTAAGCCCCCGCGGGCTTAAGATCTCAGCTCCTTTCTCCATATAACCGGGACCCGCGACCATCGGCCTTAGTCCTTAAGCCATTTTCGCGCTATCGGACATCGCTCCACCCTTTCCCTTTGTTTCCTTATATTTCGCCCGCGCGATGGTTTCCCCGCCGACAGGATCTGAGCCGTTGATCTCGCAGATCCAACGGTCCTCTCTCCAACGCACCACCAGGGTTCCTCCCGATCGGCACTTGCCAAAGCCCTCCCTCTGATGGCTGATTCCCCGATTTGATCCCAGCCGTTAATCCTCTGCCAGATCCAACGGCCATCGACGAATCGCCCATCGCAAATCGCCCTTTCCCCGGTTCTGCTTCCCTTTTCCTTTTCTTCCGATGGCCGATCCTCCGATAAGATCTGGACCATCCATTCCCCAGATCTGATGGCCATCACTCTCCGCGTTCCGATTTAATCTGGACCGTCGATCACCCTGATCGGACGGTCATCGCGCCATCGCATTATCACTCTCCTCCCATCTAAGCCCCTTCTGTCTGCGATGCTCCGATTTAATCTGGACCGTCGATCCTCCTGATCGGACGGTCAGTGTTTTGTTGCTGTTCTCTCCACTCTCTCGCCCATCCTTTGTTCATGCGAGATTGCGATGCATCCTCCACCGTTGATCATCCTGATCCAACGGCCGGCACACCGTTTCTTTTCGCCCCACTCACTTGTCCCACTTTAATTCCCACCGTTGATCTTTCTTCCGATCTGATGGTGCTCGCTTCATCACAATTTCACCATCTCCCTGTCCATATGTTGATTTTTCATTTCCCCGTTATAAATCTCGACCGTTGATCCTCCTGATCCAACCGTTGGCGCTCAATCGCATTATCATTGACCCCTCGTTCACCATATTTAATCCCTGGTCCTTCGAGTTAATCCCCACCGTGGATCTCCCAGATCCAACGGCTCGCATTGATTCCCCCTTTCTTCCACCCTGCCAGCCTTATATCTCTTCCCGCTTGATCTGAGCCGTCCGATTAACCTAGATCAACGGTTGAGATTTACTGCGGAGGCACGCCCCGATATTTTCCGCCATACTCCCAAATTCCCCCGCTATGTGAAATTTATTTAAATCTCCCATATAATCCCGCTGGTCCCACCCGACCACGCTGGGGCCTTTCATCGTGCTTCCATTCAATCTCCACCGTTGATCTGGTCCCCCCCAGATCCAACGACCCAAAGGCATTTTCGCACCCATTTCTCCATAATGCTCTAAAACTCCATTTTTAACGCGAAATGGGTGGTTTTAAAGGGACACATGTCGACCTCTTGACTGTATCGCGTCCATTTGATATTATACCACTTACCGCCCGGACCCCACACGAATACTGTCCCTGGTATTCCCAAAACCGCCATCCTGTTCTTCGCGCCTGAAACCTCATTCAAACCTTTGTTTCAGGTTTCCGCCATTAAAGCTCATCTCCGCTTCATTCACCCTTCTCCTCACTGCTCCTTCGCCCATGCCCAAGCCTTCTGAAGTAGTTTAAGCCCAAACGTAGGTTTTTATAATTGTTTGATGTTTTATTGCAGGTTTAATGGCGGCCACCCCATGAACAGGCCCACCCACGACAAAGTCAAAGTTGCAAAGCCTAGGATGACGATCCGTAGGCCCAGTTTCATGCAGAAAAGGGACTCAAGGTTAGATTCAACGGTTTGGCCAATGCGTCATGAACATTGGTTAATCCGATAAAATCCTCCAGCGCAGAAAGAGACACCTTCCAGCAAACATCAAAGATCAATGGAGAACAGTGGAAATTAAAGAAATTAGGGATTAAAGGTTAAATCAAAGCCTGAAGATCAAGGACTTAACCATTGATTTGCAAAGATAAAGCGTAGTTGAAGACAAATAATTAAAGTCAAAACAATCAGCCAAATAAAGCCTCCAAAGGACACATCAACGAGGCCAATTACTTCTCAGAAACCCGTAAGGACACTTGTAGTCTACTTTTCCTTTCAAAGACACCGTGACAGCCATCCTGATGGCAGAAACTCTTTAAAACTGTCAGAACAATTATTGCACAGTCATGGGAGGTCTCAGAACCGAAATATGACAGTTACTTGTCACAGAGGTCAAACAGAGTACTTCAGGCCACAGTTAGCTTCAAAGAACACACTTCAGAGTTATTACCAGCCTACTAGTTGGTTTCAGGTTCAAATAAAAGCAGCTAAAATGGTACATCAGTTAATGCTATGATTATTAAGCAGAATGAGCATTCAAATACTTCTCCCTCTCGGTCTTAATTAATATTTATTACCATTTCTGCAACACTCTTCCTCTTTACACCTATATGTATTCACGGAAAACTCATTGTAAAAGGTTGGAAAATTGTTAGTTGTTGAACTGTTATTGAGTAAGAGTTACTAAGTAGTTGTAATATAGTAGGCCGGGAAGAGAAGTATTAGACTGTAAAAGCTATTGGACTCAAAGTATGTAACTGGTTTTGGACATCAAATAGACAAGCAGATTCATTGGATCCTGATCTAAATAATTGGTGACGTTTTTCTCACTATTATTGTTATCCTCCTTATGTTTCCACTTTGTTCAAATTCTCTGATAAAGAGCAGTAAAATATAGATTAGGATTTACTTCTAAAGTACCCTAATTCTGACTGATAAGCATTATGTTTATGTTTTCTTCTAAATGTTTGTTTGAGGATGAATCAATAGATTATAACCAATTAAGAATGTTGGTGAGCCCATGTCTTGCTAAGTAGAACTTGAGATGTTGTTCTTGAATGATCTTTTCACTGCATGCTAAGTAGAGTCCTAATTAAGGAAGTTTATGGTTGGCCCTGTCCCTTGTTTAGTCTTAAACAACTGTTTTGAAGACTTCCCGTAAGAGTATGCCAAAAGGAGGATAGGTTAAAGGTCCTTACTTGATCTTAGGCTACTTTTTATGTTTATCTTAAATTTTTTCCCTTGAGAGTATGTCAAAAGCAAGATAGGTTAAAAGTCCTTACCTGATCTTCGGCTGCCCTTTGTTTTCTTATATGTTTGCTTCTTTCACCACACTCCTTAATGTTCCATACCGCAAACTCAACTTAAAATATCTTCTGATATAGATGACTTTCCCTATGGAAACCCTTGAATAGTTGTTGTGTAAGTAAACCCTTTTATGACTCCATAGCCCAATGGTTTAGCACTATTTTTTGACCTATCTTCCCATGTTGAAACATCCTTTCGCTTATTTCCTCGTTCACTTCACATGACCTTCTCATTTAATGATTCCCAACCAAAAATAAACAAATCCCTTGTACTTCATAACTAGCCTAATATCATAACATAAACCTTAAATATATATCCTTTGAAAACACATATAGAGAGATCCCTCTCTGAATCCAGGAGGGCTAGATCCTAGGATTCCAAAGTGGTTCTGATGTTGCCTTGTCATTGGTATGCCAATCTTTATGTTGATGATTTAATACTAATGAGTGATGAGTAGTTTATACACTCATGCAAGGAGGACGTTGCAAAGGAGTTTGAGATGAAGGGTTTGGGCCTCCTCCATTATTTCCTTGGATTGGAAATATGGCAGCGAGAAGGTGAACTATTTGTGTCTCAAGGAAAGTATGCTTGGGAGATACTTGGTAAGTTTCACATGGAGGACTGCAAGCCCATGGATAATCCTCTTCCAGGAAATTGGAGGAAAGAGGATGCTACATCGGCAGAGGTAGTGGATGCCACTGTTTATCGACAGTTGGTGGGTTCGCTCATGTATTTAGTTAATACAAGACCGAACATATACTATGCGGTGAACCAACATAGTCAAGCGATGGTTAATCCTACTGAGCTCTTTTGGAAGGCAGACAAGCATGTCCTGAGATATCTCAGGGGCACATCTGAGTATGGCTTATGGTACAGAGAGATGAATGAGGTGAAGTTGCATGGCTTCACGGAAGCAGATTGGGTAGGCAGCCCAATGGAAAAAAATAGCATATCAGGAGGGGCTTTCAGTATCGGATCTAAAAAATTTTCTTGGTACAGTAGGAAGCAAAGATCCGTGGCACTCAGTTCAGCGGAAGCAGAATACATGGCAGCAAATCAAGCTGCATGTGAGGCTATCTGGATGAGGAAGATCCTGGTTGGTTTGTTTGGTTCTCATTTAGATCCTATAGTGATTCATTGTGATAATCAGAGTTTCATTACACTCTCGATTAATCCTTTATTTCATGATAGATCTAAGCATATAGATATCCTGTATCATCATATCAAAGATTGTGTGCAGCAGAAGATCATGTTGCTTCAGTACATTCCTACGGAAGATTAGGATGCAAAAATTCTAACGAAGGCGCTTACTAGGAGCAAATTCAAATACCATAGAGATAGGATTGGGGTGAAGGATAATCCCTATCTTGTTGAGAGGGAGTGTTGAGATTCAACAAGATGATGAGCTTAGTGAAAATTAAGCACCTTCACTAAGTGGGGCCCGCAGGCTATTTTTCGGTGTATGTCTATTTTTAGAATGGTGAGCATATTCTAAAATTAGCAGGATGTTGATTCTAGATGGTTGAGCAAATTCTATCTTTGAATGAATTTGTATTTTTAGAATATTAGGCGAAGTCTATTTATAGGTCGCTAATCTAAAAATAGATGCATGTCGATTATTATTAGCCCTTAATAATAATCAGACAATAAACAATAACTTATTCTCTTGGAGCACTTTATTTCAGTGAACAGATGTGGCACATCATTGGGCTGAAGGAATTACACAATTCCTAGGGTGCTTGGTGACTCATGCATGGAGGACTTCATTATAACTGATAGTGGCAAGTTGTAACAGAGTTGGAAGAGTAGTTATGTGAGTTGTTATTTAGTTTAACTCAATTAAGTGAGTTAAATTCAGTTGTGCTAGTTGTATCTAGTTGTAACTGAAGATACACTAGTGATATATGAGTGAATTAATTATTTAATTAATTCAAAAGTAGTGTCTTACTTGCAATTGAACAAATACAACAGTTAACTACTTGCATGTCAGATCCAGTGGAGACCCAGTGGAGAGATAGGTGAAAGGGAGAGATGGACTATCAGTTGTGACTATAGTGATGCATTTAATGCATCTACACTGACATTGAAGATGCCGATGAGGATTGCACAGTCAAGGCAAGGCAAGATCGAATTCATTCAAGGATCTTCTTCAACAGGGATTGCACAGTGGAGGCAGGCTGTCAGGAGGCAAGAAATTGGTGCATATATATGCAAATTTCTGCATGACAATGTGTAACAATTGTTGATTGTGCTGAGAGCTCTATGATATGAGATTTGTATGAGATTGTTACATGTTCCACTGATATACATAATATATGATAGTTGGGGTTTTTAGCTTTAAGCTTTCCCGGTAAAACATCTTGTTATGTGTGATTGATTTGATTCATATGTGTTTTGCAATTGGCGATTTAATCTCCGCAAATAGTTAAGTGGAAGGATTCTATATTTAACATAATATTAATTTGTTAGATCAGGAGAGTCCAGTAATATATATGCATATTGTATAATTTGTACAGTCATAATTAGACTTACATTTTTTCATGACTTGGGAACCGAACCAAGTCCTTAGCTATTGCATTTCATGTGACATTGGCCTACTTTAGCCGCAACAACTTGACCAATTGTACCTACTACAAGTAGATTGTGCCTTGTTCACCTAAGAACTGCATATAACTCATCTTAGGCCACTCATTTCCAAGCTAAACTTATCCCACTTAAGAACTTACCAAGACAAGGATCACATCTAGCTATGGCCATAAAACAACTAAGCAACATAACTTACATAGGAAATATTTTACATGTATGTCTAGTTCATATAAATCGTAGAGCATTAACTCAAAGTTTGTAAGAACCACAAGATACACAAGACACACAAGATATAAGTTGGCACAAGCTGAGTGCCCCAAAACTTATACACAACAATGTACAATATGCAATTGTCTAAAATAGTTTAAAACATGAGAATTCGTCCAAAGTGTGCCACATGTCATGTAAAAATAATGTAATGTTCCCAATTAGCCAGTAGGAAACACAATAAAATATATTCCAGTGTGAAAAGGGATTGAGGTAGGAGGATAAAATAAAGCCACTTTAGTGTGAAGAGAAGCAAAATCAAGGAGCTAACTATAGTTGACCAAGTCAATAGCGCTGTCACAAGGGAGGGAAAGCTACTAGGGCAGCGCAGTTTTGAAGGAGGAAACTTCTCAAGGAAGCTACATCACTAATGAGTGGGGCCCGGGATGGAGAAGCTCACCTAGGATAAAAAGGAAGGGATAACAGCAAAAGGATCCATTCATTCATACTTCTTGTTTCAGTCTTATGACTGATTGCAATCTTCATCTGTTTAGCCGGAGTTGCAACACTGTTTAGTGCAAGGATTCTCATGCAGGAATTCTATCTTCATTATTGATATAACTGATTGGGAGAGCTAAGGAGGAGGTCTTGAGTTAAATTCTCATCATTTATCTTGAGGAGATCCATCCTCTAACCTTGACAGCGCAGTCACTTCCAGTGAATGCATTATTTCTGCAGCAGCTACAGTAGTTGGGGTTGTATCTATCCATTTGTGCTTATTTCAGGAGAGGAGGAGGTGATTTCCACTCCAGGAGATCTATTGAAGAAGGCCTTGGGCCAATTCTTGTATTGTGTGTCCCTTTTAGAGCATATCAAATATTTCTCAATACAGAGTTGCTGGGTACAACATTATTTTATGTAGTGTTGTATCTTGTGTTGCTATTTTGCTGGAAACCCTTGCCGAGGGGTCCTAATGTGTCTGTAAAAGGGGTAAATCTTATCATTTCTTATTATATAATTAATGAAAGCTCTAGATATATGTTATTCCATCCATTTCTATAGTTGAATTGATAAAAATAACGTTGTTGCTGCTTCCGGCATTTCTGTTTTATGATGTACTGGGGTTGTGATGCTTTTTAGCATATTTGAGTTGGGGAGATCTGTTTAATGTAGCTTAATTTATTTGTTTCTAATTCCATTCTAAATTTAAGCTACATACAACATATTTTAGAGGATCCAAGCCCTGGACTGCGTTATTTTTGCACTGGTTTGATTATACAACGTCCTCATTGGAGATATTGCTAGAATTCCTGAAAAGGAATATTACAGTGGTATCAGAGCTCTGCTCTTGGCTCAGCTTGTGGGGGGAGATATTTCTCTTCAGCATGGATAAGGAACACATCTCAAGACTCTTACTTCAAACTCTGCAGAACTGCAAGGGATCTCAAGGAGATGAGGCATGAAGAGGACTCTTTAGGGTTTTGGCACAAGGCAAGTACCATCACTGAAAATGGCATGGGGAATTCATCTGCATCACAACGCTCCACCATGCCTTCATTTATAACTGAAGGAGAGAAGGAAGGTTCTCTAGGGGAATATTTTGAAGAATATGAACACCAGTCTCAAATGTTCAAGGAGCACTTGAGCTTTCAGGAGTTTTGCCGAATCAAGGATGGAAGGAGGAATGATCCTCATCAAAGGGAGGATAACTTGATGCAGGGATCAGCCCTACAACGTAGTATGGTAGGGTTCTTCTTGCCCACATTTGATGGGACACCTAAATGCACAACAAAATCATGGGTGGAGAAGCTGGACACATACTTTCAGCTCAACAAGGTTTCTAAGATAGAAGCTATCAAGATAGTTCCGTTGCACCTAGAAGGGGAAGCTCAAGATTGGTGGTTTCATGGACTGACCACACTTGGGCATCATCATATCATTTCATACTCAGCTTTCACCAAGAATCTAGTAGAGAGGTTTGACCCAAGGTATCCAGAAGCCCACTTTTCCAAGATAACCAAGCTCAAGCAGGAGGGAGATATTGAGGATTACATTGCTGAGTATATGCGGCTTTCAGTGATGGTATCCAACCTCACTATGAGAAGGAAGGTATGCATGTTTTTGAATGGGATGTCTGAACCATTACAAGGGTTGGTCAAGTATACCAAGCCAACCACACTCCTTGAAGTTTTGGAGAAAGCTAGAGATCTACAACACATCTTGCCCAGGGCAAGAACCTTTTTGCAGCAGAAGACTCACTCAAGGCCAAGGGAGACAATCCCTGTTCAGGATTTGGAGGGGAAATATGTTACAAGGGAAACACATCATGTCCAGTCCTCCTCCAAGAAGGATGCCAGCGTTGTGCAACCCATAGAAGACTTTGCTCCTAGAGGAGGAGCTGTTGCAACGTTAAGAGGGGTCCCAAAGTATATGACCTTAAGGGTGAGAGACACCATCATGGGGCAAAGAGTTTCTATATTGATAGATATTGGAGCCACTTATAATTTTATTGATGCACAACTGGTACACAAGAGAGGAATTCCCATGGAGGAGTTTGAGGGATTTTCAGTTTTGGTCCCAGGAGCCATGACCCTGCAATGTGCCAAGTATGTTCCAGCGCTGACCATTACTATGGGTACCTATACATTGACATACCACTTCTTTGTGGTCGATATTCCAGACACCAATGTCATATTGGGAGTTCAGTGGTTAGTCACTCTTGGGAGAGTTACCACTAATTGGATAACTTTGGAGATGGAATGGACTGGAGGGGAGGATGGCCAACTACAAAAGATCAAGGGTATGAACACATATCCCCCTCAGGTTGTTTCAGCACATAGGATGGAGGCAGACCTGCGTAGAGGAGATGTTGCATGGGTAGTGGAGCTGAATATATCTGAGGTGAAGGGCAAGGACTCACTGGTGCATCCAGATGTTCAATATCTTTTGGACCGTTATTATATAGTGTTTGAGGATATCCCACCAGGGATACCTCTTGACCGAGGGTTTGAACACACCATTGATTTGGAACAAGGGGTCCAAGCAGTGATCACCACTCCTTATAGACATCCCAAGGCTTATAGGGATGAGATTGAAAGAGATATCTAAGAGCTGCTAGCACTAGGGCACATTCGACATAGTACTAGTCCCTTTGGTTCCTCGATAGTTTTGGTAAAGAAGAAAGATGGCACATTGAGGATGTGCATTGATTATAGGGCCTTGAACAAGAAGACTATGAAGAACAGGTACCCTATACCTAGGATTGATGAACTCATGGATAAGTTAAGGGGATCCAAATACTTCTCCAAGATTGATTTGAGGTCCAGGTACCATCAAATCAAGGCGAGGGAGAAAGATATCCCCAAGACAGCGTTCAGGTGTCACTATGGGCGTTTTGAGTTTCTGGTAATGCCCTTCGGATTGACTAATGCTCCAGCAACTTTCCAATCTTGCATGAACCACATCTTTCTAGGTCATCTGAGAAAGTTTGTATTGGTTTTCTTTGATGATATTCTGATCTACAACCGCACTTGGGAGAAGCACTTGCAGCATATTGAGACAGTCTTGCATATCCTCAAGGAGCAGCATTTCTATGCCAAGCTCTCCAAATGTAAATTTTGCCTCACAGAGATGTTGTATTTGGGGCACATCATAGGAGTGGATGGAGTGAGGGTACATGAGGAGAAGATTCAAGCTATCAGAGATTGGCTTGAACCAAGGAATGTTACAGAACTTAGAGGGTTTGTGGGCATATGCAATTATTACCAGAAGTTTGTGAAATGATTTTCACAATTAGCATCACCACTCATAGATTTGACAAAGAAGGGAGTTTTCCATTGGACACCTACAACGTAGAGAGATTTTGATAAGCTCAAAGAGGTAATGAGCAGTTGTCCCGTTTTGGTTTTACCTGACTTTTCTCAACCTCTTGTGCTAGAATGTGATGCATCAGGTGAAGGTATTGGGGCAGTCTTGATGGAAGGAGGGCATCCTATAGCCTTTGAGAGCAGGAAGTTGCTCCCTCATGAGGGGTTATACCCCATCTATGATAAATAAATGTTGGCTATCATGCATGCATTAGCCAAGTTCTGGCAGTACTTGGTGGGAAATAAGTTCAAGGTGAAGACTGATCACAATAGTCTTAGATTCTTCCTTGAATAGAGGCAACTTCAGGAGAGACAACAAAAGTGGGTGAGCAAAATCTAAGATTATTACTTTGACATAGAATATGTGAAGGGGAAGATCAATATAGTAGCTGATGCACTTTCCAGGAGGCCCACAGCGTTGTCCTTGACGGGCATGGACGCAGATTGGAAGGCTCAACTCTTAGTTGAGTACTCCAAAGATGAATTTGCATGTGAAATACTTGATGGGGTGGTATCGGATGAGAGATTTAGAGTAATGGATGAGGTTATCTATTACAAGGATCATATCTACTTGGCTAAGAATTCTAAGCTTAAGGAGAAGTTCTTATTGGCCTCACATGATTCTCCACTTGCCGGGCATCAAGGTTTCACAAAGACTTACCGATCTATCAGAGAGAGATTCTCATGGAAGGGTCTCAAGGAGGATGTGCTCCGACATGTCAGGGAATGCACCACTTGCAAACAGAATAAGGGAGAACACACTTACCCTGTTGGGTTGTTGCAGCCACTACCTATTCCGGATGGGAAGTGGGAAAGTATCTCTATGGACTTCATCACCGGCTTACCGACAGTGCAAGGTAAGGACTGTATCTTTGTTGTTGTTGATAGGCTAACAAAGTACTCTCACTTCATTCCATTTCTGCACATTATACTGCTTCACAGGTAGCTGAGCTCTTCTTCAGAGATGTATCTAGACTCCATGGCCTCCCTAGGACCATAGTGAGTGATCGGGACAGCCGCTTCATGGGTGGATTTTGGCAGGAAATTTTCCAATTAGTGGGGACTGATTTGACTCCAAGTACCAGCTATCATCCCCAGACTGATGAGCAGACTGAGATAGTGAACAAGTGGCTAGAAGGCTACTTGAGGAACTATGTGCCAGGGTAGAAGAAAGCTTGGCTGCGTTGGCTCCACTTGGGGGAGTATTGTTACGACACTACTCACCATATCTCTATTGGCATGACTCCATTCCGAGCCTTATATGGGTATGAGGCACTTTCATTTGCTTATTTTATGTTTGGGGCAAGTAAAGCTCCAAGGGCAAGGGATTGGATTCAAGAGAACCAAAACATATTCAGGGCACTCAAAGATAACATTGCTACTGCTAAGAACCAACAGAAGATGTATGCAGACTGTGGTCGGATAGAGAGACAATTTGAGGTGGGATATCTTGTCTATCTATGCCTTTAGCCTTACAAATAGTTCACACTCAAGGTGAAGGGAGCTGAAAATCTCAAACCTCGCTTCTATGGGCCATACAAGGTGAACAGAGGTATCGGTAAGGTAGCATATGAGCTGGAGCTTCCTAAGGGGAGCAATATCCACAATAACTTCCATGTCTCTTGCCTCAAGACGGCCATTGGGAGGAATGTAGTTGCCAATCTGGAACTTCCTCCTATTGATGATGAGGGCCATTTGATCTTGCAGCCAGAAGAAATCTTAGACACAAGGGAGAGGAAGTTGAGAAACAGAGTCATCAAGGAATATCTAATTCGATGGAGGAATCTACCAGATGAGGATGCCACTTGGGAGGGAGAGTAGATCTTGCAGCATCCTTCTTTACTGTTGCTTGTGGGCAAGCAACTTTTGAGCGGGGAGGACTGTAATGTTCCCAATTAGCCACTACTACTTGGAACATTATAATTGCTCCATTTTTGAAATAAGAAGTAGGAAACACAATAAAATATATTCCAGTGTGAAAAGGGATTGAGGTAGGAGGATAAAATAAAGCCACTTTAGTGTGAAGAGGAGAAAAATCAAGGAGCTAACTATAGTTGACCAAGTCAACAACGCTGTCACAAGGGAGGGAAAGCTACTAGGGCAGTGCAATTTTTAAGGAGGAAACTTCTGAAGGAAGCTACATCACCAATGAGTGGGGCCCGGGATGGAGAAGCTCACCTAGGATAAAAAGGAAGGGATAGCAACAAAAGGATCCATTCATTCATACTTCTTGTTGCAGTCTTATGACTGATTGCAATCTTCAGCTGTTTAGCCAGAGTTGCAGCACTGTTTAGTGCAAGGATTCTCATGCAGGAATTCTATCTTCATTATTGATATAGCTGATTGGGAGAGCTAAGGAGGAGGTCTTGAGTTCAATTCTCATAATCTATCTTGATGAGAGGCATCCTCTAACCTTGACAGCGCAGTCACTTCTAGTGAATGCGTTATTTCTGCAACAGCTGCAGTAGCTGGGGTTGTATCTATCCATTTGTTCTTATTTCAGGAGAGGAGGAGGTGATTTCCACTCCAGGAGATATATTAAGGAAGGCCTTGGGACAATTCTTGTATAGTGTGTCCCTTTTAGAGCATATAAGATATTTCTCAATACAGAGTTGCTGGGTACAACGTTATTTTCTGTAGTGTTGTATCTTGTGTTGCTATTTTGTCGGAAACCCTTACCGAGGGGTCCTAATGTGTTTGTAAAAGGGGTCAATCCTCTCATTTATGATTATATAATGAATGAAAGCTCCAGATATATGTTATTCCATCCATTTCTGTAGTTGACTTGATAAAAATAACGATGTTGCTGCCTCTGACATTTCTGTTTTATGATGTACTAGGGCTGTGATGCTTTTTAGCATATTTGAGTTAGGGAGATCTGTTTAATGTAGCTAGAGTTATTTGTTTCTGACGCCATTATATATTTAAGCTACATACAACATATTTTGGAGGATCCAAGCCCTGGACTACGTTATTTTTGCACTGGTTTTCTTATACAACGTCCTCATTGGAGATATTGCTAGAATTCTTGAAAAGGAATATTACAAATAATAAATAAAGGCAAAATAGTGTTGTGCCCAACACAAAGTCTACCTTTTTCTAAAATTTATTTGTTGAGCCCCTTATCGCAATCTAGGCTTGCCTCTTGCAAATCCTATTTTGAACTTATTCTAACACACTTCGTCCTTGGCACACTTGAATTCACTGACACTCCTTGGCACATAATTTTATTTGTTCATTTCCGTCCAGATTGACCTAGTTCTCCCTTGTGATGCCTCGACACACCGTAACACTCCTCAGCATGCATTGAAATTTTCCGGCATGTGTTAGCATGCTTTTTAATTTCTTGGCACGCCCTAACCCTCCCTAAATATCATGCCATCACAACCAACCTTACTTAATTTGTAACTTGGGAACCCAACCGAGTCCTCCCTTGAATACAAGAGCTTGACCAAGTTACTATTACTACAACTAAACTATATTTTTGAATTGTGAAGCTTGGGAGGTACTCCACAAGCCTAGTGAGATGGGTTTGTGTGAGTTTGGTCACAAAAGTCTTTGTCGGAAAAGAACCCAAGTGAAGGGGTTTTGGACCCAGTATGGGGTTTAAAATCTAAAAGAAAATTAAAAAGGAAAAATAATATTTCCTAAGGTCTTAGTGGATAATGCCCGTAAGTTCTAGAGGGTTCTTAAGAGGCCTAGCTAGGAAAAGATATTTAATGAGGCCTTAGTATGAAGGTGTTTTGCTATACATCAACCCCCATTTATTTTTAAATAGGGACCCTTTAAAAAATAATTAGGAAATTCATTTCATTTAATTTTTACAATACGTCAAAAAACTTTAGGAAATCAATTTTATTTTTCCTTTCTGCTTTCATTCCTTAGTGCGCATCGCAATTTGCATAGCTTAAAAACTTAAACGACTTAAAATACACTAAGTCATGGGGGATGCGATATGCGCTAAGTTATTTCCAAAGTCATATGAAAATCTTATTGCAAACACTTCAATCACCGTTATAAATCAAAATCGCATCGTGCCTCATTTAAACGATCAAACTTATAAGCAATTCGGTGAAAGTTGTGATTATGTAGACCCGATGAGCCAATAAAGAAATAAACAAAAAGTTCCAAAGTTCGATAAAGTGCATCCGCTTGACTTAAAGGCACATTTCAAATTTCGCAGGACTTAACTAAAAGCAAACTCATTTACCACATAAAAGTTGCGATGTGCGATTTGCACAGATCACGTTTCACAGGATTTATGGGTAACATCATAAATGGAAAAAGTTATAAGTTGTGATATGTGATGAATGGTAGTTAAATGCTTAAGCATGCGAAATGACTCATGTCAAATGAAACTGAATATGCGATCCAACGTCTTAAATTGATCGATAGATATTTCATGTGAAGGTGTAAGAGATTTGATTTTAAATGATTATTGATGATTAACAACATTGAATAGAAATAAGGTTTTGATAGATTCATATATACTTCGAGCATGTGTTGGAGCGATTGAAAGCCAGATTTGTTTCAATTATGTTTTCCTCTCTGTTCTCTATATTTTTAATGTTTGTTCTGTTCACTTGAAATCAGGAAACCACTTAACGGAGCAAGGGAAATAGAAATGAGAAAGAAAGGAAAAGAAATTTCCCAAGCACCATCTACCAAAAACTCAGATATGTCTCCCCTATTATTAGACACTACCTGCAAGAAGGATTGTCGAAGTTCTTCGTGGGAGGCAATGTATAAGCTTTTCGAGGATGAAAAGCCAAGGGTAATAGTCAAAGTTGCTTTAGCAGGAGCATCTGTTTCTTCATACCCGACCTATTTCGACGTTGCATGTTCATTCATCCATAAGGTAGCAGCAAGGCCAAAGATTCTCCCCTATACAGATATGGTCAAGTGGGTAATTGACAACTTGAACATAGAAGATAGAACATTTAAAGACTCAAAGGGCGAGAATATCGGTTCGTTCAAGGTAGAAGATTTAGTGATAATGTACCATTTATCCGTCCTGCAGCAGAATTTTGACAAAGCTTTTCTTCAAAGCTTTAGAGAAAAACATCCAGAATTGATGAAATTCATAAAGGAATGGAAGGAAGACCAGGGAAAGCTTAAACGAGATAAACTCGGTACGCATCCGATAGAACAAATTCCTTCCCCTTACTGTTATACTGCAGGTATGTTTTCTAGATTATATGCAAAACCTGATACCACTAGGTTTTCTATAGATTGGGTCCCATTGATTGATGCAATAGTCAATTCCTAATTTTGAATTAGGAAAACATCCTATCTGATAATTTAGCCAGAAACATCATGGAATATAGGAGTAAAAGAAGTGTTTCATCTAGAGAAATACCCCGCTTTTATATGAGTGCCTATGTCATGGACACAATTTTCTTTTCTTCTAGTTTTCCTACCATGGGATGGAAATGGACAGCTTAAGACCCTACCCCAATCCACATTTACCACAGAGCTCTTTGGGATTCATAATTCCATTTGCATTTTTACAAAATTTTCCATAGAGTCATGTTTCCTATGCACCAGATGATATTCAATGAGAAAGCCCCAAGGGTTTCCAAAGAGGTTAGTATAGACATTTTGTCTGTTGCTAGATGGTTCACAGAGGAAAGTTTCACTTATGTCAGAGTATTTAGGAGTTATGTTTCTCCTCACGTATTGCCATATTATATATGTTCCTGAAAAATTACTTGCACAAGAGATTGCCTACTAGCTTGTTGTAAATGGTATTTCAAAACAACTTAAAGATGCTAAGAAGGCCATTTAGCCTAATTTTCCTTTATAGTGCGGTACTTTTGCACTTTTTGATATTGGTCATTCCTACAAGGAAGTGTCGAAAGTTAATCTATTGAATTTGGCAGTAATGCCAAGACGTCCATCTGATCTGAATGATGTAATTAAAAACTACATCACAGAGCTCAAAGTAAACCTTTTTTTAAATAGATAGATAGATTTGATGATTTTTTTCAAGGCATTGAAAAGTTTTCATATGTACTTAAGTTTCCATCCAGTCAACTCAATCAAGATGACTTGGAAGCCTTCCAAGCATACAAAAGTAAGAGACTAGAAATGATTCCTCTGGATTTATTGACTATTGAAGATGTCGACAAACCTACTCCAAGTATTAGCTTGGATAATGAAGTGAAAGACGCGTCTAAAGATGAGTTAGGAAAATCAGAGCATCAATCTCAAAATTTAAATCATTCTGAAAATGAATCCGAAAACAGAAAGGAAAACCCAGAAAAGATAATTGATCAAGTAATCCAAGAGATTGAGATGCAGGAGAAAGGAGGTAGTAATGGAACAGAGTTAACTTCCCAAGAGGTTCAGCACAGTCAAGATACACTTGATCAATCAGAAAAGTCCCAACCAAAGAATTTTAATAGTGAATGGGATGAGTTTTCTAAAGCAATAAATACTCCTAAAACAAATCCCAATATTGATCAAGCTTCCATTTTTCAAACACCTAAACATTCTCAGAGGTTAGTGGAAATTGTTACTCCACTACAAAAATTTCCAGAAACTCATGATCGAGAGATCATCCTGGCTTATCCCACATAACAAATAGTGTTACAAGTTGAGGAAATTCCTTTGCTGGATGTCTTCTATAGTCCTAGTCATAATGCTGTATTCAAGAAAATAAAAAGGAGAATAATTGATGATACAGTCACAGATCCTACAAATGAATCCGTTGATGTTTTATGGAAGGATCCTCTAGCTGATCCTACTGAAAATTCAATCAAACTATCACAGTTTGTAGGGGCATATGCTACTACCACTATTGATAAAGCTATTGAGGTTAAAACATTAATGAAGCAGAGAGAAGACAAAATACAAGAATTAGAAAGACTGTTAAATCAAGAAAATTCTAACTCCACCAAGCAAATGGAATTGAAAATGGCCCAATTTCAAAAGGATTTTGAAAGTCTTAATTTACAGCATCAAGTACAACTCACTAAGAAGCAAGCACAACTAGAAGCAGCAATGAAAAGATTACAAAGCCAGCCACAGTTAGAGCAGTTCATAAAGGAAGCATTGGATGTGAATGCTAAGTTAAAGCAACAATAGGAAGTGTTTTTCCAACAAGCTTCTATCACTGCCTCTTATTGTGATTCAGGTGAAATATTGATCCAACAAGTAGCTATCCAGAAACTTGAATGTGAGAAGATCGAAAAGAAAATCAATGAACGCTTTCAATGGAAAACATCAGACTCAGGAAAGGAAGATGGTCTACCCCAGATAGACAAATCCCACAAGCAGATCTCTTTTAAGTATTGGGAAGCACAAATAAAGCAAGCAGAGAAAGCAGCAGAGAAAGCATCAAGATTGACAAAGGAAATTACTGAATATGTATGTGAACAGTTGTTGAAAGCATAACTTATTAAAGAGTGCACGTTTGAAGTTCTCTCAGAAATCAAACAGATGGAAACATAGTGGAAACAAAAGGCAGAAATGCAGGTTAAAACAATTAAAAAAGTAAATAATTTTGATCAAGAAAATTATTGGAATTTTATGATCAAACCTTATCATCAGTACCAAACCCTGCAGTCTTTAATATATTCAACAAAAATATTGCAGCCAACACTCTCAAATGCGGTATTCAAGGGGCATGTCAGATCAAAGATTTTACAGCTAGCTCAGCTCAAGCCCATGCCAGATATTTGTCAACTTCAGGATCAAATCCAAAAGAAAGATCAGAATTCATAAGTGATATTGTTACTTTATTTTCCTAGATTGCAGTTAAATTTAGTCTTACGAGGATGGTTGTTTGAAACCTCCTCTATTTTTATGTAATAATCTATTTTTAAAACATAGTTAGTTTAGTATTTAAACCCCTCTCATACATTTAGAGAGGGGTCCAGAAATTTTTCAAAAACATTCTCAAAGAATGCACTATTGTACGTTTGTGAATGCTTTGATGAATTAATGGAACACAATCCGTTATCTTTTGACATTTGATTTTGTTTAACTGATGTTGCACTACTGCAATCTTTAAATTTCTTTAAAGTGAAGAGGAGCAGATATCCACTGTCAGTTTACATGAGTATAACTTCATACATATGGTACTTCTATTCACTTGTATTAAGTCTTACTTTCTAGATTGACAATCATCTTTTTATTGCATTATATATTTGAAACATTATTATAGATGAATGTTACATGCACTTATGTACTAATATTTGTCTGTGATTTATTATCTGATATATAATCACACATATGAATGCGATATATTTTTTCACAATTCTTCTAATCAAACTATTTTGTTAGAAGGATCATCTTACATAATTTTCATCTCTTTCGACTGTTAAATAATCTACATTAGTAATAGTTGAAAGATATCTCTTTAGATCGCATAAAGGAAGAAACACCTCGGGTATATAGTAGAATAGATAGTTTAGATAGATGCATGTGATAGATTAGAATCATTTTCCATTGCATGTTATATAATCAAAACACACCCAAAATCATTCCTTATTGGGAAACTGGTCCCACTATCCCTAGTAGGATCCACCACACCAAACAGAAAAGGAGCTGCTTTAAGGTTCGGACCGGGTGGTTTTCCCCCATGTTGTGGCAGCGAATTTGGAGGCCTCAACATTTTGGCGCTAGAAGGAGGGCCTTGTGAATGGAAAGAAGGTATGATCAATCTAAAGGTCAATCTAAAAGTCTCTCTCCCTCTAGATCCCCATCAAATTCCAGAAAACTATCTAGATCTTTATCTTTAAAATCTGAAGTTGATCATCCTTCTCCTAAGTCTCCTAGTGACACTCAACCCATACTATCTCCCAATTTTCATTAAAATTCCCCTGAAGTTCAGTCTTTGATAGAAAAGTTAGAGAGAGTATCCATTTCTGCTGAAAATCCTGAATCTTCTCAAATATCAGATATCTGTATTTCGTCTTCTTTAAAACCTCGCAGAATATTAACACGATCAGAAAGTCAAAAGACAAGAATTCTTCCTTTTGAATTTCCCATCGATAGTAATCGAAAGAGAATAAAGAGGAATCAATCAGAGTCAATCGCCAACGAGATCTTATCTCATTCACCTCCATTACCTCCACTCATCTCCACCACTTCCATTCCAACAATCAGTGTTAGTTTAACTAGTTCCAGTACTCAAACTACTATCCCTTTAACTAGTTCTATCACTTAGACTGCCTCTTCAACTCAAAATCCATCCATCTCATCCACTCAAGGTCCAATGGCAGGCCAAGTACCTCCACCAAATGTACAACCATGGAACAATCCAGGGGCCGTAAATATGCCCGCTCCTCTTCATTCTCTACCAAAATCACCTAAAAGATGGTTACTTAAGTTTAATCCTTATCATGGTCTTACGACAGAAGAACACATTCATAATTATATGTTAGCCATCAATTTAAATGGAGTATTTGAAGAGGATTTTGTTGTTACACTCTCACAGGATCTGCAGGATCCTGGTATTTTTCACTGTCCGCCCGCTCTATAACTAGATGGAATATGTTCGAAGAAAAATTTCTAGCTAAGTTTGGGGATGACAGGACCACTGCTATGCTCATCAATGATTTATCAAATCTAAAAGCTAAATCGGGTGAGAAAATAAAAGATTTTAATTCAAGATTTAATAAATTGCTCAATAAAATTCCTGCTACATTAGTTCTTGGCGCAAAAGTTCAAATTGAGTGGTATATTTCATCTCTTCCATCCAATATAGTTATTTTTGTTGATAGAGAAAAACTGTCGACACTTGTAGAAAACATGAAGGAATCTCTATCTGTAGAGAACCACATAACCTCTCTTGAGAAGAAGAATTCTCAAGAAGATAGAAAATCAAATAAGGTATCCTTCAAAGATGATTCGAAAAAGAAGCCATCTAAAGACTCATATGATCTAGAAGGTCTTCAGAAATTTTTGAATACTATGAAAAATGAGATGGCAGATATCAAGAAACAAGTCGCTAAAAGTTCTAGTTCAAAAAAGACTTCCAGACCCTTCAAGAAAGGTCAGTCCTCTAATACTCAACCACCGAACATCATATCTAACGCTGAGTCTGATCAAGGTACAGAGGAAGAGCAAACATAGGAAGAAGAAAATGAAGAAGAAGAAGAAGTTGAACTAAATGGAATGTGGGATTTCATCCTACCAAATGAAGAACAACAAGAAGATTTACCTGTGAGTACAAGAAGAAAAAAGACTATTGAAGCAAACCATCCAAGTCAACAACAAAAGAATTCAACTACTGCTAAGGATAAATCAGTAAGAAAAAAGTCTACTTCAAAGGCTACGCAAACAAGTCCTGTTACCTCAGATACTCCACCTACATAAAAAACAATGGTAGTCTTAAACACTATTGAGTATAATGTAATTGAAGATATGAAGAAAACTAGGGCCAAAATTTTAATTCATGAGCTTACTAAATTAAAGCAGCAACATAAGATCTTACTTAGAGACTTGAATGCAGTTCCTACTTCAGCTTTACCTGCTCCATTAGTAGTGCAAGCTGCTAATGAAATGGGTAAGCCACCTTCTCCTTCAACTAAAATTGATGCTACAGATTTGATTATGATAGGTGATCGATCCATCTCTCATACTCCCCCATTTCTCTTAACCTATGAGATCTTTAATAAAAATGTTCACAATTTTTTAATAGACTCAGGGGCCTCCTCTAATATAATGCCAAAATTAGTTTGTGCTAAGTTGAATATAACTCCTCAGAGTTAACCTGTTCATATAGTACAACTTGACAGAAACAGATTAGAGGTGGTAGGAGAAATAAATTATGTTTCTATCAGATTGTCATCAAATCCCAAGGTTGCTCAAATAATCAATATATTGGTGGGTGATATTCCTGAGTTTTACGGTTTAGTATTAAGCCAAGACTATTCTGAAAAGCTTTATGGATATTTTGCAACAGACTAGTCGCATATGTGGCTACCATACAATGGAAAGCCAAATCAAATCCAGGTAGACCATGAAAAGTTCATGAAACATACAGTCACTGATATTGAAGGAATAAACAAGCCAGTAGAATTCAATAATAACATCATTGGAAACTACATGGCAGAATCATTTTTGGGAAATTTCAATGCTCAACCATCACCCTTTTTCGATAACGCAGTTACTTCTCGGATCGAGAATTTTTCCCAGACAAACATTTCAAAATGTATTAGTTTTGTAGATAAACCAGTAGTTAATTATTTATTTTGGACTCTTTATTTTGATGGTTCTAAATCTGAAGATGGTGCAGGCACTGCCTGCATTTTAGTAAGCCCAGAAGGAGAAAAAACCATGTTAGCATGCAGACTTGAATTCAATTGCACGAACAATATAACTGAATACGAAGCATTAGTCCAAGATTTGTACAAAGCCATTGATCTTAACATCAAATATCTTAAATTCCTAGGAGATTCAGAAATAATTGTTAGACAGATAAGAAATACCATTCATTGTAATTCTGGACATTTAAATCATTACCAATCATTAGTCCAAGAATTAACCATTCATTTCTTAGCCTTTAGTATTTCTTCCGTACCTAGAATGCAGAATGCTAGTGCAGATCTATTGGCTAATGTAGCTGTTGAACCTCAGATTTACCCTCTCTTTGACAAATTTTCTCACCTCTTTCCATCACTTTCCCATAAGATCATAGACCCCAATCAATGAAAAATGTTATGTTTTGTCTGAAGGACACACATTTAAATGATTAGAATGTTATATTTTACGCAGTTTGCTAATAATAAGTTTTCCAAATTAGCTATAGAATGGGCACTGTTACTGTAGGTAGGCTATATTGTCGTTGTGTTCTCTTGTGGTTGTGAATATAGGTTCCGAGGTGTCGGTTGGAGGGCGGGCCACATGGGCATTCTAGAATCATGCTACATGGATTATATCCTACCTCTATAGGTCAGCATGGCAGAAAAGCGTGCACCTAAACTCATGGTCAAAGGTGGAGTCAAACTATGTTATCCAAATGCAGTAGGACTCTTGATTTGAGTCCAACAGTCCTATTACAAGTCTAAATTCGAATTAACAAGAGTCCAACAGTCCTATTGCAAGTCTAATTCGAACTAGCCACCTGTAGCAAGTATATCTCATAATTAGTTATGTAATTTCCCTTTAAATATTGGTTGTACAAGACCAAAAAGACAGTTCATAAAAAGTACAGTACAGTTCAGATTTGCAGTGAATACTCTGTTTTCCAAACTCTGTTTTAATAAAGAAGATCAGTTCCCAGATTTTGTTTTGATCACATTTTTAAGAAGCTAAGGAGTTCACCAAATTGGTAGCAGAGGCCCCCTGCTGCCTAAGGAGGTTTTTTTATGCTTTCTATTTAAATTAGCTTCAATTCTGTATTTTTCCTATTCATGCTTAATTTCCAGTTTTTAATAGTTTAGATGCAACTGTGTAGATTGGCCTTCCAAAACGTTTTCAAGGAGATTGGTAACTCTGTCTTCAGTATTGGAATAAAATTCGAAGTGTTGAGAAGCATGGTTGCCTAGTTTATTGCTTTCATTTTTCAAAATAGTTTTCAATTACTATTTTTAATTAAGCATTGATGAACTCCATTTTTCCTATTTACCAAATCTTATATTGAATGGCTAAATGCTTTATGAGTGCAGTGGTTGAATAGATTTCATTTCCTATTATTTGCTTGCTAAGAATTAAGGGTGTAATTGGTTTATCCGAAAGCCATACCAAGGGGTCACAAGCTTTAGAATTGGATGAGTCTTGATAAGTCAATTATTCATTGAATTAGTTGTAGATATAAGATCCTCACTTCATTGCAACAAAACAATCTTTCAAAGGTAATCCTGACAAAGACTAATTTGAATATACTTTGCAAGGATGATTACATGATTAGATTCCATTAAGTGTTTGAGTTATTGTAATTCTTTAGTTTAGACAGATGCAATGATTGCTTAGATACATTACCTCAAGGGGGTCACTCTCCACATATTGGGTGGAGTAATTAAAGCATCTTAAATAAATTTCAATTGCATTTTTCTGTTTTGGATTTCAACAACTAAAGTACAAACAGTTGACTTCATCTCATAGGGCTTTGACCTAATAATTGAATGTTGAAACAATCTGAAGTACAATAGTTGCCATATTTCCCTTCTTTCATTTTCCAAATCTCAATTGAGTCATAGATCCATGGATTAGGTTTACTCACTAATTGAAAGTACTTGCTTTATCTTTTGTCAAGAACTAGGTCTTAGAACTTGTTTATAAAACTTTGGCTTGTTTCATAGAAAATTTAACTTAGTTTCATAACACTTCCTTTTCTTCCTTTTTAATTAGATTTATTCTCACTTTTCAAACTAGGATAACACACTAAGTACTAAAAACAAAAAACCCCCAAAACAATAAGAAAAACATCAAAACAATGAAGTAAGGAAAAGGTCACTTAGGCATATATAGTGCACTACACTTCATCAAAGTTACAAGCCCCGGTTGATAATTAATGGAAGCAATTTAGGAACACTAAATTGACTAAACGATAGTAAATTCGTTATTTAAGGTTTAGTCTGGTGGTTTTCCATTGAATTAATTTTTAGACCATCTGTTCCTGACAATGTTACCAATTGGAGAGTATTCAATAATGATTTATATATCATAGATTTTTTAACATCTGAAGAATCTTATGATAGTCAAATTGTAGATGAAAATGAACATGACATTCAGATTAAAAAATAGCAAGACGAAAATCCAATTCCTAGGTATGTTGTCAAGTTAGAAGACCTTTATGATCTGAAAGATAGGTTTAAAAGAGTTACTAACTCAAAAAATCAAAGTTCTACCTTAAGATTTTAGTTAGTAAATCTAGGAACTGACGAAAAACTAGAAAATGCCAATCTAGGTCCAGCTCTATCTTTCGAAGAAAGATTATAATTTATCAGGTTATTTAGAATGTACAAAAGTATTTTTTTCTTGGGATTATATTGATCTTAAAACATATAATACTTCTGTGATTCAACACACAATTCCTATGATTTCAGATGAAAACCTATACAACAAAAATTGAGGAAGATTCACCTGGATCTCAAAAATAAAATCAAAACAGAACTAAAAAAACTCCTCAAAGCAAAGATCATATTTCCAATTAGGCATTCTAAATGGGTTTAAAACTTGGTACCTGTCAGAAAGAAAAATGGCGATATTATAATTTGTATTGATTTTAGGAATTTAAACAAAGCATGTCAAAAGGACAACTTTCCATTGCCAACCATGGAAAACAGTAGTTGGTTCTGAATTCATGTCTTTTCTAGATGGATTCTCGGGTTATAACCAAATTCTCGTACATCCAAATGATGGATTAAAGACTACATTCAAGACTAAATGGGGAACTTACGCATATCAAAAGATGCCATTTGGATTAATTAATGCAGGCGCCACTTTTCAGAGAGCTATGGACACAACTTTTAGGAGTCTTATCAATAAATCAGTGGTTATTTATTTAGATGACATTACAATCTTTTCTAAACAAGCAACCAATCATGTGAGAGACCTAAAGAAGGTCTTCGAGCAATGTAAAAGGTATGTTATCTCATTAAACCAAAAGAAATCAATTTTTGCATTAGATGAAGGAAAACTTTTAGGATTCATTGTATCAAAAAGAGGTATCTATATTGATCCTGAAATAATTAAAGAGATTAAAATAATTCCTTTCCCTCATAACAAGAAAACTATGCAGTCGTTTCTTGGATGAATTAATTTTGTTAAAATGTTTGTCCCTAACTTTTCACAAATATTTTTACCATTAAAAAACATGATTAAGAAAAATTCAGTCTTTAAATGGGAACATAATGAAAGAGAAGCATTTGATTTGATAAAATAATCTATTGTTAATACTCCATTCCCGACTACCCCCAATTTTCTTAATCCTTTTACTTTATATAATTTTTCATCAGATACATCATATGCTGATGTTTTAACGCAGCTTAATGACCAAAAAATTGAAGCACCAATATTATTTTTCAGTTCCAATTTACAAGGTGCAGAACTAAATTATTCATATGTCGAAAATAAAGCATTTGCTGTCTTTAAGGCTATAAAGCATTTCAGGCCATTTCTCCTAAAAACTCACACCAAAATCATAGTTCCATTCTCTGCAGTGAGACAAATATTAATATAAAGAGAATTAGGAGAGAAAAGGGCCAACTAGGTTACCACTTTACAAGAATATGATGTAGAAATTAGACCCTTTATGGAAATTTTGCAACAGACTAGTCGCATATGTGGCTACCATACAATGGAAAGCCAAATCAAATCCAGGTAGACCATGAAAAGTTCATGAAACATACAGTCACCGATATTGAAGGAATAAACGAGCCAGTAGAATTCAATAATAACATAATTGGAAACTACATGGCAGAATCATTTTTGGGAAATTTCAATGCTCAACCATCACCCTTTTTCGATAACGCAGTTACTTCTCGAATCGAGAATTTTTCTCAGACAAACATTTCAAAATGTATTAGTTTTGTAGATAAACTAGTAGTTAATTATTTATTTTGGACTCTTTATTTTGATGGTTCTAAATCTGAAGATGGTGCAGGCACTGGCTGCATTTTAGTAAGCCCAGAAGGAGAAAAAATCATGTTAGCCTGCAGACTTGAATTTAATTGCACGAACAATATAACTGAATACGAAGCATTAGTCCAAGATTTGTACAAAGCCATTGATCTTAACATCAAATATCTTAAATTCCTAGGAGATTTGGAAATAATTGTTAGACAGATAAGAAATACCATTCATTGTAATTCTGGACATTTAAATCATTACCAATCATTAGTCCAAGAATTAACCATTCATTTCTTAGCCTTTAGTATTTCTTCCGTACCTAGAATGCAGAATGCTAGTGCAGATCTATTGGATAATGTAGCTGTTGAACCTCAGATTTACCCTCTCTTTGACAAATTTTCTCACCTCTTTCCATCACTTTCCCATAAGATCATAGACCCCAATCAATGAAAAATGTTATGTTTTGTCTGAAGGATACATTTAAATGATTGTCATATTGTATTTTCATGATTTTTCTATTTTAATAAGTTTTTTCAAATTAGCTACAGAATGCAGCCTGTTCTGCAGCTGACTATGCGTTTCGTAGCTACTCTTGTGGTTGAATAGGTTCCAGGTGTCATTTGGAGGATTGGGCCACATGGGCATTTCTAGAATGATGCCTACATGGATTCTATCCTACTCACTCGGTCTAGATCGACATGAAAGCGTGCCTAAACTCATGGTCAAAGGTGGAGTCAAACTATGTTATCCAAATGCAGTAGGACTCTTGATTTGAGTCCAGAAGTCCTATTACAAGTCTAAATTCGAATTAGCAAGAGTCCAACAGTCCTATTGCAAGTCTAATTCGAACTAGCCACCTGTAGCAAGTATATCTCATAGTTAGTTATGTAATTTCCCTTTAAATATTGGTTGTACAAGACCAAAAAGACAGTTCATAAAAAGTACAGTACAGTTCAGATTTGCAGTGAATACTCTGTTTTCCAAACTTTGTTTTAATAAAGAAGATCAGTTCCCAGATTTTGTTTTGATCACATTTTTAAGAAGCTAAGGATTTCACCAACTTGGTAGCAGAGGCCCCCTGCTGCCTAAGGAGGTTTTTTTATGCTTTCTAGTTAAATTAGCTTCAATTCTGTATTTTTCCTATTCATGCTTAATTTCTAGTTTTTAATAGTTTAGATGCATCTGTGTAGATTGGCCTTCCAAACTTTTTCAAGGAGATTGGTAACTCTGTCTTCAGTATTGGAATAAAATTCGAAGTGTTGAGAAGCATGGTTGCCTAGTTTATTGCTTTCATTTTTCAAAATAGTTGTCAATTACTATGTTTAATTAAGCATTGATGAACTCCATTTTTCCTATTTACCAAATCTTATATTGAATGGCTAAATGATTTATGAGTGCAGTGGTTGAATAGATTTCATTTCCTATTATTTGCTTGCTAAGAATTAAGGGTGTAATTGGTTTATCCGAAAGCCATACCAAGGGGTCACAAGCTTTAGAATTGGATGAGTCTTGATAAGTCAATTATTCATTGAATTAGTTGTAGATATAAGATCCTCACTGCATTGTAACAAAACAATGTTTCAAAGGTAATCCTGACAGAGACTAATTTGAATATACTTTGCAAGGATGATTACATGATTAGATTCCATGCAGTGTTTGAGTTATTGTAATTCTTTAGTTTAGACAGATGCAATGATTGCTTAGATACATTACCTCAAGGGGGTCACTCTCCACATATTGGGTGGAGTAATTAAAGCATCTTAGATAAATTTCAATTGCATTTTTCTGTTTTGGATTTCAACAACTAAAGTACAAACAGTTGACTTCATCTCATAGGGCTTTGACCTAATCATTGAATGTTGAAACAATCTGAAGTACAATAGTTGCCATATTTCCCTTCTTTCATTTTCCAAATCTCAATTGAGTCATAGATCCATGGATTAGGTTTACTCACTAATTGAAAGTACTTGCTTTATCTTTTGTCAAGAACTAGGTCTTAGAACTTGTTTATAAAACTTTGGCTTGTTTCATAGAAAATTTAACTTAGTTTCATAACACTTCCTTTTCTTCCTTTTTAATTAGATTTATTCTCACTTTTCAAACTAGGATAACACACTAAGTACTAAAAACACAAAACCCCCAAAACAATAAGAAAAACATCAAAACAATGAAGTAAGGAAAAGGTCACTTAGGCATATATAGTGCACTACACTTCATCAAAGTTACAAGCCCCGGTTGATAATTAATGGAAGCAATTTAGGAACACTAAATTGACTAAACAGTAGCATCAAAGTTAATTCCATCCCAAGAGTTTAGTCCCGATAGATTTTCTATTGAATTAATTTTTAGACCATCTATTCCCGACAATATTACCAATTGGAGAGTATTCAATAATGATTCAGATATCATAGATTTTTTAACATCTGAAGGATCTTATGATAGTCAAATTGTAGATGAAAATGAACATGACATTCAGATTAAAAAATAGCAAGACGAAAATCCAATTCCTAGGTATGTTGTCAAGTTAGAAGACCTTTATGATCTGAAAGATAGGTTTAAAAGAGTTACTAACTCAAAAAATCAAAGTTCTACCTTAAGATTTTAGTTAGTAAATCTAGGAATTGACGAAAAACCAGAAAATGCCAATCTAGGTCCAGCTCTAACTTTCGAAGAAAGATTATAATTTATCAGGTTATTTAGAATGTACAAAAGTATTTTTTTCTTGGGATTATATTGATCTTAAAACATATGATACTTCTGTGATTCAACACACAATTCCTATGATTTCAGATGAAAACCTATACAACAAAAATTGAGGAAGATTCACCTGAATCTCGAAAATAAAATCAAAACAGAACTAAAAAACTCCTCAAAGCAAAGATCATATTTCCAGTTAGGCATTCTAAATGGGTTTAAAACTTGGTACCTGTCAGAAAGAAAAATGGCGATATTATAATTTGTATTGATTTTAGGAATTTAAACAAAGCATGTGAAAAGGACAACTTTCCATTGCCAACCATGGAAAACAGTAGCTGGTTATGAATTCATGTCTTTTCTAGATGGATTCTCGGGTTATAACCAAATTCTCGTACATCCAAATGATGGATTAAAGACTACATTCAAGACTAAATGGGGAACTTACGCATATCAAAAGATGCCATTTGGATTAATTAATGCAGGCGCCACTTTTCAGAGAGCTATGGACACAGCTTTTAGGAGTCTTATCAATAAATCAGTGGTTATTTATTTAGATGACATTACAGTCTTTTCTAAACAAGCAACCAATCATGTGAGAGACCTAAAGCAGGTCTTCGAGCAATGTAAAAGGTATGGCATCTCATTAAACCAAAAGAAATCAATTTTTGCATTAGATGAAGGAAAACTTTTAGGATTCATTGTATCAAAAAGAGGTATCTATATTGATCCTGAAAGAATTAAAGAGATTAAAATAATTCCTTTCCCTCATAACAAGAAAACTATGCAGTCGTTTCTTGGATGAATTAATTTTGTTAAAATGTTTGTCCCTGACTTTTCACAAATATTTTTACCATTAAAAAACATGATTAAGAAAAATTCAGTCTTTAAATGGGAACATAATGAAAGAGAAGCATTTGATTTGATAAAATAATCTATTGTTAATACTCCATTCCCGACTACCCCCAATTTTCTTAATCCTTTTACTTTATATAATTTTTCATCAGATACATCATATGCTGATGTTTTAACGCAGCTTAATGACCAACAAATTGAAGCACCAATATTATTTTTCAGTTCCAATTTACAAGGTGCAGAACTAAATTATTCATCTGTCGAAAAGAAAGCATTTGTTGTCTTTAAGGCTATAAAGCATTTCAGGCCATTTCTCCTAAAAACTCACACCAAAATCATAGTTCCATTCTCTGCGGTGAGACAAATATTAATATAAAGAGAATTAGGAGAGAAAAGGGCCAACTGGGTTACCGCTTTACAAGAATATGATGTAGAAATTAGACCCTTTATGGAAATTTTGCAACAGACTAGTCGCATATGTGGCTACCATACAATGGAAAGCCAAATCAAATCCAGGTAGACCATGAAAAGTTCATGAAACATACAGTCACCGATATTGAAGGAATAAACGAGCCAGTAGAATTCAATAATAACATCATTGGAAACTACATGGCAGAATCATTTTTGGGAAATTTCAATGCTCAATCATCACCCTTTTTCGATAACGCAGTTACTTCTCGGATCGAGAATTTTTCCCAGACAAACATTTCAAAATGTATTAGTTTTGTAGATAAACCAGTAGTTAATTATTTATTTTGGACTCTTTATTTTGATGGTTCTAAATCTGAAGATGGTGCAGGCACTGGCTGCATTTTAGTAAGCCCAGAAGGAGAAAAAACCATGTTAGCCTGCAGACTTGAATTCAATTGCACGAACAATATAACTGAATACGAAGCATTAGTCCAAGATTTGTACAAAGCCATTGATCTTAACATCAAATATCTTAAATTCCTAGCAGAATCCACGGACAAGCATCTTATTAGAATAATCAAAAGAACTGTTGATCAAAACCAACGAAATTGGCACAAGTCATTAATCTTTTCTCTTTGGGCTGATTGAATAACTCATAAAGCTTCTATTAGCACTTCTCCATTCAATCTTATTTATGGAAAAGAAGTTGTTCTTCCTACGAATGTAGTTATTCCCTCTCTTGCCTTAGTTCAATTCATTGATGAATCTCCTTCTTCTTCACTACAAATTAGACAATGTCAAATTCTTAAGTTAGAGGAAGAAAGAGAAAAAGCTAAACATACTCATGCACATCATCAACATATAGTAAAAGCTTCATTTGATTCAACTTCTGTTACTCCAAAAAACTTTCAAATTGGTGATTAGGTATTGAAATGGGACAAAGCACATGAGGAAAAAGGTAAACACACGAAGTTTCAAAAACTCTGGCTAGGTCCATTTCAAATAATTGAAGAAATAGGCCCATCAACATTCTTATTGCAAGATCTATTAGGAAAAAGAGATTCTTTTCCTGTTAATGGGCATCTTTTGAATAAATACTTTTCATAGGAGGTAACCCCTTCTATTCCCTGTATACTAGTGTCTTTTTCTTTCCCTTAGGAAAATAAAAGTTGCTTGGTATAAATTTTTGGATTTTCAAATAAACATCTCAGATGATCCTTTTTTATTTATTGCTTATATAAATAAGAAATTTTAAGAAAACAATCGAAAGATTTTAAAGACAAATAGATTTTATTTTCACTGAAAGACGCAATTTCACTGAAGTTATTTATTCTCTGATGAAATTTCATATTTATATAGCGTGATTATTCTATTATCAGTCAAGAAAAGAATCTTTAACATAGTAAAGACTCATTTACAGAAAAAGAAATCTAAAACTCAACATTATCATCCAGAATCCTCAAAAGGACCAATGATTCACCCCATCTAGGAAAACTTATCAATTTTTGAAAGAAATTCAAAAAATATTATATTAGAAAATCTTACAATATAATAAGTCTTGTTGGCTTGAGGGGTCCTGACCCAGGTTCGGTGTGCAAGGTTTGCCAACAAATCCCTATACTACTGGCCCTTTCGGCAGTGACCCGCTTGCGCAGGTCACAGTCTCACCCGAAGTAGTATGGGTGGGTGCTGGAACCAGGTTTCCGCACCCTGAGAAAGGAAGGGGAAGGTAAGCAGGGTTGCGTTCTGTTCAGATTACCTTGTCTTTGCGCAGGGTTAAATATGTATCCAATTGCATCCACGTGCACTAGATCTACAATTATATGCTTTTCATAACATCAACACAACGTTACATAACCAGAACAAAACAGATCTAGATCCAATTTAATACACAGAATTTCGCAGCATGATATAACCAGAGCGGAACAGATCCAATCATTCAATATATAGACCTTCGCAGCGCAAAGACAAAAAATGCATAACACAGTAATTACTAGCAATTTATTCAATAGCACTCATAGATTCAGATCTAATAATCTTACGTATTCATTCATTCATCAACCTTTCCTTTCAATTCCCTTCCCAACCTATGCACACAGTAGCAGGGTCCACACACAGCTGGACTAGGATCTCCGCGCACACAGCCAGCAGGAGTCCGTTTCCAAAAAACCCAAATAGATCGCTTACACAACAGATCGCATCAATAGCTCATCAAATCCTACCTCTTACAATCCGAAATGCCTCTCTATTTATAACAATCTAGCTTTAACCTTCCTATGGTCTGCAACCCATGGTTTTTAGACCCCTAGTTTACCCTTTAACCCATTACAATGCGTTTGGGGCTTTGACCTGCCCCAAAACCCTTGCGCTATACTAAATATAATAAAAAATAACCAAAATGGACCAGTTTCGTAGCTTGTTAGGAGACCCCGTTCCAACAGTCCCCCAACACAATCTTGTGACTCGTCCCGAGTCACTTTATCGGTGCGTCATCAATCTGTGTTCGCAGAGTATCCAGAGAGCGAGCAAGCGGAGGGAGGACCGACTGGCTTTGGGACTCAACTTCTTGTGCGAGAGTGACCATCTTTTGGGAAGGTGGATCATCAGTAGCCGTGGTAACACTTGCTAATAACTGATTAAGGCACTTATTGGCATCATCAGTGTCATGCGTTAACTGGAGGGTTGAGGTAGTCCAGGGCTTCAGACGTTCTGTGACAACATGCTGTTTCTGCCGAAGTTTCGCAATCTCGTCTTGGAGGTCATCGCTGTTTTTCAATCGTGCAAAGCGTTGGGCCGGTACCAAAGTAGCCAACGTAGCACTGATTTCTTCAACAACCTTTTCACGCTAGCGTAAGTCCTGATTGATTTGTTGAAGAACGGGGTCATGCTGGACCCGAGACCAAAGATGTATGGCTGATTCCATAAGAGCGGTACCTTGATCAATTTCCCCCTTGATCGTCATAGTGGCTTCCATGATAAGTGCAGTACGCTGGGCACGGGCTTCTAGGGGTGTGCCGGGCTGCAGCCTAGACTGTAATTCCGAAACATCCAGGTGGGAGGCTTTGAAAGCAGCCACCATTTTTTCCACTTTACTTCTAGGCGTGTCCTCAGCCGTGA
Source organism: Pinus albicaulis (assembly GCA_034641835.2). Taxonomy (NCBI): domain Eukaryota; kingdom Viridiplantae; phylum Streptophyta; class Pinopsida; order Pinales; family Pinaceae; genus Pinus; species Pinus albicaulis. The sequence goes on from CM076572.1 coordinate 80,851,446, forward strand.
CTCCCTTGGTGACTTCCGTGCACAGCTGGTGGATCGCAGTCTCCAGCTCCGCTTGTTGTGATTGGGCCTAGGCTACTGCCTGAGTCTTCTGGACAAGGGTGTGCTAGGCAACCACAAGCTGTCGGGTGGTGGCTTGAGCACGATTTCTAATTTCTTGGGCGACACCATGAAGGAGATACTCCAAGGCTGTGGGGGTCAAATGATCGAGGGCCAGCTGAATTTCGGCGCCTTCCAGGAGCTGCGTTCCGACTAGGGTGTTGGTAGGGATGTTCCAGAGTTGACCTATTGTCCCGACCTGTGTCAAACTGTTATTGACTGGCAGAGGTGGTGCTTGGACTTCCTGGGTCAGATGTGGCTGCATGTTGATTTTGAAGGCATGGAGGTCTTCTAGAGAGAGGTAACCCCAACCTTCCACTGAGCCATGATAAGTGCCCATTTATCCTCTATCGCCAGAGTGACCGCATTTGTGATTTGCTCCAAATCTCCCCTTGTTAATGTGACCGTCGCGTCATAGTGATCGCACTGAGCTTGTTGCTTCGTCCTTTTCAGGGGACCTGATGCCGATGGCCCTGTTCGCTTAGTACTAGGAAGAGGAGCGGAAGTGGTAGTAGCTGCCGGGTTTGGGGCTGTGTCGGACTGCTGTAGTGGTTTATCTTTAGACCCGGCTGTAACTACTGCTGGATTACTGGAGAGACCTTTTGTCCAATCGGGGGGCCATAGGGAAATTAGTAGATCAATTTCCTCATCTGGTACCATATACAGTAGCTCTATCCAGGCTGGACTAGCAAGACTGTGAATCCGGACTTGATTCATAGTGATTTGAAATGCTACAATATGCTTGTATTTGTCGTATATTGTAGGGGATAATCAGGGTCGGGAATTTATGGCAGTGGCGGCACTGCTCTGGAAGAGGACCCAAAATACCTTATTATCCTCAATGCGTTGTTTATCCTTAGAGTCCCATAGGTGGGCATACCAAGCGCCTTCGCACATCCCAGCAGAGAGCTCGGGAACTACCGACTCTTCTGGTTTGTCCCAGGTGACCAGTGCAATGAGGAATAACAACCATGAATAGAAGAAAGGAGTCCCATGCTCTTGATACTCGTGGACATTAGCGAGAAATTCTTCACATAAGTATCGAGCCTAATTAAAAAACACACCTTTTGCACACTGTTTGGCTAGCTGGATGACATAAGCAGGGACAGTCGCTACCTGGCACCTTCGCATGAGTTTGCAGGCTAACAGGCGAGTGCCCATTTGTGTAGCAGGATCGTTGATGGTTTGGATTACAAACCCTCGCTGATTTCGCTGGACCACATAGGTCTTCCAGACATATGACGCGGTAGCAGCTTCATACTTCTTTCCAACTTCTGCGAGCGGATGCGGCCCTTGCATCGGAAGTCCCGTAATTTTGTTGATCAACTCAGCATCAATAGGGACCCTGTCACGAATCCATAAGCTGTCACTGTGAATGAGGGCTAGTAGCTGGCATGCTAGCCGATCCGTGATGTTGTAGCAGCCAAAGTAGGGCATTCGGAGCAAATTCAAAAGTTCAGATCCCGCCAAGCCGCAGACCCAGCGTTGAGGGACCACCGTGATTCCATCATCTGTATGGATTGTCTCAAAATATAACGCAGGGACTAATTCGAGGAAGGTGTCCTGGTCCACCAGATTATGATCATCAAACTTGACTTCATGGAGGCGTCCATAGGGATCACCGATGATGGGGACTTCGCCGGGGGTTAGGGGAGTTTGGAGGTAAGTGATCAGGCCATCCAAATTTTTTGGTATCTACATAGATGGTCTCCGCGGGCGGACAAAGGGGGGTAACCAATTAATCGGGTTAGCCAACAGCGCCCCCTCCTGGGCATCTTGTGCGGTAGGCGGAGGCCTGGGACGTCTTGGGGAATTTTGGGGCCTCTTTGCCGCCTGTGGGTTAGTCTTTGAACTTTGAGCTTTTTCCTTGCCTTTCCTTGTGGTCCGCGGGGAGTGTTGAGATTGCAACAAGATGAGGAGCTTAGTGGAAAGAAGTCGCCTTCACTAAGTGGGCCCGCAGGCTATTTTTGGCGCAAAGTCTATTTTTAGACATATGGATCATGTTCTATGAGTTGCAGGATGCTATTTGTGGATGGTTGGTCAAGTCGGAAGAAATAGATGGACTTCTATTTTTAGACATACTGGGCGGAATCTATTTTTAGATTGCCAGTCTAAAAATAGATATGTTGAATATTATTAACTCTTAATAATATTTGGACTCTAAACATTATCTTATCCTCTTGGAGCACTTCAGTTTGATGCTTGGATGTGGCACATGCAGCTGACAGAAGGAATTACGCTATTCCTAGGGTTTAGTGGAGCTATTGCATGGTTGACTTCAGTTAGAACTCATGTGACAGAGGTTGGTGGAGTTGATGAGACAGTTAATGGAGTTGTGTTCGGTTTAACTTAGTTGAGCTAGTTGTATCTAGTCTAACTGATTGATACAATTAGTGAGAGTGGTGTGAATTAATTATTAATTAATTCACTAATTATAAACTCATAAATCAACTAAAGAATACATCAGTTAACTGCAGTGCATGGAAAGTTTCAGTGGAGACCAGTGAAGAGGTAGGTGAAAGAGAAAGTGTGACTATCAGTTGTGACTATACTGGTGCATGAGATTTACACACACATTGATGGAGAAGCCAATGAGGATTGCGCAGTACATACTGGTGGGATTTGAACCTTGATCTCATGATTATCCATATTGGATTGCACAGTAGAGGCTGGCTAACAGGTGGAGCAGATTGGAGCAAGTGTCTTGTATGATCTGAGCTTGTGTAGTGTGTAACAATTGGAGATAGTGCTGAGAGCTTGTGAGGAGTTTGTACTATGATTGTTACATGATCTCTATCATTATAATATATAGATAGTTGGGGGTTTTCAGCTTTAAGCTTTCCCATAAATACTATGTTTATATGTGTGATTGTTTATGGTTTTAATGTGCGCATGCGATTGTTTATATTTCCACAATTAATGATCAATAGTAGAAGAGGTTATGTATTATGCATGAAGCTCAAATAGTGTGTGATCAAGATAATCTCGGTGAATAATTTAACAATTATTCAAATTTCTACATGGTATCAGAGCGATATTGATCATTGGAGCAATTGCAAAACATTGAAGCGGTTGAGTTTTGTGCTGGTGGAATTCGAATTTGCAGCAGTGTTTTTCTTGGTGTCGAAGTTGAGATGTCTTTCAACGGATTGCGATTGGAGTATGCCCTTGAGGGTAGCTCGAATTATATTGCATGGAAGGACAGGATGGAGGCAATGCTGGATGAAAATGGGTTGAAGGAGTTCATAGATGCTGAAGTCCCAAAGCCTACTTCTAGCGATGCTGCCGTAATTGAGGCTTGGCAAAAGAAGACAGCAAAGTGTCGAAGGATTCTGTTGGAGGGTGTGAAGGATCACATAGTGTCCAGCCTGCATGGTAAGGCTTCTCCATTCTTGATGTGGAAAGCCTTGACAGATTTATTCCAAAGCAAGAGCGACCAGAGGAAGTTGGCGCTCAAGGATAAACTCAGAAACATAAAGATGGAGAAAGGCAACAGTATGCCCAAGTACCTCACGAAGTTCGCCCAATGCAGGGATGAGCTAGGAAGTGTGGGGGTGACTGTAGATGATGAGGACTTAGTGAGCTTGGCTCTCCTTGGGCTTCCGAAGAGTTGGCATTCCTATCAGGACTCTGTCAATGGTCGGGAGAAATTGCCAGTATGGGAGCGACTTTGGTCGGATCTTGTGCAAGAGGAGATAAGGCAGAGTACCAGGGATGGATTGTCATCAAAAAAATATGATGAAGAGAATTGCGCTTTGGCTGCCAAAGCAAAGAAGGGGAAGAGCAAGAAAGCTTCTCATTCTGGTGCGAAAGGCAAGAAGCAGGACATGTCCAAGGTGAAGTGCTTTCACTGTCACCAACACGGACATTATGCCACAAATTGTTTGCAGAAGAAGAAAAATAAGCAGGCTGCTGGATCTACAGCTAGAGAGCCCTTAGCCTCACAGTTTGAGCTGGATTTTTCGCTGATCGCATGCTTGGTCTCAAGTGTGGCGGGATCAGTGTGGTTTCTGGACAGTGGTGCGTCTTTTCACATGACAGGAGATTGAGATTTGTTTACTGATCTGGATGAGAAAGATCTTGGAGTGCACATCGAGATGGGCGATGATGGTAGATACAGTGCGATCGGTATCGGTACCATTTCCTTTGAGAGGGAGTCTGGTAAACCCTTCGTATTGAAGGAAGTGATGCATGTGCCAGGATTGAAGAAGAATCTTATCTCTGTGGCGATGTTAGAAGAAAAGGGATATGATGTTGTCTTTAGCGAGGGAAAGGCTTTCCTACGCAGTAAGGCAACTGGTGAGACTCAGAGGATAGGGGTTCGAGTTAAGAACCTTTATCAATTGCAGGTAGATGGCTGCGCAGCAATGGTTGGAAAGGCAGTAGGAGTGGTGAGCCGGGATGATGGCGAGTTGTGGCACCAGAGATTGGGCCACCTTCACCATGGAGCTTTGAAGATACTGCAGCAGATTTCTACTGGGCTTCCTAAAGGCACTCTTGCGCAGTCAGATCAGTGCAAGGGGTGTACCTTGGAAAAATTTGTGAAAGCCACCTTTCACGAGAAGGATAGTCGCGCCACGACGATCCTTGAGAGAATTCACACAGACGTGTGTGGACCTTTCTCAGTAGCTTCGACAGCAAAGCACGGGTATTATGTGATATTTGTTGATGATTTTTCTCGTAAGTGCTGGATCTTCTTCATGCAGAAGAAGAGCGAGACATACTCAAAGTTCTGTGAGTTCAAGGCACTGGTTGAGAAAGAATCGGGGAAGCAGGTGAAGGCTCTTAGGAGCGACAATGGTGTTGAATTCATCTCTGGCGATTTCAAATACTTTTGCAGCGCAGAAGGAATTCGAAGAGAGCTCATAGCACCTCATAACCCACAGCAGAACGGGGTTGCTGAGCAGAAGAACATAACGATCGTGGGTGCTGCATGGGCGATGTTGCATGATCAGGGCCTACCCATTCACTTGTGGGAAGAGGCATGCAATACTGCAGTATATGTGAAGAACCGTTGTCCTCACAGGATACTTGGCATGAGTACACCCGAGGAGGCATTTTCTGGTAAGAGGCCTGATATTTCCCATTTGAGGATTTTTGGTTCACCTGTTTACATTCATGTGATGAAGGATGCCAGGAAGAAGCTGGAGCCGACCGCAGAGGTTGGGATATTTTTGGGGTACACTGATACGCCCCACAACTATCATGTGTATTTTCCAGACAGTCGCAAGACTGTTGTGCGACGGGATATCAAATTTCAGGAGGAGAAATCCATGAAGTGTTCGCTTGAGAGGGAGCTACACTTGCATGCAGAGGAGGAGCTATTAGTTCCTAAGGATGAGCCTCGGGATGTGGATCAGCCACAAGAGGAGGTTCATGGAGTGGAAGAGACCACTCAGGCAGCGCCAACCATCAGAGGGCGGAAGCGCACTACAGAAGCTGAGCGACTGGCTCAAGATGCAGAGAAGGTTGTAGGAGCACCTACATCACAGCGCAGATAGAGACAGTCACCTGACCGGTATACTGGATACATGGCTCTTGTGAGCAAGTGTATTGTGACAGAGCCATCCTCTTTCGAGGAAGCTGTGGAGGACCCCTCATGGGTAGATGCCATGGTGGAAGAGTATGATTCAATTGTCAGAAACAGTGCATGGGAGATTGTCCCAAGGCCGGAGGGGAAATCAGTGGTAGGTTCGAGATGGATCTACAAAGTGAAGCAGGCAGCTGACGGGAGTGTGGAGAAGTACAAGGCAAGATTTGTTGCCCGAGGCTTTTCACAGATAGAGGGGATCGATTATGAGGAGACCTTTACACCTGTCGCAAGGTATTCTTCCATACGGACGATTCTTGCTCTCTCAGCGCAGATGGGGTGGCACATTCATCAGATGGATGTGAAGACTGCGTTCCTCAATGGAGTCATTGAGGAGGAGGTGTACATAGAGCAACCCGAAGGTTTCGAGATCTTCAGCAGCGAGTCGCATGTGTGCAGGCTCAAGAGAGCGCTGTATGGGTTGAAACAAGCACCTCATGCTTGGTACACACGGATAGACAGTTATTTCACCGAACTTGGATTCTTCAAGAGTGAGGCGGATCCTAACCTGTACCAGATTGTGGTGGAGGGTAAGTTGCTGATCATTGTACTTTATGTAGATGATTTGATTTTGACAGGTGATGAGATGTTGATAGTCTCATGCAAGGAGGATCTTGCAAAAGAGTTTGAGATGAAGGACTTGGGCCTCCTTCATTATTTCCTGGGATTGGAAATTTGGCAGCGCAGTGGTGGACTGTTTGTTTCTTAGGGTAAGTATGCCCAAGAGATACTGGAGAAGTTCAACATGCATGGCTGCAAGCCTGTTGATACTCCTCTTCCTGGTGGTTGGAGGAAGGAGGATGCTACTTCAGCGGAGGTAGTGGATGCCACTGTTTATCGACAGTTGGTGGGGTCGCTTATGTATTTGGTCAATACACGACCCGATATATGCTATGCAGTTAACCAGCTTTCACAAGCTATGGTTAAGCCTACCAAGCTCTTCTGGAAGGTAGGCAAGCATGTATTGCGTTATCTCAGAGGCACATCGGGATATGGATTGTGGTACAGACAGTCGGATGAGGTGAAGCTGTGTGGCTTCACGGATGCAGATTGGGTAGGGAGCCCAACGGACAGAAAGAGCACATCTGGAGGGATTTTCAGTATCGGGTCGACAACAGTTTCTTGGTACAGCAGGAAGCAGAGATCCATGGCACTCAGTTCAGCGGAGGCCGAGTATATGGCAGCGAGTTTGGCTGCATGCGAGGCTATATGGATGAGGAAGATCCTGGTCGGGTTGTTCGGTTCACACTTAGATCCTACTGTGATATATTGTGATAATCAGAGTTGCATCAAACTCTCGGTTAATCTAGTATTTCATGATAGATCTAAACACATTGACATACGGTATCATCATATCAGAGATTGTGCGGTGAGGAATCATATTCACTCATACATTCTCTGATGATGCAGATAATTATTTTGTGGCTGCAGAAAATTGAATACAAGAGGCAGGATGAGTTTGTGGTGGAGGTCAGGAGAGATGTTGAGGATGCATAAGATTAGAAGACTCAGATGAAAGAAGTAAGCACTATAAATCTGGGCCCGCAGAACATTTTTTGTGCAAAGCCATTTTGACCATGTCTATTTTCCCAGACTACCTGCGATCCTGTTCTATATGAAGTTTCAGAGGATGGTATTTGTGAATTAGGCAGGCCAAGTCGAAAATAAGATGAGGACTTCTGTTTTAGACATGCGGGGCGAATTTATTTTTAGATTTCCGGTCTAAAAATAGATGTATCTGAATATTATTGTCTGTATGTTGGACTCTAAACATTATCTTATCCTCTTGGAGCACTTCAGTTTGATGCCTGGATGTGGCACATGCAGCTGACAGAAGGAATTACGCTATTCCTAGGGTTTAGTGGAGCTATTGCATGGTTGACTTCAGTTGGAACTCATGTGACAGAGTTTGGTGGAGTTGATGAGACAATTAATGGAGTTGTGTTCGGTTTAACTTAGTTGAGCTAGTTGTATCTAGTCTAAATGATTGATACAATTAGTGAGAGTTGTGTGAATTAATTATTAATTAATTCACTAATTATTAAATCATAAATCAACTAAAGAATACATCAGTTAACTGCAGTGCATGGACAGTTTCAGTGGAGACCAATGGAGAGTTAGGTGAAAGAGCAATGTGACTATCAGTTGTGACTATACTGGTGCATAAGATGTGCACACACATTGATGGAGAAGCCAATGAGGATTGCGTAGTACATACTGGTGGGATTCAAACTTGGATCTCATGATTATCCATATTGGATTGCGCAGTAGAGGCTGGCTAACAGGTGGAGCAGATTGGAGCAAGTGTTTTGTATGATCTGAGCTTGTGTAGTGTGTAACAATTGGAGATAGTGCTGAGAGCTTGTGAGGAGTTTGTACTATAATTGTTACATGATATCTATCATTATAATATAAAAATATTTGGGGGTTTTCAGCTTTAAGCTTTCCCATAAATCCTGTGTTTATATGTGTGATTGTTTATGGTTTTAACATGCGCATGCGATTGTTTATAATTCCGCAAATTGATGATCAATAGTAGAAGAGGTTATGTATTATGCATGAAGCTCAAATAGTGTGTGATCAGGATAATCTTGGTGAATAATTCAACAGTTATTCAAATTTCTACAGGGGGGGGGAACTTCTTCTAGCTCAAGCTCATCTTCCAGAACTTCCTCAACCTCATGTTCCGCCAGAGTGGAGGGTTTAGCAGTGGTAGTTGGCATCCTTGCACGAAAGATGAATCCAGGTTCTGGTTGATTACTTCCTAACAGAGAGGGTTGCTTAGTCATGAGAGGGTTGCTATGATTGCAACAAATTTCATTGCTGGGTTGCTTCCGTGAGATGCTTAAAGTAGGTCGCTTACCTTCGTGAGGCCAACCCCCTTTTAAGGAATGGCCGTTGGGTAATAGGGGGGGATATTTGACGCAGGGTGGGTTTCCCCAGGAATGGTAAAATCCCCCCGTAACTTGATCGGCCAGTGGCTTAGGATCCACTCTTTTCAACGGTAACTTCTGCTTTTTACCTGAGGTTATACTTCCAACGGCTAGCTGTCTTTTCTCCCAAAACTTAGGTGTATTAGTTACGCTAGTGTTATTTCTTGGTGAAAGTTGTCCGCCTTCCCCCAACACAGGCTTGCTCCCTAAGGAGCTCTTAGTCCAAGGCCACAAGACCTTCTGTACTTATCCTATTAAGGCTTTAAGGGGGGTTGATGCTGGGGCCAACTGTTTGTCCCTTAGTCGTGCCACCGTTGTAGAGGCGGTCTGGCGCATAGGACCATTATCTGTGGAAGATGCACGTGATGTCGGGAACTCGAGTCTTGTGCATGGATCATTCGAACCCTTTCTTATGATAGGTATGCTGCAGATGTTCAGGCCTATCCCTTCTTCAGTCCTTCCCTTAGGGGTCTTAAAGAGGGGTTCCTTTATGATACGAAGACGTCGTAGTGTGGAAGCTTCCCCTAACCGGTTCTGCCATGCTTCTAGCTCCTAATTGTGATCCTCAGTATCTTCCTTGTAGCCTAATACATCGTCCTGGGGCAAGCTGCCCTCGTCTTGAACTGCCAGCTTGTAGATATATTCCCCCTTCATTGGTGTAGGCTCTGTATATCTTTTAACTTGTGTCCCTTTGCTGCCTATTATCAAGTTTTCCAGTAAAGTCTGCATAGCCCGCAGTGCCTGAGGGTTGCGCAGGAACCTTATGCATATTTGTAAGAAAGTTTTAATATCCTCCGCCGGTTCCATATCTCCTTGGTGCGTGGCTGGCAAACACTTAGCCTCAAAGAGGTCCCTTCGTGCTTTTATAAATGTTTCCTTGATTTTTCCCAAGTCTAATCCTTCTTTTTTGTCAACTGTCATGCGGATTAGTGAGTCAGCTTCATCCTTTTCCTTAGCTTCCCCAGTCGCTAATCCACTACGTGTTATTATATTGACTTTCACCTCCTGACCTTGGGTCTTGCGCTTCTTCTGCGCAGAAAAAAAACTGCTTCTCCTGTATCCTGGTTTTTAGGGCTAGGCAGTCTTCCAGTGCACGGTTCCACTATCTACAATACTTGCAGGATTGTCGTAGGCAATCTCTTGAAAAATTTCCTGCATTCCCACAGTTATAACAGACCAGATGGCCTCTACTCCAACCTGTGCTTCCACTTTGGCTTTTATCCCTCTTTTCATGGGGGAAGTCATCCTTACCCGAGGGGGTTCTTGGTGACATAGGGTCGTCTTTCCTGTTCTCTCATTTGGTACAGCTCTGCTTTTCATGGCCAATTGATCAGCAACATCGGTACCAACATTTTTCTGGTGCAAAAATGGGGGTGCCTTGCGATCTGGCTGCGCAGCTTTCCTCGCACTAGCGCAGAGGCCCCTTTGAGCTCCATTGTTCCGGGCTATATGCTCCCGGTGCTGCTGTGTGACTTTGTTCCATACCAGTCCCTCTTTTGTTTCCCTATTGCAGATCCTGGATTTCCTGGTGCATTGCTTCTACTTGTTCCTGGATCTGTTGTACCACTAGCGTAGCGTCCTCAAAAGGTGTAGCTTCCAATATCATAGCGGCCTCCAAGGCCTTGTCTTGTGAACTAAAAGTTTGGCGATTCATGGGTATACGCAGGTGAGGGAGAAGCATGGCAATAAACCACTCCGTATGCTGTCTATCATCATACTCGAACCCTCCTTCCCTAATTGCCTTCTTTAACCGTTGATCCACCTCCCATACTGACTCCGACGTACCTTGTTTGAAGTCTTTTACGTCTGTTACTAGCTGGGAATAAGATTTCAGTTTTCGAAATTGTTGCTCTAGAGCACCCTTAATATCTTTAATGGAGGCGGTTCCATGCCGAGCAATGTATCGCATATACCAGTCTAGAGCTCTGTCTTGGAATGCAAATGACAGCTGCGCCCTCTTTATCGTGTCATTTTCCACGTTCTGCGCAGTCCAGACAGAGTCCGCGACGAACCAAAATCGGTCCATGTCCTCATCTCCAACCCCCTTGAAGGTGGGTAGTTCCAAGTGCACCGTCATGGTTCCTCAGGAGTTCCTTTCCAGTCTGCCAATACCCAACTCCTTTCTCAACTCCCTTCCGGTCCCGGCAACGGAACCATTTGTTGGCTTGAGGGGTCTTGACCCAGGTTCGGTGCGTAAGGTTTGCCAAAAAACCCCTATAATACTGGCCCTTTCGGCAGTGACCCGCTTGTGCAGGTCACAGTCTCACCCGAAGTAGTATGGGTGGGTGCTGGAACCAGGTTTCCTCACCCTGAGAAAGGAAGGGTAAGACAAGCAGGGCTGCGTTCTGTTCAGATTACCTTGTCTCTGCGCAGGGTTAAAAATGTTTCCAATTGCATCAACGTGCACTAGATCTACAATTATACGTTTTTCATAACATCAACACAACGTTACATAACCAGAATAGAACAGATCTAGATCCAATTCAATACACAGACTTTCACAACATGATATAACCAGAGCGGAATAGATCCAATCATTCAATATACAAACCTTCGCAGCGCAAAGAAAAAAAATGCATAACACAGTAATTACCAACAATTTATTCAATAGTACTCATAGATTCAGATCTAATAATCCTGCGTATTCATTCATTCATCAAAATTTCCTTTCAATTCCCTTCCCAACCTGTGCACACAGCAGCAGGGTCCGCACACAATTGGAATAGGATCTCCGTGCACACAACCAGTAGGAGTCCGTTCCCTAAAAACCCAAACAAATCTCTTACACAATAGATCGCATCAATAGCTCATCAAATCCTAACTCTTACAATCGGAAATGCCTCTCTATTTATAACAATCTAGCTTTAACCTTCCTATGGTCCACAAACCATGGTTTTCAGACCCCTAGTTTACCCTTTGACCCATTACAATGCATTCGGGGCTTTGAACCGCCCCAAAACCCCTGCGTTATACTAAATATAATAAAAAATAACCAAAATGGATCAGTTTCATAGCTTGTTAGGAGACCCCGTTCCAACAAGTCTCATCATGAGCTTGTTTACCATGTTCATAGGGAAATAGTTAAACTGACATTACCAATACTGCCTACCAAAACAAGGTAATGACTTGAGATTATATCAAGAGGACAAGGGGTCTCATCAAGATCTAGCTTGATCAGTTTAATTACAACTAGTGAATGGAATTGTCATTATTTGGTTACCAAGCCAAGATAATGGCTTTTAAGTAAATAAAAATAAAATACAAAAAAGAAAAGCAGTTTAAAAAAAAAAGATCAAGTGAATAATGCTGGAATTTATTTTTTAAAATTGTAAGAAACACTGGATGGGACAATGAATCATTGCTAGGTAAAAGGTAACCCGACCAATAGCTTAAATTGCCTATTGGATAAAAGGCTCTACCTGTGATAAAAGAGTAAATATTTATAAATTTGATCTGTAAGATCCACCTGCTTTATCTTTTTGAACTGAGTAAAGACTAGTATAGATTCTCATACTTATATTTTTAAAAGAGGAATTCTTATGAATTTTAATTAAGAGAAATTTCGTTGCTTAGTAAGATATTATTTGTTTACTCATTCCTGCAACTATTTTTATTTCAATTTTTTTTTTTAGAAATTTCAAAAAGTTATTCAGAGATAGCTGGTTCTCCCAAGTGAATTGCCAATTTTTGTGCTATACAACAACCCCCATTTATTTTATATGGGGACCCTTTAAAAAATAATTAGGAAATTCATTTCATTTATTTTTTAGATTAAGTCAAAAAACTTTAGGAAATAAATTTTCTTTTGCTTTTCCGCTTTCATTCCTTAGTTGAAAGTAAAACCTTTTATGAAAGAGATAGATATATTTGATGATTTCTTTCAAGACATTGAAAATTTTTCAGATGTACTTAATTTTGCATCCAGTCAACTCAATCAAGATGACTTGGAAGCCTTCCAAGCATACAAAAGTAAGAGACTGGAAAGGATTCCTCTAGATTTATTGACTATTGAAGATGTCGACAGACCTACTCCAAGTATTAGCTTGGATAATGAAGTGAAATACATGTGTGAAGATGAGTTAGGACACTCAGAACATCAATCTTAGAAGTCATATCATTCTGAAAATGAATCCGAAAACAGAAAGGAAAACCCAGAAAAGATAATTGATCAAGTAATCTAAGAGATTGAGATGCAGGAGAAAGGAGGAAGTAATGGAACATAGTCAACTTCCCAAGAAGTTCAGCACAATCAAGATACACTTGATCAGTCAGAAAAGTCCCAACCAAAGAATTTGAATATTGCATGGAATGAGTTTTCTAAAGCAATAAATACTTCTAAAAAAATCCCAATATTGATCAAGTTGCCAGTTTTCAGACACTTGAAAATTTTCAGAGGTTAGTGGAAATTGTTGCTCCACTACAACAATTTTAAGAAACTCATGATCGAGAGATCATCCTGGCTTATCCCACATAACAGATAGTATTACAAGTTGAGGAAATTCCTTTGCTGGATTTCTTCTATAGTCCTAGTCATAAGGCTGTAGTCAAGAAAAGCAAAAGGAGAAGAACTTATGATACAATCACAGATCCTACAAATGAATCTGTTGATGTTTTATGGAAGGATCCTCTAGCTGATCCTACTGAACATTTAACCAAACTATCACAGTTTGCAGGGGCAGATGATACTACCACTATTGATAAATCTACTGAGGTTAAAATGTTACTGAATCATAGAGAAGACATAATACAAGAATTAGAAAGACTATTAAATCAATAAAATTCTAACTCCAACAAGCAAATGGAATTGAAAATTGCCCAATTTCAAAAGGATTTCGAAAGTCTTAATTTACAACATCAAGTACAACTCACTGAGAAGCAAGCACAACTGGAAGCAGCAATGAAAAAATTACAAAGCCAGCTACAGTTAGAGCAGTTCATAAAGGAAGCACTGGATGTGAATGCTAAGTTAAAGCAACAAGAGGAAGCGTTTTGCCAACAAGCTTCTATCACTAGCTCTTATTGTGACTCAAGTGAAATATTGATCCAACAGGTAGCTGTCCAAAAACTTTAATGTGAGAAGATCGAAAAGAAAATTAATGAACACATTCAATGGCAAGCATCAGACTCAGGCAAGGAAGCTGGTCTACCCCAGATAGAAAAATCCCACAAGCAGATCTTATTTAAGGATTGGGAAGCACAGATAAAGTAGTAGCAAAAGCATCAAGATTGACAAAGGAAATGAATGAATCTGTATGTGAAAAACTGTTGAAAGCTGAACTTATTAAAGAGTGCACGTCTGAAGTGCTCTCATAAATCAAACAACTGGAAACACAGTGGAAAAAAAAGGTAGAAATGCAGGATGAAACAATTAAAAAAGTAAATAAGTTTGATCAAGAAAATTATTGGAATTTTCTAATCAAACCTTATCATCAGTACGAGACCCTGCAGTCTTTAACAGATTCAACAAAAAGATCGCAGTCAACACTCTCAAATGTGGTATTCAAGGGACAGGTCAGATCAAATATTTCACAACCAACTCAGCTCAAGCCCATGCTAGATATTTTTCAACTTCGGGATCAAATTCAAAAGAAAGATCGGAATTCATAAGTCATATTGTTACTTTATTTTCCTAGATTGTAGTTAAAGTTAATCTTACGTGGATGGTTGTTTGAAACCTCCTCTATTTTTGTGTAATAATATATTATTAAAACATAGTTAGTTTAGTATTTAAACCCCTCTCGTGCATTTAGAGAAGGGTCCAAAAATTTGTCAAAAAAATTCTCAAAGAATGCACTATTGTACGTTTGTGAATGCTTTCATGAATTAATGGAACACATTCTGTTATCTTTTGACATTTGAAGTTGTTTAACTGATGTTTCACTATTGTACTCTTTAAATTTCTTTAAAGTGAAGAGGAGAAGATATCCACTGTCAGTTTACATGAGTAGAACTTCGTACATATGGTACTTCTATTCACTTGTATTAAGTCTTACTTTCTAGATTGACAATCATATTTTTATTGCATTATATATTTGAAACGTTATTATAGGTGAATGTTACAGACACTTTTGTACTAATGTTTGTCTGTGATTTCTTATCTTATATATAATCACACAAATGAATGCGATATATTTTTTCACAATTCTTCTAATCAAACTATTTTGTTAGAAGGATCATCTTACATAATTTTCATCTCTTTCGACGGTTAAATAATCTACAATACTAATAGTTGAAAGATATCTCTTTAGATCGCATAAAGGAAGAAACACCCCGGGTATATAGTAGAATAGATAGTTTAGATAGAAGCATGTGATAGATTAGAATCATTTTCCATTTCATGTTATATAATCAAAACACACCCAAAATCATTCCTTGTTGGGAAACTGGTCCTACTATCCCTAGTCGGAGCCACCACACCAAATGAAAAAGGAGTTGCTTTAAGGTCCGAACCTGGTGGTTTTCCCCCATGTTGTGGCACCGAATTCTGAGGCCTCAACAGAAGGAAAGAACATCAAGTGAGAAGGAGCTCATTTGATCAAGGAGGCCAGAAGAGATGTTGTCCTAAAGTAGGCTGAGTTAGAGGGTTGAGTAAGGGTTGCTAAAGGGAGGGCATGATCATCCACCAAGAGAAAGATAATCATGTGAGGGTTCAAAAGAATGTGTCACATACCTTAATGTGTTTGAGATAGGAAATAATATGGCACATTGTTGGTTTTCTTCTGGCAGATCGAGCTCAAGAGAGGTGT
Source organism: Pinus albicaulis (assembly GCA_034641835.2). Classification (NCBI taxonomy): domain Eukaryota; kingdom Viridiplantae; phylum Streptophyta; class Pinopsida; order Pinales; family Pinaceae; genus Pinus; species Pinus albicaulis. Next base: position 80,866,811 of record CM076572.1, read on the forward strand.
CTCACGAGAATTTGGGCATGTGATTTCAGTGGTGTTTTTGTGTGAAGACTGCATCGAATTTTGAAATAGTAGAGAGGGTTGAGACCCTATCTTGTGGTGGTTACTAGGATGCAAGGTCTATGATAAATACCAACACAAATGGAGGAGGGCATGAAATAGAATATAGGGCCAGAACAGAAGTAGCCATAGGCGTAATATTGACTGAGGTAATCATAGTTTGAGGGTTGATCAGGTGCTCAATGTAAAGCTCAAAAATGGAAGTGCTCAAAATCGATAGGAAACTAAACGACAACGAAGAGCTAATCACCAGGAATCCAATGCAATTCGTTTCATCTCTTGAATCTGAACCTAAGTCATGTTCAGTGATTGCAACATTTTTTCCCTTCTCTTTGGCTTTCACTTTGTTTGGCTTCAGCTCTGGATAAGTTGCCAAAATGGTATTCATCATGGCCATTATTTGAAAAATGTTTACAGTGAGTTTCTCTTTGTCTCTTTTGATATAGATTTTTCTCTTTCCTCTTCATTAAACTTGCCCTTAATTTTACCCTCATACTCAAGGAAATTATCATTTTTCTCATCTACACTCTGTTTCCCTCTTACTTCTAAATGTGTGGCTTGAACGCAAACCTCATCTAATTTTGTGGGATTGAACATGAGAATAGTGTGTCTAAAGTAACTGTGCAAACCCCCAATATACTTTAACAAAGTTTCTTGAGAATAAAAATTAATACCCAAAATAGGAGCTCTTCTCCTAAATTCATGAGTGTAATCTTGCACACTTTGCCCTTCCAATTGTCTAAAATTCTGCCAGTCCATAATGGCTTTTTGCATGTAAGCTAAAGGATAAAATTTCCTTTTAATGGAAACAATAAAACTTGACCAAGACATTGAGATCTTACCGTAATTTTTAATCTCTTGTTAAGTCCTTGCTTCCCACCATACAAGTTACCTAGAAAATATTGAGGAATAAAAAAACAAATACGTTCCTCAATAACACATACAAACACCTCAAGAAACCTATGAACATGAAACAAAAGATCAACAAATTGTTTATAATTCTGAAGATGAAATTATCACAACAAAACTAACATTCAAATTCAAATCAATAAAGAAGTTGGTATCAGAGCACAGATAAATATGGGAAGCAAGCCTATAATTAGAGAAAAGGTTAAATCCTTGCTTCCCAACTTTTTTTTTTATATTCAGTTAAGTTTGAGTAAGGATAATTAGCTATTGGTGGGAAGCAAGGAAACTCAAATCAATAAAAAAGTAACTATGATAAATATTGATAAATACCACCTTGATATTTAGTTTTTTAAACTTAACTAAATATTGATAAATACCACCTTGATATTTAGTTTTTAAACTTAATTAAATATTGATACTTTCTATGTATTTGTTTACATAGAAAGTTAATGTTATTGATGAATGTATTTTTTTACATACCTTTGCATAGTTGGGTGGAGGAGGGGGCCAACCTCACGGACCAGCCCCCTCGCAATAAAACCTCACCACAGGACCATTTTCCATAACCACGGAGCGGATTTTACAGTTAAGTGCAGGATTAAAGTTAATGTGTGTTTATTTAAACCCATAATCATTGTTAAGCGCTAATCCTTTTTTTAATGCAGAATTTGTTAAAACGCGCTTAATGCACCTAAACCACATTTAACTCCCACTTAAATTAATTAAAATTCAGTTTAATATGGCAGTTAAAATGGCGAAGCCCCCAAATTCGGCGCTATCCCCAAATTTAGTGGCCCTAACTGGAGTTTCTCCAGTTTTAGTGGGGTTTTCTAGGCCCGAATTGAGGAGGCCATAACTTTTGATATATGTTTCATACTTTGACCCATACCTTGGTCCACTAGAGGGGGTTCTGATTGGACTATTTGACCATATAATAAAATTTCATTCGACCATTAAAATATGAAATTCGACCTTAGGAGATAATAAAAAAAATTCCACCTTAACCCAACTTTCCAACAAATCCTGCAGTGACACTTGTCACAGTGTGATTAGGAAAAAATGACAAAATATTCCAATAATATCCTTTTTTTGCTGATTTGGCTGCCATGTCACCATTCTGTCATTTCTGCAAATGTTTTAGTTGTTTAGGAAAACGAACATCAGGCTCTATCTTCCTCATACGGAGTTGGTTTTCAATGAAACGAATTGCGTCGGATTCCTGGCGACAAGCTCTTCACCATCGTTCAGTTTAAAATCAATTTTGAGAACTTACATTTTGAAATTTACACTGAGCACTTGATCATTACTAGTTGGTGATACGTGTGGATTATTGTCTCTTGTCCCATTAGATAGTGTTTCCACTTATTCACATCTTTAACCAGGGCATAAATCTCCTTGTCGTGGGTAGAGTAGTTAAGAAATACCCCATGTAATACTTTAGAATGGTAGCATACAATACTTCTTCCCTAAATCAAGACACACTTTCATAACATACCCACTTGCATCTATCTCCATTTTAAAAGGCTACTGCAAGTTCGGTAATGTCAGACTAGTGCTTGATTGATCTTCTTCTTTAAATCCTCGAAGGACCTCTACCGACCCCTTCCCCACTAGAAATTCTTACCACTTGTTGTTATGGTATGGAGTGGTGTTGCTACTATTGAAAATGAGTCTATGAATTTCCTCAGGTATTGTGCTACCCAAACGAAAATCCTAACCTTAGAAACATTAGTAGGAACTAGCCATTTAATGATGGCTTCCATCTTAGTAGGATCTATTTTCAACTCTCCTTCACCTATCACATACCCTAGATACACCAAATACTACCACAAAAACTCACACTTATTGAGATTTGTTTGTATATGGTGCTTCTTTAATGTCTCCAGAACCTGTGTCAAATGTGATATATGTTTATCCTAGGTAGCAATGTATACTAATATATCATCAAAATAAACAATAAAAAATGAATCTATAAAAGGTCACAGTATATCATTCAACAACCTCATAAAAATAGTTGGTGCATTGCAAAGGCCAAATGGCATGACTAATCACTCATACAAAGCTTACTTGGTTTTGAAGGCAATCTTCTAGGTATATTCTTCTCTAACTTGAACTTGTTGATATCCAGACTTAAAGTCAATCTTAGTGAAGTATTTCTCTTGCTGCAATTGATCCAACATATCATCTATTATGGGTATGGGGTACCTATTCTTGAGCATATTTTAATTCAATGCCATGTAATCTATACACATTCGTCAAGTCCCATCCTTCTTTGGCACAATGATGATGGGTGATCCACATGGTGATGATCTTGGTCATATTCCACCCTGTTCTAGTAGTTGCTACAAATTTTTCTTCCCCTCACTTGCTCCTATGACAAACACCTGATAGACTGGCTATAAAACCCAATGTTGGTAATGGGGATTTCGGTAATAACTGGATCTCATGCTCCACTTCCATCTTGGGTAGTATCCATTTAGTCTCCTGGAACACATCCCTATATGCCTATAATAACTCTTCTAGTTACTACTATTTCTCATTACAAACCTCTGGGGATGCCTTTGCTCCGATTGAATCTTATACATACTGATTTTCTCTTAAAAACAATAAAACATACTTCTTGCTAAAATTGATTAGTTTCCTGGCTTGGATGACACTTACCAACGAAATTTTCGACTTTCCTTTGTGAAAATTGATGGTGAAAGATTTTCCATCCTTAATAAGGATGTACTGGTTGGATCTATGCATGAAGATCACATCCCATATATACATATAGATGCTTCCAAACACCACTCAACATACATCAAGGGGAACTACATCAAGTTATACTTCATCAAAAAAATTAGCATTGATGGCAAATTTGATTTTGCACATTTTTGTTACCTTTATTTATGCACCCTTATTTACCCATCCTAGTGGATATGGGCTTAAATGAACACAAAATTCCAATACTAGTTTATTGGCCACCTCTATTGGAATGATATTTCCCTGTGATCACGAGTCGAATAACACATCAATCTTGGTATTTTTAACTTGAAGCTTTATATGGAAGAACCTGATCTTTTCATCCTCTTCCTATTGCTAAAGGCTACTTAGTTTCACCTCCTTCTGCACTGATGTACAGGTGATATTCTCATCCACATTTGACCAAATTTCAACCTGGTTTCTTGAATCAGTAGCCATGATATTCTTCTTCTTATTATCTTTATTTTTGTTCTTCAAGTTAAGCTTTGGATGCAACTTCCAACGCTTCTCCTTTGTGTGACTTTCAATGTTACAGTGGTTGAAGTGGTTGCTAAGATATTTTCATTATTGTACTGTGGTTGCTATATTTTTTTATCTTTTATCCCTTTCCACTTCTTCTTCCCCTACCTTAGATTCGTCATAGTACTCCTTTTGCTTTGATCCACTTTATTTCCATTTCTTTAGGCCTATGTTCTCCAGTTATTATGCGTGTGCACAATCCTCGCCCACCATTCTGGGCTTGAACAACATCACATGCTTTCGTAGATGGTTGTGTTGACCCCCTATGTACTTGAGGAGTACATCCAGGTTCTTTGGGGAGATACCCACCATTATGGCCATCTTTCTAAATTTATTGGTGTACTCTTGTACAATCTTCCCTTGTTTTTGTCTGAAGTATTTCCACTAGATCCACTAGTCCTTTACATACCTAATATTGTAAAATTGTGACTTTATGAGGGTTTAAAATTCCTCCCACTTAGTCACTAGAGGATCTCCCTCCAACCTCAAGATCTCTATGTGGCTTTCCCACTAGGTCAAGGCATGACCCTCTAATTTTATCCGTGAAAATGGAATATTTTGTGTAGAAATTATACAAACATATGTATATCAATGGATTCAATCCGATCAAGCAATGTACTAAATCTAGAAACTGAATCCTTCTACAAATCAATTGAGAAAAATAAACACGATCGCCAATCACAAAAAGTAAAGAAAGAAGCAAATCAAGCCACATCATAGATATTTTCTCGGGGAAAGATTGCTGCTCAAAACCCCTCTATCTTCTATTGTATATTCACTATGGAATCATGAAATAATTACAATGTACTCTTCTCACAAGAGTCTCTTGCACTCTCACAACTGTCTCACACTGACCCGAACAAAATCGACCAACACTTAGCCAATTTCCTGCCTCTAAGAAGCCTTCCTTGCTTGCACAATTCATGTGGAATGCAATCCCTATTATTTAGGAATTTCAACCTTCCAAAACTGCGCAAGGATCATGGGAAATCCAATGGATGTCTGGCTGCATGCGTTCAACCTACTAATGATACAACTGATAGTTAACATCCCTTTAGCCTTTGTCTCAACTGGGTCTTCACTGGAACTCACATGCATGCAATTATTAATAGTAAATCATCAGTTGCATGGCAGATCACTACATGTGAATTAAATCTGATTTAATTCACTTGATCTCTCACTAGTGCAACAAATAGTTACAACTAGTTCAACCGACTTTAACTCAATTAATTGAGTTAACTGATTTTTCATGCATTAAAATAATGCACTAAATGCAACTCGAACTCCATAACTAATAGAATCACTCTGCATGCCTCACCTACCACCCTCAACTCGAAATTGATGAGCTAATTGAGTTTATCACACTCAGTTAACTATTACAACTGATTATGAGATAAGATTACATTTTATTGTCCAATTTAATTAAGGGAAAATTGAATTACACACACATTTCTTGTTGACTTTTCAACATTATGTTATTCCTATATAAGATGAACATTGAAATAAACATGTAATTGCTACAATCAATGATTTAACATAAGAACATCGATATCACCTTGATACGACTTTGTGTCAACTTTCACTTCCATTTTGAGTAGGTACTATGAATGGTTCATGACACTCGAATTGGGTTGATATTTTTCGTGTTCTTTCTTTGAATCCTTGGTTTCTTCCTATTGTCTTGATCTCCCCTATGATCAGACCTTTGTATTATAACCCCCATCTTCTCTGAATAGCTCGAGCTTATTGGTAGGGCCCCCATGGGGAGATTTAGGTTATGATTTATATATGCAACTTGTTCTTCCAGCCATAAAAACCTCTACTCTATATGATCAAGAGGGTTATTTATAGATTTGTCAACCAAGATCCAAGTTTTATGTCTTTTGAATTAGCCAATATAGATCCCCTGCAAATATCCACAATATACCTAAAGAAACCTGCTTTGATATCAATATGATCTATAAACTACTTAGATATTCCACTGCACAATTTGTCACAACATATCTAATAAATTGTACTTAAAAAATCAAAAATGTATAATATGAGGGTTTATTTCTCTTTAAATCTATGGGTATGGGAATTACTATTTAATGTGTATGCATGCAAATTATAATTATGCAAAAAATAGAGAGCAATGAAATAAAAGCTCACAAACCACTATTGACAGAAGATATATCCTGGGAAACCCTTTCGGGAGAAGACCTAACTGGAAGATGAAGCCACTTTTCTCTCTTTCTTTGAATAAAAAATGATTGTGAGTGCAAATAAGTAAGGCCTATGCCTCGTGGGCTAGTACAATGCACAAATCCTCTCTATTTGCTCTCTCCCTATCCCTCTTGGCTACTTTGCTTGTCTATGGAACAAAGTGCACTCGAAATTAATGGAACCCCTTTTCCTCCTAGTGGCCCGATAATTAGTAATAGGGTTGACGTGGCATCCACTCAAATTATGGTGGTCAAAACAAGAAGGTCAACTTCTAAGCAACATAACTTTTACATATGAACTCTGACTGAAGTGATTCTTGCATCGTTGAAAATATCTTTGTGTGAAGAATAGGAAAAAAGGGTGCTACACTTAATCAACAAATATTTACCGCAAAAAATGTTGTTTTATGCCTCAAACTGCTCCTGAAAGGTTTCGGATCCCAATTTTCCAAATTGAGCATCATTGGTAAAAATGGTCTTGTGAGCTTATTCCTCCACTTTTTCCACTCTAAAAGCATTGATATGGATGAAAACCACTACAGTGATCCAATCTAGATTATATCCACAACTTTATCTTTAGTGTAAGCCTGCTCAAACTTGACATTCTCCTCTAAGGCTTTGATGGATACTTGAGTGATAGTTGGGGTCGTGTTCTTGAAAGCAACAATTGTGTTTGCAACATCATTCTCCGCTCGTGTCTTGTGTTGTTGTTGATGAGTGATGGTCTTCCCTCAATGATATGCATGCACATCCATACCCACAAGTATTAAGACCTTGTCACCTGATTTACTAAGGACAATCCAATATTTAGACACAATGTTATCAAACAAGTGCTAGCTTTCCAACTAAGAAGTTAGGTTGATCTCCTAGCTATTGTGGGTCTTAGGACGTTGAACCCGCATGACTAACCATAGTCGAGGAACTTTGATGGCTCCTATTTCCATCATAATTTCCATTAGTACTGTTAGCCACCTATAAAATTTGTCATATCAAATGGTAGCTAAATTATTTTTGAAGCCTTCAAGAAACAATTTTATTGCCAAATTGTTAGTTCTTGAAGTCTTATGAAGATGACTTATCCTTGAATTAATCTTCACTGCTGTTTCCCTCCCAATTCTGAAAATCTGCTGTTTTCCTGAAGAAAAGACTGCTGCAAAAACTCTATTTTTCCCCTCATTTTACCCCTCTTTTCACTCATTATTAACCTTCATTTTTATCCCATTTTTCCTCATTTCCCTTCTTCCCTTCATAAAAACCCCTTTGATAAGGTTTAAAAATCCTTTTTTACCTTATCATAAGTTTTCAAAATCCTTTTAAATACTTGAAATATCATAAGAAACAACATTTTTGAACTAAGGCCTTAAGCCCCTTTGGCCTTAACCCCCAGTCCCCTTTTTTTGCATAAGACCCGGGGCTGTGACCTACCATTAACCCCCATCGCGCAATCGCAATCAGGGCGTTCTATGTTCCTTTTCCCCTTTTTTGCATTTAAAATTTTCCGATGCGATTGGCCCCTTTTTCTTTTATAAACCACCTAAACCACTTCCCCACCATGCAACCGGTGTTAAAGACCAAGCGCTGAGGCCCGATCGCGCAATCGCAATCGGGCATTCTCTTGTATCTTGTTACTTTTCGCTTGTAAAATTTTTTGATTGCGATTGGTCTTGTATATATACAAACCCCTCCCCGATACAATTTTTCCTTTGTATTTCATTAAAAACCCACTTTTCCTATGTTTTTATAAATCCTGACGGTTCATTGGTTGGGTGAATACCAACTGTTGATCTAAAACCAATCAACGGTCTTCGGGATTTCACATCGGAGTTTTTTCATCGGATGCGTTTTAACAGTAATTTCCCCTCTCCGATTGGCAACCTTTCGATGGTTTCCTAGCCGTCGATCTATTCCACCATACTCAGATCCAATGGCCCACATTGCTCTGTTCAAAGCCCATCCCTCCGCAGTTAATTCTCCGCCATCGATCTGGCCCTCAGATCAATGGTTTTTGTTCAATCGCATCGACACTTTTCATTGATTACCCCCACCGATCACGATCTTCCGATTGCATCTGGGTCGTCCATACATCAAGATCCGACGGTCCAGATCAATCCTCACTTCCCTTTGTTATTTCTCAAAACACCGCTATGTAACCTCTTCGATGAATATCCACCGTTGATCTCTTCAGATCAACGACCCGAATTAACCCAAGCTCTACCCGACCCTCGCCTCATATTTTATTCCATTAACCCCAAGATTTAATCTAGACTGTTCATTCCTTTCATCCAACGGTCTAGAATAAACCCGATAGGCCCAACTCCTTTGGGTCCTCCCTTTCCCCAGATCAAATCTTAGCCATTTATTCCCTGATCCGACGGTCAAGATCAAAACCGCCTTGACCCTGCCCCTCCCGTTATCGCCCGTGCATCTACCCTCCATCGCGCTCTCCTCACGACCGTCCGATCTAAGGCCCTAGATATGACGGCCAGCGCGCGGTTTCGCGTGATTTTAAGCCTGAGGGTTAATGATTTAAAATTACGCGATGAGGGCAGTTTTAAAAGGCCACCTGTCGGCCAGTAACACATATCGCGGTAAAAAAGGAAATACCACCTTTCTCCCTTTTCACCACGTGAAACTAGTGGTTTTCTCAGCCAAAACCACTTTCCCTCGTCATATTATATTCCTTTATATTTTAATCTCCGCCGTTCGTCACACTCATCCAACGACCCAGATTTCATTCGACCATTGAACTATCGCCCTCCACCCAGCCTCCAAGGGACTTCATAAGCCAATCTCCACCATTGATCTCTGTGGTTGATCTCATCCGACGGCCTAGAATTATTCCGAAACCCCGAATTTCGTTCTAACGCATTTTCCTTCCGCCTAAGGTTTTTGCCCATTTTCTTTGTAATTTCCCCCATTTCATTATAATGTGGTCCTTCTACATTGTATTTTCCCGATCAATCTCGACCGTTGATCTTTGCCGATCAACGACCCGGACTTAATCTCCTGCACCATTGTTCAACCGCCTCTCCTTTTTAACCTCCGCGAGAAATCCTCATCGTTAGATACTTTCATCTAAACGGTTGCAACCTAACCTCAGCCTCTGAAGCAATTTAAGCCTTACCCTACAGGATTTTCTTAATTTTTCTTTGTTTGTGCAGGTTCTAAAGGTTTTTTCAAATGTTTTAAAAGAAAATTGAAGGCTAGGGATGACGATCCCCCAGGCCTTTATTCATGAAGGAAATCTTTCTGCAGGGTTTCCCATCAAGGTTTATCGGTGCCTCATGAGCACTGATGCCATTATAAAAACTCTGTAACGCCTGCACATCAACAAGACACAACAAAATTTAATCAAGTAAAGAGTATCAATGTGAAAGGATCTAGTCATAGCAGAGATGAGAATTGAAGATTGTTTATGCAGTTTTGAAGGATTAAGGCCCACTTTCAGCAAATCAAAAGTCTAATCCTCTCAATTAAATGCAGTTTGCAGAACAAAAGACCGAAATTAGGCCTAATTAAGCCTAACACAGAATTAAATCGAATTAACAGTGTTTAAAGAAAAACAATAATATCTATCAGTCTGAGAAGCCTCCACTGCCACATCAGAGGCTAATTGAATCCTCTCAGCTACCAAAAGCCACCTGTAGCCTCAAATAATTCAAAAGAGGTATAGTTATTACTAGAATAGAAGATATTCGCCTCAAGACAGCTGAAAAGTTAATTCAACCAAAGGAACTTATTGTAAACTGTCAGCAGGGTTATTACAAGGATAACAAAGAGCCTTAAAGTCAACAAAATCTTCCCAGCAAGCTTAATACTTAATGTAAACCATTTAATACAGAGGAAATATCAGAAAGTTTCTCCATTGAGCCCCTCAAAGGCCGAGAAGCATTAAACTGTATTAATTGAAACTAGAAGATCTTTATCCTATCCCACCTCCTCATTTCTTCTATAAATACTTCTATAGAAGATGAGATAATGTTGGTCACTGCGTATCTATTGCCTGTTGTTAAACACCATGTTAAAGCACACACATGGTGTATGAGAAGGATAAACACACACACACAAGAGACTCAACACACAATGAAGGATAAGCGTGAGGCTTTCTTATTTTTCCATTATACATGATGTACATTTATAGTACAATGGTGTGACTCTTGGTTTCATCTTCCAAGGTCACTTGGACTCCATTGTGACTTTTCGCATTCCACACCTACCCATGTAGGATTAGGTGTTCCAACATCCCCCCTTAATCCAAAGGGGTATGTGTGAGTCCAAGAAAAGAGTTGTAATACAAATATGCAAAGTATACATGGAAGCACTTGGGCTGAATCAACTCTCTGAAATGTTGGAAAAAGAGGTGGTTTTAGGATGACCACAAACACTGGAACACAAAACTTGTTGCAGTTCCCGAAACTCTTCCAAAAATTGCAAGAAGCTGAAAGCTTCTGCTAGAGGAATTGTCCCTCATATAAAAGGGAGACCTTCAACCTAAAAGAAGGGAGGTCTACTACCTGTGATGCTTTTAGGATTACCAACAACTCTGGAATGCTTTGAATCATTTCCTGGAACTCAACCAAAGCTGGCAAGAAGCTGAAGGCTTCTGCTAGAGGAAGTGTTCCTCATATATGAAAGGGAGACCTTCGACCTAAAAGAAGGGAGGTCTACTACCTGTGGTGGTTTAAGGTTTTCCACCAACCAAAGATGATGGTTTAAGGTTTTCCACCAACCGAAGGCATGCTCATGGGAATCCATGTCTCTGGCTACATCTCTGAATCCGGAATGACGAATTGTGGCTCATGCTCGCTTGAACTGCTGTGTCTCTGGCTACAAATCTGAACATGGAATGAGAGATTGTGGCTCAGGCTCACTTGATTTGTCGTCGAAGCTTGTACATGACCACCATTTTCCCCCCTGTCAGGGACAAGGTGAGATGATGGCGAAAACTCAACTGCAAGTTTGCTCAATATCTGAGAACAAGTTCTGACATGTGTCTTAAACATCTTCTTGGCTACCGATTCCCATTGCCAAGAAGCGATGCATCCAAGATGAATCTTGGTTCTTGCAGGAGGCTTGTTTTTGAAGCATCTGTCTGAAGAATGAGTGTGCCGACCACAGTGCTTGCATGGATGAGATCAAAATAATGATCTTTCATATGGCCAACTCGATCAGAGTGTTGGCATTTCTCAATCTGTTGTGGAAGTGGAGCAGGATATGGAACAGCTGCAGGTGAACTGTCATACAGGAATCCGACACTCTGAAATATGATGGGCTTGGTGTAGTCTGGAATATGAAGGGTCACATCCTTGTCATATCCAAGACCATTTCTGTGCTTGTTGTGGACAAGCTCTTCCCAAGGTCTGATGATGGGCTTGAGAAGTGCATGCTGAGCTGCTGCATCTGCATGTACATCTGCTCTAGTACAAGGAACTGAATGTGGATCAACTGAAACTTTACTGACATGCTGCTGATGGGAGTCAATCTCAATCTTCTGAACAGAAACAAGTTCAGAATGGTGACTCTTTTGCTGAAGTTCATCTTGTTGGAGCTGAGATTCCAACTGCAAAAACTCAATCTTTTCTTGTGCATCTAGCAAACAATTTTGAATGTTACAAAGAGCATTCTTGCTCATTCTTATCATATCATCAACATTGGAATGAATGAGGTTACTCAACAACTCTAATGCCTCATTGATTTTAGCCATTTTCAACAACTTAGGCTCAAAAAATGAAACGGTGTCGGCTTCAACCGAAAATGCACCCGTTTACAATGTGATTCAATCTTCTTTCAAACAAATACAAATGACTCTAAAGGATTTCCAACTATGGAAATCTCAAAGTACAAAGTGTGCTCCTCAAATGATGTCCAGGACAATCAACAATTTTTCAACACTTCAAGTCTTGATTGCAACTATGAAGAAGCAATGTCTACTCACAATACAATGTCAATGCAATACAATATGCAGCAAAAATGTGCAGCAAAACACTTGTGCAAGAGGCCTTTAAGGCAGCTGAATTTTCTTCTTCAAAGAGCTGTTTTGCACCAATAACAACTCGTCTTCAAATGTCAATTTCTTCAGAAAAATCACCCTCTTATATATGCCACAAATCATAAAATGTCAAATCTTCTCTTTTCACTATGTATTTAATCCATTTCCTCTTCATATGCCATTTCCTTCATTTCTGCTGTTCATATTCCTTTCTACTCTTCCTCTCTTCCTCTCTCTCTGTTGTTTTTTTTTTTTTTTTTTTTAAATTAATTAAAAATTAATTAAAAAATTAATTAAAAATGAGAACTTGTTAAAAATAGAGGGAATTTAAAAGGGAGATCTATTTAAAAAGGAGGGGATTAATTTAAGATGGGAAGGGAATGAGAATTTTTTTTTTTTTTAAAAGAAATTAATTAAAAAATTGAAATGAAATAAAGGGGGGGTTATTAAAATGGGGGGAGGTCGTATTATATGGGGGGGTGGATATTATATATTTAAAAAAAAAAAAATTAAAAACAAAGCGGGTGTAAGGCCGAGTGTGAGATAGGCCGAGGGTGGGATGGGCTGTGGAGAGGGTGGTAGGCGGAGGGGGAGCTTGTGAGCGGTGGGTTGGGAGCAGCATGCAGGTGGAAGGAGCGTTGGGAGATAGCGAGGGTTGAAGGAGGGAGTGTTGTAAAGGGCCACGGGGAGGACGTATTGCAGTGAGGTAAGGGTTTGGTGTGTAGGGGAGTGCCGGGTAGAGAGAGGAAGGCCGCAGGTGGGAGGCGCAGATGTGTGAGGGGGGCGTAGTTTGTAGAGGTAAAATGCTGTAAGGTGAGGGGCAGGGTAGATGGGGGGCCGGGTAGGGCGTAGGGGAAGGAGCGGAGTGTGAGAGTTGGGACAGCCGCGGGAGAAGGGAGTCGATGAGGGGGAGTACGCGAGTTAGGGTGCGAGTTGCAGGCGTAGGGTGCGTAGCTTAGGTGTATGAGTAGCGTGTGGGGAGAGGTGAGTGCTGTGAGAGTTGGGGAAGGCCAAATGGTGTGAGTGCAGGCCGTAAGGGCCGAGGGCCCAGGAAAAAAAAAAAAAAAAAAAAAAAAAATATATATATATATATATATATATATATATATATTTAAATTATAACAGTAGAGTAGAGTAGAGGACTTTAAAAACAACAACAACAGATTTTTCTAAATACACAGCAGAATAATTTGCAGGAACTTGTAGACTTGAGACAAAAATGATTTTTCCAGCAGTAGAGAAACCCAGAATTGCAGAAATTTTTCAATGGAAAAACTCAGAAATTTTTCTTTTAGAAACCAACTTTGAAACACTATTTTCTAGCAGCTCTTCAATGCAGAAATTTAATAAACAGAAATTGCAGGAAGAAATCAACCTTCAGATGTGCAGTGCTGCTCTTCTTCAAAACAGATTCTGAATGCTGCGAATTTCTGAATGCTGCTCTTTCTTCAAAACAAATTCTAAATGCGGCAAAAATACTGATGCAGAAATCTCTGAGTGCTGCAAAAATGTCACGAATTTTTGCAGATATGCACAGGCCATAAACACAAATGGCTCACTCAATTTGGAACAGGGCCATCAATCGCCCGCTCTGATACCATGTTAAACACCATGTTAAAGCACACACATGGTGTATGAGAAGGATAAACACACACACACAAGAGACTCAACACACAATGAAGGATAAGCGTGAGGCTTTCTTATTTTTCCATTATACATGATGTACATTTATAGTACAAAGGCGTGACTCTTAGTTTCATCTTCCAAGGTCACTTGGACTCCATTGTAACTTTTCGCATTCCACACCTACCCATGTAGGATTAGGTGTTCCAACACCTGTAAATAGTTTACTGAAGCTACTGTAAGCTCTGTTTATAATTGAAGATACCTAAGTTGAGATGAGAAGTTTGAAGCTGTAGAGACTCACTGGACTTGAAGATTGTAACTGGTTTGAAGCATCAAATACAAGCTGATTTATGGGATCCTGGTCTATGTCAACGGTGATGTTTTTCTTATTGTAAATTGTTATTTTATTTCTGTTTCCATTCTGTCAAAGGTACCCTGCTCTTACTGATAAGCTTTATCTACTTGTTTTCTTCCTAAATTGTGTATTTAAGAATGATTTAATACATTCCAAGCAGTTAGGAATGCTAGCGTTCCCTCGTCCTACTATCTAAACTTTAAACATTGTTCTTAAATGTTATTTTCAGTTTCTGCCAAGTAAAGTTTAACTAGGGAAGTCTATGGTGAGCCCTGTCCTCTAGTTTTATCTCCAAAGGTTGTCTGAAAGTTTCCCTAAGAGTATGTTGAAATCAGGATAGGTTCAAAGTCCTTACCTGATCTTAGACTATTCTTCATTATCTTATGTGTTGTCTTGATAAGTTTGCTAAGTAAAGCAGAGCTAGGGAAGTCTATGGTGAACCCTGTCCTCTAGTTTCTTCTCCAATAGTTGCTTTGAAAAGTTTCTCTTAGAATATGCTGAAAGCAGGATAGGTTCAAAGTCCTTACTTGATCTTAAGCTATTCTTTTTTGTGTTTTAAGTGTTTTCTATTGAAAGTGCATCGAAAGCAGGCTAGTTTCAAAGTACTTACCTGATCTTAGATAAATTTTATGTCTTTCTTAAGTGTATGCCGAAAGCAGGATAGTTTCAAAGTACTTACTTGACCTTAGGCTGCTCTTTGTTCTTCATTTGTTTGATTCCCCTTCTTATTGTTTCATTCCATTCCATAAAATCAACTTTAAAGAGATCCTTAGACATATATGACTTGCCCCATGGACCACTCTTGAACCTTGCTGTTCCAATTAAATCCTATTATGACTCCATAGCCCAATGGATTGAAACTGTTTCTTGCCTATCTTCTTAGCTGAATCAATCTTTCACTTTCATTCATCTTCACCCTTCATTTAGACTTCCTTCACCTTCATATATCTTTGCCCAACCAAAACAAACAAAAACCTTGTTCTTCATAACTAGCCTAATATCATATTTCAAGCCTTAAAGATAAATAAATCTTTGCACTTATAGAGAGATCCCTCTCTGGATTCAAGAGGGCTAGATCCTAGAATCCCAAAGTGGTTCATATGTAGCCTTTGCAGTTTGTATTTGCCAATCTTGCAAATTACAAAGAGCTAACATTCTGGCGACTCCGCTAGGGACTTCTGAGTAAAATCTTTAAAATAAGACACTCAGTATTCAGTGCAATACAAGTAGCCCTCTTCAAGCACTACCAAGAAAATGGTAATCATGATAAAGCTTATTTCAATCAGTGACAAACTAAGGAACCTTATGATTCTCATAAGAGCTTATCAAACCTTGAAGGATCAGCTAGCTTAGCCATAAGAGTAGACTTTTTTCTGTCTCATCACCGTAGCTAAGTTTTGAAATAGATTCAGGACACTCTTAGAACCTGTTGTGTCTCAATCTAGTCTCCTAAACTTAGTTCATTTAATTGTCAACCAGGATTTGTAAACTGCTGAAGTGAAATGTACCATATGTACCTAGGTGCTTGTTTCCTAGTGCATTGTGTGTAGTGTTTTGTGATGTTTTGGTCTTTTATGTTGATTTATGATGTTTTTGGTCTTTTGAAGTTTTGTGTTTACAATGGGTCTAGAAAACTAATGAAAAGAAATTGGTGGACAAGAACACAGTTGAGCCTAATGTATGGAATGGAAAATGTAATCAAAAATACTGAAGCAACATCTAAACTATGACTGAATAGAAACAAGAGCTTGATGATGACTTTTTAAACAAATGACACAAACTAGACTTTGAGAAATGATCACTTAAATATGCAAGTTTTCGAACTTAGACAGTTAGACATTAATCATGATGCAACATTCTATTCTAAGCTCATCTATTCCATGACTAATTCCTAGTTCTATTCTGCAATTTTCAATTGAAGGTCAGAGTCTATTCTCCAAGAGTTATTGGTTTCTTTTCAGGGTAGTTCTGTTGAGGAAGAGCTCTGTTTATGGTGAGGAATTTGCAGAGATATTTCAGACCTTGTAATGATATTATCTTATGTTCCTAAAGTTATGGATCACTGATGGTTTTCAGAACAAAAAGATATTTGTAAATAATGAAGGCTGTCTTAGGAATCCTATCAACTAAAATGATCTACTGTGCAAAGGGTGACAGTGTGACTATGAGATATGAGTGCAATGAGTTGATTTAAACATGAGCTTAAGATGCTTTTAAACTAGAACAATGTTAAACCATAAGCCATCATCAAACTTTGAAATGAAGTAGCTGGACATGAATTAAATGCAAAATGAAACTCCGGAGCATTCTAATTAACATGCACTATTCTATGAAGTTACAATCAGTTTGTTCATCATGAGGGATATTTTGGAAGAGTTCCTTCTTGTGGAAGGGTAGAACAATTTTGACTGTGGACTTGTATGCAATTGAAAGCAAATGAACTGAAAGCAAATGAAACTAAGTTGTCACATCACAGTCATATCTTGAACTTCTTAAAGATGTCTTGGAAGAATTTCTTCTTGTGGAAGAGTGATTAGGACAAGTGCAACTATGATAGTGAAGACTAAAAACTACAACTAATTCCTATGTTACTATAGCTATTCATCATTCATTGTTATGATATGTTGGAAGAATGTCTTCTTGTGAAAGAACTGGAATGAATATAACTACAGTATCTAGTTAAAAACAAATACAACTCCTATCCTATAGTACCATAGTCATTAAACATTCATCGTTTTAATTTATTGGCAAAGTGTCTTCTTGTGGAAGAACTGGAATGAATATGACTACAGTAGCTAGTTAAAAACAAATACAAATTTAACTCCTATCCTACAATACCACAGTCATTTAAACATTCATCATTTTAGTCTGTTGGAAGAGTGTCTTCTTATGGAAGAACTAGAATGAGTATGACTACAGTATATAAAACAAAACAACTACTAATTCAATGTGCAGAACGTAAAGACAGCTAGGAAAAACTTATCTAGTTTACGCAAAAGAAATCCGTTCAAGGGGCAGGGGCCCTCTACCACATGACGGCATTCGACTTCACAATTAAATCACGCCTTCAAGATAATTTTGTCTGCTCCATTAACGATGCAATAGTTTGAACATAATGCTCTGTGTCTTAAAAGACGTAACACAGAGTTTTCACAAAATCTAGCAGCAAATCTAATACAAATTTTCTAACTAAGCTCTCGGCCTACTCAAGAGTTTATAAAGTAAATGCAAGTAACAATAATTACAATAATTTAGGAATGATGTCTTTCCTTATCCAAATCATTCTAGGAGTCCTTGAGGTGGCTGCGTGAAAGAGAAAAGACACCTGGACTAAGACAGTCCTAGTAGGAGTCTTCCTTCACAAATGTGTTCCCATGTGCATAACCGTACCCAGAATTCATTTCCTCTTCCATGACGAGCAACACACCATGTAGGCACGACGTGGATCATGCCCATATGCGTTTTTCCTCAAGAGGCCACCTGGAACATGCTCAAACATAAAGGTAGCTGCAAAATCGCCGATTAGCTACAGAATGCCTGCATTCTGCAGCTAGTTCCGGTCAAAATGCTTAACAATGGCAACAATCACAAAATTCAACAAGTCAGTCATGTAAACCATTCTAGAAGTAATTTTAACTATTTTTATTGATCAATTGAGTTTAAAATGGAAATGGACAAGGGAAAAATGAGGTAAAATGAGGTGAAGGAAAGCACATATTTGAGGCTCAACATACCCCCACTGCTGTCTCTTTGCATGTCCTCATGCAAATTATCCTATGAATTCTGAGGCTTCTGCAAGGACATCTAATCCCCTTCTTCTCCTTTGTCTGAATGTTAGAGGCCTTCTGGGTTTTCTGATCACAAGTTTGAACCTGAGGTTTGTGAGTGCCCTGATCAACTTTTTGTTCCTTGTCTTCATCTTCTCATTGGTCCTCTCCACTTTGTCTATATGCAGGGATAAAGTTGAGTTCATGTCAGTCTTGAGCTTGATTTGATCTTTGAGAATTTCATTCTCATTTTTGATGTGTCTATTCAACAATTCCAACTCATACCTATCCCTCCTCAATATATGAATTTCAGTTAGTGGAGGACTGGGGGTTCTCTCTTCTCTTTCTGAAGCTGTTCTCTCTAAAGTTTCCACATAATCATAGATTTCCTGTTGAGCAGGATCAATCTCAGGGGTGCCTTCATAAAAATCTTCATCATCATACTCTTCCATAGATGTTTCTTCATCTTCAATATTGATTACCACTGTTTGTTTGATTGATGTTTTCTTCAGTTTTCCTTTTAATCTGTGGCTTCTCCTAAGTTGAGAGGAACCCTCCCCTTTTTCTATAACAGATTCCTTGATTACCTTCTCTGCCTTGAGTTGACTCTTGATTCTAGTCAACTTCTCCAAAATGACTTCTTCATTGCTTTCTTGAACCGGTTTGTCAATTTTACCTTTTGGAGTCCTCCATCTCCTACTTCTCTTTGTGGCCTGTGGTTCAGGTGATAGTTCTTTTGCTTCCTCAAAATTATTTCTTATTAAGAAATCATCCCATGTATCATTTGATTTAGATAGATGATGCTCAATTAAAATTTTGACTAACCCATGATGATACAGGGTTGTTTCCAAAAACTGAACTCTTCTCTGAACACAAGAAGCCATTTTCTTCAGACTTTGATACAAGAAATATGGTAAATTAAAATCTTCTCCTAGAAAATGAAACATTAGTCTCATATGGTAGACATAAAATGTCCCATATCTACCCTCACATGTAACAAATTTTTGTAAAAGAAGTAGTATATTCCTCCATTTGCTCTTCAATGCTGTACTGGGAATTCCCTTCTTGAACACACTAACATCCATGTTTGGTGATTTTAAGATTTGTTCCATGAGTCATTATGGAATTCCCTATTTTTAAACCATCTTTCCCCAGCTCTGGATAATCCTGTAGCCTCTGCTATAAAAACTTCATTAACAGTAAACTTAACATCTCCTATTTCAACCTCAGTGCCTTGGAATGATCTAGCAAATGTTTTGGTGACTTCCTTATGGCAACCATTAAACTTTTCCAAGAATTGGAGCCATCCTATTTATTGTAGCATCTCCTTGCATTGTGGATAACCTTCTAAATATTTTGATCCTATAGGCTCAATCCTTACGATGAAACCCATGATTTTTCACTATCAATTAACACTCTTCTCTATCCACAAAACAATGGATTTTACTTTCGGATTAAAATGGCTTCAAGCTCTAAATAAAAATGGCTTCAATTTTGGAAGAACATACCTTTGAAATAGCTACAGTCTTAAAAATCTCTGGTTTGTATGCCTCTATTTGAAAAATGCCTTCGAATCCTCGGACTGATGTACTTCTGTTGAACTTTGGAATGATATGGAAGCAATTTCAATTTTCGAGCTAATGTGTCTCTGATAGACAGTGGTAGATGATTTCAAATTTATTTTTGTGCAATACCTTCGTCTTTGGTAACAGAAGACTTCAAACTCAATCACTGAAAAACACTTCTGTTTCTAGTAACAACAGACTTCAAACTCAACCTCTGTCTCTGATAACAAATGGTATGCTTCAAATTCAACACTACAGCCTCTCTGTCTCGGGTAACAACAACTTCAAAACCAGTCACTACCACACCTCTGTCTTTGGTAATAACAGACTTTAAACTCAATCACTACCACTCCTCTGTCTTTGGTAGTAAAGTCTTCAATTTTAGCACCTCTGTCTTCTGGTAGCAACGGGCTTTAAACTCTACACGGCCACAATTCTGTGTTGACAGTGAAAATGCTCCAAACTTTGTTCTCAGTGATATGCTCTCTGTTCATTGAGTTCTCACACCGTTATGCTTCCAATGTACCTCTTCTGTTCTGCCCCTGATGATAATAATGCTTCTGCCTTCGGAATGGAATATTGGCTACGGAATGACGTTATGGCAAATGGTCACGGCATAGAGTGGTGGAGTGAGGTGGAGGATTGCATTAATGATTTGAGGAGACGGCGGAGGATTTACGATGGCAGGAAAAATCTTCATCATTAAAGAACTTGGTTAAGAGTCGTGGGAATTTCAAATGATTTGGCCGTTCCACCGCTCAAATGCTATTGGATAGAAAATTTGAATTGGAAGATTTAATACAAAGTCTATAGAGGGTTTTGTTTGGTGTTTGATCAATAAAATAATTAAAACAAATTTTTGAATAATCCACAACTAAAATATGCTAAATTTTCATGAATTGCCATCGTAATTTAAATTTGTTACCTCTGCCCTTTATTTGATGTTTGTGTAGCCTTTGTCTTCTCTGCTCATCTTTGGAGGAATCTTTCACAATTTTCTTGATATTTTTGATTCATGAATTCACTGGATCACTTTGTTGTAATTCTGATGTCTGCTGGTTGATGCCTTCAGGGTTTATAGCTGCCAAAAAGACTGTCGGGCTGCAGAAAAGGTGATCAGCTGCAGAATGTCCACTGAGCTGTAGAATGTTCCTGTAGAACACTTCAAACATGAAAATGAAATGTTTCTGGAGAATGGGTGAAATGTTTATGAAAATGGATGAAAATGGATGATGGATTATGAAGTGGATAATGGAATAAGAATGGATTCAGTTCATGGAATGAAGGAACATAAGGGCTGTGCTGCAATTCATGGCATATTTTTATTCACTTGCAGCAAGATATCAAATTATATGTTTTGACATGAAAATGAAGTGAATGGAAGATGGAGTGAAATGAATGAGATGTGGAATGGAGTGAAATGTGAATGATGGATGGGATGAAGTATGGATGGATAATGAATGGAGTGAGATGAAATGAATCATAAGTACTATGGCACTGAACTTATGATTTTTATAACAGTTGCTTAGAAACAAAAATGGGAAAAGTTAGAGTGTCAGAGAGACTCTGATTTTCACCCTATCTTTTCTGTATAAACATGCCAATCAGTGATTGGTTTTCATGTTTATACCTTTATTTTTTTTTATTTTTTTTATTTTTTTTTTATTTTTTTATTTTTTTTCAAAAAGAGAAATGCTTCAGAAAATTTAATCAAGTTGATGAAGAAGAGAGACTCTTCTTCATTAACTTCACATCATTGTCTTCTTGGAACTTCTTGACAAACTCTTCTCTTGAGAGTGGCTTGTGGTATAGCTTCAGTCTATGACCATTCACAAGAAGAGTGACCTCTTCTTCATCTATAGTTCTGATTTTTACTGCCCCATTATCAAAAATTCGAACAATTTCATATAGCCCAAGCCAATGTGTCTGAAATTTCCCTTGAAAATCCTTGAATTTTGAATCAAACAAGAGAGCCCAGTCACCCTCTTTGAATTTCTTCTCCTTGATGTACTTGTCATGCCATCTAGCCCTTTGTTGTTGGACTAGACTTGTTTTCTGAACTGCATCTTGTTTGATCTCATCCAATTCATTAATTTGCTCCAGTCTATGCTTTTGTGCCTCCGTTAGATCAAGTCCTAGCTGAACTGCCATCTTGAATGTTTGGATTTGGAACTCTATAGGAAACAAAACTTGCTTTCCATAAACAAGCTCATAAGGAGTATGGCCTGTTGTGTTTCTCCATGTAGTTCTATAGGCCCACAAGGCTTCAGGAAGCCTATCTACCCAATCTCTTCTATGTAGATGAGCAGTCTTTGTTAGGATTCCTTCAATGACCTTATTAGTGGATTCCACTTGACCATTTGCTTGTGGATGATAAGGAGTAGATGTTCTATGTCTGATTTTGTACTTCTCCATCATTTTCTCCACTAGCCTTGATGTAAATTGAGCTCCTTGATCTGTAACAATTTACCTTGGGACACCAAAACGAGTAAAAATATCCTCAAAAAGAAAAGTAACTACAGATGATTCATTAGCAACAAGTAATGGTTTAGCTTCTACCCACTTAGTAACATAATCGGTGCAAACTAATATGTATTTCTTTTGTCTTGATGGAGGACTAATAGGTCCTACAAAATCCAAGGCCCATTTTTCAAAAGGTTCAATGTGTACCTGAGGTTGTAATGGCATCTCACCTGAAGGAGAAGGTTTCCATACCCTTTGGCAACTGTCACACCTTTTGACATACTCTTTAGCATCTTTAAACAAGGATGGCCAATAATATCCTAAATTAAGGATCTTATAAGTTGTCCTCTTATCTGCAAAGTGTCTGCCACAAGGTTCATCATGACATGCCTTGAGAATCTCAGGCATCTCATCTTCACGAACACACCTTCTAATGATCAAATCTGGACTTGTCTTGTACAACTCATTAGCAACCCATGAATATTTTGCACTATCATTAATGATTTTTATTTTATCCCTTGCATTCATAATTGAAGGAAATTTTCCTGAAACTAAATAATTAGCAATATCAGCAAACCATGGAGTTTGAGTAGAAACTGCAAAAAGATATTCATCGGGAAATTGATCTTCAACCGGAGTGTCATCTTTGATATTTTGAATTCTAGACAGGAAGTCAGCCACAGTGTTTTGTTTTCCAGGCCTATCTAGAATAGTAATGTTGAATTCTTGCAATAATAACAACCATCTTATAACTCTATCATTAGTGATTGATTTATTCATTTAATATCTAATGGCAGAATGATCAGTGTGAATAAAAGTTTCATAGCCTGTTATATAGTGTCTAAATTTGTTAATGGCATGAACAACAGCTAAAAACTCTTTTTCAGTTACAGTATAGTTTAACTCTGCAGGAGTCAAATTTTTACTGATATAATAGATGGCATAGGGAATTAAATCTTTCTGTCCCAATACTTCTCCTAGAGCTGTATCGGAAGCATCTGTCGAGATATGAAAAGGTAACTTCCAGTTAGGTCCCCTTAATATAGGTGCTTCAGAAATTTTGGTTTTCAGGGTTTCAAAAGCTAACTGGCAATCAGAAGTTCACTTAAATTCACAATCTTTGGTGAGTAATTTGAAGAGAGGAGATGCTATTTTGGTGAAGTTTTCTATAAATCTCCGATAGTACCCTGTAAATCCTAGAAAACTTCTTACATCTCTTTGAGAACTTGGAATGGATAGGTTAGAAATAACTTCAACTTTCGCTTCATCAACTCTAATCCCATCCCCTGAAATGTGGTGCCCTAAAACAATACCTTCAATGAACATCATAAAACATTTTTCATGACTAAGAGAAAGGTTTGCTTCTTGACATCTTTTTAAGACCTTTTCCAAGTTTTCTAAAGCCTCTTCAAATGTATCCCCATAAGCTGTAAAATCATCCATGTACACCTCTACACAGTCATGTATCAGATCAGAAAAAATTCCTAATACTGCCCTTTGGAATGTTGCAGGTGCATTGCACAATCCAAATGGCAATACTCGGTAGGCATAGGTACCCCAAGGACAAGTAAATGTGGTTTTATCTTGGTCTTCAAGTGCTACTTGGATTTGATTGTAACCACTAAATCCATCCGGGAATGAAAAGTACTTTTTACCTGCTAATGTATCTAATACTTGATCTATGAAAGGTAAGGGAAAATGGTCTTTAAGAGTAGCTTTATTCAGTTCTCGGTAGTCAACACACACCCTCCATTTCCCATTTTTCTTAGGTACAATTACTAAAGGGGAAACCCACTGACTATCTGAAATAGGATAGATGAAGTTAACATTTAACAATTTTTG
Source organism: Pinus albicaulis (assembly GCA_034641835.2). Taxonomy (NCBI): domain Eukaryota; kingdom Viridiplantae; phylum Streptophyta; class Pinopsida; order Pinales; family Pinaceae; genus Pinus; species Pinus albicaulis. The sequence continues at coordinate 80,890,852 of CM076572.1, forward strand.
TAATTCTTCCTTGACAATTTCCCTAAGATTTGGATTCATCTGTCTTTGAGGTTGTCTAATTGGTTTGCAATTTGCCTCTATATAGATGTGATGAGTACAAGTCTTGGGACTTATCCCTTTCATGTCAGTGTATTCCCATGCATATGCAGAAGAATGTCTTTGTAATACTTTGACTAGTTCTTCTTGTTGAGATTTTTCCAGGTTTTTGTTTATATTCAAGGTCTTGCCTGGAAAAATTTCACTTGTAGAACTGCCAAATTTGTCCATAGAATGAAGAGACATCTGTCTAGATGACAAGAACTCAATATTGGATTTCTCTTGAAATGATTTTTGTTTGTGATCTGGAGAAGATTCAAAATTTTCTAGAGTATTCAGAATTTGATTATCTTCACTAATTTCTGAAATTGTGAAGAGTGGTTGCAAATATTCTTCATCCTCTATCCATTGAGTGTCATCTAGATCTGTAATTGTCCTAGCTGAAGGATATAAAGTGAATTTCTTTGTTGAACTTCCATCAGAAATATACATATCACCGGACCTACAACTAATAAAAGCATCAGCTGTAGCCAACCAAGGTCTTCCTAGTATGACGGGATGGCCTCCTAGATTATTCTTGGGTGTCAGGATCATGAAATCCACAGGGTACTCCCAAGAGTCTAGGGACACTGGAATGTCTTCTATTACCCCATCTGGTCTGATCACGGATCTATCTGCTAGTTGTAATAGTGTGGGTGTAAAGAAAAGATTAGGAAGTTTCAGTTTGTCCATGATTTGTCTACTCATGATATTTATTGCTGCTCCTAAGTCAATGAGTGTGTTTTGAATTTCAATTCCATTGATGTGAATTTTGACAACTGGATTTCCTGGGTCAAGGTACTTTAGAATAGTAATCTTACCCATCATAATATCTGCTATTTGTCCTACCAGTTGAATTTTCTTGGTTTCTCTTATTCTTTTCTTTGTTGTCTTCATACTCAACTCCTTTATTGTTTTGGCTAAAATTGGGATTTCCTTGATGGCTTGCAATAATGGAATTTTAATGCAAACATTTCTCAATTCATCCAATAAATCATAATTAGGCACCATTATTTCTTTTTCTACACCTTTTTCAATTTGTAATCTTTCCGGAAAGGGAGGTATAGAAGTAGATGTGGATGGTTGCTCTAATACTGGAGTTGGGCTTATTGGATCTTTTTGTTTCATTTTTTCAATGTTTTGGCCTTGAAAGGATGTTTCTTCCTCAAGACTTTTATTAACCCGTAGGGAGTCTTCCTCAGAATCATCTTGTTCTTGTATGATCATAGAAGGTTTCCTCTTCTCAAGTATCCTTCCAGACCTAAGTTGAACATCACTAAGGTCTAGAGGAGTAATTAAATAAGTTGGAAATTGTTGTCCTTCTATCATGTATGTATTCTGGGGGTTCTTATTGTTGGGGTTTGGTATGGGCTGAGCTGGTAATTGATTGGATTTTTGAGGGAATGGTAATGGAAGTGGTTGATTTTGATGAGGTTGGTTCAGATGATGTTGTTGAGAATTTTGTTGAAAATTTTGTTGAAGATTTTGAGGAAAATTTTGTGGATATGGTGGATAGGATGGTGGATACTGATAATATGGAGAGTATCTTCCATAGGGACCTTGTGATCCTTGTGCCCAAGCTTGAGATTGATTTTGAAATTGGGGCCAAGGTTGCTGCTAAGAATTCCAAGGTGGAGGTTGATTATACATTTGATCATGGAATCCTTGTGTCTGAGATCCCTGCCAAGGTCTTCTAGATACAAAGTTAAGAGATTCTGTGGAGTCTGTAGGAGTTTCTTCTTGAAAAACAGCCTTGAGACCAGGAAGAGAAGGACAATTCTTGGTCTCATGTTTCTCAGAACAAATAACACGGGTTTCTACAACTTTTACATCTAGAGGACACTCTCTCAAGGCATGTTTCTTCCTACATTTGGGACAAAAGATTGCCAAGGCATCAGATTCAGCCTTTTGCTTGTTTTTTATCTTGAGGGTGTCTATTTGTTCACTAAGACTCCCTAAGATGTCAGATTTAAAATCATCAAGCATGTGTCCTATTTCTGATCTACTTACTGTCCCAGAAGCAGATTTACTTGCTCTTGCAAGAGCATGATCTCTTGGACCTTTGACAGTTTTGGATTTCCCTCTGGAAAGGTTGATACATAACTCAGATATTTCAGGTAATGTGAGTTGTGATATATCCCCTTTTCCCATCATGTTAAGGATATCCAACCATTCATCCCTAATTGTTTTCAACAAAAGAGCTTTTAAAGTGTCTTGATCTAGGTTTTCCATTTGTGCCCTTTTTATGTTTTATTTAAATCTTTCCAACAAATCTTCTAAGTTTTCATCTTCTTTTTGTAACATCTTGAACACTTCTTCCTTATGATTAACCGGCATACAATAATCCAAGTATCTCTCTAGAAATGCTTGTTTCATGTCTTCCCATGTCCTAATGGAACTACTGCTTAAGCTCATAAACCACTTCAATGCTGCTCCTTTCAGAGTTGAAGGAAACAATTTCAATTTTTGGGCATCTTGAAGGTAGTCATAAGTCCTACACAGTACTTCAAATTCGAATAAGAAAGTTTCAGGATCCTCAGTTTTAAGTCCATAGAAGTTCGGAAGGACAGAAGGTGAAATGTTTTTCATGGTTGTATTGGTTTCTCCATCAAGTATAGGGAACCCAAAAGAGCTTCCTATTCTACCTCTTCCTCCATCTGCACCTCTACCTCCTCTTCCTCCTTCTCCTCTACCTCTTCCTCTACCTCCTCCCAATGTGTTTTCTCCATTAACAACTCCTCCTCCTCCTTCTTCTGCCATGGTTGACTCTCCTGTGGAAGTAGAAAGGTTTGTATCCTCAACAAAGGTTTTTGGATCCTCTTCTATGGCAGGTTCAATGGATGAAGTGGAAGGTTTCTCTAATGGAATAGGTGACCTTAGATCTTCTAGAAGTCCAGGATCAGTAAAGGATGGAAGATGGGTTTGAGTTGAAGGTGTACTAGTTCTGGATCTCAATGAAACAAATGGTGTTCTAGATGTCAAACTTCTGCCTCTGCTGCTTATAAATCTTCCCCTTGAATCTCTCTCCCTACGCATAAAATTGTTTTTGGATGCTAAGAAACAAAGGTTACCTAGTTTTCACTTCCCCGACAACGGCGCCAAAATGTTGTGCCTCAATCTAGTCTCCTAAACTGAGTTCATTTAATTGTCAACCAGGATTTGTAAACTGCTGAAGTGAAATGTACCATATGTACCTATGTGCTTGTTTCCTAGTGCGTTGTGTGTAGTGTTTTGTGATGTTTTGGTCTTTTATGTTGATTTATGATGTTTTTGGTCTTTTGAAGTTTTGTGTTTACAATGGAAATGTCTAGAAAACTAATGAAAAGAAATTGGTGGTCAAGAACACAGTTGAGCCTAATGTATGGAATGGAAAATGTAATAAAAAATACTGAAGCAACATCTAAACTATGACTGAATAGAAACAAGAGCTTAATGATGACTTCTTAAACAAATGACACAAACTAGACTTTGAGAAATGATCACTTAAATATGCAAGTTTTCTAACTAGATAATTAGACACTAATCATGATGCAACATTCTATTCTAAGCTCATCTATTCCATGACTAATTCCTAGTTCTATTATGCAATTTTCAATTGAAGGTCAGAGTCTATTCTCCAAGAGTTATTGGTTTCTTTTCAGGGTAGTTCTGTTGAGGAAGAGCTCTGTTTATGGTGAGGAATTTGCAGAGATATTTCAGACCTTGTAATGATATTATCTTCTGTTCCTAAAGTTATGGATCACTGATGGTTTTCAGAACAAAAAGATATTTGTAAATAATGAAGGCTGTCTTAAAAATCCTATCAACTAAAGTGATCTACTGTGCAAAGGGTGACAGTGTGACTATGAGATATGAGTGCAATGAATTGATTTAAACATGAGCTTAAGATGCTTCTAAACTAGAACAATGTTAAACCATAAGCCATCATCAAACTTTGAAACGAAGTAGCTGGACATGAATTAAATGCAAAATGAAACTCCGAAGCATTCTAATTAACATGCACTATTCTATGAAGTTACACAATCGGTTTGTTCATCATGAGTGATATTTTGGAAAAGTTCCTTCTTGTGGAAGAGGTAGAACAATTTTGACTGTGGACTTGTATGCAATTGAAAGCAAATGAACTGAAAGCAAATGAAAAACTAAATTGTCACATCACAGTCATATCTTGAACTTCTTAAGGATGTCTTGGAAGAATTTCTTCTTGTGGAAGAATGATTAGGACAAGTGCAACTGTGATAGTGAAGACTAAAAACTACAACTAATTCCTATGATACTATAGCTATTCATCATTCATTGTTATGATCTATTGGAAGAATGTCTTCTTGTGAAAGAACTGGAATGAATATAACTACAGTATCTAGTTAAAAACAAATACAACTCCTATCCTACAGTACCATAGTCATTTAAACATTCATCATTTTAATTTATTGGCAAAGTGTCTTCTTGTGGAAGAACTGGAACGAATATGACTACAGTAGCTAGTTAAGAACAAATGCAAATTTAACTCCTATCCTACAATACCATAGTCATTTAAACATTCATCATTTTAATTTATTGGCAAAGTGTCTTCTTGTGGAAGAACTGGAACGAGTACGACTACGATATATAAAACAAAACAACTACTAATTCAATATGCAGAACGTAAAGACAGCTAGGAAAAACTTATCTAGTTTACGCTAAGGAAATCCGTTCAAGGGGCAGGGGCCCTCTACCACTTGACGGAATTCGACTTCACAATTAAATCACGCCTTCAAGATAATTTTGTCTGCTCCATTAACGATGCAATAGTTTGAACATAATGCTCTGTGTCTTAAAAGACGTAACACAGAGTTTTCACAAAATCTAGCAGCAAATCTAATACAAAATTTCTAACTAAGCTCTCGGCCTACTCAAGAGTTTATAAAGTAAATGCAAGTAACAGTAATTACAATAATTTAGGAATGATGTCTTTCCTTATCCAAATCATTTTAGGAGTCCTTGAGGTGGCTGCGTGAAGGAGAAAAGACACCTGGACTGAGACAGTCCTAGTAGGAGTCTTCCTTCACAAATGTGTTCCCACGTGCATAAATGTACCCAGAATTCATTTCCTCTTCCATGACGAGCAACACACCATGTAGGCACGACGTGGATCATGCCCATATGCGTTTTTCCTCAAGAGGCCACCTGGAACATGCTCAAACATAAAGGTAGCTGCAGAATCGCCGGTTAGCTACAGAATGCCTGCATTCTGCAGCTAGTTCCGTTCAAAATGCTTAACAATGGCAACAATCACAAAATTCAACAAGTCAGTCATGTAAACCATTCTAGAAGTAATTTTAACTATTTTTATTGATCAATTGGGTTTAAAATGGAAATGGACAAGGGAAAAATGAGGTAAAATGAGGTGAAGGAAAGCACATATTTGAGGCTCAACAGAACCCATAGGACTAAAATAACTCAAAAAACCTAAAAATATTTCAGATTGGTATTCAAATAAATATGGTGGTGGACCATAAAACCTTTTACCTCCAAAAGAGCTAAAAATTTCCACCTAGTGACTCCACAATCCTAAACAGACCTTAAGACTCCACTGGGAAAACCCATTATCATCATAACATCATTTAAACTCAGTTAAGAGGACTTTAGGATTAAAGTTTTATTGTTTAAAGATCAGTTATCCTCTTAAAGATTGTCGTATTTGGTTAAAATTTTCTTGTAAATTGGGTCTAAAAAACACATCATAGTGGCTCCTAGAAGGATTCATACTAGAGCCTACCCTGACCCAAACCTTCCTGAGATAGTTGACAACCCTGAAAGAATCCTTAGGAAGTCTCCTGAGGTTAAATCTTCAACTGTTTTCAGATCACCCCATAGAGCTCATTCCATCCCTGAAAACCTTGCAGCTTTACAAAATCCACAAGTTGACTTAAGAAATCCATTTAGAACTAGGTCACTTTAGGGTTTAGATCAATTAGATTCAGAGCCTTCGCTTTCATCCCCAGATAGAAGTGAACATCCTGGTAGCAGAGAAACTACTCCACTCGATTTACATTTCCTTCATAATTTTGGTTTCTCTCATCTTAGATTTGCTCAACAATCTTTTTCTGGTCCATCCACATCTGTTCTTCATACATCCACTGTCCAAACCACTCCATTCCAGCCCATTCTCCCTCTTTTTAATCTGCCTCTTGTAAATCCACCTCCATCCCCTATCATGGCAACATGGTATGCCCCGTTGGTCCTTCCTTTACCATTAGTCAATCTTCCACAGGACTATCAATCCAAGATACCTTTGTATGATGCCAGTAATGCTATTACTACTTCACAACATGTGGATAAGATTAATGACTACTTTGACAGAAATGAGATTGATGATTAAACTGTCAAACTTAGATTATTTGCTCAGAGTTTAGGGGGAGAAGTAAGAAAATGGTTCAAAGGCTTAACCCCTCACAATATTAATGATCTCCAATCCTTCCATCAGTTATTCTTAAACAAATGGGAAGTGAAGAAAAACCCTCTCCAAATACTTTCAGACTACAAGAATCTCCACAGAAACACTGCGGAAAGTGTACAAGCTTATTGCACTAGGTTTAATATTGTTTATAACGCACTTCCCCCAGACTTAAAACCTCCACAAGGCTCAACTTTAAGCAAGTTTCCTGAAGGATTTGATCCTGAAATGGCCTATCAGCTGAGAGAGAGAGATCCTTTGACTCTTGAAGATATGCAAAAAGGTGCTCTTGCTGTGGAAGTTAATCTAATGGAGAAAAGAGCAAGAATGAAGAATGAGAAGAGAGTGTCCTTTAGAGAGGAATATACACCTTCCACATCTAGCTCTAAGATTGAGAGAATGATGGAGGAGATGATGAAAAATATGAGCATACTTGACAGAGCACAAGCTAGTCAAAACCAAACAGCTCCTCAAAACAGAAATCAAAACCAAAATCAGAATTTTAGGAGAAACCAGCCTCAAAACAGACCAAGGGAGGATGATCAACAGATCACTCCTCATTTTCATCAAAACTATGTAAGTGAGGTTGAAGAAACAAGTGAAAAAACAGAGGAAGATGACATCAACATGCTGGGAGTAGACAATGATGATTTTGAAGTTCATTACATTAGAAGACAAGGCCTATACACACCCTATGATGATAAAAGAGCTGAGGATGAAAGTTATTATACAGAAATGGAAAATGTCATCATAGAGACTCAAAAAGAGTATGACCTTAGGAGTAAAAGCAATCAGGAAACTCTCAAGACTAAGACCTTTGAAAGTTCTGCAAAAAACAGCCCAGTGAATAAACCCAAGACTACAAAACAGAAAGACAAAACAGTGGCTGCAAATTCTGATTAAAAAAAAGAAAAAGGCACTCAAAGTACTGAAAAACAGAGTGCAGACCTTAGTAGCGTTAGCACATCAGCTATTGCTCCTGTTAAAACAATTTTTACAAATGTAAATAGAGGAAATCAACAAACTGATTTTGCTGATAGAGTGGCGGTTAATAAGGCTGAAACAAGTACTTCAAAGAATCATATGCCTTTTAGTTTGGAGCAGGAAATTGCCAGAATCAAAATCTCTGTTCCTCTCACTGAATTAGCTACCCTAGATGTATATAGATCTCAAATTTTGAAGGCTTTTAACATAGAAGAAAATAATGACACTGTCAATCTTAATGATGACCAGCCAGAGCTCATATTCGGTCCTAATATTGAGGGTAGATATCAAGAGGGACCAGTTCCTCCTTTTTATGTTAGTTTAAATGTTCATGACAAAATTTTGCACAACGCCATGCATGACTCAGGGGCCTCCCATAACTTAATGTCGAAAGCTGTAATGGAGAGCCTAGGCCTTGAAATAACTAAACCATACAAAGATCTTTACTCCTTTGACTCAAGCAGAGTGAAATGTTTAGGCTTAATCAAAGACCTCTGTGTAAACTTAGCACAAATTCTAGCCAGGTGTTTAGTAATGGATATTGTTGTGGCTGATGTACCCCCAAAATATGGTATGTTGTTATCTAGATCTTGGGGAGTGTTGAAGCCCCGAAAATCAGGTCTACAACAAGGGGGATACCCACCCGGTCCGGACCTTGGTTAGCAGATCCTTTTCCGTTTGGTGTAGTGGCTCCGACTGGGGATAATGGGACCAGTTTCCCAATTTGTGTGTGTGTGTGTTGAGAATAGATATTTCCTTTCTAGAAAAGGTTCCTAAGTGAGATGCTTTTATTCTATTTCTAATCTAATCATATGCAAATTGTATTCTAATTCAAACAGAAATATCTAATTCTAAACTAAACCCGGGATAAGATCTTGTTGATGCGATCTAAAATGATTTCGAATAACAATCAGTAATAAAGATCATTCAATTGCTATAAGAAAATAATTCAATAAAGATAAACCATTTCATATAAAAAGTTAGATGAAACAGTTGTGAAAAACATATCGCATGATAAGCTATTCATACATTAAGCATAAACAAATAGTTACCACCATACAAAAGTGCCAAATGATAACTGAAGCATTCAAGCATCAATATATAAATAACTGAACATAAATATCACTTTTAACACAGAAGCAGAAAAAGTTAAGAGATAAAAGTACCATTTATAACTTGTTCTACTCATGAGCTAGAAGCAATAATGATTTATATCTTCTAAATCCAATATCTACTAAGAGTACAAAAATGCAACATCAGTAGCAGAGATTAGACACAGATATCAATAAAACTCGTTCCATTCATTCATCAAAACCTCCTCTGAGGGTGCAGAAGTGCATGTTCTGAGGATAAGTTTTTGACAAATTTCTAGACCCTTCTCTAAATGCATGAGAAGGGTTTAAATACTACTAACTAAATATAAAAATAGTTTATTACAAAAATTTAGGATTCGGTTTAAATGACCATCCTTTTTCTAGGCAAAAATAAAGTAAAATTAACACTAAATCTAAAATTGAAAACTATTAACTAACTACTTATGAATTTGATCTCTGAATTTGCAAGCATCCAGCATTGTTTTGAGAAGAGGTGGTTGGCCGACTTCAGATTTCAACTGCCCTGAAAAGACAGAATCGGCAAGTGTAGGTGCGATCTTCTCAGCAGAATTAATGATGCAATTAACAGTGCTGCATTGACTATGTGGTTTTACTAGATATGTCCAGTAAGAATCCCAATTTAATCTTGTCAATCCTTGAATTGATTTTGCTTTTTCTTCCGCCTTTTGTTTCCACTCTGTTTGCAATTGCTGTGTTTGTGGAAGATATCCCGGAATATTTTCTGAAATCAAATTAGCCTTGTGAAAATTCTCATTTACACAATCAATAATATTGCCTGCTGCTGTAGCTGACTCCTCTGTCGCTTTTTCTGCCTCTCTGATCTGTGCATCCCAATTATTGAAAAGTATTTCTTTATGACTGTCGTTGATAATTGGTGCTCCAGCTCTTTTTCCTTCCTCTGTCTTTTGCCATGCCAAATAATTAGTAACTCTTTCATTAGTTAAATCATAATCATGTCGTAATTCTACGACATGATTAGTGATTTTATCACTTTGCTGACAAAAAGAGTTCCATTGCGAGATTTTCTGGCATAATATATCTTGTTGTTGCAGCAGCTGATTGTTTAAAGAAATAGATTCTGAAATAAACTCTGGAAGTTTGAGGTCATCTTTGTGCTCTTCTCGGATAATCTGTATTTGTTTCTCTTTATCTGCCAAACTTTTTTGATATCCGATTTGCATCTCTTGAAGCTCTTGCTGTAACTTTTCAAGTTTTATCTGTGCTTCACTGTTTGCATGGGCTTGTTGCAATTGCTGTTGCAGAACTTGTATCTAATCTTCTTTTTCATTTAATAATAGCCGTACCTCAGATGCTTTGTCAATAGTTGCGGAGGCATAAGCTCCTGTAATCTGAGATAACCTGGTAAGATTCTCAGTAGGATTCGTTGTAGGATCTTTCCATAAGACATCTAATTGTTCTGCATTAGTAGAGATTGCGCTCTCTAACTTTCTCTTTTTCTTTTGCTTCCTGACTACTGCTTTATACTGCGGGCTGTAGAATACATCCAGAAGAGGAATGTCTTCTATATTAAGTACAATTTCAGAAGAGGGAGTGATAGGTATATGCTCTGTGTTTGTTACATTGAAGCTTATTCGTGTGCTTAAAACTTTTGTTGTCTGTACAGGGGTTTGTGTATTCTGTCCTTCAACATTAAGCAATTCATTAAATGTTTCCCATTCTTTATCTAATTGAGTGCTGGTGGATGGTTGTTGTACAGTGAGAGGTGGAAGATTCAAATGTGGAGTGGTTGAAGTCTGTAGTTGTGAAAGCTCTTTTGATTGAGCTATATCTTTTACTAAGCCTTCATCATTATCAGTCTTTTTAGAACGTTCAGAAGTTTCTTTGTCAGACTTCGACTTAGACTTTTTTGTATCTGAGCTGCCACTAAGACTGACACTAGGAGTTGGTTCCCTTGCTGGTTCCAAGTGTAAATTTTCCAAAGGGATAGTGGTCAATCTTCTTTCTCTGTAGATTTTAAATTCTTGAAATACTTCTGGGGAAAACTGTGTTTGAGCTAAATGCAAAATTTCTTTAAATGAACATTTTTCTTGAAACATATCATTAAAAGGATCTTCTTCTCCAGAAAATACTCTCACCTTAACTGTAGTGGTGAAATATTTGACAACATCATATGGATCAAATAGCCTTCTCGAAAACTTGAACAATTGTAAGCATGTAATATTGCTTACCTCTTTGAATGCATGACCAACATCAAACAATGAAAATGCTCCACAGGCTACAGGAAATTGTGGCCAGATGGCCTTCTTCTTATCCTTTAATTCCTTTGTCAAACCTCCTTCACCACAGGTTTGGTATGCAATTTCCCGAGCTATAAGCTTATCCGGAACATACAAGGGTAAAACGTGAGGAGAAGCAGAACTTCCAAAAACCCTTACATAGGTAAACAACTCTTCTCCAAACCACCGTGTGATAGGGAGAATGTCGACTTCTGCTTCCGGGGAAAACCTTGGAGCATCCTTATTATACAATATTCTGTATAGAGGCAACATTATGCTATGGAAAATCTTGTAAAAATGAGGAACAAACTTCGATTCCCACAATTCTTTATGATAGACATGAATAGGCAAGGGATCATGAATTTTCCATTGCCAACCCATTAAAGGGAATTTAGAAACAAAGCAGATTGAATCCATAACATAGGCAGATAGATAAAAACGAGGATAAATCCTCTAAGAAACAATCCGTTTAGACCGATAATTGAAAATAACGGTGGCTAAATTATCAGACAGTACTTTGGCCCAGTCTACAATGGTAGCGTTAACAGCAGCATTTAACAACGGAAGCCATTCAGGCAAGACCTTATTAATGTCAGGCTTTCCAAAAAGCCTACATAACATAGCAGCATCAAAACAATATGGAGAGGTGAGTGAACCAGTACTGTACATACCGTGTTTGTCTTTTTTCAATGGTTCATCTCTTTTGGTCCATTCTTTGGTGCATTCCGCCAAATTTGCATTTTCCCTGGCAAATTTCTCCATAAATTGTTTGTTGTAAGTCGCCTGAGGCTCCGGAAAGTGATACATAAGCCTCAAATCTTCTGTAGTGAACGACCCGATGAGCTCTTGATCTGGAGTTCTAAATTGCCTGTCTGAAATATCGGTGCTATCCAGCACCCATTTTACCATATCTGTATACGGAAGAATTCTCGGTCTTGCTGCTATCCGGTGCAAAAATGAACAAGCCAGTTCTGTAAGAGATGCTTCAGAAGAATTACTTGAACCTGCAGTAGCCGAGACTTCCATTACCCTAGGATTTTCTTCTTCGAGAAAATTATGCATACCCTCCCAGGTAGTGATACCGACATCCTTGTTGCAAGCAGTATCTGCATACAGGGAAGCCATCTCTTTGTTTTCAGAACTTGGAGTTTTCTCTTTCTTTCCCATAATACTCTGTGAATGCTTTGTATAGTCTTCTGCTCTTTCGCGCCTGCGGTTTTACGAATTAAGTGAGAGTAATGATATGATAAAGGTGACGGGATAGTTTTAAATGCTGAAGGCGGATGAAATATATTATTTTAACGTGAAACAACCTTTCAATAAAAAAAAAATCCTTTTCATCAAAAATTGACAATCCATTCATCAATTCAATCATTAAAGCGCATAATGGATATTGATTTACGAAAAGATTTACTTCGTATAACGAGCTTTAAAGAATCTGCGATAATGCGATCTGCGATTTGCTTTGCAATATCGCAAAATCGCAGTATCGCAAATCGCAGTTTTCGTAAGTTGAAATCATCGCAAATCGTAACTTTGAAATCATCGCAAATCGCAATTTTCATATCATCACAAATCAGTAACATCGCAAAATCGTAATATCGCGACATCGCAATATCGCGAAATCACAATATCGCAAAATATAATATATGAAAAATATCTGTTAATGTATTTTCTGCGATATGCGATTTGCGATAAATAGTTTTTTGGATCGCGTGCGATGGATGTGAAATTCAAAGAAAGTTTTTATTCTAATCTAAAAACTTAAATTTATTTTAAAACTTTTTCCAAAGAAATTTCTTTACGTCAATGATAGTGAGTTTTATTGAAAATGAAGATAAACAATTTTTTTTTGGATTTTTAAACTAAGGATCCCCACTTATTTAGTATTATTACTAATACTAAATAAGAAGGGGGGTTGTTGCTAGCCACAACAATTGGCGATTCACTTGGAAGAACCAGTTATCTCTGCTTTTCTTTTGAGTTTTCTAAACTTTTCAAAACAGCAAATTTTCCAGAAAATCAAACTTTATTATAAAAAGACAAAGTACATTATGCTTCAATCTATGAATGATATTTCATTTCTTCTATGATCAACTTTGACTATTCACTTCCTCAAGCTAGTCTTTGTATCTACATCAATCATTACTTGGTTTTAAAGATAAAAACAAAAGGCTTCTCTCTAAATCAGTTTTAAATATGCTCATTTGTCGTAGGTAGAGCCACTGCTGTCAGCAAGCGTTTATAGCCTCGACAGGGTTACCTGTTAGCCAACAATGATCTTGTGTCCTACTTTGAAAAATATACAATTTTAAAAGAGAAATCCATATTCACACTTATTGCTTTTATTTTCTTTTTTATCCTTAAAGAACAATGTCTTGGTTTGGTAGCCAATTTATGACAGTGCCATTCACTTGATTTATAACTTTGCTGAACAAGCTGGCTCGTGATGAGACCCCTTGCTTTTCGATTGCAATAATCTTAAGTCATTGCCCTGTTGTGGTATGCAGTATTGGCAAAGTCAGCAAGCTATAATATCTATGATCATGATAAGTCGGCTCGTGATGAGACCTCTTACTCTTTAAGTTAAAAGTGTATCATTGGATTATTCCCTGAACTTTGTAATTTTCTAGGTGGGGAGGAAGTCATTGTTTCCTTAAGATAGCTCTGGACGACAATAATAGAGTTTTTGGAAAAGAACTTTTCTACAGAAAATCTTCGTTTTGTTATTGATACCTTTCATTGGACTGATATAAAACAATCTTTCACCAAAAGTTGCTTTTCATCAAAATTTTCAAAGTTGAAATTAATATCATTTCTAGATTTAAAACTTTTAACTGTATCTTTGGATAATAATGATCAATATTCTGAAAAGAATTCTATTTATATAAGTGAAGAAATAAAATCTAAAAAGAGAACTAGTATCTTTTTGATGAATTCCAAATGTAACCATTAACAACTGGTTTTATTATGACAAACAAAGAAAACTAATCTACAAAATAGAAGAATGATCTCCTATGGAAAATATTTTTTAAGGATCTGTCCATTAACAGGTAAAGATTCTCTTTTCCCTGTTAAATCCTATAATATAAAAGTTGATGGACCTATGATCTCTGCAATTTGGAAAGGACCAAGCCACATTCGTTGAAATTTTGTATGTTTTCCTTTTTCCTCATGAGCCTTGTCCCATTTTAGAACTAAATCTCCTATCTGAAAATCCTTCCTAGTTATCATGTTTGAATCAAAAGAAGCTTTAACTAATGCTTGATGATGAGCATGAGTTACTTTGGCTTTTTCTCGTTGTTCTTCTAACTTAATTATTTCCATCTGCCTTAATTGTAAAGAAGAAGTTGGTTCTTCATCAATATATTGGACTAAGGCTAAAGAAGGAATCGCTAGATGAGTTGGAAGAACCACTTCTCTCCCATAAACTAAATTAAAGGGAGAAGTGCCAATAGAAGCCTTCTGTGTTATTCGATCTGCCCATAAAGCATATATTAAAGATTTATGCCAATTTTTATGATTTTGATCAATGGTTCGCTTAATGATTCTGATTAAATTTTTATTTGTGGATTCAGCTAATCCATTTCCCTATGGATAATAATTGGCAGAATATTTAAGTTTGAAACCTCTCTTGAGTGCAAATTCAGTCATAGCATTACCAGAAAAATATGATGCATTATCAAACATTAAAGCAGAAGGTAAACCAAACCTGGTGATTATGAACTGATCTATAAACTCGATGATATGTTCGGCATTAGCAGTCTTGAGAGGGGCTGCTTCTACCCATTTCGTAAAATAATCAGTTGCTGTAATGATATACCTATGTTGTTTAGAAGAGTGAGGAACGATCTCACCTATTATGTCCAATCCCCATTGATCAAAAGGCTGCTCAATGTTGACTGGTTGTAATGGTAATGATGGTTTCTTTTGTCTTCCAGCTGCAGTTTGACAAATTTGGCATTTCCTTGCATAGTTATGTGAATCTTTGAATAATGTGGGCCAGTAATAACCTGCACGGAGGATTTTATGTGCGGTAGCATCTCCAGCATAATGTCCACCTGCTGGCCCATCATGAAGTTCCTGTAAGACTTTTTTAGCTTTAGATTTCTCCAGACATCTAAGAAGAACATAATCATAATTAATTCTAAAAAGAACATCATTTACAAGCTGATATTGTTTGGCCTTCAACCTTAGAGCTCTTTTCTTGGTATGATCGAGATTTGGAGGAGCATATCCATTCTTTAGATAAAATATGATATCAGCATATAATGATTCAACATCGTTTAGGCTTACCTCATATGTTTGTATCTCTTCAGATAGGTTTTCAGAAATAAGTGATGCTCCAGCTAGTATTTTGCAAAAGCCTTGACCTCTTACAATATTTGCTGGTTTGATCTCAACATCATATTCTTGTAAGGCAGTAATCCAATTGGCTCTTTTCTCACCCACATCTTTTTGAACTAAAAGATTTCTTACTGCTGGAAATGGTACTATGATTTTTGTATGGGTTTTGAGTAAAAAGGGTCTAAAATATTTAATGGCTTTGAAAACAGCATAAGCTTGTTTCTCCACATCTGAATAATTCAATTCAGCTCCCTGTAAATTTGAACTGAAAAAGGCAATTGGAGCTTCTTCTTTGTCTTGATTTGCCTGAGTAAGTATTGCAGCATAAGATTTATCAGAGGCAAATGTGTACAAAATAAAAGGATCGGAAAAATTTGGAGTTGCTAAAGATGGAGCATTGATAATTGCTTGTTTGATCAGATTGAATGCCTCATATTCATCTTTGCCCCATTTGAAGTTTGAATTATTTTTAATCATTGCTTGCAAGGGTGATACAATTCTCGAAAAATCTGGCACAAATCTTTTTACAAAATTGATCTCGCCAAGAAAAGATTGCATAGCTTTTTTATTGTGAGGTGAAGATATTTAAGAAATTTCCTTGATTCTATCAGGATCAATATGAATTCCAGATTTTGATACTATGAATCCAATAATTTTTCCTTTACTTAATGCAAAAAAGGACTTTTTCGGATTAAGTGAAATTCCATACCTTTGACAACGTTGGAAAATCTGCTTCAGATCTCTAAGATGATTGCTTCGTTTTTTAGAATATACAGTTATATCATCCAAGTAAATTACCACTGATTTGTTAACTAATCCTTTGAAAGCAATATCCATGGCTCTTTGAAATGTAGCACTAGCGTTGATCAGACCAAAAGGCATCTTTTGATATGCATAAGTGCCCCATTTAGTTCTGAATGTAGTTTTTAATTGATCATCAGGATGGACCAACACTTGATTGTATCCAGAGAAACCATCTAAGAAAGACATTAATTCTGATCCCGCAACTGCCTGTAATATTTGCTCCATAGGGGGCAAAGGAAAATTATCTTTTTGACAGGCTTTATTAAGATTTCGAAAGTCAATGAAAATTCTAATATCTCCGTTCTTATTTCTAACAGGAACCATATTTGAAACCCATTTAGAATGTCGAACAGGAAAAATAATCTTGGCTTTCAATAACTTGTTAAGTTCAGATTTGATTTGGTTTTTTAGATTAGGGTGGATCTTTCTTAACTTCTGTTGGACAGGTTTTTCATCATTGATCATTGGGATAGTATTTTGGATGATAGAAGTGTCATAAGTTTTGAGTTCATCGTAGTTCCAAGCAAAGACACTTTTATATTGTTTCAAAATACGAACATATGCTAATTTTTCTTCAGGAGCTAGGCCAAGGCCTAGGTTGATATTCTGTGGTTTGGCATCAGTTCCTAGATTTACTAATTCATAATTCAAAGTCGAACTTTGTAATTTTGAATTGGTAGATCTTTTAAATCGGTCTTTCAAATCATAAAGGTCTTCTAACTTGACTACTGATTTTGGCATAGCATTATTGGTGCTATCTTGAAGCAATTGTCTGTCATGTTGATCTTCATCAATTATATGATTAGTGTAAGATCCTTCAGATGTGAGAAAGCTTACAATATCAGGATCATCATTGCAAATCCTCCAATTTGTAACGTTATCAGGAATCGAGGGTCTAAAGATTAATTCAATTGAAAATCGATCAGGACTAAAGTCTTCTGCGGGAATGAGCTTGGAAGCTACATTAGCTAGGAGGTCTGAGCTAGCATTCTGAATTCTGGGAATTGATGAAATATTAAATGCTATAAAATGTTCAGTCAGATCTTGGACTAAAGATTGATAATGCTTTAAACGACCTGATAAACAATGTATAGTATTGCATACCTGTTTGATTAAAATTTCCGAATCCCCGAAAACTTGTAGATATTTGATGTTTAATCCGATTGCTTTGTATAATCCTTGGACTAAAGCCTCGTATTCTGCGGTGTTATTAGTGCAATCGAATTCAAGTCTGAAAGTTAGCATAATTTTGTTTCCCTCTAGACTAACCAAAACGCATCCTGCTCCTGCTCCTTCATTAGACTTAGAACCATCAAAAAATAGTTTCCAAAATAAAGATTTATTTACAGGAGTATCTATAAAATTAATACATTTAGAACTATCTGTTTGAGAAAAATTTTCTATTTGGGATAAAACAGAATGTTCTAAATAAGGTGAAGTATGAGCATTGAAATTTCCTAAGAAAGAATCAACTGAATAATTTCCAATGATATTACTGCTGTATGCAACTGGTTCATTCTCTCTTTCCAATTCTGTTACTATGTATTTCTGATGTTTTTCTCGTTCAACCTTTATCTGATTTGGTTTACCATTGTAAGGAAGCCACATGTGAGACCAATCGGTTGCAAAGTATCCATGAAGTTTTTCTGACCAATCTCTGCTAAGAATTAAGCCATAAAATTATGGAATATCTGCAACTAAAATATCGATGACTTGACATACCTTTGGATTTGATGACAGCCTTATGGTAACCTAATTTAATTCGCCAATTACTTCAACTTGCGATCGATCAAGCTGAACTATGCGCACAACAGATTTTTGTGGTTGAATGTTTAGCTTTGCACATATTGATTTTGGTAGAATATTAGATGAAGCTCCAGAATCCACTAAACAATTATGCAAATTCTTATTGAAAACTTCATAAGTAAGAAGAAATGGAGGAGTATGAGATCTCGACCTTCCTCCAATTAAAGCAATATTTTCAAGATCAACTTTACTGATCGCATTAGCTAGAGGTCTTCCCATCTCGTTGGAAGCTTGAGAAATTACAGGATCGGGCAAAGGTTTTTCTGGTACAACATGTAATTCTTTCAAAAGCACCTTTTGTTGGTGTTTTAACTTGCTCAATTCATAAAAAGTGATGTTAGCCCTAGTCTTCTTCATGTCTTATATGATATTATACTCCATTTCATCTGGAACAATCAATGTTCTCGATGGAGTTGATGAATCTGTCTGGACTGGGCTGGTTTGAATTGCTTTAGATGTCGTTTTCTTGGGTGCAACTTTATCCTTAGTCAATGAGCTTGCGCTCTTTGACTTAGGAGTAGATTGAGGAGGATAAAGTTGCTTTCTTCTTCGAGTGCTAACTGGGGATGCTTCTTGATCTTCCTCATCTGGGAGGATGAAATCCCACATACCTTGTACTTCTATGACTTTTTCTTCATCAGTAGTTTCTTCAGTATCAGTTTCTTCTTCTTCTTCAGCATTAGTAATGGCATTTGGTGGCTTTGGATCAGTTGAAGGATTTTTCTAAAAGGCTTGAAAGATTTTTTAGAAGATGTTTCTACCACTTGTTTCTTAATGTCAACCATTTCGTTAGACATGGTTTTCAAAACTTTTTGCAATCCTTCTAAATCAAATGGATCTTTTGATTGCTTTTTCTTGGGATCTTCCTTAAAAGTGACTTTCTTGGATTTTCGTTCTTCTATCGCATTTTTCTTGTCTAAAGCAATGATACGTTTTTATACCACTATTGCCTCCTTCATGTTTTCTGCTAAATTTGGTTTGTTAGCCCTATCAACAAAGATTGCTATGTTTGATGGTAAAGCAGAAATGTACCATTCACTTTGCACTTCTTTGCTAGGCTTGGAAGCAGTAGGAATTTTGTTTAACTATTTATTGAAACGTGAATTGAAATCCTTGACAAGTTCCTTTGAGTCAGCTCTAAGATTAGATAGATCATTGATCAATGTTGCTGTAGACCTGTCATCACCAAATTTAATCAAAAATTGATCTTGAAAGATATCGCAAGTAGTAATGGATCCAGATGGTAATGAAAAATACCATGATCCAGCTGCTCCTTGTAAGGTATAGGGAAACAGTCGAACAACAACATCTTCATTAGTAACTCCATTGAGATTTATGGACAACATAAAATTGTTTATATGTTCTTCTGCTAACATGTCTACTTCAGGATTAAACTTAGGCAGCCATTTTTTAGGATGGGCTAGTAATTGACTCAAGGGTGCAGGCATTAAGACTAACCCTAGATTATTCCATGGCATTTGGGCCATCGCTGAACTACTAACAGAGGAAAGTATAGAAGATGATATTTGTGACTGAGAAGATGAAGATATTATGATTTGAGAAGGAGATGTGGAAGATTGAGTGGACTGATGGACAGTAATCTGGGGTGGAGGAGTGGGTGGTTGACTTCGCGATGAAGAGTTTGAGATGGATGATGATGATGAAAGAGTCTCACTATCAGACCCTTTAGGTGATTTCCTAGCTCTATTCCTTGTAGGTAGAGGTAACTCAGTTGGCTGAATGCCAAGCTTTTCACTCTGTAATCTAGTAAGAGGATGAGCAGGATTATATTGTGAAGTTACACTGCCTTGAGATTTATTATATCTTTGAGGTGATACTGAAAATCGCTGAATTTTATGAATCAAAGATTCAACTTCAGGGGGTTCAATAGCAGATTCTTCTGAAAATTCAGGGTTTGTAGTAGTGTCTGTTGATTTTGTGACTTCTGGCTCTAAATTTACAATTTCTGAGTGCGATGGAGAAGTCGGGGTGTTGGCAATATGATGCAGAGTGTTGTCTTTGATGGCAACCCACTTGATGAAGATGATGGCAACCTACTTAATGAAGTTGTTCTTGATGCTTGATGAGTTTATTAATGATGTAAATCTGATGTTCTACAAGTAGCTCAGAAGTACCAGAGAAATAAATTTCAGTAAGGGCCAGAACAATGATGAAAAGTGTGTGACACAAAGCATACGCGAGTTTGTTTAGGCGAAGTAGCGTATGTACGTGGAAAAGTACGTGCTAAGTCGCGTATGCCTAATTGCGCTCTAAAGTTATAAATCCAGGGGTTCTTACCATGGTATTGACCCATTGTATTGAGCGTTGGTTTGTCTATTTGATCCCGTCCAGAAATACCATCGGAAGTGGTGTGGTTTTGGCTCATGGTATTGACAAAGGCTAAATCTATATAAGGAGAAGAAAATCATTGTGCAAAGAAAGGATGAGTCTGGGTTTGAATGAATACTTCACTTTGAAGTATGTCTGAATGGAAAGGGTAACAGTTTGATGATAGATCTGAATATGTGATGCACCTATGAAGAAAATGATGAAGAAGGTTATCTAGATCTGAAATGTATTTGTATCTTCTAGATCTGTTTATGGAATGTTTAGATTATGGATGAGTGCTTAAATATCATCTCAAGGGCGGGATAATCCAGCGTTTATCCGATCCAAGAGCCGCGACAATTCGGCAAGCATATTACCAAACCGCTTCAATAGTGTTGCCAGAGGTTAATGTGGGTATGCTTAAGGAAAAGCGCGCATGTGGGCAAAGGATTTTCTCGAGAATGCATTGAAGGCATTGGTTGGTCTCAGACATGAAAGCGCGTACGCCGGTTCGCTGAAGTTGTGTTGCATGGAATCTGTTGTTTTGTTGTATATATTGTGCAAATATTGTAGCATTCTCGTTTCCGTTTCTCATTGCTTTATCGTTATCTCATGATGTATTCATAGAACTGTTTGAATGATGAATATGTTGCTGATTATGTTAATTGAAGATCAAGTTGATGGTTGATTGGTTGATGATTCAATGAATGAATTGATGGGGTTGTAAGTTTTTGTTTGATGTTTGATGAGCTTAAATGTATGGAGTGGGTCCAGTCTGAAAATATGATGAAAAGTGGCCTACAAGATGTGTTGTATGGAAGCTGTTGGATCCAGTATGAAAATTGATGAAACGTGGTCCATAATGGTGCTGAGGGTCGAAGCCTTCAGTGAGGGGGTAGTAGCTCCCTTCCAGTGGTAGCTGGTAAACGAGAGCAGGGGGTTGTAGCTCCCTTCCAGGAGAGGCTGGTAAACGAGAGCAGGGGGTTGTAGCTCCCTTCCAGGAAAGGCTGGTAAACGAGAAGGTTGTAGCCTTCTGCAGGTGGGTGCCTACGTGCTGGTATGAGTCTGCGCCAGTACATGGTTGTAAGAAGTTTTCTTTATAATAAATATTGAAGACTGAGACGACGGCAGCGGTGGTTTTCTCCCGACTTGGGTTTCCACCTTAAATCCTGGTGTTCATGTGTGTTTCTTATGTGTGATGATTTACTCTGTTCTTACTGCATATGTTTACTGATTATTGAACATCTAATGAATGAATTATGGAATGATATAAGTGAAGAATTATCTGCATAATAATATTTCTGGACATACGCATGTTTTATTAAGGATATCCGCGTGTATACGCGAGTTGGCTTCAGGAAAGTCGCGTATGGGTTTTGAAGTAAGAAAAAGTAAAAAGATTTGAGTAATTCCTAAATACTGATTCACCCCCCCTCTCAGTATTTTTCCCAACACGGGGGAGATGGTGAGGGTGTTTTACTCTCAGAATGGTATTTAGATTTAAATTTACTTGCCATTCATAGCTCGTGGCCCTCCTTCTAGCGCCAAATATGTTGAAGCCCCGAAAATCGGGTCTACAACAAGGGGGATACCCACCTGGTCTGGACCTTGGTTAGCATATCCTTTTCCGTTTGGTGTAGTGGGTCCGACTAGGGATAATGGGACCAGTTTCCCAATTTGTGTGTGTGTGTTGAGAATAGATATTTCCTTTCTAGAAAAGGTTCCTAAGTGAGATGCTTTTATTCTATTTCTAATCTAATCATATGCAAATTGTATTCTAATTCAAACAGAAATATCTAATTCTAAACTAAACCCGGGATAAGATCTTGCTTATGCGATCTAAAATGATTTCGAATAACAATCGGTAATAAAGATCATTCAATTGCTATAAGAAAAGAATTCAATAAAGATAAACCATTTCATATAAAAATTTAGATGAAACAGCTGTGAAAAACATATCGCATAATAAGCTATTCATACATTAAGCATAAACAAATAGTCACCACCGTACAAAAGTGCCAAATGATAACTGAAGCATTCAAGCATCAATATATAAATAACTGAACATAAATATCACTTTTAACACAGAAGCAGAAAAAGTTAAGAGATAAAAGTACCATTTATAACTGGTTCTACTCATGAGCTAGAAGCAATAATGATTTATATCTTCTAAATCCAATATCTACTAAGAGTACAGAAACACAACATCAGTAGCAGAGATTAGACACAGATATCAATAAATCTCGTTCCATTCATTCATCAAAACCTCCTCTGAGGGTGCAGAAGTGCATGTTCTGAGGATAAGTTTTTGACAAATTTCTAGACCCTTCTCTAAATGCATGAGAAGGGTTTAAATACTACTAACTAAATCTAAAAAAAATTTATTACAAAAATTTAGGATTCGATTTAAATGACCGTCCTTTTTCTAGGCAAAAATAAAGTAAAATTAACACTAAATCTAAAATTGAAAACTATTAACTAACTACTTATGAATTTGATCTCTGAATTTGCAAGCATCCAGCATTGTTTTGAGAAGAGGTGGTTGGCCGACTTCAGATTTCAACTGCCCTGAAAAGACAGAATCGACAAGTGTAGGTGCGATCTTCTTAGCAGAATTAATGATGCAATTACGAGTGCTACATTGACTATGTGGTTTTACTAGATATGTCCAGTAAGAATCCCAATTTAATCTTGTCAATCCTTGAATTGATTTTGCTTTTTCTTCCGCCTTTTGTTTCCACTCTCTTTGCAATTGCTGTGCTTGTGGAAGATATCCCGGAATAGTTTCTGAAATCAAATTAGCCTTGTGCAAATTCTCATTTACACAATCAATAATATTGCCTGCTGCTGTAGCTGACTCCTCTGCTGCTTTTTCTGCCTCTCTGATCTGTGCATCCCAATTATTGAAAAGTATTTCTTTATGACTGTCGTTGATAATTGGTGCTCCAACTCTTTTTCCTTCCTCTGTCTTTTTCCATGCCAAATAATTAATAACTCTTTCATTAGTTAAATCATAATCATGTCGTAATTCTACGACATGATTAGTGATTTTATCACTTTGCTGACAAAAAGAGTTCCATTGCGAGATTTTCTGGCATAATATATCTTGTTGTTGCAGCAGTTGATTATTTAAAGAAATAGATTCTGAAATAAACTATGGAAGTTTGGGGTCATCTTTGTGCTCTTCTCGGATAATCTGTATTTGTTTCTCTTTATCGGCCAAACTTTTTTGATATCCGATTTGCATCTCTTGAAGCTCTTGCTGTAACTTTTCGAGTTTTATCTGTGCTTCACTGTTTGCATGGGCTTGTTGCAATTGCTGTTGCAGAACTTGTATCTGATCTTATTTTTCATTTAATAATAGCCATACCTCAGATGCTTTGTCAATAGTTGCGGAGGCATAAGCTCCTGTAATCTGAGATAACTTGGTAAGATTCTCAGTAGGATCCGTTGTAGGATCTTTCCATAAGACATCTAATTGTTCTGCATTAGTAGAGATTGCGCTCTCTAACTTTCTCTTTTTCCTTTGATTCCTGACTACTGCTTTATACTACGGGCTGTAGAATACATCCAAAAGAGGAATGTCTTCTATATTAAGTACAATTTCAGAAGAGGGAGTGATAGGTATATGCTCTGTGTTTGTTACATTGCCGCTTATTCCTGTGCTTAAAACTTTTGTTGTCTGTACAGGGGTTTGTGTATTCTGTCCTTCAACATTAAGCAATTCATTAAACGTTTCCCATTCTTTATCTAATTGAGTGCTGGTGGATGGCTGTTGTACAGTGAGAGGTGGAAGATTCAACTGTGGAGTGGTTGAAGTCTGTAGTTGTGAAAGCTCTTTTGATTGAGCTGTATCTTTTACTAAGCCTTCATCATTATCAGTCTTTATAAAACGTTCAGAAGTTTATTTGTCAGACTTCGACTTAGACTTTTCTGTATCTAAGCTGCCACTAAGACTGACACTAGGAGTTGGTTCCCTTGCGGGTTCCAAGCGTAAATTTTCCAAAGGGATAGTGGTCAATCTTCTTTCTCTGTAGATTTTAAATTCTTGAAATACTTCTGGGGAAAACTGTGTTTGAGCTAAATGCAAAATTTCTTTAAATGAACATTTTTCTTGAAACATATCATCAAAAGGATCTTCTTCTCCAGAAAATACTCTCACCTAAAATACAGTGGTGAAATCTTTGACAACATCATATGGATCAAATAGCTTTCTCGAAAACTTGAACAATTGTAAGCATGTAATATTGCTTACCTCTTTGAATGCATGACCAACATCAAACAATGAAAATGCTCCACAGGCTATGGGAAATTATGGCCAGATGGCTTTCTTCTTATCCTTTAATTCCTTTGTCAAACCTCCTTCACCACAGGTTTGGTATGCAATTTCCCGAGCTATAAGCTTATTCGGAACCTACAAGGGTAAAACGTGAGGAGAAGCAGAACTTCCAAAAACCCTTACATAGGTAAACAACTCTTCTCCAAACCACCGTGCGACAGGGAGAATGTGGACTTCTGCTTCCGGGGAAAACCTTGGAGCATCCTTATTATACAATATTCTGTATAGAGGCAACATTATGCCATGGCAAATCTTGTAAAAATGAGGAACAAACTTCGATTCCCACAATTCTTTGTGATAGACATTAATAGGCAAGGGATCATGAAATGTCCATTGCCAACCCATTAAAGGGAATTTAGAAACAAAGCAGATTGAATCCATAACATAGGCAGATAGATAAAAAGGAGGATAAATCCTCTGAGAAACAGTCTGTTTAGACCGGTAATTGAAAATAGTGGTGGCTAAATTATCAGACAGTATTTTGGCCCAGTTTACAATGGTAGCGTTAACAGCAGCATTTAACAACAGAAGCCATTCATGCAAGACCTTATTAATGTCAGGCTTTCCAAAAAGCCTACATAACATAGCATCGGTAAAACAATATGGAGAGGTGAGTGAACCAGTACTGTACATACCGTGTTTGTATTTTTTCAATGGTTCATCTCTTTTGGTCCATTCTTTGGTGCATTCTGCCAAATTTGCATTTTCCCTGGCAAATTTCTCCATAAATTGTTTGTTGTAAGTCGCCTGAGGCTCCGGCAAGTGATACATAAGCCTCAAATCTTCTGTAGTGAACGACCCGATGAGCTCTTGATCTGGAGTTCTAAATTGCCTGTCTGAAATATCGGTGCTATCCAGCACCCATTTTACCATATCTGTATACGGAAGAATTACCGGTCTTGCTGCTATCCGGTGCAAAAATGAATAAGCCAGTTCTGTAAGAGATGCTTCAAAAGAATTACTTGAACCTGCAGTAGCCGAGATTTCCATTACCCTGGGATTTTCTTCTTCGAGCAAATTATGCATACCCTCCTAGGTAGTGATACCGACATCCTTGTTGCAAACAGTATCTGCATACAGGGAAGCCATCTATTTGTTTTCAGAACTTGGAGTTTTCTCTTTCTTTCCCATAATACTCTGTGAATGCTTTGTATAGTCTTCTGCTCCTTCGCGCCTGCGGTTTTACAAATTAAGTGAGAGTAATGATATGAGAAAGGTGACGGGATAGTTTTAAATGCTGAAGGCGGATGAAATATATTATTTTAACGTGAAACAACCTTTCAATCAAAACAAAATCCTTTTCATCAAAAATTGAAAATCCATTCATTAATTCAATCATTAAAGTGCATAATGGATATTGATTTACGAAAATATTTACTTCGTATAACAAGCTTTAAAGAATCTGCGATAATGCGATCTGCGATTTGCTTTGTAATATCGCAAAATCGCAGTATCGCAAATCGCAGTTTTCGTAAGTTGAAATCATCGCAAATCACAACTTTGAAATCATCGCAAATCGCAATTTTCATATCATCGCAAATCAGTAACATCGCAAAATCGTAATATCTCGACATCGCAATATCGCGAAATCGCAATATCGCAAAATATAATATATGAAAAATATCTGTTAATGTATTTTTTGCGATATGCGATTTGCGATAAATAGTTTTTTGGATCGCGTACGATGGATGTGAAATTCAAAGAAATTTTTTATTCTAATCTAAAAAATTAAATTTATTTTAAAACTTTTTCCAAAGAAATTTCTTTAAGTCAATGATAGTGAGTTTTATTGAAAATGAAGACAAACAATTTTTTTTTGGATTTTTAAACTAAGGGTCCCCACTTATTTAGTATTATTACTAATAATAAATAAGAAGGGGGGTTGTTGCTAGCCACAACAGGGAGCTAAGTTACAAGGAACAATGCAGATGGCATGACATATGCAACCATCCCTGTTTTTAATTAAACTAGAAGACTTTACAGGGAGTCTCATATGCAATACATGGTTACTAGCCAAGAGAGACCGCAAAAATCTCCCTTTTATTCCAGAAATACAGGCCTCGACTCATTTATCCTTTTCAATGATGAAACATTCAGTGAACAAGTGACCTTAACTGAATTAATGGCAGATAGAAAGGAGGAGGAAGACAAGACGGAAGTGTCAAAAAAGTTTTCTAAATCCGAAAATCATAGCAAACAAATTACAGGTCTAGAGCTACAAATCAATCATCCATTGCTTTTCAACCCGGAGAGTCAAGAAATGAATCCTCGAAATGATGAAAAACATGAGGAAATAAAACAAAATCAGCAAAGTGCTGATCTTCAAGTACAATCCAAAAGCATGCTAGTTGAAGAGGATAGTAACCAAATTAATGAACCCGAAACTAGTCCTCTTTGGAGTATGCACTTTGATGGATCTTGTACTAAGAGTGATGCAAGTGTGGGAGTGTGGCTTCACAACACAATGAACAATCATACTGAAGGGCATTCCTACAAATTAAACTTTTAGTGCACCAATAACATAGCCGAGTATGAAGCCCTTCTTTTAGGCTTGCGTTTATTGAAGAAGTTAGGGGCCAAAAGAATAAAGGTGCATGATGATTCTGAATTAATAATTAGACAAGTGAATGGGGAATATACTGCGAAACATCCCAGACTTAGAGCCTATCGAAACGATGTCATGGATTTATTGAAAACATTCGAGGAATTTAAACTTATCTTTGTCCCAAGAAACAAAAATATTCAAGTTAACAGTTTGGCTTTTGCTACTAGAACGTGCCTGACTCCTTATGAAACCAAACAATGTACAACTCAAATCAAATTTAGACCAGCTGTCCCCGATAACGAGAAATATTGGCAAGTGTTTGATGGAGACAAACAAATAGAAGACTTCGTGCAGTCCAGAAATGAATTTGAACTACCAAGTTTAGATTCAGGCTATGAAATAGAGTGCCCTAGTGAAGAAAATCTACTTGATGAAGAAGAAGAGTCTCCAGAGATGACTAATGTAAATCTGATGTCTGAAAAACTTGAGAACACAACAGAAATTAGTTCAGAGTTAGGAAAAGAAGACTTAGAAACTCTGTAGTCTAACAACCAAAGTTTGCCAAAAGGTCTGGTCCCTTTAGAGGAGTTGTTTGATTTCAATGCCGTGGCCAAGAAACTGAAACTGAAGCCTATTGAATCTGAAGTTGAAGAGTGTAATATAGGCAGTGAACTAAAACCAAAGATGATTAAACTGTCTAAGACTTTACCAGCTCACATCAAACTAAAATACATAGAGTTGTTTAAATAATTTTTTGATGTTTTTGCGTGGAGTTACGAGGATTTGAAATCCTATGACACTGAAATAATTCATCACAAGATACCTCTCAAGGAAAACCAAAAGCCATTTAAACAAAAACTGCGCAGAATAAACCCTGTTCAGTTACCTTTGGTTGAGAAGGAAATCAAGAAAAAGTATGAAGATGGTATTATTGTTTCTATTAGATATTCAGAATGGGTGTCTAATTTAGTGTCAGTTAGGAAGAAAACAGGAGAGATTAGGCTTTGTATAGACTTTAAAAACTTAAACAGAGCCTCATTGAAAGACAACTACCCTTTACCCAAGATGGACCATATTTTGCAAAGGGTAGTTGGTTCTAAAAGAATTTCTTTGCGAGATGGCTTCTCAGGATACAATTAGATATTAGTACATCCTGATGATCAACTAAAGACAACTTTTACTACGCCTTGAGGCACTTTCATGTATGTGAAAATTTCCTTTGGTTTAATGAATGATGGTGCTACTTTTCAGAGAGCCATGGACATTGCATTCTCGGAAGAATTAGGCTACTTCATCATTATTTACCTTGATGATATCACTGTTTTTTCCAAAACAAATGAAGAACACCTAAAACACTTAAGAGTAGTCTTTGAGAAATGTAGAAAGTTTGGGTTATCTTTAAATCCTAAGAAAACATTGTTTGGTCTCCAAGAAGGTAAACTACTTGGACACATAATATTAGAAGAGGGGATAAAGATAGACCCAAAAAGGATCGAAGCCATATTGCAAATCACTCATCCTCGTAACATCAAGGAACTTCAATCTTTCATTGGAAAGATTAATTTCTTGAGAAGGTTCATACCCAACTTGGCTGAACTCCTTAGAAACATTACAAACATGTTGAAAAAGGAACAAGGAGTTAAATGGACCTTGGAAGCAAAGAAATCTTTTGAGCTGATAAAACAAGCATTAACCAAAACACCAGTTCTAATAAGTCCTGATTTTTCAAAAGATTTTTATATTTTTTCATTTGCATCAGAACACACAATAGCTGCTGTCCTATTGCAGAAAAATCCACAGGGACAAGAGAAGCCTATTGCATTCTTTAGCAAGGCATTGAGAGATGCTCCTCTGAAGTACAAAATTATGGGAAAACAAGCCTTTGCCTTAGTCAAAGCTTTAAAAGACTTCAGAGTTTACATTCTGCACTCCCACATCATTGCCTTTGTCCCAAATTCAGTTGTGAAAGACATTCTAACACAGGACCCAAATGGCAAGAGAGGTAAGTGGATAGCTGTGATACTTGAGTATGATTTAGAGATCAAGCCCACTAAACTCATTAAAGGCCAAGGTCTAGCTAGATTAATGGCTGAATCAAATTTTGAAGTTCTTGATATAAATATGATAAATGCTTTAGATGAACAAGAGGAATTGTCAACTCCCATTGTTGAAGACCATTTTATGAATTCCTCTTGGTATGATGATATTGTGTATGCTTTGCTCAATCTGAATACACCTCATGGTTTATCAAAGACAAAGGCAAGGTTTTTAAAGTTAGAAGCTGTAAACTACTGCATTGTAGATAAATGTCTTTATTGGAAAAATTCAAGTGGGTTATTGCTTAAATGTTTGCTTGAGAATGATGTAGAGAAGGTTAAGCACGAGTTCCATGAAGGAGAATGTGGAGGCCACCTCTACTGGAAGACTACAGCCAACAAAATCCTTAGAGCTGGTTACTATTGGCCCACCCTCTTTCTAGATGTACACAAGATGATAATTGCTTGTCATAAATGCCAACTTTTTGAAGGCAAAAGAAAATTTCTTCCCTTACCTTTGCATCCAACCACTGTTGACGCTCCTTTTCAATAGTGGGGACTTGAATTCATAGGAGAAATCCATCCACCATCATCTGCCCAACATATATGGATTCTCACAGCAACAGACTCATTTACCAAATGGATAGAAGCCATCCCTTCTATACAAGCCAATGACTCTATCATCATAAAATTCATTGAGACTCATATCCTCTCTAGATTTGGCTGTCCTAGGAAGATCATCACTGATAATGCAGCTGAATTTGGATCCAAGAAGATGATTGAGTTCTGTCACAAATATCATATTACATTGGGCCATTCTACTGCTTATTGCCCTCAAGGTAATGGGCTAGCAGAATCCTCAAAAAAAAGTTTGGTGAACATAATTAAGAAGTTACTAGAGGACAACAAGAAGTCTTGGCACACAAAGCTAGTACATGCACTATGAGGTGAAAGAATAACACTTAAGAAATCTATTGGAATGTCACCCTACCAGCTTATGTATGGAATAGATGCAATTTTTCCAACCAGCCTTGGTGTACCAGTCATGAAGTTGATCCAAGAAGTACAGTCTGAAGACAATGACATGATTAGAAG
Source organism: Pinus albicaulis (assembly GCA_034641835.2). Classification (NCBI taxonomy): domain Eukaryota; kingdom Viridiplantae; phylum Streptophyta; class Pinopsida; order Pinales; family Pinaceae; genus Pinus; species Pinus albicaulis. The sequence goes on from CM076572.1 coordinate 80,920,999, forward strand.
AATAAATCAGACTATACATCTTCAGCAAACCAGAGAGGAGGTTTACAACAGAGCATTACAAAAGCAAGAGAGCATCAAAAAGATTTTTGACAGAAGAACAAAGGCCAACAATTTCAACATTGGGGACAAAGTGTTAAAGTGGGACTCAAGGAGAGAAGACAAGGGCAAGCATGGGAAATTTGATAACTTGTGGCTTGGCCCTTATCTCATTCATTCTACTGCTGGTAACAATGCCTATTTCTTGCAGGAATTGAATGGAGCTAAACTGTTTGGGGGTCATGTTAATGGCAGGATGCTCAAACATTATTTCTCTTGACCATATCAGTTTGAAAGCCTTTTTATATTTTTTCTCATTATAAATATTTCATCCATCATTGCATTCAAAGTTAGAAAAATAAAAAATACAAAAAACAATAGAAAGAAAAAAGAGGGCAGATTGTAAAAACAAGAAAGGTACAACCCCATACCAAAAAAGAGAAACATAATCTGAAAGTGTGCAAGCTCAAATGCCACTCCTAAAAAACACACTCCTAGTTAGTCATACAGCCTAATCATGACTAATTAGTTTTAAATTTACTGCTAATAGGTTAGTGAAATTAGATTTTCCAAATAGCTTAATCTTGGCTTATCAGTTAGGTAGATTAGGATAGAAAATAAAGGTTCAAACAAGCTCAAAATCTGAACCTAATATTCCGAAAGAAAGAATGACTCCAATCTGTTTAAATTTTGAGTCAAAGATAGAAGTAAACTGGTTCTAATAAGCCCAAAACTTGAACCAGAGAACAACTCAAACAAATTTAAAAACAAAGATGAAGAAAAGAGAAGGATGTGCTTAAAACTTTTAGATCTTAAGCCTTCAACATTTTGATTTAATTTTCTGCAAATAATAATCTATGTGCAACTTGTTTTTATGCCATAGATCAACAACAAGTTAGACTTTTCAATCCTGACTTGTTAGCTTTTAAATTTTCTTGTTTTAGAAGTTAGGGAATAGAAATCTATTAGACTGTTTAATCCTAATAGATAGTAGATTAGGTAGAGAAGCTTATGAACTCAACTGTTAAATCTGAGTTCATGGAGAAATAAGAAGTAGACTTAGATTAGTTTTTTCTTTCAAAATAATAAAACGTTTGTAAAAGAGTTTTCCAATCCAAATGCACTCTCAAAGAAGAAAAAATGTTAGATCAGTAGGATTGGGTAGGTAGAAAGCTTGTTTGATAGTATTCCATTGTCTTTCATGGCTGCTAACATTTTTCAGAGAAAAATAAGGCCATCCAAGTAAATAAATTTGCAGCCCAATGGATGAGGCATTGATCAGCCCCCCAGAGAATTCAAGTCTGAAGTTCTTGACACCTTCAAGAAGGTGCCATTCCCATGTGGAGCCACTGTTAGCCACCTATAAAATTTGTCATATCAAATGGTGGCTAAATTATTTTTGAAGCCTTCAGGAAACAATTTTATTTCCAAATTGTTAGTTCTTGAAGTCTTATGAAGATGACTTATCCTTGAATTAATCTTCACTGCTGTTTCCTTATCAATTCTGAAAATCTACTGTTTTCCTGAAGAAAAGACTGCTGCAAAAACTCTATTTTTCCCCTCATTTTACCCCTCTTTTCACTCATTATTAACCTTCATTTTTATCCCCTTTTTCCTCATTTCCCTTCTTCCCTTCATAAAAACCCCTTTGATAAGGTTTAAAACTCCTTTTTTACCTTATCGGAAGCTTTCAAAATCCTTTGAAATACTTGAAAAATCATAAGAAACAACATTTTTGGACCAAGGCCTTAAGCCCCTTTGGCCTTAACCCCCAGTCCCTTTTTTTTGCATAAGACCCGGGGCTGTGACCTACCATTAACCCCCATCGCACAATCGCAATCGGGGTGTTCTATGTTCCTTTTCCCCTTTTTTGCATTTAAAAATTTCTGATGCGATTGGCCCCTTTTTCTTTTATAAACCCCCTAAACCACTTCCCCACCATGCAACTGGCATTAAAGACCAAGCGCTGAGGCCCGATCACGCAATCGCAATCGGGCATTCCCTTGTATCTTGTTACTTTTCGCTTGTAAAAATTTCCGATTGTGATTGGTCCTGCATATAAAAAAACCCATCCCCGATACAATTTTTCCTTTGTATTTCATTAAAAACCCACTTTTCCTATGTTTTTATAAATCCCGACGGTTCATTGGTTGGGTGAATACCAATCGTTGATCTAAAACCAATCAACGGTCTTTGGGATCTCGCATCGGAGTTTTTTCATCGGATGCGTTTTAACAGTAATTGCCCCCCTCCGATTGGCAACCTTCCGATGGTTTCCCAGCCGTCGATCTGTTCCACCATACTGAGATCCAACGGCCCACATCGCTCTATTCAAAGCCCATCCCTCCGCCTTTTGACCTCCACAGTTAATTCTCCGCCGTCGATCTGGCCCTCAGATCAACGGTTCTTGTTCAATCGCATTGACACTTTTCATTAATTACCCCTGATGATCACGATCTTTCGATTGCATCTGGGTCGTCCATACATCAAGATCCGATGGTCCAGATCAATCCTCACTTCCCTTTGTTATTTCTAAAAACACCGCTGTGTAACCTCTTCGATGAATATCCACCGTTGATCTCTTCAGATCAACAACCCGCATTAACCCAAGCTCCGCCCTCGCCTCGCCTCATATTTTATTCCATTAACCCCAAGCTTTAATCTGGATCGTTCATTCCTTTCATCCAACGGTCTAGAATAAACCCGATAGGCCCAAATCATTTGGGTCCTACCTTTCCCCAGATCAAATCTCAGCCATTCATTCCCTGATCCGACGGTCAAGATTAAAACCGCCTTGACCCTGCCCCTCCCGTTATCAGCCGTGCATCTACTCTCCATCGCGCTCTCCTCACGACCGTCCGATCTAAGGCCCCAGATCTGACGGCCAGCGTGCTATTTCGCATGATTTTAAGCCCAAGGGTTAATGATTTAAAATTGCGCAATGAGGGCGGTTTTAAAAGGCCACGTGTCGGCCAATAACGCACATCGCGTTCAAAAAGGAAATATCGCCTTTCTCTCTTTTCACCGTGAGAAACTGGTGGTTTTCTCAACTGAAACCACTTTCCCTCGTCATATTATATTCCCTTATATTTTAATCTCCGTCATTTGTCACACTCATCCAACGGCCTAGATTTCATCCGACCATTGAACTATCGCCCTCCACCCATCCTCCAAAGGACTTCATAAGCCAATCTCCACCGTTGATCTCTGTGGCCAATCTCATATGACGGCCCATAATTATTCCAAAACCCTGAATTTCGTTCTAATGCATTTTCCTTCCGCCTAAGGTTTTTTCCCATTTTCTTTGTAATTTCCCCCATTTCATTATAATGTGGTCCTTCTACATTGTATTTTCCCGATCAATCTCGACCGTTGATCTCTGCAGATCAACGGCCCGGACTTAATCTCCCGCACCATTGTTCAACCGCCTCTCCTTTTAACCTCCGCGAGCAATCCTCGCCGTTGGATGCTTTCATCTAAACGACTGCGACCTAACCTCAGCCTCTGAAGCAGTTTAAGCCTTACCCCACAGGATTTTCTTAATTTTTCTTTGTTTGTGCAGGTTCTAAAGGTTTTTTCAAATGTTTTAAAAGAAAATTGAAGGCCGGGGATGACGATCCCCCAGGCCTTTATTCGTGAAGGAAATATTTCTGCATGGTTTCCCATCAAGGTTTATCAGTGCCTCATGAACACTGACACCATTATAAAAACTCTGTAACGCCTGCACATCAACAAGACACAACAAAATTTAATCAAGCAAAGAGTATCAGTGTGAAAGGATCTAGTCATAGCAGAGATGAGAATTGAAGATTGTTTATGCAGTTTTGAAGGATTAAGGCCCACTTTCAGAAAATCAAAAGTCTAATCCTCTCAATTAAACGAGTTTGCAGAACAAAAGACCGAAATTAGGCCTAATTAAGCCTAACACACAGAATAAAATCGAATTAACAGTGTTTAAAGAAAAACAATAATATCTATTAGTCCGAGAAGCCTCCATTGCCACATCAGAGGCTAATTGAATCCTCTCAGCTACCAAAAGCCACCTACAGCCTCAAAGCATTCAAAAGAGGTCTAGTTATTACCAGAACAAAAGATATTCGCCTCGAGACAGTGGAAAAGTTAATTCAACCAAAGGAACTTATTATAAACTGTCAGCAGAGTTATTACAAGGATAACAAAGAGCCTTAAAGTCAACAAAATCTTCCCAGCAAGCTTAATATTTAATGTAAACCAATTAATACAGAGGAAATATCAAAAAGTTTCTCCATTGAGCCCCTCAAAGGCCGAGAAGCATTAAACTGTATTAATTGAACCTAGAAGATATTTATCCTATCCCACCTCCTCATTTCTTCTATAAATATTTCTATAGAAGATGAGATAATGTTGGTCACTGCATATCTGTTGCCTGTAAATAGTTTACTGAAGCTGCTGTAAGCTCTGTTTGTAATTGAAGATACCTAAGTTGAGATGAGAAGTTTAAAGCTGTAGAGACTCACTGGACTTGAAGATTGTAACTGGTTTGAAGCATCAAATACAAACTGATTTATGGGATCCTGGTCTATGTCAACGGTGATGTTTTTCTTATTGTAAATTGCTATTTTATTTCTGTTTCCATTCTTTCCATCTTCTATGATAAAGAACAACGATTATAGAGTTAGGATTTACGGTCAAAGGTACCCTGCTCTTACTGATAAGCTTTATCTACATGTTTTCTTCCTAAATTGTGTATTTAAGAATGATTTAATACAGTCCAAGCAGTTAGGAATGCTGGCGTTCCCTCGTCCTACTGTCTAAACTTTAAACATTGTTCTTAAATGTTATTTTCAGTTTCTGCCAAGTAAAGTTGAACTAGGGAAGTCTATGGTGAGCCCTGTCCTCTAGTTTTATCTCCAAAGGTTGTCTGAAAGTTTCCCTAAGAGTATGTTGAAAGCAGGATAGGTTCAAAGTCCTTACCTGATCTTAGACTATTCTTCGTTATTTTATGTGTTGTCTTGATAAGTTTGCTAAGTAAAGTAGAGCTATGGAAGTCTATGGTGAGCCCTGTCCTCTAGTTTCTTCTCCAACAGTTGCTTTGAAAAGTTTCCCTTAGAATATGCTGAAAGCAGGATAGGTTCAAAGTCCTTACTTGATCTTAAGCTATACTTTTTTGTGTTTTAAGTGTTTTCTATTGAAAGTGCATCGAAAGTAGGCTAGTTTCAAAGTACTTACCTAATCTTAGATAAATTTTATGTCTTTCTTAAGTGTATGCCGAAAGTAGGATAGTTTCAAAGTACTTACTTGATCTTAGGCTGCTCTTTGTTCTTCATTTGTTTGATTCCCCTTCTTATTGTTTCATTCCATTCCATAAAATCAACTTTAAAGAGATCCTTAGACATAGATGACTTGCCCCATGGACCACTCTTGAACCTTGTTGTTCCAATTAAATCCTATTATGACTCCAAAGCCCAATGGATTGAAATTGTTTCTTGCCTATCTTCTTAGCTGAATCAATCTTTCACTTTCATTCATCTTCACCCTTCATTTATACTTCCTTCACCTTCATATATCTTTTCCCAACAAAAACAAACAAAATCCTTGTTCTTCATAACTAGCCTAATATCACATTTCAAGCCTTAAAGATAAATCAATCTTTGCACTTATAGAGAGATCCCTCTCTGGATTCAAGAGGGCTAGATCCTAGAATCCCGAAGTGGTTCGTATGTAGCCTTTGCAGTTTGTATTTGCCAATCTTGCAAATTACAAAGAGCTAACAAGTACCACCAACATAATTTGAAGACCACTCCAACAAATACAATCCTCCCTTAGCTTTAGGGTTGTCCCTTTCATTTATGTCCTTATAATTTGTATGTTTAACAACATGAGTCTAGCACACGGGAACATGGATATCCTCGCTACTGCATGATTGTGCTATCTATCCTTCATTCCTTGTAAGCACTCAATATGGCGAATTTAGATTTCTATATTTGATTACCTAATAAGTTATCTCAAAAATCCCTCGGATGTGGGTGACACGCTTGACACGAGTGAACATCAATACCCAACTCAAACGAGCTATGGGAATATCCAACGCAATTCCCCACCCACAGCAGATCCAATTACCGTTAACTCCTCGCACGCTCCTCGCAAAACCAGAGATAACGCAGATCGGACAGGCCTTGTGTCACCTGACCCTTATCATCACCTCACCTATAACACCATTAATGTCCATGATGTTTAAACAACAAAGCATCCATTCCTACCCTTCTACGCCTGTTCATCTGCTTGAGCTCCACACTGATATGAAAATGGAAGTACTTGAAAATGTGTGCAAGGTATCCATTTCCATTAATTAAATGTGTGCAAAATTCTCCAAGTCTTGTTGATTAAACAACTACTTAGATCTAATCCAGAGATTGACTGTAGGGAAATTTATTGGATATGTCACCTTTGATAAAAGGATGAGATCCAGAGGCTACCTGGCCCTTTACAGATTCTGTCTTTAGAACTTGTAGAAGTTAACACTCATGATCTCCATCAATTATATGTGCAAACTGTTATTCATGTATTGCAATTGAAACCAAGTGTTTTTGGTAGCTATATAAGAGTTTATGTGTGAAGGCAAGTTAATGTAATTTGCTGTTTAACATATTAAATCAGAAATTTTCAGCAAGATAACTTCAGCATAACATGACACAAATGTTTGATGAGCAGTTCACCCCTCCTGGGCTACGTCTGCTGGATCAAGCCTCCCAAAATGAGCTTGTCCTCTTGTATTAAAATGCTTCAAATGCTAATACAAGTTAAAAAGTGTCTCAAAAGACAAATATTAATGCAAATAATAATTTATAAGGTATGAAAAAGCTAAGAATGCCTTTCCAAATTCACAAAACAGTGAAGAATTACCATAAACAGTGATCTCTTCATCAATGCCCTGCTGGCTCATTGAACTCCTCTGAAGCATTTCGGGCTGTAGAAGTCCTCAAACAGGTCTGAAACCTCTTCCATTGGTTTTAGAAGGTCTAAATTAGCTGAAAATGACCTTTGGTTCACCTCAAACAGAGAGGTACAACTCAAAACAACTCAATCCCCAAAATGGCCCTAGTGGCCCTGAAAACTCTCCTGAAGGTTTTCAACTTCTGAAAGTCTTCAAACAGTTCTGAAACCTCTTCCAATGGTTTCAGAAGGTGGAAAATAGCTGAGAATGGTCTTTGGTTCACCTTAAACAGAAAGGTACAACCCAATACAGCTCTAATACCAAAATGGCCCTAGTGGCTCAAAAAGCTTCTCTGAAGCTAAACAGGCTGAAGATCAGCTCCAATGGCTCTGAAACCTATCTCAATGGCTTCAGAATGCTGAGAAGACCCAAAATTAAAAAACAATTTCGTTCCAAAAGGTTTAGCCTATCAAAATTTATGGCCAAAACAAATTTTGTCCTATTTGGCCTAAACAAACTCCACTAAATGTGGGGACACTGCCAGTTAGCAGCGCCAAAACTGGCCGACCTCCAAAAATGTCGGAACCACCATCCTTAACCGTCGAGTTATTTGTAGTTGCAATAAATTTTTGTGTTTGTGTTGGCCACATGGCCGCATTAACCGTTGGCCTTTATGGTTAACAAACCACCGCAACAAACTCCGAAATATTAATTGAACCGTGGCATATAAAATTTGTATATGGCCACATGCTAACCACCACATAATAGTTTTCTAAGCCGCCGGTTTGAAGGCTTGGGTCACGAGATTGCGGTCACATCGTAAGGGGGCTAGCCCTTAAGTCCTCTGGCGAAATACAATTTAAAAATTAAATAACATTTGCGCCCCAATACAAATAAGAACTAATGTTGTGGCTCAATGGTAACGTGTCTGGTTAGTCCGTGGGAGGTCGGAGGTTCGATTCATGTGGAGTCATAAAATTTTGAACGCCAATATTTCACTGACCAGGGGGCCACGTGGTGCCCTCCGGGCCTGCCACATGGTAGCCCATAATTGGTCCAAATTTCGCAAAGTCAAACCAACTTGCAATCAAATGGTGCCAAGTGTCTGAACCGGATTGGACCAGGTGGAATATTCCATGGAATATTCCTTTTTTAATTTTTCAAAAATTGAAAGTCAAGCCTGGTCAAACTGGACTTTTACTTGAAATTGTGAATTTTCAAACTTGAATAACTTTCACATACAGTGTCGGATTTGAGTGTCGTTCACGGCTATAGGATCATATCGACGAGGCCTATCAGATCGTTTAGGTTGCAAGTGATTTTGGACACTTTCAATTTTGAGCTTTTTCCATAGCTTGGACTTGAGCTCCTGATCACACACGTAGTACCGTGCGAAGATCATTCATTGCCTCTCTGAAAAACTTCATCCTCAATCCTATATATCCCCTCGATCTCTGCTCCTATCCTCCCTCATCTTCTCTCCATTGCATTCAGCTCTCCTCCTTCTGATATGGACGCTCACTGATTCCAATCAGTTGCGAAGTCTCAGTCCCGGAGTGGAGCTACGCAATCCCCCTCTGCTTGTTGCTGTGCATACTGTGCACCTGTCCTCCAGCCTCTGCAGCTTCTCCCGCCCCTATGTCACCCCCGCCACCCCCCCAAGAGCGCAATGGCCCCCAGGTTGCGCCAACGCACTATTCGAGGTGGCTAGCGAGGGGCTCTTTCGAGTCGTTATCATCGCGGCAAGGATAACCTCCTCGAATGGATTGAAGGCTCCTCGTCCACCTCCCCTGTCAGCCATCATTCCGCTCCCGAGCAGCGAGCATAATCCTCTAGGCATCCTACGCAAAGGGGAAGTCAAGGCGCGAGGAGGTCCACCTCCTCTCTGAGAGCTCCCTCTCCGTAGAGCATTCTAGCACCCCTGAACAGTCCTGCGCAGGTTGATGGGGATACATACATATGGATTATGGATTTCGACGACGTTTGGACGAAGGTTCCTGAAGGAGTAGACCCGGACTCCCCCATCCTCTGTGCTCCTGCAAGTCTCCCCAAGTGCACTGCTGCTGAAGTGGAAGCTGCTGTGGAAGTGGCTGTTGCGCAGGCCCCTGCTTGTCCCATCAACGAGGAGAATCCCCATTGCAGCGATGATGAGGATGAATAATGTCTGCGCAGCTGTTCAGTTTCATTTTGTTTTTTTTCCCTCTGTACCCGCAATGCTTTAGTGTTATGTTCTACTCTATAGCTCTTAGAAGTATCAGCGCTAATGTGCACGATGTAATGCTCGTTTTCAAGTTTTGTCTGGGCCATCCCCCTCCCCTGTGGCAGCGCAGAAATAGTGTAACAAAGGCAGGGATTGGTTAAGCACATCTTACCAACCCTGCCAGTAAAATATGTACTTTTATGTTTTCGCTATTAATAAATTAACACCACTTACCCAAAAAAAAGTTATCTAAAAAATCATCAAAAATCACATTATTATAAATATAATACCATTTTTTAATTAATAATTGGTTTAATTTATCAAATTAAAAAAATATATATATATGTCTCATAAAAAAATTAAAAATATATATTAATACAAAACTAATAAAACACTGCATAATAATGATAACAACTAATTAGACTAATCCAACATTTATCATTATTTATTATACACAACATTTAATCTCACCATCTTAAAAGCCCATCCTTCTAATGAAATATTATAAAACAAATACACCTTCCAAAAGATGAAAGTGATTAAATTCCCTTCCATTAAATATTATGGAATAAGATGGTGTGTGCATATGTGGAATGCACTACTTATATACATATATACATTCCCACCTTCGAACATATGAGAGACTAAATTCTCTTCCCTTACACCAATAAATGTGACATTTTCAAAATCAAAAAGGAAAAATTAATAGATACTAGTTGTGGTGTTGTCAAATTAAATAATAGTACAAAGCCATAGAACTACATGCCTTCGTGAATGACACGGTCATTAACATTTGAGTCGAGAACAATACAGCGTGGGATTCCCGGTCCCTAATTAAATAGAAAACATTGAATAGTAGCCAAGGGCCAAGGAACCGTATGCCTACCGTGAAAGACAAGGTGGTTGAAAGCAAATCAATTTTGAAGTTGTGCGCTTAATAAAAGATGAAGAATTCTGTCTGTGGGGACTATTATTACGCCGAAGGTGTTCCCTTAATGAGCTTCGCTGGGATGAACAGTGCTTCCAGCCAATCTCATAGCTCCACCTATCGCCCTTCTGCCCTGTCAAAATTTGACACTTGGCGAGCAACCTAGCTCCTGCTGTCCAATCCACCACTGGGCCGTGCTGCTGTCAAGTCGTTCGCTCCTCCTTCGTCCTTCGCGGCGCGGGGAGTTCGCTCCTCCTTCACGGCGCGGGGGTTTGACGGGCCACGCCTTCGGCGCCGTCGGTTCATTTCAAATGAGCAAGTACTAGTTTATATTTTTTGGGTTATATAATAGTTGTTAATAATTATTTATATAACTTGATAGATTTCCTATTCAATATAATTAATAATTATATTTAATAAATTTGGTGAATTTTGAGAATGAGAGTAATTTGTTTCCTAAGATATTTAAACTTTATTAGTAGAGAATTTTGGAATAGAGCTGTGTAGACTAATTCTCCACTAATATGAATAACTATGGAAGCATCCAATCACTCATATTTAAACTTACTTATTATTACAATAATTATTTTAGAATATATTTTCATAATTTTTTTTGTATTTTTTATGATAATTTATTATTATATGTTTATTTGAATATGTAAATTCAAATATAAATATGTCAAATGGATATAGAAATGTTATATATGTATTTTTTGTTAATTATGAGTTTAAACATATTGCATCATGAATAAGGTAATGTGTTGATTAGTGGTTAGTTTTCAGTGCATTCTTTAGGTTGTCTTTTTAGTCAACTTCAACATAACATTTGTCATACTATTTAAGAACATTAAAAATGATGCAAATGATGGCCTTTTCCTAAAGGTTTTGAAGTGCCCTAGTTTGATAAGTTTCTTATTATGCTTGTAGCCATTTATAAACCAAAGTGATCCATAAAGGTTGAACAAGGAAACAATGCATTGTAACCAATTATTATCTAAGCTCTTTTTAGACTCAACCTTAGAGGATAAAAACACTCATGTCGACATTGTTAGAAAATTATATATTACAGAGAAATGGAACACATAAAAATATGTGGAGATACAAACACAAAAAACATATAAAACAATAGAGACACAAATATATGTGGTTCACCCAACTTGGGCTACGTACATAGAGAAATAACCAGTTTGTAGAAATTTGCTGAATAATGATTAATTATCCACCGAGACTATCCTGATCACATACAATTCGAATTTATATGCAACACATAATCTCTTCCACTCAGATCATCACACATGCGGAAATAAAACAAGTGATAGCACATCAAATCATCATACACATTAACACAGTATGTATGGGGAAAGCTTATAGCTGAAAACCCCGCAGCTATTGTGTATATTATAATGGAGAAATCAAGTAACCAACTCAGTACAATACTCCTCACAAGTACTCGGTACTTTCTCATACAATTACTCACAATCTAGCTCAGTTTTGAACAGGTTACTGGTTCAAAACTCACCGCCAATTGCCTTGCCTCTATTGCGCAATCATGGCCTGTCTATATAGAGATCCAAGGTTCGAATCTCCTTGGCTTGACAACGCAATCATCATGGGCAATTACTCCAAGTGTGGTGCAAATCTCATGCACAACTGATGTCGCCACTGATAGCTAACTCCACCCTTTCATCTACCTCTTTCACTGGTCTCCACTGAACTGATCATGCACTGTAGTGAACTGATGTGTTCTTGAGTTGAATAATGATTTACTAATTAATGAATTAAATAATATTTAATTCACTCCACTCATAACTAATTGATTAGCTAGTTAAACTAATCTCAACCAGTTCAACTAAAATAAGCAGAACACAACTCCACTAGCTGTCTCATTAACTCCACCAAACTTCTGCCACTGAAGTCCTAACTGAAGTCAACCATGCATGTGCTCACCAAACCCTTGGGAATAGCGTAATTCCTCCGTCAGATGCATGAGCCACTTCCAAGGCTCGAACTGAAGTGCTCCAAGAGAGTAAACTGAAGTTTATAGTCCAAATATTATTAAGGGTAAATAATATTTGACTTCCCTATTTTAAGGAGAGGCAGTCTAAAAATAGACTTCGACCTATAGGTCCAAAAAATAAAGTCCCATCTATTTTTACCAACATGACCAATGCTCAGAATCTCCTCTTGTAATCCCGGACCATGCTCCATATGTCTAAAAATAGACATAGTCTAAAAATAGATTTTGCGCCAGAATTTGCTTGCGGGCCCACTTAGTGAAGGCGACTTCATTTCACTAAGCTCCATCATCTTGCTGCATTTTCAACACAATTCTTCCTTTATATTATCCAGTAAAATGAAAAGACAACCTATAAAATATCTATTGTAATATCCTCTACTCTCTCACACAGTCCCCCTTTCTCTTTCTCGCTCAGAATACACACTCAACACACAGCCACAATACAATTCCCTCATGAACTAAGGCGTTGCCTTCTAGGGAAAAAAAATCTAAATTAAACATAACTTCTACCGTCAGATCATCCGCCTAATGAACGACCCAGATTGACTACGAAATTACAATATTTTACAAGAAAATTTTACATATGTTTTTAGCTTCAAGGGCGCTGCCCCCGAACTCCCGTCGAGGGGACAAGTCCCCCCGCGTGGAGGGGTGTACAATCTTCCTGGGGTATACATCCGGCTCAAACAAAGACCTCTAAATTAGGATGAAATCAAGCTCCACACCCAAAATCTCCCACTTGGAGACTAATTGTAGCAACTCCACCACTGCTTCATTTGCTGGAGAATGACTCCACTTTGGACCTGGATGTTTCTCATCTTCATCATCATACTTGAAGACCAATTGAAACTGAGCAGAACCTTAGTTTCTCCCTGGTTACAAATTTTGTTAACATATCTGCAGGATTCCAGCTAGTGTGTATCTTTTCCAGTTTCCACTGTCCATCTTCCAACACTGACCGTATGAAATGGTACTTGAGATGTATGTGTTTAGTCTTGGAATGAAATGTTGAGTTCTTTGCAAAATGAATGACACTGGTTGTCATTGTATACCTTTCCCATCTCCTGATTCTTACCCATTTCATCCATAAACCTTTATAACCAAATCATTTCTTTACTAGCCTCTGTAGAAACAACATATTCTGCTTCCGTTGTTGAAAGTGCGACAACACTTTTCATTTTCAAAGAAAAACTGATAGTTATTCCACCTACAATAAATATATACCCTGTAGTGTTTCTCATGTTATCTTTGTCACCTGCCATATCTGCATCAACATATTACTGTAGAGCAATGTTTGGACCACAAAATCATAATGCTTGATTTGTGGTACCTCTCAAATACCTCAGAATCCATTTCATTGCCATCCAATGTTCTTTTCCTAGATTGTTCATGTACCTGCTTACAACTCCCACTGCATGTGAAATATCAGGCCTTGTGTAGACCATTACATACATTAAGCTTCCAATTGCTAATGCATACGGAAATTTAGACATATAATCAGTTTCTTCTTGGGTCTTGGGGCGCATCTCCTTACTAAGTTTGAAATAGCTAGCCAAAGGTGTACTAACTGGTTTTGCATTCTGCATATTAAATCTTTCCAACACATTTTATATGTACTCATTCTGAGACAATGTTAATTTGTGATTTTTCTGTCTTTAGTTATTCTCATACCAAGGATTTGCTTTGCAGCTCCCAAATCTTTCATTGCAAATGAATTTTCCAATTTTCCTTTGAGTACATTTATTTCCTGCATGTTAGACCCTGCAACAAGCATTTCATCTACATATAAAAACAATATAATATAACTGCCATTATTTTGTTTTTTTGTTTTTTGTTTTTGTTTTATTATTATTATTATTATTTTCAGATAAACACAATGATCTGAGTGATATCAAGTATAACCTTGTTCGGACATAAACCTGTCAAACTTTAGAACAATTGCCTCGGAGCTTGTTTATACAAGCTCTTCTTCAACCCGCACACTAATTTTTCCTTCCCTTTGACCTCATATCCTTGTGGTTGCTGCATATAGATCTCTTCCTCCAAATCTCCATGGAGAAAGGTTGTCTTTACATCTAACTGTTCAAGATGCAAATCTTCTGCTACTATAAGACTTAAAATAGTTTTGATTGAAGTCATTTTAAAAACATGAGAAAATATTTCATCAAAGTCAATACCTTTCTTCTGTGCAAACCCCTTCACTACAAGTCTAGCTTTGTACCTTTGTTTTCCTCCATATTCTTCCTTCAACCTAAAAACCTATTTATTCTGCAATGTTGTTTTACCAGCAGGCAACCTGACTAAGTCTCAAGTCTGGTCATGTACCAAGGAGTCCATCTCTTCTTTCATGGTTAGCTCCCACTTCTTCTTGGTTTCTACTTGCATTGCTTCTTCATAACATTCTGGTTCACCAAAACCATTCAACAATGCATAATATAATGAAAGAGAGTATCGTTCAGGGGGTCTACTTATCTTGGTAGATCTTCTGACATCACTTTCTGGTGTTTGAGGTGCCTGTTGTTGTTGTGGTGGTGGTTGTTGTTGTTGCGGCTGTTGATTATTATTATTTTCAGGCACCTTTACTTTTTCCGTGATCTCGTCAAGCATTGTGTATTATCTGTTTTCTTTATCCTGTTTCTTTTCCTGCATCTGATCCTTATACAAGACCTTTTCATTGAATATGACATCTCTGCTCCTAATTATTTTGTGATTTTCATAATTATATAAGAGATAACCAAAATCATTAACACCATATCCAATAAAGGTACATTTCTTTGATTTTGCCTCAAGCTTTGTTCTATTTTATTTATTAATATGGATAAAGGCATCACAATAAAAAGGCTTTAAAAAAGAGTAGTTTACCTTTTTACCGGTCCATGCCTCCTCTGGAATACCACCATCCAAGGAACTTGAAGGTCCTTTGTTTATTAGATAAGAAACAATATCTAAAACATCTGCCCAAAATTGTAAAGACAACCCCACATGCAATCTGATGCACCTTGCACGCTCCATGATTGTTCTGTTCATCCTTTCTGACACACCATTTTCCTGTGGTGTTCCTGGAACTGTCTTCTCTATGCAAATTCCATGCTCTAAACAATACCGAGAAAACTCTTTGCTGCAATATTCACCTCCATTGTCTGATCTGAGAAACTTCAACTTCTTTCCTGTCTCAATCTCAACCAAAGCTTTCCATTTCTTGAAAGTATCAAATACATCAGATTTATTCTGAATACAATAAATCCAAGTTTTTCTAGTTGCATCATCAATAAAAGTAACATAATAACGAGAGCCACCGAGAGATGATACTTGAGTAGGTCCCCATACATCTGTATGCACAAGCTCTAATTTTTCGCTCTTATTTTCTTTCCCAACTCTAAGAAATCTAGCTCTCTTTTTTTTTCCACAAACATAATTATCACAAAAATTCAAATCAATATTCTTCAAACTTGGCAACAACTTTCTTTAGTGAAGAATCTTCATCCCCTTCTCACTCATGTGTTCGAGCCTATGATGCCATACTGATGCATCTGCTCCTGTGGAGTTTAAAGCATTAACACAATTAGATATACCATTGCTTAAATACAATGTACCAACATTTTCTCATTTTTCTATTACCAGGGCTCCTTTAGTGGCCTTCCAGGTTTTGTCTGTAAAAGTTGTCACACAACCTTCACCGGCTAACTACCATGTTGAAATCAGATTTTTATTCAGATCTGGAACATGCCTTACCTCCCTTAATAACCATTGGTTTCCATTCTGTTGTTTTACAATAAATTTACCCATTCCAACAATTTTACAGGGTTTATCATCACCCAGACGAACTTGTACAAAATCTCCTTGAACATAGACATGAAAATGTTTCTTATCAAGTGTGGCATGGAATGAGGCCCCTGAATATACCACCCAGGCATCAATAACATTTTATAAAGAAAGAATCAAAGCATCTTGCAACACATCACCTGTCACATTCACCTCATGATTGTTTTCTTGTTGTGCGTCTCCTTCTTTTCCCTTCTAAGACTTATAGGATTTCTTCAGGTGTCCTTTCTTCCCACATTTACAACACACTATCCCTGATCTGGACTTGGATATGCCTTTCCCTGACTTACTGCAATATCCTGGGTTCTTTCCTCTTTCCATTTTTCTTTCCCTAGTCTCTGCACTCAAAGCATTGCTTGATGTTTCACCAGACCTTTTCCATCGCATTTCCTCGCTAAGGATGGCACCAACAACATCATCAAACTTTAAAGTACTAGATCCAGAGACAGAGTTATTAATGGCCATAACTAAACCATTCAAACTTTTTGGCAATGAGCATAGAAATAAGAGAGCCCTAACTTCATCATCAAAGTTTACCGCTACAGAACTTATCTGACTGGTAACCGTATTAAATTCATTTAAATGGTCAGCAATAGATCCACCTTCCAACATTTTCATATTAAATAAACGTTTCATAAGAAATACCTTATTTGAGGCCGAGGGTTTTTCATATAGGCTGGCCAATGCCGTCATTAAACCCTCTGTTGTCATTTCCTTCGAAATATTAAAGGTTACTGACGCTGCCAGGCACAACTGTATTGTTCCAAGTGCCTTTCTGTCGAGAATCCCCCATTCTTCGTCTGTCATACTTGACGGATTCTTTGTTTTTCCACTCAATGGTAGGTACAGATATTTCAGATACAGATAATCTTCCATCTACATCTTCCACAGTTGGTAGTTTTGGCTGTTAAATTTCTCGACCCTAAACCTGCCATCTTCCACCATTTCTCCCATTCAAACTAGGAACTGTTCTTCCCTACGAGTTTATCAGTCAAATATACCTTCGGCTCTGATACGAGTTGTTAGAAAATTATAGATTACAAAGCAATAGAACACATAAAAATATGCGGAAATATAAACACAAAAAACATATAAAACAAGAGAGACACAGATATATGTGGTTCACCCAACTTGGGCTACGTCCACAGAGAAACAACCGGTCCTTCCTTTATATTATCCAGCAAAATGAAGAGACACAACCTACAACAGATTCGCTGTAATATCCTATACTCTCTCACACAGTCCCCCTTTCTCGTTCTCGCTCATAATACACACTCAACACACAACCACAATACAATTCCCTCATGAAGCGAGGGGTTGCCTTCTAGGGCAAAAAAACCCTAAATTAAACATAACTTCTACCGTCAGATCATCCGCCTAATGAACGACCCAGATTGACTACGAAATTACAATATTTTACAAGGAAAATTTACATCTGTTTTTAACTTCGAGGGCGTTGCCCCTAGACCCCCAGTCGGGGGGGGCGGGATGGGCCCCCCGAACCCTTGCGGGGGGTAGAAGTCCCCCTTGTGTGGAGGGGTGTACAATCATCTTGGGGTATACATCTAGCTCAAACAAAGACCTCTAAATTAGGATGAAATCAGGCTCCACACCCAACAAACAACTATTATATAACATTATAATCCATATCCATGCGTCAACCATGACTTTGTGTTTTTAGATTTCTAGTGGTTCAATTTTCCTAATGAGTCTATTTCATATGTTGCTTCATTATTTTTTTTCTTTTTTTTTTCGATGGTTGCAGTAGTCTTAAAATTGGTCAAAACTCTTAACACAAAATTCCATGATTGAAGTACTATGAATGCTAGTAATTCCAAATTTGAGGAAGAACTTAAAACGAAAAAAGGTGATAGAGAAATTAAGAAACACATAAGTACATGTCTTAATCGATGAAAATATAGGTTATACATAGACATTCAAATAGGTATGCTTGTTTGAAATATCTAATCATAAAGGCTTACGAAGATTTGAAATACACTTTGAGAAAGCTCATAAAAGTTTCTAGTTATATGTTAAGTTATGGGAAAGATAGAAAACAGATAAGGAAGAAAAGTATTCAGGAGACATGAAAGTTATTCAAAAGCAATTGATAAAAATTTAGATATAAGTTATAAGTAAAACAACACAAAGATAAGTTAATGCAAATGAAACTTATTGTACAAAGCAATAATGTAAAGCTAAATAAAAACATAAAAACAAACTTTAAAATTTTACATTAAGAATTTTGAAATTAAAAATAAAATAAAACAAAAACCAAAATAGAAAATTTAAGGAAAATTAATAAGAAAAATAAAATGGCAATCATAAAATAAAGCATTGCTTTGTTTACTCAATTAGCACTAAGTAAATAAAAAAGAAAATTTTAACTAACTCTTCATTAATACTCATCTAAAGCATTCTAAATAATTTATAACCTATAAATTTTTTAAAACCATTATAAAACTTTACACCACTCAAAACATATGTTAAAACATTACACATAATACAAACGAGAAATTATTTTCCCAAGATTTGAAAATATGTAAAAGGCTTTATTACAGTTTTGTTTTTCATACTTTACATTAATCCGGTGATTCAGCTGCAAGTTCTTCTGAATCCTGATTAAAAAAAAGTTACCCCTAATCTCTTTCACATTGGAAAAATGTATCTCTATAAAAAAAAATAGGTGAAACAGCAAGCACATTCGTGTGGCGTCGTGGATAGTAACTTCGTAGCGTAATGGAAAAGGTGAGAAGCTCACAGCTGGAAGATATACAGTGTCCCCACCTATCACATGCACATCTCCGAAATCCATAACTATGGAACTTACCACATTTCAGACCAAAAGCGCGGGGGAGACAAACAAATCTCAACCATTTCCAATCTCTATATTTAATAATAATAATAATAACAGTAGCTAGGGAGTATCAGCTTATTAAGTAACGTAGATGGACAACCCAGATATGTCAGAGGGAACCATCCTTGCATTTAAAAACAAATAAATCATATCAAATCTTAGTTTTCACTGTATTTTACTGATAACTTAGATGGCATAGGTGGCACTTGTGGTGGAAACAATGGGAAGAATCATCAACTTTTTCTCATAAATTCTCAACCTCAATCCACACTTGCATTGCAGGCCACTCCACTGTGCATGTGCATCTGCAGTTGCAGATCCACTCTCTCTGCATTTCCATCTCTGATTGAACGTGTGGAGGGTCCTAACTTTTCTTCTGATCGACAAGTGTTGCCACGTTGCTGTTTCAATGGTACTGTTAGTTTCTGTGCATCTGAGTTGTGCATTGTCTGTGGGAGGAGGAACACTCATTGGCTACCTCTCTCACTGATCTTTCTTTTTTTGTCTTGTCTTTTTCGTTGTGATTGAGATCTGCTCAGAGGTTGGCAGAAATTTTGATGTTGAAGATCTCATTATTGTTGTTGAGTTGAACAAGCATAACTTTTTCTTATACTCTTCCTATCAGAACATCACTTTAGAAAGTTTTGTTATCTTTTCTGCTTCTTGATTTCTCTTCCACCATTGATTTGAAAAGGCCAGATCTGCAACAGCCTGTCAAGGCACTATAGTACTAGTACTGTAAAAGGATTCCTACCGTGGTTTGGAAGCCAGGAATATCTCTTTCATTTATCTTTTTCTTTGGCTGCATTTTTCATATATACGGAACACACTGCATTACAGACACATACACACTGCTTACAACAGTGGGCCTTGGGGTTTCATGGCAACTGCAGACGTTGAGCATTTGTGGGTCCTGAAGCTAAGATATCTGTGAATTGGGTAGTTGAAGAGCATAAATTTCTGGCAGAAGACCATTCATGTTGTAATCCCATTCTGTGTACAACAATGGCTACACCATATTCTCTGTTGTTGTTGGTTCTATTGTCAGTGGGGAGTGCTGCAGCAGGGCATGACTATGGTGAGGCCTTGAGTAAGAGCATTCTGTTTTATGAAGCTCAGAGATCTGGCAAGCTTCCTGCCACCCAGAGGGCCAGTTGGAGAGCTGATTCTGGACTCCATGATGGATTTGCTAATGGGGTCTGTAGTTTTAGCTTGCTTATTTGCTGTGTTCAATGCACTAACTGATTTGCATTTCATGTTCTCGTATAAATCAATATAATACTTTGAGATGAATTGTTATTTTGTTTGTAGACTCAGTGAGAGTGAAGTGATGCTAGTCTGATAGCTGAAATTCATGATGAAATGTGGACAGGTAGATTTGATTGGAGGGTACTATGATGCAGGTGATAATGTGAAATTTGGTCTTCCAATGGCATACACTATCACCACCCTCTCCTGGAGTGTGATTGAGTATGGAAAACAATTGGCTAACAATGGAGAATTGGGTTATGCCATGGAGGCCATTCAGTGGGGCACTGATTATCTTCTGAAAGCTCATCGTGAGCCAAATGTATTATATGGGGAGGTAGGTTTTTCTTCATCATGGGAGCAAATCTTGGATCTATCTAGATCTCATGAAGTATTACAATTAGATTGAACGTTGGTAAATTTACGTGCTCAACATTCCCTTCAATCTGTTTTCAGGTTGGTGATGGTAACTCAGACCATTACTGTTGGCAGAGGCCAGAAGATATGACAACACCAAGACAAGCCTACAAGATTGACACTAGCAATCCTGGATCAGATCTTGCAGGAGAAACTGCTGCTGCAATGGCAGCTGCTTCAATAGTCTTCAAACAATCTAATCCTGATTACTCTAATGAGCTTCTGAGCCATGCCAAACAGGTAACTTGCCCTGATCCATAGAATTTAATATCAAAGACATTATTCCCAGCTTGAATAACTATACTTGGTAATGCTTGAATCTAATATAATTTATTAATATTCAATTGCTTGGAAAATTTTTGCAGCTTTTTGAGTTTGCTGACAAGTACCGAGGAAAGTATGACAGCAGTATTACAGTCGTGAGAAAATATTATGGGTCAATTAGTGGATATGCTGTAAGTACTTTTCAACTCGATGCAAGTTAGTACTAATTACGTGCATGAAGTGATAGATCTGTGACTTGGGTTTGGATATTTTGGTATGCCTTGTGCAGGATGAACTCCTGTGGGCAGCTGCATGGCTTCATGAAGCAACAGAAGACCAATACTACTTGAACTACATGATTGACAATGCAGGTGCACTTGGTGGGACAACGTGGGCCATGAATGAATTCAGTTGGGATAATAAATATGCAGGGGTCCAAGTGCTTGCATCTAAGGTCAGAGTTGGATATCAATAAATAAACCAAATTTTCTAATTGTTGTGACTTCCCAACAATTGATCATGATTTATAATCTCAATATATCCATTGAACTTTATCTAGTTATAAGTAGTATTTGCCATCAGCTTACAATGCAGGCCTCAATGCCAATGGCCACATGGGGTTGGTCATCAACTCAATTAGTTTGGATAGAAATTGAATGGATAATTGACATTGTCGCCGGTTTGTATCAGTTCTTCATGCAAGACAGGGGTGGGCAAAACAAGGCAGTCATGCAACAATACCAAGAAAAAGCTGAGTATTTCATGTGTGCTTGCCTTCAGAAGAATGGTTACAGTGTACAACGAACATCAGGTTTGGCTTCATTAATCTTCCTTCGTAAATACATAATCTTGATTGCAAGCCACAAAGTGGACTAAAGTAGGAGTGCTTCATTGGCTGTTCAGGTGGGCTATTGTATTGGCAGAAATGGAACAACATGCATTTTGTGACGAGTGCCTCATTCCTCCTCACAGTCTACTCTGATTATTTGTCATCTGCTGGCAAGCAACTGCAATGCCCCGGTGGAGAAGTGGATCCATCTGAACTGTTAGCATTGGTTAAGTCGCAGGTATAATAATTATAAATCCCATGATGGGTTTATGTTTATCTGGGAACCAATGTTTAATTGATGGACTCTGGTCACTAAGATAGATTAATGAATTCTAGATCTAGAAAGCCTTAAATTCTATTCAGTCCTTTGGCTAAAGATATGTTCTTGTAGGTTGATTACATACTTGGTGACAACCCAAGAGCTACAAGCTACATGGTGGGATATGGTCCAAACTATCCTCGTCAGGTTCATCATAGGGCCTCCTCCATTGTATCATACAAAGAGGATCCATCATTCGTTAGTTGCAAAGGAGGATATGCTACATGGTTCGACCACCAAGGAACTGATCCAAATGTTTTGGTTGGCGCTATTGTTGGAGGACCTGATCACAATGATAACTTTGCAGATGCAAGAGATAACTATGAGCAAACAGAACCTGCAACCTACAACAATGGTCCAATGGTGGGGATTTTAGCCAGACTTCAAGGTGGAAATACTGGAGACCACCAGCTTCTCCCAGGTATTACTGTCGTATAAGATGGAATTAATTTGGTTTCAGTTTGTTTCAGTTAGATGGATGATGATGCTTTTAATGGTTGTTTTGCTGGCAGTCACTGTGCCTAAGCCAGGATCAGGGTCAGGATCTTCTGCTCCAAGTACGGTTCCGAAGCCAAAGCCAAAACTCTCTCCCGCACCTAAACAGAGTTCACCTCTTCGTACTTTCCCACAGAGTAAGTCTTCCTAGTCTGAAATTTTGGCTACTACAATTCAAATTCAGCAGGAATGAGCCAGGGGACAAAATATAAAAGAAATGCTGGTAAAACTAATGCAGTGTCACATAAAATAAACAAATTCAATTCTGGCCAAACAGGGGAAAATAAATAAATAATAAATAATGGTTTTGAATTTTACAGTTAAATCTCTCCTCAATTTTGAAATATTAGTTCATACAATTTGTCCTTATGCCTTAACTTTTATTGCACTTAGTGGTATTTTCCAGAAATAAAATCATTATTTGCAAATAATTGAGAAAAAAACAAAAAAAGTTGATTGTGCTATGAAAACACTCTGATTTTCATTCAGTAATGTGGGGTGAAAACAAAAAATGTTGATTATGCTATGAAAACACTCTGGTTTTCAAGCAATAGTATGGAGTGAAACTATGTAACTGTTGCCATAAAAATGCCTTCGTGTTTGTTCAATACAAAAACAGTACTGATACTCCTTCATTTTTCACAAACTGCAGAGGATGTTAGGCTGGCTATCTCGCAGAAGCTCACGAGTTCTTGGAGTCAGTCAGGAAATACTTACTACAGATATGCTGCATCCATCACTAACAGATCTCCACACCAGACATTGACAGCTTTCGACCTCTCTATCCAAGGATTGTATGGTCCATTATGGGGTCTCTCCAAACCAGATGCCAACAATTTGTATTCATTTCCCAAGTGGTTGAAGTCACTCCCTCCTGGTAAAAGTATGGATTTTGTGTACATTCAAGCTGCTCCTCCAGCGATAATTTCCCTTCCTCGTTATCACATGATTTGATCAACTGCCAAACAATCCAAAAATAACATCCAAATCCTAAGAATGATTTGTGATGGGAATGTTTATCATGCACCTCCTCCATTATAGTATGACGGCCCTGTTGTTTGGATGTGGTCTTCTTGGGCACGGAATCACAGTGGAATATATCAAAATCAATAGAACCTTAATATTTGTAATTTTAGATCGCAAAAACAACTGAACCTTATATCCCTGGAATTCTTATTCTCCCTGTAACATTTAAAAGGTGAACCGAAATGTTGACTGCATGACTCCATTCTCAATCACATAGAATATATCGTAGAGGGCAAACTGAAATGATGATAGCATGACTTCATTACCGGCCATATATAATAAATGGTAGATTAGGATAAGTGAATAATGTAAATAAAAGGGTATTAGCCTAACAGGTATCAACTATGGTAAGCTTTTACTTTTATACTTGAGAAAAAAATCTCATTTGTTTTGAAAGACACAAGGTATGGATTTTATTCAGTGGATGTGAGTGTATGGATGTATTGAAGAATTAGTGCATTTAATAATTTGCTTTATTATTAGCTGATATGGAACATATTACTTCTTTTCTTACTAATTTTTAACCAGTAATATCAATCTAATTTTATATTGTAGTAATAGATATAATAATTGTAGATTTGATTTTTGGAGTATTATATTGATTTTCAATAGAATATGTTTTATGTGATATAATTATGATAATGACAATTTTCTTTTGAAGTAGTATACTTATTCTCATTTCTTAATATACATGAATAATAGCAATGTCACAAACTATGATTCTAGAGTAACATATGTTTTAAGTGATAGAACTATGATAATGACCATTTTCTTTTGAAGTAGTATACTTATTCTCATTTCTTAAAATACATGAATAATAGCAATGTCACAAACTTATGATTCTAGAGTAACATATTGACAAGGGTCCATATGGATGAATTGAATGCTTATTTTAGAACTTTAAGATTTCATCCTAATATTTTTGGCATCATTGCTGAGGACATGTTTCTCATAACCTTCAACAAAAAAAATTCAAGAATCATAACAAATAAATATTTTGAGATGGACCAAGGTGTCACCATTCCTTGTCAAGAGATTTTGAATGCTTATACCTTTCACACACTATGCCTAATACAATGCCTAATACTCAAAACAATGTCAGAAATAAAGATGCAATAATCTTTATTATTGTCTTACCAATAAATGATGATTCAAATAAAAGTGGAAATATCATTCATGTGGAAACACAATTAAAGATCCTAACATTTCTCTCTCAAAGTTGAAGTTATTTGTTGTGAACAAAATCATGTAAAGACACAACAAAAGTTGAATATGTTCACTTCAAAATGATTTCATTAAGTTCCCATGATGATTTTAAAGAAATCAAATTTGAAAACTTTTTGCTTGAAACTGGGCATGAGGAATTGAATTTAGCATTTAGTTTACATGTTGGAAATCACATGTGTTTTTTTATTATGCTTATTTGTTTACGACGTTGGATTTACTAGTTGGAAATCACATATGTTTTTTTGTTTGTGACATTAGATTTGAAATAAAACATTATTTTTTGGACTTCTTTGAAACCCCTTTCTTACAAGCTTGAGGTGTAACTTGCATGCTTGAGAGACAAGGACCAATAATGAGGGTGGGCCAAGATCAAGATTCTAAGTTTAGGTGGAAGATATCTACACAATTCTAGTATCATGTTGGATGATTGAGAACATTAACTCAATGCATTTTACACCCCTCAAGGCATTTTGGGGTTTAGTATTGAGTTTTGAGATACTGATCCAAGTTTTACTCACTTACCTTATGCAAAAGAAAAAATGGAGGAGATGCACTTATTTATTCAATGTCATAAACCACGATTCAAGTGTAATATAAGATTTATGGGCCACATCTCTTATGCTCTAGAAGTATGATACCATGAAGCAATATTATTGGGCTGATTGATTACCTTAGTAATTAAAGAGTTTATAAATTAATTTCCAACTCAGGGTACCAAATGCTTGTGAGATATCATGCACTATATGTGCAAGACACAAATTCCTAAATTGCATTAATTTGTCTAATATAGTCCCAAGAAACAAAAATTGCATCATTAATATTTAAATTGAAAGTACATTGTAAAAATAAAACACATCGCACTTCATAAGAAAATAAATCACACTTGCATAAGAAAAGAAATGGAAATAAAATACATCTTACGCTAAGAAGTTATCCGTTCTCCTATCACAATCCTTGTTATCATAGAATAAAGTGTTTCTACTAATACACACAGTACCATAAATGAATTAAATTACATACACTGCCAAAATCATAAAACTATACTCTCCAGTAACGCAAAATTTCAAGGAAGTATGATTTATTCCATCGTTAATTGGACTTGTTCTCTAACAACCCTCTCTCTTACAATTTAGAAGGTACTCTTTTTCATACATGAACTTGCAAAACCAAAAATAAAAAAAATATTTAATCATACCCACTTAAGGAATTAATAAATCCACAATGGTTACAATCAAATTTTGACATAGAAAATGGTTTTCTGATCCTTGCTAATTCTCATCAAATTTAGTATATCTTTGAATGTCAAATTCGAATATGAAGATGTAGGTTTTAACAACTTGGTCAAAACACATCTCAGAGGACTTTTAATAGTGTTTAACTTCTTAGATACATAACATAAATAATGGAAATTTTCAAATCTTGTAGAAACTCAGATTACACTCATATCCACTAGGAGTCTTGCTCCTTTATCTTCAAACAATGAAAACCATAATTTGAGATAGCCGACAAATAAATTGTAGCTATCCAAATTAATTTGGAACATGTAGAATAATGGATTAATAAAAGTGGGCTTATAAAATCCATCAGCCATAGTCAAAACCATAATTCATTTTTAAATATCTTTTTCAAATGTGGCTACATGGTTGGGGGTGGTTGATTCCCCCATCTGAAAAAATATGGACCTATAACAATTCCCAATTTGTGTCCTTATTCAAAATTAAATACAAAATACACCAATTCTTCCTAATGTTAATCATAATTCATTAAAATACTAAGAAATACAATTCAAAACACTAGGAGCATAAAATTCACAAAAGTGTTAAAGAAAATTGATACAGGGTCATGCATAAGAAAAACTGAATTCAAAATAATGAAAGGAGGATATACAAATTTCACAAATTTGCATCTCAATTTCTCCCTCAAACCGAATATGTTGCATGTCATAATGCAACCCTATGCCTCTACATCTATCCAGCTATAAGGGCCCATAATGATTGTTGTCTCTATTTGTCTATTTCAACTGATACAAGCTTAAATGAACCACCCCATAAACTGCTAAAAATAGTACCATTGTATCTAATCATAAAAAATGTGACATATCACCTTGAATAAGTCTCCAATTTATGTTAGGAAAGCATGAATGAAATATTAGTTTACCATATCAAAAGTAGTTGAAGTAATTTTGCTTCATAAATTTCATCTCACAACCAATTAGAATGTTTTAGACATCCTATCGAGGGTTGTGGAAAACTGTTGGACACCTAATCCGTAAGGGTTATGGTGTGGAATATGAACTGTTACAAGGAGTCCAAGGGGATTTGGAATATGAACCCAATGATAAATTGTATTTATATGTACATCTATTTAATGAAATTCATTGCATGTTTATCTTTCATTCTAGATCACATAATATAATAGTTGATTTAGAGATGGGCCTATCAAATTTGTGCCCTATTGAGGCCTCACACTCCCTCAACCCTTTCCTTGGTCATTTATTTTCTCAATGCCTATTTCTCTATTTTCTTGTATATTGTACACCTTTTCTGTGATATATGGAGTTTCATTTAGTCATTTCACCACCATTCTCGTGTCCAATTGTGTGCTCCTTCCATATAACCTTGAATATTAGTGTGAGCTCCATATGCATGACCTTATATCTCTTTTTGGCACTCTAGAACCATTGTAGGCCCTCTCTCTCTCTGTGATTGGTGCTTCAAACCATTACGAGCCCTCTCCCTCGCCTTTATTTTGTGCGCACATTCACAGGTCTGAGGGTCCATATACTAATCTGACCTATTATAATTGTAAAACCTTGTCTTCACCACATAGGATATCAACCAGGGTCACAAACCCCAATTCATTTCATTTTCATCCATTTCAAATTAGATGAGAAGTTGGTCTCTTTAGTAATGGATTAATTGAATTATTCATATGTTGCAACACAATTTTAGATGTTGAGTAGGTGAAATGAAGTGTGACATGAGGCTTACAGTTGGGTTGGTCGCTGGATCCTGCCAATGTGTTTTCTAAATGCAACCTGTTCATGACCTATATTTAAGAAAATAATTTGACATACATTGTTCTGGGTATAGATGTGGATATTGTTGTAGCACCTCTATTTTTTTTATATTGACTATGTAAAGAGATATTTAAATGATTGCATAGATATTTCTTCCCATAATCCATAAGGATATTTGTTGTAAATGGGTGAATCATGGGCATTCTCAGTAGAAATTGTATTGGTGAGGATAATCATTTTATTTGGAAAAAAATTGCATATGCAGTAACCCAAGATCTTAAGAAACCTATTGTTAATATTGGTGCCATCAATGAAGCCCACTCTTGTATGTGAATATGTAGACAGTTTGGTAAGAGCTTAGAACATCCAAACAATTGCAATTCATTATACTATGTAGATCGATAACTCTATCAAGCTTGTTGTAGCTGGAGTATTTTTCATTTCATCCAACTTTGGAGTGTGTTTTCATCACTGAAAAAGTCATAGTCAATCGATTGGGAAAATATATGATTGTTACAATGGATTCAAGTCATCTTAATTTCACTCTTGAAGATCAAATCATATTTAAAATCAAGAATATTGGTTACTTGCAAATAAATCTTTTGGTAATTTTACTCGTTAAATTGCATTATAAATGGGTGCATTTTGGTAGAAAGCACATTTGGATATTTTAATAAATAGTTGGTGGTACAGAAGAAGTTGTAAAACCTGATTAACATGGGTCACATGCACCTCCCAAGTTTTTTTTAGACCATTACATCATAAAAGAAAACAAGGAAAAAATGGGAGGGGTTGGGAATTCAGATGCTCTGGCGAAAAGAATGGATTTAACCTTTTCTAGGGTGTGGATAACTAACATCCCCAAACTTATGAAGCCAAAATTCTCATCAATCTTTCCCCATGGAGGATAATAATGTTTGATTGGCATCCATGTCAGAATTGTTGAAATATATTCAATTTACCACGTTGTATCTGATAGGGGGAATGATATAAGTGATTAACAATCAAGCTTCTAGTTTTGAAACCCTATCAATCAATCATACATAAGCAAGCCTGAGCCACAAATGGAACTAGAGTATTGGGTTAGATTCAAATCCATAAACATGATTCAATTTACAACCATATTCAAAATGAAATCAATTTGCTGTCATCTTCAAACTGATATTCTCGATATCTTCCAATTAGCAGAAGCCATCAACTTCCAACATAATCAAGAAATGTTCCAGGAATTAATAAGCCTTGGATCCAAGTTCCAATAGTTTAAAAAATATTCAAATCACCATTTGAGAGAACTTATTATTAGTGGAATACATAAAAATCTAACCAAATTTGGAAATGTTGTAAGAAATACTAAGAATTAGATTTTGTTTCTAGAGTTGGTGGTCAACCTTAAACCACCATTTAGTAGAATACTTTATCTTCTACTATACATTTGGTTTGTGGTCTTCCTTAAACTACTAGATCCAAAGAGCACATTCAACCATTAGTAGTTGTCTTTTTCTATTTTCTTGGACTCATATACATCCCTTAATATTAAGTCACTAGTATGTTTTGGAAGAAAATATGACAACGTACTCCAATAGTTTGATCGTACTGTTGGATTTTACTTGCATTTTTTAAGCCCTGAATTTCGTTGGATATATAAAAAAAACAATTATTGTCAGATATTTGACGATATTTTAATCAAATATCCGATAGTAATTGTGTTCATCAGATATCCAACAATAATTGAATGTTTGTTAGATATCTGACGAACATTCAATTATCATCGAATATTCGATGGTTGACTAGGGAAATTATCTATCTGTCAGAATACTGGAATTTGACGAAGTCAATATCTTTTCCTCTTAGAAAATGTCTCTCTAATTACAACCATTGGAATTCCAAACAAAAAAAAGTTATATGTGTGTGTGTGTGTGTGTGTAATGGTTATTTTTTGGTTAGAATAAAAAAATGTTTTATTTTGTTAATTGCATTACAAATAGTTAAAAAATACTGAGGTTGATTTTGGAAGATAATAATCATTGAAAGATTGGTAAGGAAAAATGTCACATAACATTCCTCCAAGATGATAAGGAGTCGTGAGATTTGTATTGGAGGCTTTGGGTGATTGAAAATGTTATTTCCCTTGTAAATAATGCAGTGGCTATTAAAGGAGGAAAATTTTAATAAAAAAAATCTAAAATACGTTGTAGAGAGTATGGACATCTTGAAGGTGGGCATGAATATCATCCCTTGGTTGGTTATTCATTATATGTTTTTATATTGTAGATTGTGTTTGTAAATTTTTTTATGTTAAATGTAAAAGGAAAATAACATATTCTTTTTTCTTTATGGATATATTCTACATACACAACAAATCGAGAGTAAGTTAAGAAGAGAAG
Organism: Pinus albicaulis; assembly: GCA_034641835.2. Taxonomy (NCBI): domain Eukaryota; kingdom Viridiplantae; phylum Streptophyta; class Pinopsida; order Pinales; family Pinaceae; genus Pinus; species Pinus albicaulis. Next base: position 80,951,000 of record CM076572.1, read on the forward strand.
AAGTTGACATAAGATGTCGATTTTAAGTACAATTTAGGATATGGTTTAGGGGTTAAATTTTAGGGGTATAGGGTGCAAGGGGTTAGTATTTTAGTGATTTAAGGGTTAATAAAGCCATATTAGGGCTCATTAGTTAAGGGGTTATGGTTTAAGGTAGTTTTTTGGGGTTTCATAGCTAGGGGATTCAGAGGCCTCTTAAGGTTATGAAAACATAGCATGGAAAGATATAATGTTTCAAGCATACTACCATTATACATATTTTCCATTTGAAATAATATCTATATTGAATCTTATCGGCTGTTAGGATTCACTCAATATTTTCATCCATTTGAGCTTCAATTTAAGTCAAATAAGTCATCCTAATAAACATATGATCCTCCTTGATATGTTCCATGTCATTGACAATGCGTATGCTAGTGCATATGCTTCCTTTAAATTTTTGCATTAATATAAGAAGTGGAATGAAGTTCTTCCTTTAGGAGATGAATCCCTTATCAATGAAGATGAAGTTTTATATTGAACTCAATCTTACTACAAACATCCAATATTAAGCCAATGAAAAATATCTTAGATTATGAACCAAGATATCCTTTCAGGTTTATTGCCATTTTATGCCATTTTTCATCTGAAACTATTACTTATTGAATCTTAATGAAAATTTTCCACTGCATGGTATTTTTCTCATTAAATACAATTAATAAATTAGATTTCCCATTGTTAAGGATTTCCAAGTTAACCCAGTTATAGGTGATGTTAACCTAAAATATGTGTCAAACTTATGAAGTTTCTATTGTAGATTAGCTTCTTGCTTAAGATGCCCCTTTGTGAACCAAAGAGGAGGCATTGTGGGGGAAGAGGGCTTGGTGACTAGAACCCTGGTCATCGAAACCCTCCTTTTTGTGCTACCTTACTTTGGTTCTCCATCGCTTCATCAAACTTCTCGCCATTGCCACAATATTCTATATGATGTCGCCATTGGATGTAGCATTGGGATTTCCTGGATTTGGGTTCGTGGCTCAATTTATTTGGGGTTGTCAATGGGTTTTTTCTACCTTACTTCGTGGTGTCTGTGGTTTCCACTGTCACTGCCTGTGCTTTCTTCTGGGGTGCCATTATTTTTGCTTCTCGTTTTGGTGCCACTATACGTTTCATTGTTGGGGGGATCTAGGGGCTTTGAGGGGGGAGATGGCTCAATCGTTGGACCCTAATCATCGCAACCCTAATTTTTGTGATACCTTTCTTCATTTATCATCCACCTCATTGAATTTCTCACCATTTCCATAATTTATTGTATGATTCCACCTTTGGTTGTAGTATTGGGATTTTCTTGAAGCTAATTTCACTACTATATGTTGGTGGAGATGGCTTCAAGGTTTAGTTTCTCTAGGATTTTCAGTGGGTTTTTGCTACCCTATTTTGTGGTGTTGTGGTTGTCACCATCACCGCCTTTGATTCTTCTGGGGTGCAGTTCTTGATGTTGCTCACTTTGGTGCCACTACAGGTTTATTTTTTAGTGTTGGAGTTTTTCTCTATTTCTGTTAAGGTTTGTTTCCCGTTTGCAGATCTCTTGTATGTTTTTTTCTAGGATGTTCTAGACCCTGCATTTTTTTTTCTCTGGACTGTTCTATGTATGCTGTTGTTTCTTAGGGCTTTCAGCCTGGAAATTTGCTATGGTGGGTTTTTATTTGGATCTTCAGGGTCTTCTTTGCATTTCCAAAATTTCTCTGTAGGGAAAATAGTTTTTTTCCCTATGCTCAATTTTATGCAATGTTGTGAGGCGTTATTTCTCGAATGCGTTCATGAGATAAAAAATGTAACTTTTTTCTTTCTCTTGGATGAAAAACAATACAAATTTTTTCCTTTGAAAAAAAAAATTCTCCCTTGTGATAGGAACTAGTTCCATTTTCATTTAAAGCTCATGTAGCATGGTGCATAACTTTTTTTCCACATGTGAAGGGGAGAAGTATTGTTTTTCCAAATTTTGAGATACTTTTTAAACAATATCAAATTTTATTCCCAAATATAGTTGAGTTCTAGGGACCCAAAATTTCTAGGCTTGTTGATAACTTTTATGGCATTAGGGGAGTTAGCCCAAAAATTATTATAATGAAAAGTAAAGGGTCAAAGTATGGTGGGGTTTGGAGGTGTAAATAAATAGGCTTATGGTTATAAGTGGACAAAGGGAGGATTTTGTATTTAAGAATTTGGTCTTCAAGTAACATGTTTTTATGAATTAAAAATTTGTCTAGTCTAGCAACAATGTGACCTAGACTTGCTCTTTTATTATACTATTTGAATATACCCTAATTGGATTGACATACAGAATATCCCAATCTATAATAAAATCCTCAATATTTTCCTTCAAAGGGTCTTGGACAATGGATGCCCCCACTTTTTTATGAGTTTTGCAAAGTGAAATTGATGTCCCTTGAAATGATAGTGTCTCTAGAAAACTAAGTGCATCTGAGATTTTGAATTGACTTCCACTAGATTTAATAACCCTTATAATAAGTGCACATATAAATATTGAAGACTATGATGGATTGATTCATTTTGAAAATTTTAAACTTGGTAAGAATCCAATTTTTAGTTTGAAAGAATATGTTAAGATTTACCCATTCTTGTTCTAGAGGGTGCATAATCCTCTAGATGCACCTCTTGAATCTTATGATATACATTTTTATTTTTTCCAAATTTGTTTTTTGACTCTTGTGACATCTTCTTCTTCCATTTTGGTTTCTTCAAGTATAAGGATCATGTTATTTTTTATTCTAATGATGTCTTTGATGGATGTCGATTTTATGGAGTTACCTAGACCTCTGAAATTCCAAGATATTAATATCATTACTTAGGGTGGGGTTTGGAGGACCTCTATTTTGGGGGAACTTGTCTAGAGTATGATTTCGAGTCTTTTGATCCCTAGTTTATCATATTTTAAATTTTTTTCTAAGATCCCAATATAATTTCTTTGTACTCTTTTCATTTCTTATATTTTTCATTATCTTACTTCTTGATTTCTTAGGTAGTTGTTTTTTGGAGGCACCTTCTCCCTTATCATCCTATGAGGAGTCCTCCAGATGTGACTCCATGATTGGTTGATCTGACAAGTAAAATTTAGTGTCCTTGTAGTTATACCCATCTTTCACCTCAATATGAGACTCACATTTCCCATCAAATTGTATGATCAATGAAACATGGCTTCCCTTCAATTCTTCATGTGGAATCATGTCTAGTTTATGAGCAACCTCAGTTGGAATTTTGATTAAAGGGGACTCCCCTTCCTTGAATGTTTCATTTGAATTATAAGGAATATTTTGTGGGGGTTTCTAAACATTATAAACCAGGACAACACCGAGAGGGGGCTTGATCCAATAGGATCTTGCATCAGTTTAGATTGACAGGGAAGTCCAGTACCATCTTCAGTTCTTCAGTGATCCGATGAGAGTCTTCAATTTGGTTCATGGTGTAATGTCCGGTGTTGGAAATGTAAATGGTTAAATATTGGTGACATGTGGTGTAAACCTATGGTTCATAAAGTCCTAAGCCTAAGTGGTGTAATGTTGAAAACCTAAGTGGTGTGCTAAACCTATGGTCCTAATCCTATGCTAAATGGAGACCTAGCACATAAATCATATATAAAAATGTTTTGGTTTTAAACTATGGTAAAAACCTATGTAATAAACCTTTTGGAACATATGTAATAAACCATATTGTAAACAGTCTTAATCGCAATGGGGTTTTAACTTTCAAGCGGAGTTGACCACAAGCAACATGTGAACAAGCAGATTAACACCGCACAGTTTTGAGTTGACCGCCAGAAGACCATAATCGTCAGGGGTTTAAAATAGTTGTCACATGCGGGAGTCATCGCACAGTTACATCGTCTGCCCAAAACCGACGGAACTGTAATATTCCCAAATGGGGAAAATCAACAATACACGCATTGAAAACACATTTTCTTTAGAAACCTATGTCATAATAGTGAATAATAGCCCATGGATCCTTTAGATCAGACATTATAACAACCAAATATAAAATGAAATCAGAAACAAATCATTATAGCCTAGTTAAACAGGCCTCCCATGCTCAAAACAACCCAAAAACACTACAACCCCAAGATTACTGTAACAAAAAATTACTGCAGAAAGTGACAGCACAATTTATTTAGGGTTTATACTCAGAAATAAAGATACAAAATAGATCTGCTATTATATTGACCAATAGAGCTTAAAAACTGAGAGCTAGTCTCATTTACATAGATCCAAGATGACTCGACAAGGGTTTCTTGATGAACATGAAGTACAAGAAGTAAATGATACAGATCTATGGTTGAATCACGCAGAATGGATGAAGCACTACATAAATATGGTTTATCATGCAAAGAAATGGCTATAGCTCCTCCTACTAGCTTTCCGGGAAAAAAGGCTGTTCCTCCTCCTGGGAAACTAGCTCATAAAACAAGGGTTTAAACCCTCCCACTGCAACACCATGTAAAATAATGCAGATCCTCCAAGAGACTGAGTTGTGGTTGTAGGTGACTTCTTGACCAAGTGCTAGATAATGGAAATTAAGTTTGGAAAACTCCTCTCATATTTCTTAAACAAGATCTCCAAGTAAGAGTGGGGAATTCCTGCATGAGAAAACCCTTGCACTAAACAGTGCAACAAACTTAGCTAAACAACTGAAGCATGCAATAAGTCTAAACAGACCCAATCATAAAATCATATCTTCAATCATGCCCCATATGGTTGCCATTCCCTCCATTATATAGTTGATGAGGTTCCTCACCATGGGCCCCACCCATTCATGACGTTACTTCCATGCAAAGGCTCCTCCTCCAAAATTACGCTATCTTCATTAGTCCCACTCATCTATTTACAACACTATTTATTTTGGTCAACCATGACTTAGTCTCCATGCATTGTCTCCTTTCACACCCAAGGTGTCTTTATTCTAACTAGCTAAACTGATCCTCGTTCACATTGAGTTGTCTTTATTGATGATCCACTCCTCCCATATTAATGCTGTTGACTTGGTCAAACTTGAATTTTTCCACATATATTAGACCTTGTTCACACATGATGATGTTTGATCTAGTTATTAACATGATCCCTTTTCACATTAATAGGGATTTTATGCCTACTTAAGATACTTATGTGCCTCTTTACCCATTTATTCATCTATCTAGATGTAAAGAGAAAAATTAATATTCCTATTAGCTGCATGCTAATTTAGGAATATTACAGTCTTCCCCTCCCAAATTTTGCTTGTCCTCAACATCCAATAGTCTCCACCATTTCTTCAAATATTCTGCAACAATTTTGTCTCCCAATGGTTCCTCCCAAATGTGTAAGTGGGCCTTTGGTGGATAAACCAAATGGCTCTCATCATGAAATAATGGAAGGTCTATATGGGAACCTTCTTGCTATTCAATGGCCTCCTCAAGGTAGAAGTGATGACAATCATATGGGACTTCATTCCCAATGAAAGACTCCCATCCCCATGCTATCATCCAAATTAAATGAATCACCTCCTAGCTTGGTATGAATATATCCTCCCAATTGCTAATGAGAGGCATTTCCCAAGTGCTCCAAACAATCATATGGCCTACCTCATAAAGAAAAAAGTGATCTAATATAGTGGCCATATCATCTCCCATGCTCCCCTTGAAGCATGTAGTGCAAAAGGTGTGGGAAATTTCTTTCCCCAAGGACACATCCAACCAATGTGTCTCTCCTCCAATCATGTTCCTAACGAAGATAAAAATATCTTCAGCATATGGAATCATAATTAAGGTCATGCTAGCTACCATATGTAATAATGGATAAGGAAAATGGTCCCTCATGTGCAACCAACGCAGTTTTTCTCCTAACTACCATAGAATATGATATAACAAGTTTTCCTCCCACCACTTGTTTGCTGCCCCATTCTTCTTGCATGCTTGGAGAAGGTGTATGATGCTTGGTGTTAATGAAACACACCATGAAGAGTACATCATCTCCCCAAAATATTCTAGGGAATGGTCAACATCACCCTTGCTCATGGCCCCAAGTAGCCCATGAAGCAAATAAGAAAGTGTGCCTCCTCTTGGAGCAATTCCCTGCACATGTGTGGTAATAAAATACAAGTATATAGTAAATAGATCATGATGTTTAGAAATACAAGCCTTACCATACACTTGGTTCAAATTAGTGAGGTAGCTCATGGATGAGCTCCCTCTCACACCGAAAGAATAAGGAGGTGGTAATGATAACTCTTCCCAAGAGCTATGTTCCTCCTCAACTTGCAAATAATCTATGCACTTCCTCATGTGATAGTGAATCTCCTCTTTGAAGCCTTCCCACATGAATCCATCTAAGATAATATGGTGTGTTCTAATGAAATCAGTGGGATTGGAAAGCAAGGTCTCATAGGTTGCAGATAGTAGTTTATCCTTGAGCTTGGAGTCTCTAGTTAAATAGATCTGATTATGAAAATAAATGACTCCATCAACCACTTTATACCTCTCATCCATCACTTGCCCTTCAAGAACCTTACATGTGAATAGGTTCTTGGAATATTCTACCAAGAGTTGGGACTCCCAATATGGATCTAGGCTTCCCAACAATGACAGCGCAGTATAAATCTTAAATGAAACTCCTGTCATATGATGGCTCTCCTCTTTGACATGCTTGATGCCAAAGTCACATGTTGGAGTACTATCACCTCTCTTTTTCCGCCTCCCTTGCAGCTGATCTTGTTCAAAACAAGATTGAAGCATGTGGAAGTCAACCTCCTTTTGAAAGGTCTCCTTCTTCCAAAACTTCCTTAGTTTGGCCCATGCATGCAAGAGTGTTAATACCCTCTTGTCATAGTCATAAATATTTCTCATGTGTGGAAGTATCATTTTCTTCTCCAAGACTATGGAGTGGCCATTTGACACCATGCTCATGTCATTACAGATTTATGAATCATCTTCCAGCACTGATAACTGAGTGGGATATGGAAATGTCCAACTCAGAAAATTGATCATTTCTCCTTGGAACCCATCAAAGGTTCTCAGCATTGTAGCAGCTTCTATTAAGGCTCCCTCCTTAGCCAAATATGTCCATGTTGTACCAAGTTGAGAGAACAGTTTATCTATCTTCTAATCAGGGGGTCTCCCTGGTGGAATGCCTCCATGTAAAGAGACATCAAGGCATAGAGCAGGATGTATATGTGTGTGGACTGATTTTTCCTTGCCTTCACTGTGCAAATCCTCCTGCCTCCTTTGTGCATCAATATTCTGAAATAGAGAGGGGTGTGTGCTCCTCATCATATGATGCTTGTCCTCCCCTTTATCTACTTCTATCTTCAATATCTCACCATTTGTCAATGATGGCACATGCTGTAAATAAACTGTACCATGATCCCTATATGTGAGATTATTTGGAACTCCTTGCAAGAGTGCAAGAATTTCTCTCCTTGGAGAAAATTCTCCATCTTCCTTTTCATGAGGTACTGGATGTGCTCTTGATATGACATCGCTGTTACCTCCAACCTTCTCTTCCTCTTCATAAATATGTGAGAATACCTCATCAACAATGAGAGACCTTAGATCTTGGTCTTCCCTTGAAGGAGGAATCTCCTCATGCAATGGGGATCTTTCCCTTGGAAAGGTATCATACAAGTTTTCATCCCCTTCCATTTTTTTCTAAAATGGAGTTGGGTTTATAGATCCTTCCAACTCATGCAAAGTTTTGGTTTGTTTTGGTTTGATTAGCTCCACAAAAGGTGTTTCATAAATTTTTTCATCAAACCTTTCCACTACTCTTCTAATGAACTTTACATAAGTAGATGTATTTGAGTTCTTTAATGAAAAGGATTCAAACAACCACCAAGAATAAGAATTACCTTCAAAATGCAACGCTGCTACTTTAATGGCTTCATCTTCTGAAACTTGATGTTGTTGCACATAGGTGTCTAGCTCTTCCACCCAAACCCTAGCTGGACATTTAGGTGAGCCATCAAAATTAGATAGAAAGAATCTATCCACACCATGTTGCTTTTACCTTGTGCTCCTTTCCTCCTTGATCTTACAAAACCCTTGGAAGTTTAAGTGATCTTTCAACCTCTTAGATTGAGATTCATACTCTTGAAAATAATCACCAAGAGTCTCCTTCTTTGGCACATCTCCTTTCTCCATCTTACTTGTCATGAGCATATGGCTGGTAGAGCGTTGTAAATCTGATGGTGTGGCTGAATGCTCACACCCATAATATGAGGAACTAGGGCTTTCCTCATGTACAAATCTTGTTGAGGGATCTTCATGTTTTTCCCTCCTCATTTCTTTGATGTCTTTGCTGATACCATGCAGAGTTTGAAGAAGTAGTTTTGAGAACTCCTTCCCTCCAGAAAATAAGGGTTTGCCTTGATCCCTTTTGCATATCCTCTCCTTCCCATGAGAAGACTCCATAATGGTTGAAGTACACTGGCAGATGCAAGATTAGAGCTTCGATACCACTGTAATATTCCCAAATGGGGAAAATCAACAATACTTGCATTGAAAACACATTTTTTTTAGAAATTTATGCTATAATAACTCATAACATCTCATGGATCCATTATTTTATTCATTATAGGACCCAAATCCAAAAAGAGATCAGAAACAAATCATTATAGCCTAGTTAAACAGGCCTCCCATGCTCAAAACAACCCAAAAACACTACAACCCCAAGATTACTGGAACACAGAATTACTGCAGAAAGTGACAACACAGTTTATTGAGGGTTTATACTCAAAAATAAAGAGACAAAATAGATCTGCTATTATATTTAACAATAGAGCTTAAAAACTGAGATCTAGTCTCATTTACATAGATCCAAGATGACCTGGCAAGGGTTTCTTGATAAACATGAAGTACAAGAAGTAAATGCCGAAAATAAATGGCTGAATCATGTAGAATGGTTGAAGCACTGCATAAATATGGTTGATCATGCAAAGAAATGGCTGTAGCTCCTCCTACTAGCTTTTTGGGAAAAAAGGTTGATCCTCCTCCTGGGAAACTAGCTCATAAAACAAGGGTTTAAACCCTCCCACTGCAACACCATGTAAAATAACGCGGATCCTCCAAGAGACTATGCTGTGGCTGTAGGTGACTACTTGGCCCAGTGCCAGATAGTGGAAATGAAGTCCAGAAAGCTCCTCTCATATTTCTTAAACAAGATCTCTAAGCAAGAGTGGGGAATTCCCGCATGAGAAAACCCTTGCACTAAATAATGCAACAAAATTAGCTAAATACTGAAGCATGCAATACGTGTAAACAGACCCAATCATAAAATCATATCTTCAATCATGCCCCATATGGATTCCATTCCCTCCATTATATAGTTGATGAGCTTCCTCACCATGGGTCCCACCCATTCATGAGGTTACTTCCATGCAAAGGCTCCTCTTCCAAAATTACGTTGTCTTCATTAGTCCCACTCATCTATTTACAACATTGATTGATTTTTTCAACCATGAGTTAGTCTCCATGCATTGTCTCCTTACACACCCAAGGTGTCTTTATTCTGACTAGCTAAATGGATCATCATTCACATTGAGTTGTCTTTATTGATGATCCACTCCTCCCATATTAATTTTGTTGACTTGGTCAAACTTGACTTTGTCCACATATATTAGACCTTATTCACACATGAGGATGTTTGATCTAGTTATTGACATGATTCCTTTTCACATTAATAGGGATTTTATGCCCACTTAAGATACTTAGGGGCCTCCTTAACCATTTATTCATCTATCTAGATGTTAAGAGAAAAATTAATATTCCTATTAGCTGCATGCTAATTTAGGAATATTACAAGAACTGACCGCCTAGGTGGCATCCAATGGTTAGACTGCCGCTGGTCACATGCATTCAGTTCAACCACTCCGCCGTTTGCAGAACTCTCGGGTCTAATTTTAATATATGGTTTATTTTTGGGTTTTCAAATTTGTTATGTGTGATGTGTAATTTATCCACCATGTAAACCTTATCCTAAGGTGTTAGAAAATTATTGTACCGATAGGTGTTTACCACCTAATACATTCAACCATATTCCATGTTAAGCCCAAGAGGTTCGACCTGAACCTTGGCCCGATGTTATATAAATTTTAGCCATTGTTCATGATGAGAAGGGAGTGTTTTTGAAGGCTTGTAATTAGAATTCTATACGAGAGGATTTTTTCTTTCAGTTGTATCTTGGTTGTCCGGAGGCCAAATTGTGCGCTGATACAGGTGTTGGAAAGATATGAGGGAGAGATTTATGTTGATAGAGACCAGAGGTGCCTGTGAGCACGTTCAGTCTGGTGAATTTATATGTAAATAATTCCTTGTATCATTCCTTAATGAAACAAACAACCATCTTGAAAGTGGACCTGGAGACGTAGTTCACCACAGACGAACTTCGTAATCAATGTTTGTTGTCTTCTATCTCTTTTCTTTGCTGCAAATTCATGTTTAATTGTGCTTCTTAAGTTTTGGATTGATTCGTAAAATCAATTTCTTTCCTTCAGTCTTCCACACTAAGCAATCAAGTTAACAATCAATTCACTTTGGTGAATATTCAATCCTATTTCAGATCATATATTTTGGTATCAGAGCAGGTTGCATTTTGTAGGATTTTTTCAGTGAATTTTAACTAGGTCCAGGTTGTGACATGGAGAAGGAATGCTCGAGGAGATAGACTCAGAAGTTGGAAAACTGAAAGTCGCTCAACGATAAAAAATGGGAGGATCCGACGTAGGTGAAACTCCTGAAGTGAAGGCCATGGGCGATGAACGCATTCAAAAAATGTTTTTGAACATGCAACGGATGTTGGGAGAACTCTATGAAGATAATAAGGCAAGAGATGCAACTTTTTATTCGAAAGAAATGAAGAAGGAAAAGGGAAAAGGAAAAGCTGATAAACCTCCTTATCCTCCATCATCTTCATCATCATTTTCTTCTTCTTCTTCTTCCAGTTCAGATTATGAAACAGAAAAGAAACCTAAGAAATAATCTCTTTTGAAACTTGATGTAAAATTTTAACTACCTATTTATGATGGCGAAATGAATCCTGAAAAGTTAGATATTTGGATTAAATAGTTAGAATTGTATTTTATAATTCATAAAATTTATGATGAAAGAACAAAAATTCAGTTAGCTACACTTAGAATGGGGGGACCAACTTTAATCTGGTGGGAAAGTGAAAATCAAGTAGATTTAAAGTTGAAAGGTAAAGTCATCTCTTCATGGTATAAGTTTTTAAAATCTCTCAGAAAATAATTCTATCCTTCTGGATACATGTAACAAGATGTTATTGATTGGCAACATTTGAGGCAAGGTAAAGGGTAGAATGTTCAGGAGTTTGCTCAAGAGTTCAAGAAGAAAGCTTTGGCAATTGGTATTTCATTGGATACTCGTGAAACTTTATTAAAGTACATTGGCAGTTTACATTATTATTTATAGCATACATTTTTGATGTTTAATCCCATTGAATTTGATGAAGTGTGTGTTCAAGCCATACATCTTGAATCAGGTGGCATACCGTTCAAGTTTCACAGAAAGCATCCAAACAATTGGAAATCAAGGATTCCAAAGATAGCAAGAAAAAGATCAGTTCAAAGGGAAAGAAAACAACGAAAACTCAGAATGAAGGTGAAAGACCTACTTGTACTCACTGCCAGAGGATCGGACATGATGAAGCCATATGATGGAAAATTTACCTAGAACTCAGACCAAAGAAGTTCCAGAAAAATAAAGGTGAAAATAAGGCTAATACAACAATCCAACAAGATTTGGGCTTTGACTCAGGTGATGAAAGGAAAATAATTGTAATGGTTTCTACAGGTAAAAGTTCTGACACTTGTTCAAGTTCTAGTACTTCTGCATCTTCTTCAAACATAAATCATCTAGATGAAGATAAAAGAGTTGAATTATTTCACATAAGGATAAATTCTAAGCACACAAAAATAGACACATTATTTAACAGTGTGTCACAGGAAATTCGAAACGTCGACATTTATTATCTGACACTGTGGAAAATCCAGGTTCTTCCTCATCAACGGATCACAAGAAAATTTAATATTTGAATAATTAGTTAAGAAATTGGGTTTGGAGACACAAAATCATCCAAGACCATACCCATTAGGTTGGACAAAAGAAAAGACTCAGATTAATGTCACAAAGCAGTGTCATTTAAAATTTTCCATCACAACTAATTACATTGATGAAGTGGATTTAGATGTGATTCCATTAGACATATGTGGATTAGTGCTAGGAATTCCTTACCTCTATGATCATGATGTTGTGTTTCATAGGAAAGAGCATAAATATCACCTTAAGAAAGATGGGATTGAATACATTGCCAGGGCACATAAAATCAAAGCACACTTGGATTTAGTTACAACTAATCAGATGAAGAGGCTAATAAGTTCAAGTAAAATATATGTTCTCATGGTTATAAAATAAAAACTTAACGATCAACATGATGCTTTTTCAGGTTGTGAATCTCAGTTTAAATATAATTTGGTTAAAGTGGTAGATTCTTTTCAAAGCCTATTTAAAGAACCAAAACATCTGCCTCCTAAACGAGAAATACAACATGAGATACATTTGATTTCCGATGCCCCTCTTCCTAATGTCGGAATGTATCACATGTCAATCATAGAGAGCAAAGAAATAAAGAAACAAATCCAAGAACTGGTTGAAAAAGGTTTCATTCCACCCAATTCATCTTCATGTGGTTCACCAATAATTTTGGTTCCTAAGAAAGACGGGACATGGAGAATGTGTGTCGACTTTAGGGCCTTAAACAAAATCACAATCAAGAACAGGTATCCTCTTCCCAGGATAGATGATTTACTTGACCAATTGAAAAATGCTGTCTATTTCACTAAGTTGGATTTGTGTAATGGGTATCATCAAATTCGCATTGCAGAAAATGACATCTGGAAAATTGCATTTAAAAGTAGGGAGTGACTATTTGAATGGTTAGTGATGCCTTTTGGTTTTTTTAATTCTCCAGAAACTTTCATGCATGTTATGAATGATGTATTCCGTCCATACATTAATAAATTTGTCATAATCTACTTAGATGATATCCTGATTATCAGTTCTAGTATGGAAGAGCATGTTAGGCATGTTAAACTGGTCTTCGAAGTGTTGCAAAAGGAAAAATTGTACCTTAAACTGTATAAATGTGAGTTTGGGAAAACTTCATTGATTTATCTTAGTTACGTAGTTGGAGGTGGTCATTTGAAAACAAATCCAGCTAAAATCGATGCGATTTTTAAGTGGCCAAGAACACAAAATGTGACTAAAGTTAGGAGTTTTCTAGGTGCAGTTCAATATTGGATAAAATTCATTTCTTAGTTTTCTTTAATTGCATCACTGTTACATGCTCTAACAGGTTCTAAAGTTTCCTTTCAGTGGGGAGGGAAACCGATGCTAGTGGGTATGCAATGGGTGCAATTTTACTTCAAAAAGGGAAACCTATTTGTTTTAATTCAAAGTCTTTTTCTAAGGCAGCTGTAAATTATCTGACATATGATAAAGAATTGATTGCTTTGGTTGAAAGTGTTAAGAAATGGACACACTACTTAATGGGTAAGGAAACAGTGATTCACACATATCATTAGTCACTTCAGTACCTTCAGTATCAAACTAAGTTGCAAAAATCTCACTATTATAGACGAATGGGATTTCTTCAGCAATTTCACTTAGTAATTAAGCACAAGAAAGGTGTAACAAACAAAGTAGCTGATATGTTGTCTAGACCATATTTGAATGCTTCAGTAGTGTTGCGGAATAGTTCTTTAAAACTTGAAAGTTATTTAGAATAATATAGTACAGATGCTGATTTCAAAGATATTTATGAATCACTAAGTCATGGTATTCAGGTGGAAGAAGTCAATTTTCATGTTCATGACAAGTTGTTATATCATCTTGGTAAGTTGTGCATACCACAGACAAAAAGGGCTCATGTTATTCAGGGATCACATTATTCTCGCATTTCAGGACATTTTTGTGTAAGCAAGACAATCGCACAAATTCAAAGGTATTGCTAGTGGCCTCGCATGTATGAAACAATTTTTAAGTACATTAAAGGATGTGTTATGTGTTCGAAAATCAAACCAATCAATTGAAAGATTGGATTGTATATGGCACTTCCAGTTCCTTCATAACCATGGGAAAACATATCCATGGAATTTTTTGGAGGACTTCTTATGTCTAGGAGAGGGCATGATTACATGTATGTCATGGTTGATCGTTTCAGCAAGATGTGCATTCTTGTTCCATGCAAAAAGAAAGTGACTATTGAAAAAACTGCACATATGTTATTTCAACAGGTATGGGTTCATTTTGGGTTACCTACTTCCATCATTTCTGACTGAGAAACTCACTTTGTAAGACAATTTTGGTCCACTTTGTGGGGAATCATGGACACAAAGATGAAGAAGAGCACAACTTTTCATCCACAGACCGATGGGTAGTGGTGAACATGACAGTGATACATATTATTCGAGGTTACTGCAGAAAACATCCTAAGTTGTGGGATGAATCTTTACCTTATGTGCAACATGCTTACAATCGAGCCTTACATTCTTCGACTAAGCGATCACTATTTGAAACATGTTTTGGGTATCTACCAAAGTCACCAATGGATTTAATGTTTGGTGAAGAAGATAAAGTGGATGGACACGAAGATACAAATAAAGCAGTTTAAGTTCATTCAACAAACACAACAGATACATGAAGCAATGTAGGATCAGTTACAAAAGAGTCAGGACAAGTACAAAATGTGCCACGACAAGCATTGAGTGGATCATCATTTTTAGGTCGGTGATCAGGGATGGTTGTATATCAGTAAAGACAGGTTGAAAGGTGAAGGTAAGAAACTGAAACCCATTAGGTATGTTCCTTTCAATATTATGATAAAAATTTGAAATAATGAATTCCAGTTAGATTTAACTCTTCGTATCTATGTTGCTCCTAAAATTCACAAAGTTGGTACCCCCCTCAGGTCTATTATAAACATTATCGGGGCTCCTACTTATGATTTAGCCAAATTTGTGGCTAGCACCTTGGCGCCTCTAGTTGGGAAAACCAACTCATTCATCAAAGACTCCAAATATTATGTTGATTTCATTAAAAAATCTAGCCTTGAACTTGGTGACAAGATTGTAAGATTTGATGTGGTCCAAATCTTTACAAAAATCCCCTTAGATGAAGCTGTCAAGGTTTTTAAAGAAGTCACAGATCCCTAGACTGCAAAGCTAGCTAGAATATGTCTACGCTCAACTTTCTTCACGTTCCAAGGTGAATTTTTCTAAAAAACATCAAGAGTAGCTACGGGATCTCCACTGTCCCCCATAGCGGCTAATATCTTCATGAAAAGATTAGAAAAGAAAGCCCTAGAATCATACCCATTAAAACCAAAATTATGGATTAGATTCGTGGATGACACCAGTGTCGATTGGCCTCATGGGGATCATGATCTTGAAAGGTTTGAAAACCACCTTAATAATATATCCAAGGATATCCAATTTACAATGGAAGATGAAGGTAACAATTGCATTCCATTCTTGGACGTTCTCCTCATCAGAAATAAAGATGGATGCGTTAGACATAAAATGTTTAGAAAGAAGGTGCACACTGATAATTACCTCTATGCAAATTCATAGCACCATCCCGCCCAGAAGATGGGGGTGCTTATGACTCTTTTCACACGATCTTTCAAGATTTCAGATGAAAATCACGTTGAAGAAGAAATTAAATATTTAAGAAAGGAATTCATAAATATGGGATATAAGAAAAAAGACATCATCAAGGCCATTCAAAGAGCTAGATCTAAAAATAAAAGAAATCCTCCAGATGAATCCCTCACCGCAAAAGCATACCTCCCTTACATTCAGGGAGTCACTAACAAGATGGACAAGGTTCTCGCTAAAAAGGATATAGGAACCTCTTTTAAGCCTTTAATGACAATCAGACAAAGAATGAAATATGTCAAAGACAACCCTGATCTCCTCCAACAAAAGGGTGTGTACAAAATAAATTTTTCTTGTGGCGAATGTTATATTGGAGAAACATGAAGGTATTTCAAAATCAGGCTTAAAGAGCATGCTGTCGACATCAGAAATGGGAGAACCCAAACCTCAGCTCTCGCTGATCACTCTAATAAGACTTGTCACCATATTTGCCTCGAAGATGCCAGGGTGATTGCTAGTGAAAAACACCATTTCAAAAGAAAAATTCGTGAGGTGCTAGAAATCATAAAACACCCCAAAAACCTCAACATGGACGGTGGTTTGGAGGTTAGCAAAAATTGGGTTCCCTTATTTCCCCTCTCATAAAGTATTTCCCATCCCTTTTCTCTCCCGTTCGCTCCCCCCCCCCCTTGCTCTTAGTCACCCCCTAGCACCTACTCTCTTTGCTTTTATGTCCCTAGACATCCGTATAGAACCATAATTCTCCCCTCCTCCTCCTCCTCCTCTCTGTTCATTATAACCCTCTGAATACTTTTTGTCACCCCTCCATCTGACCTAGTTTCCCTCTTCACCATCGCTTAGTATAAACCCCCTCCTTTAGCCCCCTTGATGTTAATTCTAAAAAATCTCCTAAAATTAACCCTCACATTATTCCTATTCAATTTATCTATTTTTTACGTAAAAACATTTGACTTTATTATTAGTATTAATTAACAAATATTATTAGTAATAGCTAACTATTACTAATTATATTAAAATTAAAATTAATAATATTAATAATATTAATTATAATATTTTTAACAATTAATCATAATTTATAATATTATTCATTAATTTTTATTCATCATTAATTTATAATATTAAACGTTAATTTATAATATTAATTTTAATATCAATCATAATGTATAATATTAATCATAAATATTATTTATTAATTAACAACCCTCATTAATAATATTAATATAAATTATGTAAACATCATCCTTAGTATTATAATAAAGCATAATAAATTCCTTTCTTAACCGAATAAATCACATTGAATTATTTCTAATAATAAAATAAATTAAAATCAATTACGGGTCTTTATTATTAATTAGTTAACATAATTAATAATAATTTAAATAAATAAAAATATTTATATATTTAATAAACTATAATTAACTATTTTTGATTCCTTGGAATTTTTCTGGTCAGCCCATTCTTTCTCCTCTTTCACTCCTTTCGCTCCTGCTTGTATTTATCACATCTATCCTCCTCTCTTCTTGGCAGGTTTTGTCCTGATGATGAGTCTTGGTTTAGACTCGAAACGTAGACGTAAAAATGGATACTATGGAGATTCCGAATTCCCCTCCTCAAAACTTACACCACAGAAACCTTCAAACTATTATAGATTTACCTCCTTACATGCGTATTTATTCAGTTGTAAATGTAGAAAATCTGAAGTTGTATGAACCTATGATGATCATTGATCCAGAGGAAGATACACAGATTCCTACAGTTGATGATTTTGTACCTGAGTATATGAACGAGTCGCAGGAAGATACCATCTTCGATAGGAAAGTTCGGTCTTCAAGGCGTGGAGATGTTGAATATCTTTGAGTGGGACTCAAGGGCATGAATCCTAGCAAGGCGAGGTGGATGGAGATAAGAAGAGTGAGGGATTTGTACCCTCACCTGATATCAGCTCAAATAAATTTTTTTTTGGTCCAAAATATTTCAAGTGGAGAGGATTGATCGAGGAGGATCTTGCATTAGTTTAGATCGACAGGGAAGCCCAATATCGTTTTCAGTTCTTCAATGATCTGATGAGAGTCTTCAATTTTGTTCATGGTGCAATGTCTGATGTTGGAAATGTAAATGGTTCAATATTGGTGGCATGTGGTGTAAACCTATGGTTCATAAAGTCCTAAGCCTAAGTGGTGTAATGTTGAAAACCTAAGTGGTGTGTTAAACCTATGGTACTAATCCTATGCTAAATGGAGACCTAAATCATAAATCATATATAACAATGTTTTGGTTTTAAACTATGGTAAAAACCTATGTTATAAACCTTTCGGAACATATGTAATAAACCATATTGTAAATAGTATTAACCGCATTGGGGTTTTAATCGTCGGGCGGAATTGACCGCAGACAACATGTGAACAAGCTGATTAACACCGCGCATTTTGGAGTTGATCGTCAGAAGACCGCAACCTTCAGGGGTTTAAAACAATTGTTACATGCAGGAGTCATTGCACAGTTACACCATCAGCCCGAAACCGCTGGAACTGACCGTCTAGGTGGCAGACGGTGGTTAGACCGCTGCCGGTCACATGTAGCCAGTTTAAACACTCCACCATTTGCAGAACAGTCGGGGTATAATTTTTATATATGGTTTATTTTTGGTTTTTCTAATTTGTTATGTGCGATATGTAATTTATCCACCATGTAAACCTTATCCTAAGGTGTTAGAACACTATTGCACCGAGAGGTGTTTACCACCTAATACATTCAACCATATGCCATGTTAAGCCCAAGAGGTTTGACCTGAACCTTGGCTTGATGTTATATAAACTTTAGCCATTGCTCATGATGAGAAATGAGTGTTTTTGAAGTCTTGTAATTAGAATTCTGCAAGAGAGAGGCAATTTTATTTTAGGTGTATCTTGGTCATCCGGAGGCAGAAATGGGCGCTGAGATAGGCGTTGGAAAGCTAGGAGGGAAATATTTCTGTTGACAGAGACCAGAGGTGCTTGAGAGCACATTAAATCTATTGAATTTCTAGGTAAAGACTTCCTTGGATCATTGCTTAATGAAACAAACACCCATCTTGAAAGCAGACCCGGAGACGTAGTCCACCTGGGACAAACTCCGTAATCAATGCTTGTTCTCTTCTATCTCTTTTATTTGCTGCAAATTCATGTTTAATTGTGCTTCTTAAGTTCTGGATTAAGTCATAAAAACAATTTATTTCCTTCAGTATTCCACACTAAGCGATCAAGTTAACAATATATTCACTTTGGCGAATATTCAATCCTATTTCAAATCTATTTCAGATAAGGGCTTAATCAATATTGTAGAAATTTTAAAAAGTTTATTTCACTTTCAATGATACTAGGACACCAAGAAATACTTCAACATTTAATTTAGATGGGAATGAAAAAATAAAACAAGTATCACATTGAGAACAAATTCTTCAAATCCTTCCTTCAAATTCCTTCACAAGGCAAGCTACTACTTGTTGTTACAAACTTCTCTTGCTACAAGTAGCATGAATAAACTACTCCTTGGTTTATCAACTACAAATGAAAGGAGACACAACCCCAAAGTTTATCAACTTCTACTGAAAGGAGCTTTAATCAATAGACATTTACCGACAACTAATGGAAGGATCTACAACCCCTAATCTACAAGCTACAACTTGCCTGACCTTAGTGATTCAACTTTCATCTATTTTCAAAATCAAACTGTTATCACCCAAAAAAATTTCAAGGCATCATTGTGTCAACTCTATTTTTTATCATGATCTAAAATGGGTTTGAAAGTAATTTTAGGATTTGGTTAAGGGTAGGTTAGAGTTTTTATAAGTTTAAAGGTCATCACTGGATTCAAATAAAGTCTTTAGAGGTCCATTCCATGATCAAATATTAACATTTTCCATCTAGGGGTCAATCCATAAGGTTTCGGGTTAAATTTATGCAATTAGCCAAGAATCCTCTGTTTCTTAGTGCCGCTAGTTCAAAAAAGAGGATTTGCGCTATGAAAGCGCTGCTACTTTCGTAGAGAAAAATGCAGAAAATACACTACAGGCGCTACGAAAGTGCGATTTTGTAGCTGTCAACTTCAAAGGCGGTTTCTGAGCAACTGAAAATGAATTTTAGAAATATGAAAGAGGTTTTTCTTCATAACATATCCAACTATAAAAATTCTCTCAGTTTCTTTAAATTCATTAGGAGGTGGGAGAAATTGATAAATTAAAGTGAGCTATGAAACTGCTGTTACTAAATTGTCCTGTACATGACTTTTTAGTAGTCAACTTCAAGTTCAGTTTCTGGCCAAATGGATTTTTTTTTAAGAATTCAGAAAGAGGTTTGTCTTCATCTCAGCCCTAGCTACAAAAACCTCTCTCAAATTTCTCACAGGTGTTATCAGTTGGGAGATACAGGATTTCATTGAAGCCCTATGTTCAGAAACAAAATTTTCCTGTTTTACACATGTTTTTCAAAGGCAGTTTCTGGACAGCACGAGATGTGTTTCAAAAAACAAAGAGAGGTTTTTATTAAAGACATAGTGGCATACAAAAACCTCCTTCAGTTTCTCAAAATAAATCATGGAGTAGGAGATATAGGCTCTGTCCCAAGACCTATGTTTCAGGAAAAACAGGAAAAACCAATAGGCCAACCTATTGCAAATGAAGAAGAAATGCCTCAAAAAAGCTAAAATGAAGTTAGTATATGGTTGCTGTGGTTTTTAGATGATGAGATAAGAAATATTTTGAGGTTTTTGGGCAATAATACTTTTTACTTGGTAAAGTCTTTGACAAAACTACATACTCAACAGTTTCGTAGCGCATTTAGTGTAAAAAAGTAGAAAAGCGCTATGAAACTGATGTAGCAACTTTTCTTGCT
This sequence comes from Pinus albicaulis, assembly GCA_034641835.2. NCBI lineage: Eukaryota > Viridiplantae > Streptophyta > Pinopsida > Pinales > Pinaceae > Pinus > Pinus albicaulis. The sequence continues at coordinate 80,971,582 of CM076572.1, forward strand.
CTTTTTCATCAAGTTTTGAAGGGTAAAAAGATGAATCGAGCACTAAAATTGCCAGGGAGGATGTATTAAAGGGTAATCAAGACAATCTTGTGAAAGAAGTCAAAAAATAAAAGTCAAAGAGTGTTAAAGAGGCAAAATAGAAATCAATTGCTAGTAGGAAATCTGAGAAAGACAAGAAGCCAAGCAATAACATCAAAGGGAAAAGCAGCTATTTCAGTGATAGAGAATAACCCAGTGATGAAAGGCAACTTGGATGATATACTTCATGCAATTGATATAGAAGAATCACCCATTGTGCAGGCAGATTTCTTTGAAGTGAATGATCCTAAACATGAAAAAATAAAATCAGCAAATAAATTGGATTTTGAAGGTGAGAATGCAGCTTGTCTTCCAAGCTAGGAAACCTCTAACTAGACATGAAAAGAAAATCCAAGGAAGCAGTAAAGATACCCAAGTAACTATTGAAGTAGCTAAGGCCCCTGAAAAGGTGATTGATCTCTCATCTCCTACAGTAGAGCATGCAGTCAACAAGGTAGAGAAGGGAAAATAACACATGTCAGAGTGTCAGCTGTTGGAAGAAAGGTTGAAACTAGAAAATCAAGAAATAGAAATGATGAGAAAGAGGGCAAGACAACATAGCATTGAAAAGACAGAATTCAAGATGTTGAAGGCTGTTTGGGAAGGTCAAACAGTTGCTAGGTCAGAGATCCCAAGTAGTGCCCAACAGTTCTATACATGGACAGTTCCAACTATTAAAGAGGCAAGGTTTATTAGAGTGATCAACACTAATTTGAGAGCAAGAAACAGGAAGCTAAGAAGCCAAGTGAAAGATTTAGAACTACAGCTAAAATTGACTCAGGATGAGCTTAAAAAAACAAAGGTGCAGAATGACAAATCATTAAAAGGTCAAAAGCTAAATCAAATGGAAAACTAAGAATGAGCCTCATGAAAATTGTGTTTTTAGTTCATATGATCTATTGTTTTGATAAAACCAGTGGTTTTCTAAGTTTTGGCACATTTTTGGTTTTCACTTTAAAGAAATCTGGAAAAAACTGCTCACTTAGTAGTTTTGTAGTGCAAACAGTGTAAAAAGAGTGAAAAGTGCTACGAAACTACTGAAAGTCATAAAAAGACAAAAAAAAAAATTGTTTTCTGGTTTGAGCAGTCAACTTCCAAGGAGGTTTCTGAGCAACTAAAAATGAATTTGGGAAAAATAAAAGAGGCTTTTCTTCCTAACAGACCTAACTACAAAATATCTCTTAGTTTCTTCAAATTCATTAGGAGGTGTGAGAAATGGATAAATTAAAATGTGCTACGAAATTGTGCTGCTTTCGTAGTGCAGCTCTGTTTTCAATTCTTTTGGATAATTCGAAGACAATGTTGCATAGCTGGCACAGGGAGATGATTAAAGAAATATGGCTTAGTTATTGGCAACAAATGGAATCTAAAGCATGGTTCAATAAATGGTCAGAATGTCCCAAGGAGTCAAAGAAATCAAAGGCCTAAAAAATAGGGAGAAAGTTTCCTAGGTTTCAAGAGAACAACATCATCACCCTCATGGTCACAACAAGTTGGAGCTCATCATCAGAATTCAACTTCATGAAGATACAAAGTGTCATTTGATGTGTTTAAGTTTAGATAAGGTTTTTGGGAGTTAAGTTAAAGATTTTTAGTCGTATTTGAAATAGGACTGCTCATTAGGTTTGCAACTGTCATTTTGTAATAAAGACCATGTTTATGGTTAGAAAAGGTGTCAAACCGTAGGATTTTGAGGTATTTAGCAGAGGATAAGGTTATCCTATATTGTAAATGGTCTATTAAAGGCCAAGAGGTCGAATTAGCAAAGGGTTGGAGACTTTTTGGCAAAAGATATTGCTTTATGTAATTGATTGTGATCAATAATGCAAAGAAGTTTTTCTTCTTGACAGACCTGAGATTATCATGGGGTTTTAATGCTTTATTGATCTACCTATTATTTTTAACTACTTGCAATAGCTCTCATTGATATTACTCAGAATTTATAACCCTATGCTCTGACTTCCTTTAGCAATGAGATGACTGTGTTTTTCTGTGTTTTATGAGTGAATTGCCTTTGAACCACTAGCAATAGATTTCATTGCTATTACTCAGAATTCATAACTCTATGCTCTGACTTCCTTTAGTAATGAAATGACTGTGTTGACCTATGTTCTTGAGTGAATTGTCTTTATTTAAGACCTCTATTTGCCTCAACTTCCATGTCAAGAAACCTTGCCACTGAACCTACTGATTTGTTGACTCCATAAGCCCAATGGTAGTATTAGCCTTCATCTTTTCAACCTGCAAATATACAAAATCAACACTTAATTCATAGAGTTAGCCATCTATATATATCTTTATTCCATATCATTAACCCTTGAGAGAGCCCTCTCAGGCTGAGGAGGCTAAGCCTTAGTCAAAAGATTGGTTTGAAATAGTTACACTGAAGTTGTCTGATCAATAGCCAATCAGGTAAGATTTTGGTGATATCACAAACCATGAAGCCATTCATTTTACAAAAAAAATCGATTTGTCTCTTGAACACTCACCAAAACCACCATTAAAATCACCTTCAACAATGTTTCATCACTAAACACACCAACAACATCACCAACACACTTTCTCACACAATTTTTTTTAAAATTTCAAATTCAATATGCTTATAAAAATTTTGAACTGATATTTTAAAATTTAAACTCTAACTCTCTTGACCTTGGAAAATTGCATGGATATTGTATTTTTTCCTTTGTACAACTTCTATCAAGTCATATGAATGTGTTCTCCAAGTCTTCAAGCACTTCTCACTTGTTTCTGTAGGAAAACACGAGTTTAACTGCTTAAATATGATGTTATGGAATTTTACAAGATTTTAGTTGAGCTTTTCTAATTTTGGTGAATCTCCAAATTTGGTGTTTTCCCTAAAACCACCTCTTTAATTTTCCACGTCACACACTGCCACTAATATATTCATGCTTATTTTAAATATTCTAGTTATGTGCTTTATTTTATTTGACATAAACAAAAAATCAAGTTGCGAACTCATTTCATGCCAAAACATTGCCAAATATACATGTCTATGCCATATGCATAATGCTTTGATATATTAAATGATTTCCATTATATTCCTCTTCCAAATATAAATCCACTCGGCTCTTTCATGCTTTATAGCCCCAAGGCACTTTATTAAATATTGCATGCTTATTTCTCCAGTCTAGTTCCTCTGTGTTATAGCCTCAAGGGCTTTATGTAATATGCTTCATATAAATGTATATACAGTGGCCCCTAGTTCTTTGATTGACTGTCTAATCATTCATGTATAATGCGCTAAGCCTTTCTCATTGTGCATGCGACCCTTTACCTTGTAACTAGCCCGCAGGCCCTTGTCATAATACACATAAAACCATGACCTGGTGCACTTTCAGTTTCTCGACAGAACATCACATGATGATAATTTTCCATCTCTCGGGCCCGTCATCCAAAGCATTTCTCCTTTGCTCCATTGTTTTTGCTTCTGGGATTCATGTTCTGGGATGACGTGATCAACTTGGGGACACCCTGCGCCTCTCTCCATTAGTTATGATCTATTGTTGTTAGTTGCTAACTAATCCTAGTACTCCATAACTATGAAATTTAACGATATTTCTAGGATAAAGGTCTCCGGGGTGTCGTCATGCACACATCATTTATGCCACATGGAACCTCTAGAGTATGAAACATGTCACCCGAATTTTGCCCACTATGGTACCTGAAATGATCGAATCTACTTGCCACGTGTCCCCTTGTATGCCATGTTGATGTCATCAATGACTAGCCCCATACTGCCACATTTCCTCCCAAAGAGGAGATAAAAAGGGGTCGAGGCATATGTTTTGCAACCATTTCCTTTGTTAAATATTCTGCGGGTCTCGACCATATCTTAACACCGCACTTGCATTCCACTTTTTCCCCGTTGTAATTCCATTGGCTCCTACTGCGCTATGCTAACCCAAGACTGACTCATCCCGAGCCTTCAAAATTTTATGCATGCCTTCAAACTTTCAGGGAAGTCCTCCCAGGTTGGGATTGCATCATCCCGAGTCTCCATTACATTCTCGATTTGGATCTTCTAGGGAATCCTCTTGCAGAGATTACGTATTATGTAAAGGCTCCACCGTGATCCAATTAAAAATTTTCCTGCTGCACTTTTATCTAATGCCATGTTTTCCAAAATATTGGGTATGCCATGTTTTCCAAAATATTGGGTTTGGTCGCTTCACTAAAGACTCCACCATGTTTAGAAAAGCACCAAAATTAACTTTGATATCAACTCCAAAGGTCCTACAACTACTTTAGCTCTACAATATTTGATTTATGGGGATATTACCTTTGACTGTCCATAACTTTCAATACAGGAGGAAATTTCTAATCTTCCACATACCAATGGAAAGCTCTTTCAGATCTCTTTCCATCTAAGTAGGTATCAAATATATTATAAGTGTTATGTTATACTATAAATCTCTTCAAATTCACTGCACCTTATCCATCCATACTCTATTGAAAGTTCATTCTTCTTTCCATTTTCCATTATCTTCATCACCTTTGCCATCAATTATAACATTTTTCTGACATTCTACCCCTTTATAATTGATGTAAACACCATGATTAAACAAAATAAAAACAAAGGGTACTTATTATTTCTCCTCCTCCTTTGGGTGCTGCTCCCCTATGGTGCACTTTCTTTTGCTGTACAACTGCTCTAATATACTTCTGCTGGTGGACTTCTTCTTTCTCTTAGCTTATCAACTTCTATTGTTTGTTCACCAATGATTCTCCCATTTTGTATGAAGTCCTTATCCTTTTGTTTGATCACAATACTTCTCCCCATTTGACATCAATGGAAAAGAAACTAATGAGCTCCTCCATGCAACATTGCTCCCCCTGCCAACAATTTTCCCCTATCTTGTTGATCCTGTGGACCTGACAACTTAATATGATATGTTGAATGTGCTAGCTAGATTCCTTTCGTCATCATTAAGGAAGATATAGTGTAGGTAGTTAAGAGAAACTACTACCAATCTCTTCCTTAAATACTTAATCTGATCTCTTGGGATAGGTTTGGTGAATATATCAACTACCTGCTCTTTTGTAGGTACATACTGATGGCACTTGTATTGTCACAAATAATAGGAATATGATGATCATAGACCACTTTAAAATCCTGTAAATTTTTCTTCATCCATACGAGTTGAGTGCAATAAGAAACTATCGTTATATATTTTGCTTCAACAGAAGATAGAGATATTGAAACCTTATTCTTGCTCAAACATGAAACTAGACATTCTCCAAGAAAGAAAGCACTGCCACTTGTGCTGTTTTGATCATCTACACCACCTGCCCAATCACCATTAGTATAAACTGTTAGTGAAAAATATTTACCTCTTGGGTACCAAACTCCATAATCCATCATGGCTTTGATATATATGAGAATTCTCTTGGCTGCTAGAAGATGGCTCTGTCTGGGGGCTTCTTGAAATATTTCAACAATACAAAATTCCTGCATAATGTATAATCTTAAGGCTATCAAATATAGGAGGTTGCCAATAATATACTTGTATAAAGTCTAATCCACTTCTAGTGATTCATTAGTCTTACTAAGCTTGCAACCTATAACCATTGGTGTGCTCACCAAAGAAAATTCCTCCATGCCAATTTTCTTCAATACTTCCTTGAGATACTTGCTTTGTGAGATAAAAATTCCTTTAGGAGTATGTGTTATCTACAAACCAATGAAATATGAGAGTTTTCCAAGCACATACATCTCAAACTAGACCTTCATATCAACTACAAATTCACAATTTATTTGTTATGAATCACTTCCAAATATAATATCATCTATATATACAACCACCACTATCAATTTTCCATCATCAAATTTAACATACAAATTACTATTAGTTGTGCCTCTTTTAAAACCACACTTGAGCAAGTAACTTCCTGATTTGGAATACCAAGCTCATGGAGCTTGCTTGAGACCACACAAGGCATTTTTCAGCTTGCAAACATAATCAAGTTGATATGATAGCTAAAAACCATTTGGCTGCTCAATATAAACTTTTTCTTGTAAATCTCCATTTAGAAAGGAAGATTTGACATCCATTTAATATATCTTGAATTTCTTGAAACAAGAAAATTCCAAAAACGTTTTTATCGCTTCTAATCACTCAACATGAGTAAAGGTTCATCAAAGTCCAGACCTTCGATTTGAGAATAGCCTTTGTAGACTAATATTTCCTTGTTTCTTACCACTTCACCATGGTCATTCAACTTATTCTTGAAGACCCACTTTGTGCCAGTTACATTATTGTTTGTTGGTCTACGAAAAAGTTCCCATGTCTTATTTCTCTCGATCTGGTCTAGTTCTTCATGCATATATTTTAACAAATTATCATCTTGGCTAGCCTAAAAAATGACCTTTGGTTCCTCCATGGATATCATAGCTACATGTTCTTGTGTAGGGGGATTTAACAACTTCCTTCTAGTTTGAAAACTTGTGTTTAAATCACCAAAAATTTGATCAACTGGGTGGTGTTTTTATGCATAACTTGAAGGATCTTTGGCTTGAGGAATAAGGGGTTATTCATTGTCTTCATCTGTTATTCTTCTCATCATTATTGACCAGTTAATTAGAGATGATATTTATTGGCTGATTGAATTCAAATTCATTATAATCATTCATTTTTAAATCAGTACAATAAAAAATACTCTTGGTATTCTTATTGTAGCATCTATAACCTTTGCTATTATGGGAATATATAAGAAAAATACCTTCATCATCCCTTACATCGAACTTACCAATCTTTTCATCATTCCTCTAGATATAGCACTTGCTTCCAAAAACTTGAAATGATTGACTATAGCAGGTATGCCATACCAAAGATCATAGGGATTCTTGTCACTGTTTGGTTTCAAATGAGATTTGTTGAGAATCACGACTACTGTATGAATGGATTCAACCCAAAGTCTTTGTTGAAAATTCATTTCTCCCATCATGGCTCTTGTTAACTGTTGAACATATCTATTTTCTCTCTTTGCTACACCATTCGACTGTGGAGCCTCGACTATAATGAACTGCCTTTTGATGCAATTCTTCTTGCAAAATTCATCAAACTCTTTTGAAATAAACTCACCTCCATAATCAAATATTATTCTTTTGATTTTATGGTCAGTATTATTCTCAACCATGGATTTGAAGTCCTTAAAATTCTTAAAGGATTCAAATTTATCTCTAAGAAAAGAAACCCACATTTTTCTGCTAAAATCATCAATAATAAGCATGAAACACAATTTGTGAAAATTCCTTGAAATGCGACGACTGTAATTTATTCTTCTAACTAATTAATTATGTAGTTCATTTTGTTAAGGAAAAACAACATATAAATAACACTGCAATTTCTTCACAATAAAAATAATGATGAAAATAAATTGGAAACTGAGAAAATTAGAGCACACAAACAATGAAAATTGACATTGTTATTTTTGGACAAATTTCTTTGGAAAAACCCAATGTGGTAAAACCAGTGCAACATATGAGGGTTTTATTATTATTTTCAGCAGAAAAATCTCAGTATAATATATGGATGCCCAACTGGCAATCCTCTAGAGAAATAATCTGACCATTTAATTTTGGATAAAATTTATCCCTTCTACAAATTATCTCAACCTCCCTTTGACTTGCTTGAACCGCACAGAGAAACTCAAACTCTATAAATTTGCACTGCCTGGCATGGGGAAATCGTATGACCTGATAGTTAGCTCCAAATGAGTTATCCTACCTCCCTTTTCCACTGGAATAAATAATCTCATCCTTCTAGAGCTCAATTTTACCTTCAACAATACTACAAACCCTCTTCTGACAACTTGCATTGGGTTACTGGGTACTTGCACTGGCTCTTCTGTCTTCCTATAGAAATATTTTGGTGTCCCTACTCTACTGTTGCTCCCTATATCTCACTTTTGCATTCCTTATGGCTCAAAATCTTCTTCCCTAATTTGTCTCTGCTGATGGATAACTCAATCTGTCAAGGAGCTCGCTCTCCTTGTGTGTCTAGTGTATCTTCTCCATCCCCATTTACCTGCTCTTACAATCTCTCGTTGGTGAGCCAAAAACCATGATTCAATCTCCATCAACGATTATGTTATAGGAAATTTTGTCACATATAGTTAATAGGCCTCCGAATGGGATCAATCAACATCCTATTCCCCCCTGTCATCATCATTTCATAAAGCCCTAAGCATGCCTCCTTCATTTCCTAGAGTTTCTACTTAAAACTGCATCATATGATCCAGTTTTAGGACCAACTGTTCCTGACCTCTTGTTGGAAAATGTTCACCTACAGGTTGCTCCACTATGGTCTGCGTTGATCACCTACACGTTGCTTCCCTTTGCACTTGCATTGGTTCTAGAAATTAGGGAAAAAGAGATAAATTCTGGAAGCTTCCTCTTCCAGAAGCTTCTAGAATTTGTTATAACCATTTATCTCAGATAAAACATTTAGATCCTATTCGATCCCTCTTTGAAATTTCCATCCCTTATCCTTTGATCCCATCCTCCCATCAAAGGTGGATTTAAAGCCTTATATTGGTAATTGGATATGAACTCCCAACTTACCCCACTCCTCTATATATTTACAACCTTCCATATGCAAGAGGTTGGTTTTTGGAGAGTGATTCTACCCTTATGCTGCTGTGGTAAGAGGTATCATTCCATGAGTTTAGGGTGATTGGAGGTGCATATTGTGACAAGGAAAGGACAATATAACTTGGAGGAGCTTTTACTTTTCCCGTTCAACCTGGTTCATTTTTGGACCGATTGTTGAATCCTAAAATTGCACCATCATTGTCTCAAATTCCTGTCCATCCATTAGCACCCCACCAAGCTCAAATCCATTTGACAAAATTTTTACAGGATGTCATCACATCAAAATATTTTCTGTCAGTATCTGGTAATTCCCAGGTCCCACTTAACCAACCAGTACAAGGTACCTTACATCAACCGCTTGGACAAGGTACTCCTCAAGTTTCGATAGGACAACTTATTCATAGTATGTCGTAGTCCCAATCAAACCCACATTACCATGTGATAATGTAAACTTACATCAGATAATAGTATAGACTGTATCAAGGTATTCCTCAATATCCTTTTCAAGGCCAACAAATCCAATACCAACCATTAAATTAAATTTATCATCATCTTGGGGATGGACAACAAGGTCACTTGTATATTGGTTATCAAAATCCTTCTTATCATGGTACCCAGGTTCCTTATTATCATATTCCTCCTTATCCAGGAATGAAAGTTCCTTTTTCTTAAGATATTCCTTCATATCCAGGCCATCCTCCTCCATACTTTAACCTATAATTGAATTTTTTGGCTACTCTCGAGTTTCCAGACTTAACTCAGCTCACTAATGACCCCATTGCTCATTTTCCATGGTGGTTGATTATTCCCATTAAATTGCCTTCGGATATCCCACAATTCAATGGGAATCTAGGAGAAGCCCATCAATGCACGTTATGACATATCATCTATGGTGTTATTCAAAATCCCTTAACGATGATTCCATTCAACTTCATATTTTCCAACGAACAATTATATGTACCACAAATAAATTGTATATTGAGCTAGCTAGATATTTGTTCCATGATTTATGCACTTTAGCCACCACCTTCCTTACACATCTCTAGTTGCCCATCAGATATGAAACTGGAATGAAACTATTGACCAAATTCAAGCAATCAAATTCCACTCACATCTCAGATCATATTCATGAGTGGAGGCGTCATTGCCAATTGGTCAAGGCTTATGTTTTCAACTAGTTGTTAGCAGAATGGTTCACCAAATCTCTATTGTCACCCATGACAAAAGAGGTGGCTAAAGGTGGAGTCGTGACCGAAGAGCAAGTTATTTATCGTGAACAATATTTGGACCTTGTTTATACCCAATCAGGCATGCTCCATGTAAGATACTGAATGCTTCGAGACCTTTGAATACTTTTCCTCCTCCACTTGGTAAATAATATCATGCTACTGATGGTGTGATGGGTTCTGCCAATCTATAATTGGTGAGTAAACCATTTGGTGTTTCTATTACTATATCTGCTCAAAACCTCAATCCCATCCTCATGTATCTTTCATGCAGAATTGACTACCAAGCCTCTAAAGGGCGTTATTTATAAATCTTCTTTGAACCCTCATTCAAAAGATTCTCAAAATTACAACGTAGTTGAAGACTTGGCTCAGTCTCCATCAACTATGTCAACTCGTGAGGCATTGCAAAACTGCCCCACCAAATAGAAGGCCTTGTTGACAATTATCAGATGTGTGGATATATCAGATTCCAACCTAGTGGTTTTCTCTCATGAAAAATATACCCCTCGACTTCCGGCTCAATTAGCTTTTATAATCTTGGTTGTCGTTAATAGGAAGAACACTCATCACTCTATTGTGGATGAGGGAGGCTCAACCTGCATTATATCCATGTCTTGCTAGAAGGATATTGGTTCACCTCAATTGAGTTAATCAACCAACACATTGAAAGCCTTTGATGGAAGAACGCAAAAACTTTGTGGGAATTTGAACTCCCTTTAAGTATAATTATGGGGAAAAAACGTTTCTGTAGAAGTGGAAGTAATTTTTGGACCTATCGATTATAATATTCTCCTAGGACGTACGTGGGTTTATGCCATGGTGTCATTTTGGCTTACTTTCATATGATCTCCTTTCCTCATAAAGGAGAGATTGAGGCCATAGATCAACTCACCTTTTTCGCCTTTGATTCTCATGTTATTGGAAGTGTCCCTCTTGTAGAGGAATCCCTACAATGCTACCAACATGTCAGAGTTGGATTGTTGAAGGACTCTTCACTTATGGGAACCTTTTCGCTCCCTCCTCCTCTCCTTCCTGGCAACTCATATTCAGCAACTTATATCAACATGATATCATTATCTACTATCCCGGCTGATCCATGGATTGTACCTGATGAAACTAACATCCAAAGTTTTGGCGACCGAATGTCGCTTAACCTTGTCGCGCTAGATTACGAAGCCATTTATTCGGCTTGTGTGGATTATTCCTTCTCTTCGATTATTTTGGTAGATCAATCACTGGATTATGGAACATATTCTAATCCTTTTTATCATGTAGTCCCTACTAATGAGAGCATCATGGTGATCATGATGTTGGATGACGAGCCATGAGACAAAAATAACCATTGTTCCTCCTTACCAAATTCCATTCAGGATAATTTGAATGATGTATACTTACCTAAATTTCTCGAGCCATCTATGAATTTAGCTTCCATTCATGAGGCCAATTTTGAAAAGAACCTTTTGAATATCAAAGAAATGATACCTCTCGATATCTATATTAAACCAGGTGTTGTAAAAAATCTATAAATTGGAGCACCTTGTTCTCCATCTGAGATCGAGATCTATAGAGCCCTATTTCGTGAGTTTCGAGATGTATTTGCCTAGAATTATGAGGAAATGCTAGGTAACGACAAAAACATAATAGTGCATGAGATTAAGACGTTTCTTGATGCCAAACCCGTCTGACCCCATTTATTGACCAATTTATTAATGATTGCGGTGGCTGCGAGATTTAGTTATTCTGGATGAATTCTCGGGCTACATTCAAATCAACATTCTCCCAACAAACCAACCTAAGACCATATTTATTTTTCTTTGGGGTAATTTTTCCTATCATAAGCTCCCATTCAGTTTAAAGAATGCCGGGGTCACGTTTCAACGTGCGATGGATTACGATTTTCATGACATTAAACACATCGTGCAACCCTATTTGGATAATATCCCCGCTCATTCTAAACATCGTTCTGATCACCTAATGCATCCTATGGATATTTTACTCTGCTGTAGATACTATAACATTTAGATTAAACCACACAAATTTGTGTTCTACATTGGTCCTGGTTGACTCCTGGGTTTTGTCATTTCAAAATAAGGAATTCATATTGATCCTCTCAAAGTACATGCGATCGCCGATTTTCCTACACCTTATTCTCTCGTTTAGTGATAAAGACTCCGAGGGAAAGCTAACTTCCTACGGAGGTTTGTCCCTAATTACGCTGATATGACCAAAGGATTCAATATTTTGTTGAAAAAAGGCCCCCCCTTCCATTGGGACAATGCTGCTCTGAAAGCGTTTGATGACCTGAAAGATGTACTGGTTCAGGCATCTCTTTTATATCCCCTTGATTACCAATGTGACTATTTCCTATATATCATTGCTTCCATTTCTACTATAGAAATGGTATTGGCCCAAGAAGATGATATATGGAATAAACATCCCATTTATTATATTAGTCATAACGTCAACGATACTGAAATTAGGTATACTCACATAGAAAATTTGGCCTTGGCAGTCGTTCATGGCATCCAAAGGTTTCTCCATTACATCGTGCTTCAAAAAAATAAAGTCGTTTCATATTGCAACCCTATAACATATATACTGTCACATCAATTTATGGGGGGAAAGTAATCTAAATTAATCATTATTCTGCAAGAGTTCGACCTAGAGTTCATCAAATCCAAGTTGAATAAATCCCCAGTTTTTGCCGAGCTAATGTGCGACCTTCCTTCCCTTGATTCAGAATCTACAAATGAAGATTCTATCCCTGACGAGTAATTTTTTTTCTGATTTTTTCATTTGACCCATGGTATGGATATTTATTGATTTATCTCTAGACCCAGACTTTCCAGTCTAATACCTCTCGCTCCGAGCGATGACATATCTGATACTAATCCCAAAATTACATTATTATCAGTGACAACCTTTACTGTCATGGTATTGATACGATTTTACGGAGGTGCCTCACCCTTGAGGAGGCCAAGGAAGTACTTAATAAATGCCACTTAGGGACATGTTGTATACATTTATCTGGTCATGCTACTGTGCAGAAGATATCACAAGATGGTTACTTTTGGCCTACTATATTTTGTGACTACATTCTCGCTGTCTAGAAGTGTCATGCATTCCATATATACGACCGTAAGATCCATGCTACACCTACTTCTTTGAATCTCAGTTTCGCTGTTGGTCCCTTTGAAAAATGGGGTATTGAATTCATGATAGGTAACCCTCACTCGACCGAGGGGCATGGTTATATCATTATCGTTGTAGACTGCTTTACCAAATGGGTCGAGGCAATGCCTACATATAACAACATCGATGAAACGATTGCATACTTTTTCTTCAATCACATTATTGCTAGGTTTGGTGTACCGCAAGCAATAGTTACAGATCACAGAAAGAATTTTTTGAATCATATGATGACTGAACTAGATTCTAATCTAGGAATTTCACATGGAAATTCCACTCCCTACTATACTCAGGCTAATGGCAAAGTTGAGGATGTTAACTAAGTTCTTAATACTGTGCTTCAATGTATGGTTTGGGTCCACAAATTGGACTGGAACTTTCTTCTTTACGCTGCCTTGTGGTCATACTGAACCTCAATTAGGATAAATATCGAATTCATGCCCTTTTAGTTAGTCTATGGTATGGAAGTGATCCTACCCATCGAATGTGAAATTCCATTATTGAAAATAATTGTCAAACTTCTTCCTGCTACTTCCATAGAGGAGGAGCGTCTTTTACATCTGACTTGTTTGGATGAAACTCGACAGGATGCTTCTTTAGCCAATAAGCTCATAAAAGACGCGTCAAGGTGAAATACGACAAAAATGTCAAGCCTCATGTTTTGAAAGGTGACCTGGCTCTCTTATATGACCAGGAGGCCAATAAGTTAGGTCCAGGAAAGTTCCCACCTATGTGGCTGGGTTCGTACATTGTCAAGCATTAGGGGAATTTTGAGGTCTAAAATGGGCCTCCTAAGAAAAATGTAAAAACAAAATAAAATTTATAAGAGCTAATAGGTTCAAGATGATGATGTTAGCCATGGAGGATGATTCACCATTTTTGGAGTAAAAATTTAAAAATATTAAAAAATAATAATATAATAAAACTATATTTTCAACTCGTATTTTCAACTTAAGTCCTTAAGGTTTTACTTAAATTTCGAGCGAGAGTACTCGTTGGATGAAAAATTTAATTCCTCATCCAAGGAGTACCCATGTTGCATACTTTCAATGGAGCCTGCTAGACGAAAAGTGAGAAATACATGAAAAACCGTGATTGTAATCACATTTTTCATGTATTTCTCATTTTTCGTGTAGCAGGGTGCATCAAAAGTATGGAACATGGGTACTCCTTGGACAAGGAATAAAATTATGCATCCAAAAAGTGTTTCCACTCGAAATTTGAGTAAACCCATATGGAGATAAGTTGAAAATACGAGTTCAAAAAATAGTCTTTTCTTTTTTCCCTCTAAAATTTGATGATGTAATCTAATCTTGTTTTATTATTTCCACTATTATTTTATAATTTCCTTAGGAGGTCCATTTTAGACCTCAAAATTCCCCTAATGAGAGTCCATTCAAAAGGGTACTATGAAGTATATCTCGATGGAGTTCCATTGGCATAGCCTAGGAATGGACCGTACCTCAAAAAATACTATGCTTGATATCATGCGTAGTACACTATGTACATAGTGTTTATAGGTGTGTTGAGTGTGTTTTCAATGTGTCGTTTTAGAGTTTCCCACAGTTTTTGTTGACCCTGTTTACATTTTATTTGCAAATGTCGACATCTCTCGAACCCTACATTGGTTATACTCATGGTGCTAGTCGTAGTACTCAAAACCAATCTCTGCAACATGGTCTCTCTTTGCTCCAAATGGTGAGATAGTGAGTATGCAAGGGATTTGCATTGGTCTGTAATATTCCCATTTAGCCCAAGCTAAAGGGAATATTTTATTTTGCCTTGTTTTATCTTGCATTTCATGTTTATGAATAAAATGTGAAGGAGGACATGCAAAACTCCTAAAAACCCATGAATAAATCAATGCCTATGTAAATAGAGACATATCTGGGCCATGTAAATAAACTCTTGTAGGTGTGAATGGGATTAAATCACAATATTGGGTCAACATTGACGAAATCAACAACGCAGTCTAGGTGCAATGAACCTCATGGATACACAGTGCAGTTCTAGATGGAGGCTCCACATGTGAAAGGGGCTAACTCATTGAGGTGGTTTAGGGTTTGACAAGGCTTTCACCCTATGAAAGAAGGAGGAGGACAACAGGAAAAGGTTGTTGATGTTATTATTTTATGAAGGTATTGTCTAATTAGACATCCCTTGTTGGGGTTTCCTGTTTAGGATTCCCACCTCCTTCCTTGAGCAGCTCTTGGAGGAGTCTTGTTTGTCTATTCCACTATTCGACATTTGGCCAAGCCACATCTTACATCTACAGCGTAGTTCTGCTTAGGATTGGGTTGTCCATGTGAGCTGCAGCAAGTGGAACACTAGATCTGTTTAGATCTAGCTGGTACTGGTGCCTCTTATCAGTGAGTGTGTCTTTTAACCTCCTGGAAGAGTGCATTAGTGGGTTGAGCTTCAGATCCATACATTGGCAGTAGGACAGAGCATTCTCAGGGCTTACAACACAATCCCTCTTCCATGAATGCGTTATTTGCAAAATCAGAGTTGCAGGGTGACTTGGCATCATTTTAGAGGAGGAATATCTCTAGTGATTGGATCCTTCCTCTCACTGTGGTGATCCATGGATTGGCCAACCAATCCATGTTAGTTTAGATCTGATCTACTGTATATGTTATGATTCACAATTTTCTGAATACTTCTACAAATTTTTGACTTAGATCTCAGATCTACTCACCGTTGTTCATGATTTGTTGAGATCCCTAAGGGGAATGTATAGAGGAGCTTATCTTGTACACATATTTGAAATAGATCTATCATTTTATGTAAAAAATTTCTCTAGATTTGAGTTTTAATCCACTGCATGCTTAAACAATGAAAATAACGATGTCAAGCTTATTCTTCCATTTCTTGTTGTTGTAGCAGCTCATTTTTAGGCTTTTATCTTGTATATTCATTCTATTTCTGTTATACACTGTATAAGCTGTATTGTAAATCCATTTTGCTGATGTATAGCTGAAAGATGAACCTCCATGTTGGTCTCATGCTTGTAAATTGACAAAATGCGTTATTTCTGAAGCAGTCCTTTGCATATAGCTGCAGCCCCTCTCTTTGGGTGATTTTAAGCTAGAATAGTTTGTGGGAGATCTGTTTAACCCACCTAGTTTGATTTTTTTTTGCTCTCCTTTTGGATTTAGATCATAGATGAGCTGATCTAAGGGATCCAGGAGTTTTAAACTCATTTCTATGCATAGATCTCTCAGGAGTGCGTTATTTCAGCAGGCTTGCTGTGCCATTCCAATTTTGGGATATTACATGGTCTCTCTACTAACAACATCACTGGGTATAGCGCAGTGGTTGAGATACTATATGATACTATTTTACATGGTATCCACCGTACAGTCATCAGACTTGACTCACAACTCCTAGTACTAAAACTTGCTAATGTTTATTCAGTGAGAAGTTCCACTATATTTTACATGTTTTTGAGAGTACGTCTTATAGAAATACATTTTTATTTCATACGATATGAACATATTTCTAGAAATATAAACAAAGTAGGATATTCCCTAGCTAATTAAATTTTAGATAGAAATTTGCAATGAATTTAAATAAGTTTCAATTCACATCACATCATATTGAAAGAATAAAAGGAACTAGGAAACATTGAAAATATGTATATATATGAAGTTTGGTTTTACAAAAATTTGTGCCTCGAGACACATATGGCTACATCACCCATATAAAAAACTACATGCAAATATCTAAGTAGACAAGTTAATGGTGCTCATGATAAAATGACACTACACGAGCCATCTTGCATAATAATCGACTAATACCGCTAGGCACTCCAATAGTGTTTCATTGAAGTCTCACTGGAATCTGGTCGACCACGGTCTCATCAAACCCATGTGTTAGCCCTTCCATGTGGCGCACCATATCTGATAGGATCTCAACTACCTCAAGATCCCTTAGCGCATCCCGTCCTACCATAGTGGCTTGCACTAGTACCACTGCCTCCTCATGTGGTTATAACTCTGCACGATGGATATATGAAACACCTACTGGTAAAACTGGTCCAATATGTGCATGAAAACATCAATATTTTAGTCTCAGAAACTTGGAAAAACACAAAAAAATTGTAAAAATTTAAAAAAATTAACATTAGGGAAATTTTGAGGTCTAAAATGGGCCTCCTAAGGAAAATGTACAATCAAAATTCACTTTATGAGAACCAATCACATTTTAGAGGATGACATCATCCCTAATGGTTGAGGTGGCATTGCTTGAGTTAAAGGTACTTACTTGTCACATTCTCAATGGTGGATACAAAATCATGGTTAACCATGGTAGTGCTCTAAGTAATTTTAAAGTCAAAGTAAAGTACTCATAATAAATGTCATTTCCCACTTTTTGAATAAAAATATATTATTGTCATTTCATATTTCTTGAAAGAAACAATGTATATCCTGATACATTTATTATATTATATTACATTATATTATATTATATTACTTTTATATAGTATATTAATTACATGTTATTATATTATTTGAATAATATAAATTTTAATTAATAACATATAATATAATTAAGAATTTATAAATTTATATTTATATTTTATTTTAAGTTATTTAAGTACAAATGAAAAATGCATTAGTTGTTCAATGATAATTACTTTTTCTTGAAAATATCATTCGTATTTATAGTCACATCAATACAATTTTTTTATTAATTTTATTTTGGTACAACCTTTGAATTGAATTTAACTATGGTTAGATAGATTGTGGTGCAAGAAGTGAATTGAAAATTTATAAATACTATTTTATTGGTTTAGTTATTATTTTATTATTTCCTTAGGAGGCCCATTTTAGACCTCAATTTTCCCCTAATGATGGTCGAAATATCTTACATGAAGCATCCCATTGGTCACCCTTAGGAAGCACGAGCTCATGATCATCACAAAAATCCATCCTTGTGTAAGGATAATCATTAATCACGATGAACTATCTTTGTAGCCATCCAAAAAAGGTTGGTGAAAAGTTGATTGCCGACGGACCTGCATGTCGGGCCATATGATCTATCCACCTCCTTATCCATGGGGACCTCAGATTTGTTAGGGTCCTATGATTTATAGGATCTCAAGGTGATTGAGTATTTTATCTCAGTAATCTTATATCGTAAATAATTTTCAATTTGCAAATGATTTCCAAAAAATATATATAAAAAAAATGAGAAGGGGGTATATCTAAAAAAAACGAATAAAGAGAAAAATAAGAAAATAAATAAATATTCGAAAAGAATAAAAATAAAATAAAAACCCCACAAAATAAAAACAAAAGAAAATAACACTGAAAGTGCTGCAAATTCAAATTCCACTACTGATAGATAGTTTTCTTTATGTCAAAATGAAATAAGGTTGTGTGCAGCTTGTTTAAAATGCCACAATGACTAGATATTTGTTTAAACCATACATCTTAATCATGGTTAAACAATTTTGAATTTTTGTAAATTAGGTTAGAGAATTAAAATTTTCCAAACAGTCTAATCTTGGTAAATCAATAATTAGGTAGAAAATGACATTGATTCAACTGTTTAATATGAATCAGTAGGAGAAATAAGTGATAGGATAGAATAGATTTTTTCATAAAGAAAGGAAATATGGGTTTTCTAGTCTAAATGCACCCCTAGAAGAAATAAAAAATGTCAGTTTAGGAAAAATAATTTGAATTTGAAAGTTTAGGTAGAAGTATTTTGTTTTGAAAAGGATTGAAAATTCCTTATCCCAAGTTTTAATTTTTCACTATGCATCAGGCACAAAAGGGATATATAATATAAAATGATTTATCCTAAATTTTTGGTCCAAAATAAAAAGTGCAACCTGACAAAATGTCTTGTCACATGTGGTTAACGGGCCTATAATTGTCCACCCTACGATCTCCCCGCTCCATATATCGACGATGCTTATTGATTTTTGCCCCCCCCGTCCATCCTCGCTTTACTGCCTTGGGGGGGGGGGGTCCGAAAAAAGATGTTTTCTTGCTTGGTCCCACTACCACGTGGCCTACCCTTCGGGTTTCGCACCCCCCCTCCCTAAACCACTAACCGCTCACTACCCCCTAATAAAAACACTCCTCACTTGCTTTATTACCACTATCCCTTCCCGACAGCTATGCCATTACCATTTTTCCACATTGTTGAGTCGTTTCCAATAAAATCGCTTCTCGGGTTTATTAGTTGAGCAATTAATTACCATTGGATAATCATTAATCCAACGGACCCACGCCATTTGCAACGAAAAACATGCATTCATTATATAAACCCTGTAATCGATATTTTTCAACCTTTACTGTTACATTTCATCTGCAATTTTAATTTTTTCGCAGGTTTTCCAGTGTGCCAAGCCTTTTATCATCTGATCGGTTTGCGATCAAGCGTCTATACCTTTCCTTCCTCCTTCAACCAATCACACACCTGCTACACATTCATGGTAACCTTTTCTCTCACAATTCCAATCAAATTCTTTAGAATTAATCATGCCTCGTAAAGAGAAGAACTAGGAGGGTCCTCTGAGCCCTTTAATCTATCCTCCCATAGAATTAGATCATATTAATTTAGTAGGTAGGGATAATAAGATAACTGAAAAACAATCTGAGTTTGAATTATTTGAACTATATTGTTGGCTGGAAGATAAATATGTTGAAAAAATAGATGAGATTAGACTCAAGGAGTCCAATCTCCCGCACTACATCCTCCCTCACACCTTCCATGCCCTTGAATTCATATGAAAATTCCAAGCATGCTACATTCCCAATCAAAGAGCCATTATTTCCCCTACTAGTGAAATCCTTTTCACCATCACTGCCCAGTCAATAAACCAGATGATGCAAGCTCCCTCTGTGGAAAACAACTCTCGTTTTTCCTTAGAAGCCCTCACTGAAATTTATCAAAAAATTAATTTTTATAAAAGAGCCAAGATATTTGACATATTACCCAATTACCAAAGAAAAACCCTCCATACCCTTCCTCCATCTACCCTAATCAAGCTAAGAAATTAATAATTGTAATTTCATACATCCTTGGTTATTATTTTGATCAATGGGTAGATGAACCTGTTTTAGGATTCCTTTCCAAATTTTCCACAGATAGAAAACCATCTGTTATATTTAATTTCAGCGAATTCTTGGTTGACAACATCCGTGAGAAGTTTCTTAAGTTTCAGACAGAAGAAGTATTTACATACTCTTAAATTTTGGTATATATGTTTGTGTATTATCAGGAAGCCAGGCTAAAATTTTCCATGCAGAAGCTTGAAGAAGAAGGCAACCAACAATCAGTGATATTTTGGAAATCTCTAGTGATGAAAGAACATCAAGAATTTTATTACAAACAGTTCATTGAATAGTTTTTTCACCTAACCATGATTTTCCTAAGCAGTTCAACAGAACCCAAGATAAGTGAAGACATCAAGAGAATTCTACATTTGACAGATTAGGCTAAGACAGGAGACTGGTACTTGTACCAGAATTACACCGAGATAAGAGTCTATGGATGTAAACTAGCACCTTATAAGCTCCCCAAATACCTCCCCATGAGGATTTTTTCTCTTGAATATATCAAACAAATGTTGAATTCAGATGAAATTCATTTTGTATCAGCTAAGAATAAATATCAGCTCAGAATCAAGACACATATTGGGTCTTTCATTTGTAACAACAAGTCAGTAGGGGAAGAGGTAGATAAAATTATGAAGGAGATGAAATTTAGCCTGAGTTTCACCTGGTCCTATGACCATTTGGTTATCATTTCCAAGCTAAGAGTAGAAAACAAAACTACTCCTTACATTCATACCCAGAGCCCTGAGATAGAGAGATATATGAACCAACCATTATGGATGTAAAATACATTATAGGAAGTTGAGGAGTAGATGGTATCTACACCAACATCACAAACTCTTGTTCCATAGGAGAAAGCAGTTAAAATACAAAGGAAAGAAGAGTCAAATTCAGTGAATTATAGTGTAGGAAAAGAGTTTAAGATCATCTACAGGAAAAGAACAAAGCTAAATCCAAAGGTTGATACAGAAAATAATTCTGAGCAAGAAATAACCAAGGTGATAAAAGAAACACCTTATTACTCTCATGTAGGTGGCCAATTTACTCCATATCCCACAACATCTTGAGTATCTCATGACTAGCAAGAAACTGCCCAAAAAACTAAGGTTGTCCAAGTAGAGAAGGAGAAGACAATATTTGATAGATTTTGGGAAATGAAAATTAATAATGAGATTCTTAAGAACAACACTTATGCCCAATTCTGGAAGCAGACTTCCAACTCTAAAAGAAGGTTACTATCAATGTTTTATTCAAAGAAGGGAAAGATGCAGATGGCCTTCCTTGAGGCCCAAATTCCAAAGCCAATATCAACATCTGATTACAAGAAGAGAACATTCAAATTCGACATAAAGGATATTCATCCCATTGACCAAATGGAGAAGCATAAGCAGATATGTGAAATGATTTCTTCGACTCTAACTAATACTACCATAAATCTTTTTAAATTGCAGGTTTCATTATCAAATATCTAGTCACAGCTGAATATGGAGAAGATTTCTTCTCTTGCAAAGGACATAAGGATTAAATCCTTAGAAGATTTAATAGTCAAGATGGGATATGACCCTGAAAACATGAAAGCTGTAGAGGAAATAATCAAGAAGAAGAATGCTAACATAACAACATTGAGAAAAAAATTGAAATTGTCAACCACTGAAGATCCCCTTACAAAGGATATTAAGGAGACAAAGAGCTAGAAGACTGACACGATGAATCTCACCATGGAACATAATGCACAGATAAGGTAGATGGAAAATGAGATGGGGAAGATGATCAAAGAAAGAGAGCAGAATGCAAAGCTGGATATGATTCCATTAGATGTTGTACTTCTTACAACTATTCCTACAACAACATCTACAACTTCCACTCCACATACTACATAGTCAGAAGATGGTGCTGAATAATTAACTAAAGCTTTTGAAAATCTAGCAATTCAGACAGAGGAAATTAAGAAATTTCAAGACTAGGTCAAATATTTACAGGACCAAAAGACAAGGAGTGAGGCTTCTCACTTAGATAAATCATCTAGAGCTCAGAAACTAATTGAAAGATTTCAAAAGTCTGAAAGGGAATCAGTAGTTGGAAAGACCTTGGCCCAAGCCAAGGAAATAATTTGGACAAACATCATGAATTCAATTTCTCAAATCTGGCCTTGCATTCATACCATCTTTGAGCAGAAAGATTTGATCAAGAGAGAAACAAAGGCTATAATAGAGATCAAACAAGAATTGGGAGAAATGGCTGCAAAAAAAACAAACATCATCAAATTCCTAAATTCTAAAGACAGATTTTAACTAGATGATTTAGGAGTTGATTACATAACATAAAACATTCTGGAGGTGAAGAGGATTCTAAAAAAAAATAACCTGGTTGTTCAGCTAGAGGAGGAGTGTCACAGTTTGGAGATAAAAATCAACAAATTTTTTACCAAAATTGAGCCTTGAACTCAGAAGGGGCTACCTAGTTTATTTGTGATTAATGACAAGTTAATTACATATGAAGACTTGTTAGAAAGATGAAAGAGATAGCCAGAGACAAATCTAAATTTTCAAGCATGAAAGGCAGCATGAAAGGCAGAGCATTTTTGGAAGCTATGGGTAATGACTTCTTCATCTAGCATGAAGTAAATCATATTTTTTTTGTAAAACCCACTTTTCCTAGATATACTGAGGTTGATGAGATTTACCGGAAGGTAATAAAATTAACCATTCTAGATGAATATAGGTGGGATAAGCTTTGTGAGTTACAGGATTGAGCAGTAATTCAGATGCAGTCAGCATAAGCCAGCACATCAACCAACACATCAGCCAACGCAACACAGGAATAGTCCTATTCAGCAATTGATTCCTCCAAAACAGAGCCACCTTTCCACACTGTTGTACACCTTGCCTATTATTTTGTAGAAGATCAATTTTATTGTTTGGAATAATTCCATTAATACACTGTCGGTTGAGACAACAATTTTGTAAATCATTTTGTAACTTGGAGTATAAATACTTCATATTTTGAAGTATTAAGGGTTGATTGTCGAGTATAATTTTCTCTGAGCATTGTAATTTTTCTGGTTGCTGGAAGCATCAATAATACAATGACATTCTTCACAAGATTCATGTGGTGTACCAATTGGTGATGTTTTTCTTCTGTTAATGTGTTTTTCATTGTTTTTCTTTCTCTGTTATTTCTAAAAAGCTTAATTACATAACATAAACTATGGAAAATATGATATCTTATAAAGAGCACCCTATTCTGGTTGTTTGTAATTTACATGTTTTCTACTGAAAGTCAAATTGAGGAATACTTCATTGCTCCTTAATTTCTACCGAACTTTAAATTTCTCCCAGTTCATAATTTCATTTAAAATCCTGAAAGATCTAACTAGTGCAACCTAGGTTTCCCTGTGAAACTCCTTTAAAATTTGATATAGATCCAGTAAATCTTTAGACTCCATAGCCCAGTGGAATTATAAAAATTTAATCAACCAAACAATCCAAATCAAACAAAAAATTAGTACAGTAATAACTAGCCTAAAATTCACACAGAACATAGCTAAATTTCACAAAGAGATTCCTCTCTGAAGCTGGTAGGGCTAGATCCCAACTTCCAAAGTGCTTTTGATGTTTTCCTCTATGTTTATTCTCACAATCTCGTAAATTATAGAAAAATAACATAGTGGCAACCATACTAGGGAACAATTGAAAATATTGTAATTTTCTTCAAATTCATTACACTGGTTAAGAAAAGTGTATGATAGGAATATTTCAAGAGGTTGTTTCCTTTTCATTTTTGGTAAATAATAAGTGTGTGTGCGCCTTAGATTTTAATTTTGGGTCCCAAAATAGCTTACACTAGATCTCATCCTCATCCAAAGCCTATAGTTATTGTTGATGATCCTGAAAAAATGTTGAGAAGAAAAAGTATAGCTTAGAGCCAAGGAAGTAGCAGTCCTCCCCATAGGGAAATTCTCTTCCAAAGTATTTTTTTACCCTATAGGACATTGAATTTGATTTAACTTTTTAACATATTTTATTTAGAACTATGTCAACCAACTGGTTAGATAAAACTGTGGTAGATCAATCCACATTAAGACGTCATTCTATTGAAGTACAGTCTGCCCAACCTGATACCGACCTTCAAATTCTTCAAGGTTTTGATAAATTACAAGGTTTATTTTTAGGTCTTGACCTTTTAGTTCATAAAGCATATGCCCAACAATATTTTGAACTCTCTGCCCTAACTTCTTTTGCAGCTTCATGTACCTCATTACAATCTGTTCATCCCAGATCATCTAGTCCTACCCCCAATTCAAACAGAGGGAACAAAGGGGACCATATCAACAAATTAGACATCTATTTCAGGAGAATTATTCTGATGATGATGGGGAAATTATAGAAGAGATAGAAGACAACCAAATAAATTTGATGGGTATTAATGATGATGAAACATTTTTTCTCACTCAAGAAGAACAAGAGATTTTTCAACTTTCCCAAACTGAGCTTGATTCAGAGGAATCATATGATTACCAACAGGGATTTGAAAATGCTATTATGGAAGTTAATAGGAAATATAACTTTAGGAGTAAGAAAAATTCAGATATGCCCAACAAAAATAATTCTGAGAGTCGTGCTAAGAAAAACTCTGATACCGTTGTTAATAAAATCATAGAGAATTCTTCCAGGAAAAATGTTGATAGTTATGAAAAAAAGACAATAGAAATTCCTGCCAAAAAGATAGTTGATAATACTTCCAAAACTACTCAAATTGATATCCCAATCACCAATCAGCAAAAAGAACCTGTATTAAAAGAAGTTGCTGATAAATCTTATTTTATGAACCTGAGTAAGATTCAAAAATCATTCAACATTGATAATGAATTAGAAAAACTAAAAATTCCCATTCCTCTAACAGAGTCAATGAAAAAAAATCTATACAGATCTCAAGTGATGAAAGCTCTAAACATAGGGGAAAGCACAGCCACTGTTAATTTGAATGATGATCATCCTGAACTCTTATTTGGGCCAGAAGTTGATGGCAAACCATGGGAAGGAGGTGTTCCTCCATTCTATGTTAGCCTAAATGTTCATGATAAGGTTCTCCATAATGCTATGCTAGATTCAGATGCTTTGCACAATTTAATGCCCAAAGCTATTATGGAAAAACTTGGACTTGGAATTACCTGACCTTATAAATATTTATATTCATTTGATTTCGAAAAAGTAAGATTCCTAGGTCTCATCAAATATCTGTGTGTTACTTTAGCTCAAATCCCAACCAAAAGTCTAGTAATGGATATAGTGGTTGCCGATATACCCCCTAAGTATGGCATGTTGTTGTCACGCTCATGGGGAGAAAAATCACAAGGGACCCTACAAATGGACATGAAATTTTCTACCATACCAATGTTTGGTCAACAAAGAAGATTATATAGGGAAACTTTGATGAAATTCATGGTGAGTAGTTAGGATAAACCACACAACTATCCTCTTTACTTTGTCCACTCAGATTTAAAATCTTTCATTATTTATAATTGTTAACACTGGAAAATCGTACAATAGAAGACGACATTAATTAATGTCAAGCCTAAGGATTTACAGAGTAGGAACACATTATGGAATCAAGAAAATATTTAAAATCTCTAAGGTTTTGAGAAAATCATATTTGAACTAGTCATAAATGTTGGATTGTGCGCTTAATCCTTCAAGAAGAGCACCTTCTGCGCGCCTTTTTGCCCGATAAGCGCGCATTCCTAGAAATGGAAAAAATTCGCTTTTCGGGGACCAAACCAAGCAAAGGAAAATTACTCCTTATACGAAGCCGCCTAAGGACAGCCACCAGCGCCTCCCTAGACATCATGTGAGTACACAAAGGAATATGTGAAGCCCTTAATGGAATCATACCTCTCCCTTGGGTCACCATCCATCATGTACCAAGGGAGAGAAGGAGGATTTGAAACTCCCCTATCTAAATCCACCAAGATATGAAGAAATGGTGATCACATTATTATGCTAGAGAAAGTTTCCCAAGCAACACCAGTAGTGGGTGACCCGAAGCTGGAGCTGAAGAGGACTCGATCGTTGGACACCCAAAAATCCTAGTCCACCACGCCAGAGTGAGAGAGGGAGACTGCATCAGAGGCAGAGCTTGGAAGGCAACATCCTTGCATCGGGACCTAGAGCCATTGCCTAGGGGTCCATTGGAAAGTGGGTAAAATTTCTTCTCCATTTCAAACGTTTAATAAGAAGAGGCCTTCGAGCCGTTGTTGGTATTATTATCGTTTTGACTCTCTTTGATATCTTATGTATATTTGTGTTTTAGTTTTGGTTTAACCAGAGCATACTTTAGCATACTGTTTCCACTAAATTTTATGGTTTTGAGCTCCACCACTTTTTTCCTGTTACCAATAGTTTAAAGAGTAGACCACACTCTTTAAACTGGTGCGATTTTGTACACCCATGCGAAAAATCCACCACTACAGGATTGGCGACTCCAACGGGCAGTGCAATGCGTGCGGTATCAGTTGGGGCTACCTGACCCGATTGATACTCGGTATAGTTAGCTGACTACCAAGAAGCCCAACACTCGAACGCTCCCGTGGGACGGTGGTTCTTAGTGGCCAAATACTGGGGCATCCTTTACCCTATAGGTGACGGTGCAGGAATGCACCAGACCCTCTACCCTTATCTTGGTGGATTCTCTTCGGCTGACTGGGGGCGTCACCGGCTCTTACGGGACGTTGTGCCAACACTCGCAATAAATATTCCCAAGGCCCAGTTACTTTTGAGTGTGTGAGGACACATAGGTCTTCTAGGATTTTGAGTCTCATGCACAAAACGAACAAAAACCATATTTTTTCTTGATTGATCACATAGATTAAAGTTAAAGGGATAATCATTTTATTTTCGCTTTGTTTTATGTATGTGGCCATAATTTTTCTTTGACCTAGACTCTTTCCCCTCAAATTTTTCCAAAAATTAACTTGGTCGACACCCAAACGGTCCCAATGGAACCTCATCGATCTAGGCATCTGTTGGACCTCCCCCCATTACAGGGAGGGGTTCTAGGTCTTTCGCCATTTAGGCATAAAAGATGGAACGCCGCCACTGTCATTGGTTCATCCTTCATTGGAGTAACCATAGTTGGGAACCCTAGTCGGTCTCCCAACACCACACCGCACACCACTCCCCCCTCGACCCCTAGGGGGCAGAGGAGTGCATCCCATTCGGGAAGCCAACTGAACACACATAAGGGTATGTCACAGACTAACCCTTGTTATAACCAGAACTTTGTGTCTTCACATGTTGCCATGGCGTCAACATCCCAGTCACCCTTCTTAGCTGCGTTGAATCTACCCAATTTAACCAAGCTCACAAATGACCCCATCACACATGATCCTTCATGGCCTCCCATGGCCACAAAGCTCCCTTCATATATACCAAAGTTTGAAGGCAAGAAATCAGAAGGCCCAGGTAATAATATAATGACCTTTCACCTGTGGTGCTCATCGAATAGTATCATCGACGTCACTATTCGATTGAGGCTATTTCAATGCACTCTAACAGGAGTGGCTGCGAAATGGTACATGGAGCAACCTCCTGCTTCACATGGAACCTTTAGCACCCTCGCTACCCCATTCCTCACTTATTTTCAGATACCCATTCACCATGATTCGGGAATGGAGTTACTGACTCATTTTAGAAAAACTCCTGCCATCCATATCTCTAACCATATTCATGAGTGGAGGTGGCGTCACAGTTTATTCAAATCTAAACTCGACGATCGGGTCCTCTTAGATTTATTCTTGAAAAATATGACGTCGGAGATTTTAAAGGATGTGGTGCAGCAATACCCCACATCTGAAGAGGACGCAATCAGTAAAGCCCAGAAGTTTGAACTGATTTATACGTAGTCAGGATACATTTACAATATCCTACCTAATGCCCCGTGCCTTCAAACTTATCAAGAATTGCAAGGCACGTCGAATTCTGCAGACGGACTAATTGGTTCAATGGCCCAAGGGTACCTAGGCAGCAGTAGTTCCAATCCCGGTTATGCACAAAACATGTCTCAACCTAGATTTCAAAGTCATCACATGCCTCAACAAGATGTGACTAGTAAGGCGTAAGCGTATCACCAGGGAGGACCCTATCCTCCAGCTGAGGGGACCTAGTACGTAGGAATAAGCACTGACAGAAGAGCTTCCCCCCAACGGCCAGGTGAAAACAAGGCAACACATTATGCTCAGTCCCAAGCACACGACACACCTACGCAAACCAATGCACAGGTGAACTGTGTGTAGCCGTCCTAGAATCAACCACACCAGTATAACCAGGAGAACTACCCTCCTAATGTGGTTAAGAAAAAATCAAAAAACAAGCCCAAAGGGAACTCTAGACAGGGGGGCAGCAACCAATAGTGCCACCGTGATCCCAGGCTAGAGGTACCTCCAAAGGGAATCAAAACTAGGAGCCCAACAATGCCCAACGACAAGGAAAAATCCATCTCTGCGAACAAACCATTCTTGTTCAATATGTGGTGAGTACGGGAATTATACTCACCACTGTCCTAATCTCCCTAAGCTAAAAAAGCTTCAGAGTAACAGAGGACAAGGAGGATCTTCCCAGAAACCCACTGTTATGCAAGAACCTTTCCCCCACCAAGGGACGGTCAGCACCGAACAACAAAACCTAGATGATTCTCGGAAAAACAACCATGAAATCTACATGAATGGGGAAGAAATGTTTTTCCAAACACGGAAACGCAGGTACGACACCCCACCAGACTCCACTACATCAGGGGCTAGTACTAGTGTGCTGACTGCACCTTTGACAATTTCAAAGATGCCTATAGAACCGTTGCCAAATATGGCAAAGGAAACTAATAGGCGAGTAGGTAACTACTCCAAAGCGGCCCATAATAGCTCAATCACCTGTTGCTATGTTCGCATTGGAGGTACTGCAGTCGTTCCCAAAGCAATGGAAAACCCTACTTTCCGTATTAGGCGCTATCGACCCTTCCGATACGCGCATGATGTATTTTGACTTAGACAAAGCCACCCCTAGGCTTCCTTCCATGGTTGCATTCTAGATACCATTATTGGTACATAATATCACTATTCACCGATGTGTCATTGACGAGGGTGCATCGACATGCATCATGTCAAAACAATTTTGGCAGAAGTTGGGTTCTCTCAAACTAAAACCCTCGGTCATAACGCTTCGAGCCTATGACGGTCGTCCCTCGACACCCGTCGGCCTCTACCAAAATGTCCTGGTCTGTTTAGCCGGAAAGACGGTCTATATAGACATTAAAGTCTTGGACGCTCACTTGGATTACAATATACTGCTTGGGCGGAGTTATATGTACGCCATGTCTGTCATAGCCTCCTCCGTCTTACGCATTATGATGTTCCCCCATGAGGATCGCATCATTACTGTAGACCAGCTGACACATAGCAAGAAGCGTCCCCTAACCAACACAGATGTAATTATACCCTATGTAGATACAACCGGAGACGGTCTCTCACGGTACCAATAATCTGGCCTCAACCAATTCAAACCGTCATCCATCCTAGGGTCATTCCTAAGAGATCCTCCCATTATCCCTGAGGTGTCACCCGACGCCACAGGGGCCCCAGTGTGCATGATGTCTACATCAAGCACCGAGGTCAGTTAGGATACAGAATCAAGTAGTAACGACACTAAGGCATCGGTCATGATAGCCTCTCTAGCCTACACCGCCTCCCAAACCCTTTTCCTCTATCCCCCAGCTGGCTTCGTCTCCCAACATGTTTTGGCAACACTGGTCTTACCCAACATATCATTGGCATTCCCAGTTTGGTACCTGGTTCCCCCTTCCGGAACAGGAGCCACTAATGTTACTGCCACAGGGTTAAAGCCCCTCAGCCCCAAGGAGCCCCAACAAACCGCCCTCGCAAAGGAATTTCCCATTGCGAAACTGGTTATCAAGACCAAGAAAACCACAAATAGAGGAAAGAAGATGGATAACCCCACCATTCAAAGGGAATCCCTAGTCTACGCCATATGCGATGTCATAGGCCATCCAACCCACATATGTCCGGAGCTGGATGAGTTAAAACCACTCCTTGGCTCCGAAGTAGACGTTTCAACGCCGTGTTCCCATAAAAAGGAACCTACCTCAAAAGGTAAAGGCAAGCCACTGTGTACCAATAACGCATGCTCTCTCTGTGGCACCTATGGGAACTATACCCACCATTGTCCAAAGATACCACGGTATAGGGATGCCTTACATGCAGTCTAGCAATCCTATCAAGAGGATCCCTCCACCCAGTCAGTTAACGACGAACCTCGCACCATCCTATACTTACAAGAGGAACATAGGATTGTAGAATGGCCCCCAGTAATACCCATTATACATTGTACGCTATGCGATGAACGTGGCCACTACCTCGAAGAGTGCGCAACCTTGGAACTCATTCATAGATGGTATCCAATCGAAAGGGTTTACTAAGTAGGGCTACAGGTGGTGCAATTCACATGGCCGTTATGTGTCGACAATCACCTTTTGGAGAATTATCACTACATACCTCGTTTCTGGCTAGCCCTTGCTAGCCTCTACTCAGCCATAGTTTGCCTTTCCCAAGAAGGCGATATGGACGTCGAGTCCACCAGCAGCTCCATGACCCAAGCAGATGAGATGAGCAGATCTATTATGTTCTTGACAGCCGAAGAACGGCCTAGCAAGGAACCCCTCGTTACCCCCAATGGCACCTCGTAGCAATGACCATCATGTGCGTTATGCAAAAAGACGAACCATGTTGTCATCCATTGCCTCGATTTAACAGCCTTCCGGCGCTGGTTCCCCATCAGAACTCTAACTGAAGTCGACAAAACTTTCATATCAAGGATATTCTGCTTGATATGTCAAGGTAATCATTACGAGTGACATTATACTTATGTCTCGCAGATTTGTCCCACTATTGACATGATTAATGCGATAGAGAAGAGACAAGATGATCTCCGAGAATGGCATAAAAGGTACAATGTCGGATCAATGTCCCCACCCTCGCAATGGTGTGTCAAGCCGGACAAGACAACACACCATCAAAGAGTAACCCCGGCCAAGCCTAGGATAAAATGCAGCCTATGTGAATTAAACGACCATCGAGTCAACCAATGTAGAGAACTCAAGCCCCTAGAAAACAATCTCCGCATAGTCTCTTCTCTCCCCCATAAACTTCTCTCCAGTCAAGAGAAGATCACGCGCACTTATTGCCGAATTTGCTCACAATTTCACCATACGTTTAAGTGTATACATATCCCCAAGCTAAGAGCGGAACAAGCTACGTTGAGTCTACTCTCCACTAAAGAGGAAGACAAATCTAAGCCAACGATACAGAAATGGAGATAGAAGACAACCTAATCCATGTCTGACCCTTTCCAAGCATCCACATCAGGAACAACGAGTAGCATAGAATCACACACTATCTACTCCATTGGCTCAGTAACACCATGCACCATCTGCACTGGCTTGAATCACGCACTAGAGACATGCCTGTTAATGAAAACATTTAGGCACCTCTGTGGTAGGAACAATTTCCACCTACCAAAAATTGACTATCCTAAGGGGGAACCTAACTTTGAGCCCATACAGAATCCCATTACGGAGATTCTTCCCCCACCAAACACCAATGATACAATCTGCCATATACGATTTGTATCCGCTCATATCGGTGAAAGGATTGCTGCCTCAACCCCACCCTAGGATTTCCATCATAATCCTATCATGAAAAACCAAGGCACCTTGCACTTTTTCATCGATTTCCGCTATATCCCAAACCTGCATGCCTTCATCGAACTCCTTGATGACACCCAGCCTCTAGAACAACGCCTAGTACAACTAGAGCTAGTTGACGAAATTCGGCGAAAATCACTGCAACACAATGAGGCCCATAAGAAAAGGGTGAAATAATCATTTGACCGCCACATCACCCTCACTCATTTACCTAGGGAGAACTGGTCCTTCGCTACGATGTCGCAAAAGAAGCCTTAGGGCCAGGAAAGTTTGAAACCCTGTGGAAAGGACCCTACATCATCAAACACTGCCTCCGACAGGGGGCATACATATTGACGAAACCAGATGGGACTGGCCTCAGTAACCCCGTCAACGGCCTTTACCTCAAGAAGTTCTACCCATAAGGGCCCCAAAGGCCCTTCCCCTAGAGTGAAAGTACACAAAACCCAATCATAAAAATATTTTTGACCTAATAACACGCTCAAAGTGGCAACATGGATCACCAAGATGAACCATACTTTGGATTTGTTAATGGAGCATCGCGATGGTCTCAAAACTTAGCTACAGCCGCCTGGGTCATCTACCACCCCGATCGATCACCGCTGTGTTCAAATGGCATGTGCATCGGATCAAAAACAAAAAATCAGGCAGAATATGACGTCGTCATTAGACTTATGTGTGACGCCCTCCATCGGGGCATTCGCCGTATGCATATCTACCTCGATTCCCAATTAGTGGTATCTCAACTAAACCGAACATTTGAGACTAGAGACACACACCTGTTTAGAAAATATTTATGTGCTAAAAGATTAAGCAAACAATTTTATCACATCACATTTTCACATGTATCGAGGGATCAAAACCAAATAGCTGATCGCATAGCTAATAATATCCTAGACTGGAATGTATCTCGAATAAAACATCATCCATAAAAAACAAAAAACATATATATCCATCAAAATAATACAAAATATATAAACCAAAGTAAATAACACATCATGTAGAGCCATAAAAAAGATCTCTCATATATATATCAAAAAATATGTGTATCTGAGTACAAAAAATAGTATTGCTAGCCGACTAGCCAACCCAAAGATACAAAAGTCGTCAAAAATAATGGAAGCATCCTCATAACGGGTGCTTTCCCTGTGTACAAAACTACTCTAGGGGGTGCCCCCTCAAGAGGAGCACCTGGACTCACCACCACTCCTAGTGCCACCACCGGAGCTGCTATTGCCACTGTGATCGCGACCCAATGTAGAGTGGGCCAATAATCCCTCTCGCGTGCCTAATTTTTATGGCACCCGGCACCATCAAGCTAAAGAAATTACAATGCAGGACATCATGAAAGTTACATCGACATAATATCACTAATCCTTGGTACACAGGTTGACCGCACCTGCAAGAAAGGCTCTACAAGCACCTTTGATCTCCCAAAACTCAACAAGTACAAATTAATACGACTAGGGCCATAATCCCATATTTATTTCCCTTTTCCATAACTTCGGAGGTCCATAACAGGAGATCAGAAGGTCCATTCCGCAAACCGTAAGTTGCACCATCATCAGTATGCCATGGCAAACGAAAGCGATGCCACACATTCGCTTTCCAAGAAAAATATTTTTTCAGCGCCGAAAGGTATGCCCTCTCCCATCTTCCTTTTAAAGCTCCTGTCTTTCAAATAATATTTGACGAAAAGACGATGCTTTCACTTGAGGTAGTTGTTTTTGCAGGAAGAACCTGCAGCCCGCTTACAACACCATCCGCTGAAAATATCGGAGCAAGTATCATTCTACCCCTAGCATGATAGAGTCCCAGAAAACTCTACATATCCTGACATCACTTCTCCTTCAGAAGTAAACCATAGGGTCCTCATACCCGACCGCGTTTATCTTCACCTCACCCTGTACATATTAAACATTCGCGTTGGTCAGTAGCGCCTCTCCTCCATGGCGCTCGTTACCCAAAGTAGACCATATATCACATCTCAAGTGACGCCATGGCCATACCATTTCAGTCTGGGAAGCACCTCGTGCCCATCCATTCGTCATGCATAAGGTCAAGTTTACCATTCAAACTCAAACCCCCTTACCAGATGATTAGGTTGTACAAGCAGATTGAAAGCACACCTCCGCGCATCGCATTTGGCCCACCATACCTCCATCAGCATAATCCCATCTGCGACACTTCTTCATCCACTTCATCAACCCCACACACGAGACCAACCAATGGGACCCCCACTCCCAGCAAAACACCATCCTCACACCTTTAGTGAGTGAACCCTTTCATGTTTTGGGGTACCCTCTCTATGTTTTGTACAAACCAAACCTCATTATTTTATTCTTTTGGTAAGTGTACAAAGACCGCCAATGATGCCCTTCGCCTCTTTGCCCTCATATGTTATCTTTTCCCCCATCGCAAAAGTCCCTCATCCCCCTTTGTCAGAGTATTTCACCCCCATGCATGCATCATCATGACATTCATAGCCGGTTCACACTCGCCCTGGAAGTTCTACTGACTCTAGGGATTTTCCCTTCAGAAATACCTATGACTGCTGCCAAGCTGCTAAAAGTATACTCCAACCTGGGGCCACTGAATCCCCATCATCCATTTTTAGTCACCTCCCACCAACATGCCTAAGTTAAACCCATCACATCTAGGCCCCCAACCCATTAGGTTGGCGACCCATGGTTCGATTAAGGCTTCCTTTTTGTCGACCTCGACACCTCTTTTCCGAAAAGGAAGCAGTACCTTGGATCACCCCTCCCCATGCAAAGGGGTATCCTCAGGTGGCACTGTGGGAGACTTCACTGTCCATAAATGTCATCGATCCTCTTGACATTCGACCACAACAAAAGCTTTCATGTCACGATGGTATCGTACCATTCAACCATTGCAATTTGATCAGATCCGTCGAAGACCCGTACCTCCATAAGCGTCTCTGTCAACAATGATTACACGGGAAGGTCCCAACCAATACATATGCACTTTATGCATATGGGTACCACATTCCACCTATCGCCAAAGAAAAAATTCCCCTGAGGGTGTCAACAGTCGTCGTCAACAACCGCCAGCATCACTACCACAGTAGTGACATTGACAACTTATCTATCTGTCAATTTTGTTTAACTAGCCATAGCATCACGAGCATGGGGACATGCCTGCCTTGTTGAAATTTTGTATATATGTTGTATATTTTGTTTTCTTGCAGGGGCCCCTTAGGCCATGGTCATCTAAGAAACGGTGCAATGTGTTGTCAATTCCAAGATTCACGTAGACCTCTCTCTCTTTCTCTGCGCACGATACAGAAAAGAAAATATAATGTATTTTGGCTATATAGTTCTTCCTAGACCTCACACATCAGGGGGCAACTATTAACACTGGAAAATCGTACAATAGAAGATGGCATTAATTAATGTCAAGCCTAAGGATTTACAGAGCATGAACACATTATGGAATCAAGAAAGTATTTAAAATATCTAAGGTTTTAAGAAAATCAGATTTGAACTAGTCATAAATGCTGGATTGTGTGCTTAATCCTTCGAGAATAGTGCCTTCTGTGTGCCTTTTTGCCCGATAAGCGCACATTCCTGGAAATGGAAAAAAGTCGCTTTCCGGGACCACACCAAGCAAAGGACAATTACTCCTTATATGAAGCCACCTAAGGACAGCGACCAGTGCCTCCTTAGACATCATGTGAGCACACAAAGGAATATGTGAAGCCCATAATGGAATCATACCTCTCCCTTGGGTCACCATCCATCATGTACCAAGAGAGGGAAGGAGGATTTGAAACTCCCCTATATAAAACCACCAAGAGATGAATAAATGGTGATCACATTGTTATGCTGGTGAAAGTTTCCCAAGCAACACTAGCAGTGTGTGACCCAAATATGGAGCTAAAGAGGACTCGATCATTGGCCACCCAACAATCCTAGTCCACCACGCCAGAGAGAGAGAGGGATACTGCATCAGAGGCAGAGCTTGGAAGGCAACATCCTTGCATTGGGACCTAGAGCCATTGCCTAGGTGTCTGTTGGCAAGTGGGTAAAATTTATTCTCTATTTCAAACGTTTAATAAGAAGAGGCCTTTGAGCCATCGTTGGTATTATTATCGTTTTGACTCTCTTTTATAGCTTTTGCATATTTTTGTTTTAGTTTTAGTTTAACTAGAGAATATTGTTTCCACTGAATTTTATGCTTTTGAGCTCTACCACTTTCTTCCTGTTACCAATATTTTAAAGAGTAGACCACACTCTTTAAACTGGTGTGATTTCGTACACCCGTGTGACAAATCCACCACTACAATAATTGTGGAGATATAAATACTCAAGTTACCAATGCAAAAAATGATATTCATGAAACAAATGAAGACCAAACACATATAGTGGAACAAAACACTCAACTCGAACCTCTTTGGAACATGAGTTTTGATGGATCTTGTAGCAGAGATGGTTCTGGAGCAGGAGTGTGGGTTTCAAACACAGGAAACAATCATGCTAAAGGTCATTAATACAAGCTCAATTTTCAATGTACCAATAATATAGCTAAGTATGAAGCACTTTTATTAGGGTTTCAATTATTGAAAAATTGGGTGCCAAAATAATTTCCATTCATGGGGACTCTAAATTAATCATAAAACAAATTAAAGGAGAATACTCTGCAAAACACCCTATATTTAGAGCATACATAAATGATGTGCTTGATTTTATAGAAATTTTTGTGGAATATGATCTTTCTGCAATTCCTAGAAATTAGAATATCCTTGCAAACGGTATGGATTTTTAAGCCAACACCTATAAAATGCCTCACCCCAATCGGCAATATATAGTGGAAGTAAAACATCAACCAGCTGTTCCATACAATATGAGGTATTGGCAAGTGTTTGGAAATGACAAACAAATTGAAAATTTTCTGTAGTCTAAGGATGAATATGAAGAAGAGAGTACATATTTAGAGTGTGAATTAGAAGATCAAATAGTTGTACGTTCCATCATAGAAAAACACTTAGATAATTCAGATGTAAGTATTCATGTAGATAAAGTTGTAAATAAATTAGAATTTCTTGAAATAGATCTAGAGAAATAAGAGTTTGAAATAATTCAGTTAAAGGATATTGTTTTACCTAGAGGTTTAGTTCCATTAGAATAATTATTTGATTTCAATGATGTAGCTAAGAAGCCTAATATTGAGCCCATAGGGGAAGATGTAGGAGAGTGAAACATAGGTAGTGAAAAAGATCCCAAAATGATAAAATTGTCCAAATCACTGCCAACTGATGAAAAACAAAAATACATTGCTTTATTCAAATAATTCATTGATGTCTTTTCCTGGAGCTATGAAGATCTCAAATCTTATGATACTATTATTATACAACATAAAATCCCAAGTAAAGAGGATCATAAACCATTTAAGAAAAAACTTCAAAGAATAAATCCAGTTCTGATGCCTATGATTTAGAAAGAAATTAAAAAGATGTATGATGCTAAAATCATAGTTCCTCTTAGGTACTCTAAATATGTTTCCAACATAGTACCAACTAGGAAGAAAACATGAGAAATCATATTATGCATATATTTCAAAAAACTTAGAAAGGTCTCCCCAAAAGACAACTACCCTTTGCCAAAAGTGGATCACATATTACAAAAGGTAGTTGAATCTAGTAGGATTTCTTTATTAGATGGTTTCTCAGGCTACAACCAATCTTAGTTCATCCTCATGATTAGGATAAAACAAATTTCACTACTCCATGGGGTACCTTCATGTATGTTAAGATGCCATTTGGATTAATGAATGTTGGAGCCACATTTCAAAGAGAAATGTATATTGCCTGTGTTGATGAAATTGGCAGTTTTATTGTGATCTATCTATATAACATTACTATCTATTAAAAAATTGATGAGGAACATTTGTTACATATGAGAAGAGCGTTTGAAAAATGTAGAAGGTTTGGAATTTCATTAAATCCTAAGAAAACAATTTTTGGCCTTGAAGAAGGAAAATTTCTGGGTCATATCATTTCTAAAGATGGCATTAGGATTGATCCCAGTAGAATTGAAGCTATTTTGAAAATTAGTCATCCTAGAAACATTAAGGAGCTTCAATCATTTATTGGAAAGATAAATTTTCTAAGAAGATTCATTCCAAATCTTGCAGAACTTCTCATAAACATAAAAAATATGTTGAAAAGAGATTTAGAAATAAGATGGAACATTGAATCTAGGAAATCATTTGATCAAGTTAAACAAGCATTGACAAAAGCACCAATCCTGATCAGTCCAGATTTCACTAAAGATTTTATAATCTTTTCATTTGCATCTGAACACACGTGATGTGCAAGAGCATCAAGGGCGTTTTTTATTTTGTAAATATGTTAAAAGGGGGTGTGATAATTTTTAATATTTTATTAATTAATTTGAATAAAATAGGAGAAGGTGAGGATTTTTGTAAATATCTTTTTATTTAATAAAAGGATATGAGGGAATTTAATTAGTTGAATGATTTTAGGGATAAAGATCTATCCTTTAGGGATGTTGAGAGATTTAGGGGTTTGTTGAGGAATTGAAGGGATTGAGCATTTAATTAAATGATTTTTTAAAATTGTATAAATAGGAGGGGGTTTTAAGAGAAAAACACATTGAGATTGTGAGAGAGTGTGAGGTTGAGAGTGGGCTTGAATAGTAGGGCTGTAAGCCTTCAGCAAGTTGTAAGGGCCACGACTGTTGAATATCTGGCCACGAAGAAAGTTTGTAAGTATTTGTATGATAAGTGTGGTTTTTAGAAATTGGGTGTTGATTTTCTGAAATTGTTTTGTTGAGTTATGCGCACTTGTATTTGGATGTGTTTATGAATTCAAAGGCGTGGAATGGTATACAATGATGATGGATCATCTGTTTATTGTGAACACTCATATATAAGTATGTTGGAATGGCAATTAAATGGAAGCTGATGTATATTTAGTCTCTGAAGTTGGGTTTATAAAATTCAGTGAATCGATGTTCGATTTCACACTTGGCTCTCTGAAGGAATAACATACACAGCACAAATAAATCGATATCCCATAAGTATCATTTAAAATAATGGTTGGTTAAATACATAGAATTGCAGGATTAAAGAAAATCCGTGTTAAGAGACGCTGGTTGGGGTCGAAGTCAAAGAATTTGGGTTAAATAGCAATTGAATCATGAAGAGCGTTGTTAATTGAATAATATAACACGTTGAATGCAGTTGAAGGCGTTGTTGTGAAAGATCGATGTATATCAAGATCGATTAAGCGTTTACTGTAGTGTTAATTGGTGTTTGTCGTAATGATTATATTCAAGTTGAATCCATAAGTTTGTATTTTGTCATACCGAACGTCGTCAATTCCGAATAATGGCATCGTTTTGAATCGTTAAACCGACCACTGAATAATGCATCGTTGAATTGTTAAACTCAACGCCGTTTTGATGGTGGCTCGAATGCAATTGGAAGAAGGATTGCACGTTACAAAAGGTATGCGAGCGTGTTAACACAATAACCAATTGTCAGAAATCGATTAGCACAATGACCGTTGAAGTGTGGAACCAGAATTGAATCTGGTAATTGAGAATCGAAATTTATAAAAACACTGTTGTTTGAATTCACATGGCGCTGATATGAAGATCTCAAGGATACAAACTATTGAATGTTGATTATGGGATGCGTTAACCAGTTCTATTGAATGAAATCGATCAGTAATAGGTCTTCGTTTAGTGTGTTGAAGCCACAGGATGATATCGATCGTTTGGGGAATCAATTTGATGTGTGAAGGGCGCGTAGTAAGCAATTGAAGGCAACAAAGATTTTTAACAATGTGAAGACTCGGTTCAAGATCAACGAGATGTAATGATGCAGAGGTTTAATCCATTCGTTTGGGCAGGTCTTAACGCAGGTGAAGTATTTTAATTACCAGAAGTTTTAATCAGTTGTATGGTGGAGTCGATTGATGAATTAGAGCTGGAAAACTGTTATTCAAATTGATGTTTCTGCACTGAAAGCCGTCCAATGACTTGCTGAATAAAATGTTAAATGTTTAATAATCAATGTAAAGGTTGCCAGCGGAAGTTGAAAAACGAATGCATATTTAAAAAATAGTTGAGTGGGCCAGATTTTCCATAGAGGAGGTAAGTTTTCTTACATGAGCAAATTGTAGTTAAGAGCGCTGGTATTTTCTTGAAAGAAAGCCGTATGAAGACTCATGAGTATTAAATCAAACATGAATGAAATATTTGAATTGAATATTCACATGAGCGTGGAAAGATGGAATAAGAGGGATTAAAACAATGCAAGGTCGTTTTAAAAAAAAAAAACAATGATACACATTGTATAACGATAACAAGGGCGCATTTGACTTTGATTGAGAAATCTGATTTTAAAAAGGTGCATGTGTAAGATTTGGTTTTGAATGATGGGTATGAAAGTGTGTAAACATGGAGTTATACTTTTGCATAAAGTTTTATATGAAGATTTGAGTTGGGCTTCATCATAGAACCTTGTATGAGTTTCAAAGAAAATAGAGAAATTATGATGACATGTTATTAATTTCCGCTTATGAGAATATGGGTTTTGAGAACATATGTGCAAAGTGTGAATTTTCCAAGTATTGAGGATTTTATTTGGAAAAGATGACATGCATTCTTATATGCATGGCCAGGAAGATCCGGTATTGTAGGTACCTTGCCTGCGTCATTTTTGGTATCAGAGCTTGGCTCTGTATGAAGGTTTCTTGAAAAGTGTTGAAGACTGAATTTGAATTTATATCAAATCATGTGTGGAGAGATGTGTATGCAGGTAAAGGAGATCAGATTCTAATCTGACAGTCAAGCAACCAGAGTACAGCTGGGAGAATGGAGAAGAACAATTAAGTTCTTAGAGGCAGGTAAAGCAGAATTAAACAGAGATTGCAGAGACAGAAAGAATCCACAGCGATGTTGGGGAATGGAAATTCACTTGGATCGTGCAGGTATTGTGTTTGGTTAATTTTGATTTGAGTTTTACTGACAAAGAAATGGAATGAGGATTGATGGTTGCAGCAATGAAGAAACTCAGCAAGGAAGGAATTGTTGCTGACAGCTAAAGTTTGCAGATAAAGCCGGAAGATTGGAAGAAAGGATCAGATTCTAAAATCTGATTGACAGTGAATTTGTGCAGAGGAAGCATAAAGATTTGTTGGAACAGATTTGCA
Source organism: Pinus albicaulis (assembly GCA_034641835.2). Classification (NCBI taxonomy): domain Eukaryota; kingdom Viridiplantae; phylum Streptophyta; class Pinopsida; order Pinales; family Pinaceae; genus Pinus; species Pinus albicaulis. The sequence continues at coordinate 81,012,742 of CM076572.1, forward strand.
GGAATGATGAGATTGAAGTGCAGGTGAATGGAAGGACAAGATCAGACGAGATCTTGGAGGTAAGATGATATGGTTTTATTTGGATTTGAAGAATAGAATATTGTAGTCTTTGCATTGAAATATTATTGCAACTCCCAAAAGGCAGTGTGATTAGAATTGCTAACAGATAAAGGAAGCTGGTGAAAGTTTCTAAGTGAAAACATAGATGTGGCAGAACCTTGAGGAATTCCAATAGAGATTGGAAAAGGAGGACAGTTGTGTTCTTAGAACATGCAGATGAGTTGAAGCCCAGGAAGAGCAAAGAGAAGTGCTCAAAGGAGGTTCCAGAGATAGAGAACCAATTGCTTGCCAAAAGACTGAGTGAGGAGAGCTTGGTGAGGTAAGTGGTAGCAGGACAGGACTTGCTGCTGAAGAGACTTTAGTGCAACTCATAGTAAAGTGAGTGAGGGACTCATAGAGATGGAAAGGATGATGACTAGTGACAGTCGTAACAGAGGTTCTGAAATCAACCACAGCAGAGGACAAAAGAAGAAGGATGCCAAGGCAATTGGCATACAGAGACAGTTAAGCAAAGAGGAATATGAGAGGGAGAAGGCTGAGATAGCAGTTCAGCTTGAGGTTTTAATGGAGATGTTGCAAAGAAATGAGGAAGACCAGAAGCATGGTTATGTCATGAGAAAGAAGTTGAGGTGGCAGAGGCTACAAGAGAAGTGGAATCATCAGGTAAATATGCAGTTGATAAAGGAACTAAGGGAACTTGAACGGGTTATTGATGCCAGGCAGAGGATAGAGAAGCTCGAAACAGTTGAGCTACAGCAAAAGGAAGATGCTGAAGAAGATGTTGAAGTTTCGATATGTTACCCAGAGAGTGGACCATTACTTTTTGAAAGTGATGAAGAGCTAGAGGAGTTGAATCATATGAATGATTCGAAGCAGCCCGAAGACTTGATGACTGAAGCATCAAATAAGATCGTAAGGTCTTGTGATTTTAAAACTAATGATTTGTGTATGATTGCAGGTTTGGAAGAAGATAGACAGTCTTTTAAAGCTGTCAAAGATGTGAAAGAGTACCTTCCAGAAGATGAAAGTTTTGAAGCAGAGGCTGGGAAAGAATCAGTTCACTACAGTGGACAAATGATGGAAGACATCATTGAAATAGTTGATGAGAAGGGGAGACTATCTGACAGTCTCAAGAGTTCTTTGAGTTTGAATCAGCATACTGATATGCTGACAGAAGAAGAGAAATCAACGCAACATACTGAAGTGTTGCTAAAGGGAAAAGAGGTACAAAGGCCTTATTTTTTTATTATAATGATTGTCTTATGATTGAAGATGTTGTTGCAGACGCTGGAACATATTTGGCACAGGTGGATAGCCAAATGAAAGAAGGAGAGGAAGAACATCTACTGAAGGATGTTAAGGAGAGATTGCTGAAGAAGGATGACAAAGCAGTTGTCATAAATGATAATCAAGAAGAAGTTGCAGGTGACGAGCAAAGGAATGTTGCAGAGGGACAGGAAGTTTGGGAGGCCGCAACATTTATAGTAGCAGCAGCAGAAAAGGTGATCAAAACAAGTGAAGAACAAGCAAGAATGAGAGTTCAGCAATCAAGAGATGGAAACAATCAGCAGACAGAGGACATACTGGACAGAGAAATTGAGTTGATAAGGAGGTTAATGATAAAAACATCTCAGAGAAAGACAGTAGCACGAAAGAAAAGGAGAGACAACAAGAGAAAGACTGTAGCAGACTTGGAAGGCAGAGCAAGTGGAGCACTACAACACAAAATATGGAAACCTGGAGGACAACAACATATAGCAACAGCAGTAAAGCAATTGACAAGCACGGAAAGATTACAAAATAAAATTTGGGATCCAGGAGGAAATATCCAGACTTATGACCAGGTGGTCATGAATTTTCTTACATGGGGAGTCTGATGCAAGAGCATCAAGGGCGTTTTTTATTTTGTAAATATGTTAAAAGGGGGTGTGATAATTTTTTAATATTTTATTAATTAATTTGAATAAAATAGGAGAAGGTGAGGATTTTTGTAAATATCTTTTTATTTAATAAAAGGATATGAGGGAATTTAATTAGTTGAAGGATTTTAGGGATAAAGATCTATCCTTTAGGGATGTTGAGAGATTTAGGGGTTTGTTGAGGAATTGAAGGGATTGAGCATTTAATTAAATGATTTTTTTTTAAATTGTATAAATAGGAGGGGGTTTTGAGAGAAAAACACATTAAGATTGTGAGAGAGTGTGAGGTTGAGAGTAGGCTTGAACAGCAGGACTGTAAGCCTTCAGCAAGTTGTAAGGGCCACGACCGTTGAATATCTGGCCACGAAGAAAGTTTGTAAGTATTTGTATGATAAGTGTGGTTTTTAGAAATTGGGTGTTGATTTTATGAAATTGTTTTGTTGAGTTATGCACACTTGTATTTGGATGTGTTTATGAATTCAAAGGCGTGGAATGGTATACAATGATGATGGATCATTTGTTTATTGTGAACACTCATATATAAGTATGTTGGAATGGCAATTAATTGGAAGCTGATGTATAAAATTCAGTGAATCGATGTTTGATTTCATACTTGGCTCTCTGAAGGAATAACATACACAGCACAAATAAATCGATATCCCATAAGTAGCATTTAAAAGAATGACTGGTTAAATACATAGAATTGCAGGATTAAAGAAAATCCGTGTTAAGAGATGCAGGTTGGGGTCGAAGTCAAAGAATTTGGGTTAAACAGCAATTGAATCATGAGGAGCGCTGTTAATTGAATAATATAATACGTTGAATGCAGCTGAAGGCATTGCTGTGAAAGATCGATGTATATCAAGATCGATTAAGGGTTTGCTGTAGTGTTAATTGGTGTTTGCTGTAATGATTATTCCAAATTGAATCCATAAGTTTGTATTTGTCATACTGAACGCAATCATTAATTCCGAAATAATGCATTGTTTGAATTGTTAAACTGAACGCTGGAATAATGCATTGTTTGAATTGTTAAACTGAACGCTGTTTTGATGGTGGCTCGAATGCAATTGGAAGAAGGAATGCACGTTGGTAAAAGGTATGCGGAGCTTGTTAACACAATAACCAATTGCTGTAAATCGATTAGCACAATAGATTTGTTGAAGTGTGGAACCAGAATTGAATCTGGTAATTGAGAATCGAAATTTATAAAAACACTGTTGTTTGAATTCACATGGCGCTGATATGAAGATCTCAAGGATACAAACTATTGAATGTTGATTATGGGATGCGTTAACCAGTTCTATTGAATGAAATCGATCAGTAATAGGTCTTCGTTTAGTGTGTTGAAGCCACAGGATGATATCGATCGTTTGGGGAATCAATTTGATGTGTGAAGGGCGCGTAGTAAGCAATTGAAGGCAACAAAGATTTTTAACAATGTGAAGACTCGGTTCAAGATCAACGAGATGTAATGATGCAGAGGTTTAATCCATTCGTTTGGGCAGGTCTTAACGCAGGTGAAGTATTTTAATTACCAGAAGTTTTAATCAGTTGTATGGTGGAGTCGATTGATGAATTAGAGCTGGAAAACTGTTATTCAAATTGATGTTTCTGCACTGAAAGCCGTCCAATGACTTGCTGAATAAAATGTTAAATGTTTAATAATCAATGTAAAGGTTGCCAGCGGAAGTTGAAAAACGAATGCATATTTAAAAAATAGTTGAGTGGGCCAGATTTTCCATAGAGGAGGTAAGTTTTCTTACATGAGCAAATTGTAGTTAAGAGCGCTGGTATTTTCTTGAAAGAAAGCCGTATGAAGACTCATGAGTATTAAATCAAACATGAATGAAATATTTGAATTGAATATTCACATAAGCGTGGAAAGATGGAATAAGAGGGATTAAAACAATGCAAGGTCGTTTTAAAAAAAACAATGATACACATTGTATAACGATAACAAGGGCGCATTTGACTTTGATTGAGAAATATGATTTTAAAAAGGTGCATGTGTAAGATTTGGTTTTGAATGATGGGTATGAAAGTGTGTAAACATGGATTGGAGTTATACTTTTGCATAAAGTTTTATTTGAGGGTTTGAGTTTGGGCTTCATAAAAGAACCTTGTATGAGTTTCAAAGCCAATAGAGAAATTGTGAAGACATTTTATTAACTTCTGCTTATGAGGATATGGGTTTCACATGCATTGCTAAAGTGTGAATTTGCCAGCAAAGAAGGATTTTGATTTGGAAAAGCTAACATGCATTCTTATATGCAAGGTTGAGGAAGATCCCGTACACTAGGCTCGTTGGGCGCTCTCTGCTTATTACCTTTATTCTTTACAGAAGAAAAACAATGAAGGACTTGAACATCCCATTGCATTCTTTAGTAAGGCTTTAAGGGACCATTGAAATATAACATAATGTAAAAACAAGCCTTTTCATTAATAAAAGCAATCAAATATTTCAGGGTGTATATCCTACATTCCCATATAATTGCTTATGTACCAAATTTTGTGGTCAAGGAAATTTAATTCAAAAGGGACCAGATGGTAAAAGAGGTAAATGGATTGCTATCATTATTGAGTATGAAATAGAAATAAAACCAACTAAGCTTATCAAAGGACAAGGACTAGCCAAATTGATGGATGAGTCTAACTTTCATGCATTAGATATTAAATTTGTTGCCACATTATATGATGAAGAAGAGCAGGCGACTCCACAAATTTATGAGGCTTTTATGACCTCACCCTAGTATGCAGACCTCATTTTTATTTTATTCAATTTAAATGCTCCTCCTGTTTTAACTAAGACAAAGGCTAGATTTCTTAAGTTAAAAGCAATAAAATTTTGTCTCATAGATAATGTTTTATAGTGGAAAGATGTTGGTGGTATTTTACTAAAGTGTCTATTGAAATATGATGTAGAAGGAACCATGTAGGAATTCCATGAAGGTGATTGAGGTGGACATATATACTGGAAAACCACTAGTGCCAAGATCCTTAGAGCTGGTTTTTACTGGCCTACCTTTTTCCCTGATGTCCATAAGAAAGTAACCTCTTGCCACAAATTCTAAATATTTGAGGGAAAAAGAAAGCTATTACCTCTGCCTTTAAAACTCATATTTGTTGAAAGTCCCTTCTAACAATGGGGATTGGATTTAATTGGAGAAATCCATCCACCATCCTCTACCCAACACAAACGGATTCTCACAACCACTGATTACTTCACCAAATGGATTGAAACCACACCTTTTAGATTAGCCACTCATGCTATTATTATTAAATTTCTGGAAACCAACATCCTCTCTAGATTTGGCTGTCCAAACAAGCGCATTACAGATAATGCTGCAGTCTTTAAATCCAAGAAAATGATAGATTTCATATTACCCTCAGGATAATGGGTTATCTGAATCCTTAAATAAGAGTTTGGTCAACATTATAAAAAATTTGTTAGAAGATAACAAAAATTCATGGCACAACAAGTTAATCAATGCACTTTGGGCTGATAGACTTACTACAAAGAAATCAATTGGCATGTCACCATACCAATTGGTTTATGAGATGAATGTTGTTTTTCCATCCTCTTTAGGAGTTCCAGTTATGAAGATAATTCAGGATTTGCAGGTTGAGCCAAATGACACTCAGAGGAGGATTAATCAGAATATTCAATTGCAGCAATCCAGGGAAGAAGTCTACAATAAAACACAGGTTATCCAGGAGAATGTCGAAAAGAGTTTTGACAAAATAAATAAAGCAGAAGATTTCAATCTGGGTGTGTTACACAGTATTTTGTCACCGTCCCTGCAATCCCTCATCCCGCACATTGGAGGACTAATATCATGACCTGTGAGCAGTAACATGTCCTGAAAACACCTTCATAACATCCTCCTGCCTAAGGATAAACATTCTCCTGAAGAACATTTCCTCTGAAAAACCCTAAAAACAGGTGTTTTAGCCTTGGTGCGACTAGTCAGTTCATCCTTCACGCCAATGGGGGAAATCCACACTAGAGGGTGCGCCAATTGGCGCACTGTCCCTATGTCTCACTAGCGCCAAGCCCATTAAGGAATGATTTTTAAAAATAAATGATGGAAGTTTGGTTCTAACAAACTCCAGAATGAATCATCAAAGGAAGTTTAGTGGTTTGGCTCCGGATCTCCATGTATAGAAAGTGGTTTTCCACCTCCCATGGAACCTTCCTATCAGATATGGCCTATCCCATGATTATAGGGATCCAAAATTCCCTTCCTCCATCTATAAAAGCTTGCCCTCTCCATTAGCAAGCTAGCTGAACTTGTAGGAGGAAAACTATAGCTGGGAAACTATTGAAAGCAGAGCCAATAAGATCCTCGTAAGAGAGAGCTTTGTCCAAATTCCCGACAGGCTTCATTGAGACATGCTCCACTGCAAGCCCTGCCGAAGGAAGATCATAGCGTCAGAGAATTTGGTTGTAATCAATCTTTTTGTCATCATTAATATAAGCGACTCTGATTTTGGTTCCATTCATGTGTTTACTCTTTTATGAAATGCAATGAATTATATCCTCTCTGACTGATATATAGTTACATGCTTTAGATGTTATGTTGTATGTCATAATTTCTCTGCGTGTGTACAGGTGTCCAGACGTGACGAACGGAAGGATTGTGATCTGTTAGGCTAGGGATGAGGAGCACTGCTTCTTCATCGACAACAACAGCATGGGATTCGAGGTAGGTCACTTATCATGATCTTTGTCTTTCTTGTAACTAGGAACCAACGTCATTGCGTGATTTGATTGTTGCTAGACCCACCCTAGGGATAGTGGGATCGCCTCTGTCCGTAGAGGGGATTTACCACCTCAACAATTTGGTGACTCCACTAGGGATCAGTGGGAGTTAGTCCTCCATCCGTTTGGGTTTTTTTTTTTTTGCTTTTGATTGATTTATTTTCTCTTTTGGTTCACCTCCCTTGGTGTCAAACCCCTGTTCAACCCCCAGAAGACTAGATCCAGTCTCTCTTTGTCCTTTTTCATCTTTTTCCCATAGTAAACTCGATTGGCGCGGTTTAGCTCCTGATAGTCGCGCCAACTGGCGCTTGTTGCTAGTTAGGCCCCCGAGCCAATACTTTTTTGGCGCAGAATACAACCAAACAGGTGCGCCAAATCTGTTTGGTGTTAGGGTTTGCTTGATTTTGGGCTCTTTGAGCTTGATTTTTGGTCCTGGTGTCATTTTTATAATTGATTGAGTGCCTTGAAGTTATTGTTGACTGTGTTTGGCCCTTGTCCTCCGGTTGTTCGCCCTTTACTATTAGTTTTGCATTATAGACCTAGGGCTTCTAGGTGCTTTAGTGTTCTGAGCCTCCCGTGGGAGTTTTAGGTCCTTGCATTCTCGACCGACTTCATTTTCACTTCTTAGCATTCGTTTTGCTGGATTCCATTGTATCATTGCGTTAGTTGAGTGATTTTTCTCTCTTTCATTCAGTTTCTCTTTGTGCCACTCCAAGCCTAGATTACATGGCTTGTGTGAGTCTTTTTCGAGATTATTCTCTGCCCTGAAAGATTTCATCATTAGTTTGAGTCTTTCTTGTATGCGTTTGGATTGAGTGAACTTGTTTGTTTTAGTTCTCCCACTTGACATTCCTCAAAATGATGTTTTCATTAGTTTTTTCATTCATTTAGTGCATTTTCTCTTATATGTTGAAAAATACAAAAACAAGATCTTCTGCATTTGGTTTGGCATCGTGAAAATTGAAAGCTCTTTCGCATTATTAGTGTTATATAACTCTAGAGAAAAGTTTTCTAGTTTCATTAGCTTGCATTACATATAGTAGTGGATTTTTTTGTGCTAATTTTGTTGTCATTTGAAAAGCTCTCAACTCTCCCGTAGATAGCTCTTCATTGAACAAAGTGATATTTTGTGGCATGTAGTGTGAATTTAGAGGTTTTATGAGATCCAACAGATCCAACATTCGACAGGGCCTGAAATTGAAACGTAATTTGAAGATCAACTTTAAAATTTACTGAATTAACCTAAGGCAACATTGAAACATTAAGAGAATATCTAGTAGTCTAAGGTAGAGACGTGTTCCGACGTCTTTAAGCCTAGCAACTGTCGCTCGCCATCTGGCTTCAGACAGTGCTAGTATGGACTTGTGTTCCCTGTACCATCAAGTATATAAAGGGAGACCCCTCTAGGTTGCAAATCCTTTATCCATAGAAAGCCGAGTCTGCCGTATTTTACCCATGATACACCGAACACAGCATTCGAGGAGATTACCTGCACCTACGTTAAGTCCTTTGTTGATTTCTTTTCATTTCTTACCAAGGTGTATATGGAAGTTCACTGATATCTGGTACACCCATTTACCTAGATTACCAGAGCAGTCATTTTGATCTTTACTGAATCTTTTAACTAAGAAGATCATCGAGCTCTTGTCCTTTCAAGCTCGTGTCCAACCTGAAAGCAATAGAGTCACCTTTTGCTTGTTTCTCGACTCTTAAAATATGAAACAGTAGAGTCTGGTTTCAATGTCATAAAATTAATCACCCACGAAATATTCCTGGTTAGAATTTTTGTCCTTAGTGTATTTTTAGGTCATTTTTGATGGCCACTTTTCTGGAGTTCACCAACCAAGGAATCCCCTCCAATGGGAATCCTAGTCCTTTTCCTCCTTTTGGAAATGTTGGTGCTCCTTATATGGAAACATTGTCCCTTCCTGGGTTAACTGTTGGGTTGCCTATTTGGTTGTTTTCAACCTCTGTGGTCTTGGATGTCCCGGCTACTGTTCAATCAGTTCCTCCGCCTAAACAATGCCATGTTGATTCTAAGGTGGGCCTCTCCCCTTCTTCGCCCGTTTTTGCGTCCTCCTCTTCTACTTCGCCTGGTGAAAGTATGGATTCTAGTAACCAAGTGGCTAAGAAGAAGAAGAAGAAGACAAAGAAGAAGAAGTCAGTTAAGCGAGAGGCTAATTCTGCAGTTGTTGCTTCTATAACACCTGCTCTCGATGAACCGTCCAACCCTCCCCAAAAAGTTAATTTCCCTTGCATGTTATTCCAGGGAAACCATCTTCTTCGAAATTTCCCTGGCATTTTCAAGGTGCTCGAAGTATGGTCCAATGGTCATCCCTCATTGCCTTTGGCTTTCGAGAGTCAGGTTGGGGGTACGTCTTCAGCTGGTGCTGGTAAAGCTCCTAAGATTCAGGGTAAGCTCACCAATCCCTGTAAGTTGTGTGAAGGTCATCATGCCATTCACCTTTGTCTGTATATGGATGGAGCCAAGAGAGTTTTGGACAACTCGAATATTTTTGCACCATGCCTTCGAGCTAGTTACAAACAACTTTCTTTGAGTCCTTCACCATTTGATTCAATGATTAGTCAAGAGTCATCCTTGCCTGATCCCTCTCCCCCAAAAATTCACCATCATGAATCCATCCCTGACCAATCATTGGTCGTGGGATCAGTTGAGCTAGCCCCATCTACGGTGAACCAAGTCTTTTCCGTTGAGAGTGGATCTCACATCCCTCAGGTTCTTCTTTTTTCTTCGTGACTCTCGTACTTGGAGAAAGTCCTCCTATCCCCATATCTCGTAGTTCTCCTCTCGCTCCCATGATGGAGGTCCCTGAGATACTTCCTAGTTTCCATGATGGAGGTCATGAGGATGCTCTTCTTCTACCGTACCACCAGGGGAAGGAGGACCATCTTGGTTCAATGGTGATTTCTGCTAGATTCACTTTCTTTGATTGAGTCGATTCAGGGCTATCGCCTCCTTCTTAGGTGCCCTTCGAGGTCGCAGCATGCACCTTTGATCCTGGTCGTACCCAACACTTCATAATAGATGAAGCGCGGCCATCGCATTTTGTCTTCAACTACTTGGAAAGCGCTCGGGTTCGTCAACGTATGCCCGGTTACGCAAAAACTGCTGAAGCAATGCAGGAACTAGCCGGGTCAGCTAAGGATCCTTCCAAAGTTGCATGTTACTTTGGGAGGTAAAACTGACCATATGGACGTGATGGTTGTTCCTAGTCCCTTGGACTTTAATTTACTCTTGGGCCATAATTATACTTATGCCATGGGAGCATTTGTCTCCTCCCTCTTTCATGTGATGTGTTTTCCGCACCAAGGTCAGATCGTGACCATCAACTGGGCTCTTGTATTCTTTGGTCCTAACATGGAAGTTATTCCACCATCATCCATGCCGATCTTTGTATCGCGGTTGTATCATCCCCGTCGCATGTCAATTATGTGGTACCTGTCCTATGCCCGTACTCAGTGATAGTGTCATTGTACATCGTGTGCTGGGGGCATTGGGTCCAGACTTCCAAGATGTTTTCCTTCCATCGGACGGGAAACCCTTGGAAGCTATGAATTCTTATTCATTATGAAACAAGGTGTCTAAGCAAAGTTCATTTTCTTGTGTCAAGCACCTTATAAAAGAAACAAGTTCGTTAGAGCGTAGTTCATTTTCTTGTGTCAAGCCCTTAAAAAATGAAACAAGCCTGCTTTGTGAGAGAGTTCATTTTCTTGTGTCAAGTCTTTAAAATGAAACAAGGTTGTCCTGAGTAGAGTTCGTTTTCTGTAGTCAAGCTCGTTAAAAAAATGAAACAAGGTGTCCGTGAGTATAGTTCATTTTCTTGTGTCAAGCTCGTTAAAAAATGAAACAAGGTGGCTCCGAGGATAGTTTGTCTTCTCGTATCAACCTTATTAAAAATGAAACAAGGTTTGGTCCGAGATACTTTTAATGTGTCAACCTCGTTAAAACAATGAAACACTTTCCTGTTCAATTCGAGCCTTTGATAAGATCTCGTAAAATCCCAGTCGAGTCTTTCTCTTGATCTCGTAACTTGAACCTTCACTCCATCTGCCTTTCATATGGATTGAAGCTTGGGGGGCATGTACCTCAAATTGAGTCACCATGCTGGGGGCATGCAAAATTTTTCAAGCATAGTTTGTTTCCGTTTCAAGCTTGTGTAAAAATGAAACCGGTTTCAAGCATAGTTTATCTTTGTTTCAAGCTTGTGTAAAAATGAAACCAACTTCAAGCAGAGTTTTCTGATTTCAAGCTTGTGTAAAAATTAAACCATTCCCATTTTACCTCTCGTGATTGTCATTTTATCAGCCTGTTTTACCAGATGAACCTTGGTTTTCTCATTCCATCGTCCCCATCTGCTCAGCCGATCATACGCCTTCACTTGGTTATTTTACCCATTCCCGAGGAACCGCTGTGATGAGTGGTCTTGTTAGCCAACCTCTTAATCTTTACTTGTTCTGAGCAGTTCCACCATCATCGGAACCAGTTTCTACCCTTTATACCACTCGTTCCTCTAGGAGGAGTAAACTTTCAGCTCTTTTCTGACTCTCTAAAACTGAAAAGATTGCCAAGACTCTTGTCGTTTTGAACTCATTAAATTGGCTGCGAAACGATATCTACCCAGTATACGTTTACCCCTTTTTTGGGCTGGGATAGATTATTTACGAAAAATGAATACCCTAGCCCATCGCGACTCGGAGGTTCTCTCAGATATAGTTTTCTACCTTTTCGGATCTGTGGGACTATCTACGAAAAGGGACTGTTGGAGTTTTCTTTTCCGCTGTCTTTTCAAACTCTCTAAACATGAAAAGACGCTGAGTTCTTCCTTTGTTGGACTCGTTAAAACCTGATGACATCGGACTCCGTCTTAATGACGTTACTTGAGTTCCTCCTTCCTAGGGCTCATTAAAATTACTAGGATGGATTTGTCCGAAGGAAAAACTTATATCGCAAGCATATGCTATCCCCTTCAAGCTTGTTTTCAAAAATAATTTAGGTACTTGCCAGGAATGGTGGGGGAAAATGGAACCAGTATCATCATCATGTAGATAGTATGTCGCTCTTGAACATGGCACTTGTCTGCATTCGTGTCGGGTTGGGGACATCTCATCTCATTATCTGCTTGCCTCCGTGGGTTTGGGTAATCTCTTTTGACTGCTCATCTATTCTTTGCCACATCACCATGACCTCAGATCCTTTGATGTAAAATATTTCCAAATCCAATGTCGTGCCGCCGATATGTTCAAGAGAAGTTGGCCTCTGCAGTTTTCAACCTTTCTCTGATTCTCTGTCGATCTTGATTCACGAACATTATGTCCCTCTATCTCATGTCGATGATGTGGGAAACATTATGGCACACCTTCGATCAAGGTCACTTCCTGTCGACTTCAAATCATTATCCAGGAAGTTGGTCTGGAGACTCCCTTCAGGTACCTTGGAGCCTGCATGCCTCAATGGCAGGTTCTTCGCATTCGACACAAGGTTTTCATTATTGACCTTCGATCGGATGATTTTGCGGGTGTTCAACGCTAGCTCACTATTCACATTCCGTGGATTTTACCTCATGTACCTTGAGGGACATCGTCATTATTGGTGGTTTCTCTCGCATCTGTTAACGACTTTCATTATTGGCTGGTAATTAGATGATGTTCTTGCATGTTCGACTTCAGCTCAGATATTTGCATGCTTGAACTTGTACTCTGTTCGGGTCGAGATGGAGCGCAAGACCTTGGATTTTGTTTGATATACATCCAGGCTGTGGATTATTATCATGTATTACATGAATCATTCGATTGGATGGCTACGACCATACTTGAGTCTACTTGTTGATCCTTATTTATTGGATGGCTGCGTTCATACCTTGGATCCCGGTTTTTGTACACTCTGTTATGGATGGCTGCGCGCATACCACATATCATGTATCTGAGATATCAGTTGTACTTTTATTCGCAGGTTTTCCGATGATAATCAGTATTTGGGTTGGACGTGTTTCTCATAAAGAATTTCTTCGCCCTCCCTCTCTCTCTCTTGGACCTCATGCTTTAGGGGGCATCTGTTACACAGTATTTTGTCACCGTCCTCATCCCGCACATTGGAGGACTATTACCATGACCTGTGAGCAGTAACATGTCCTGAAAACACCTTCATAACATCCTCCTGCCTAAGGATAAACATTCTCCTGAAGAACATTTCCTCTAAAAAACCCTAAAAACAGGTGTTTTAGCCTTGGCGTGACTAGTCAGTTCATCCCTCGCGCCAATGAGGGAAATCCACACTAGAGGGCACGCCAATTGGCACACTGTCCCTGTGTCTCACTCGTGCCAAGCCCATTAAGGAATGTTTTTTAAAAATAAATGGCGGAAGTTTGGTTCTAACAAACTCCAGAATGAATCATCAAAGGAAGTTTAGTGGTTTGGCTCCGGATATCCATGTATAGGAAGTGGTTTTCCACCTCTCATGGAACCTTCCTATGATATAGGGCCTATCCCATGATTATAGGGATCCCAAATTCCCTTCCTCCATCTATAAAAGCTTGCCCTCTCCATTAGCAAGCTAGTTGAACTTGTAGGAGGAAAAATATGGTCGGGTGACTATTGAAAGCAGAGCCAAGAAGATCCCCGTAAGAGAGAGATTTGTCCAAATTCCTGACAGGATTCATTGAGAAAGCCCCGCCGAAGGAAGATCATAGCGTCAGAGCATTTGGTTGTAATCTCCCTTTTTTTCATCATTAATATAAGCGACTCTGATTTTGGTTCCATTCATGTGTTTACTCTTTTATGAAATGCAATGAATTATATCCTCTCAGACTGATATATAGTTACATGCTTTAGATGTTACGTTGTATGTCGTCATTTCTTTGCGTGTGTACAGGTGTCCGGACATGACGAACAGAAGGATTATGATCTGTCAGGCTAGGGATGAGGAGCACCGCTTCTTCGTCGACAACAACAGTGTGGGATTTGAGGTAGGTCACTTATCATGATATTTGTCTTTCTTGTAACTAGGAACCAACGTCATTGCGTGATTTGATTGTTGCTAGACCCACCCTAGGGCTAGTGGGATCACCTCTGTCCGCAGAGGGGATTTACCGCCTCAACAGGGTGACAAAGTCTTAAAGTGGGATTCCAGAAGAGAGAAAAAAGGAAAACATGGGAAATTTGACAATCTTTGGAAAGGACCTTGCATCATTTATGCTTTCAGAGGACACAATGCATTCTTTCTTAAAGACCTAGATGGAAAATAAATTCCTAGTGGGACTGTGAATGGCAGGATGCTGAAGCATTACTTCTCTTAGCAATAATTTTTTTTCTTACATGAAATCATTGTAAATATCATTTTCCTTATTATTTTTTTTAGGTAACCTATTTACAGAAGTTGAAGTCGGGAGAGAAGGCCCTAATATTTTGATTTATATTCTACCACAATTACTCCAACAACAAAAGAAATCGGGTGCATACATTGCTGAAATGGAACACTCAAGGCTACTGATCAAATATTCTTGGAACCTCACATGGAGAAGTGCCATCCCCAACTGGAGCTGCTGTTAGGACCCTATAATTTATAGGATCTCAAGGTGATTGAGTATTTTATCTCAGTAATCTTATATTGTAAATAATTTTCAATTTGAAAATGAATTCCAAAAAAATATATATAAAGAAAATGAAAAGAGGGTATATCTAAAAAAAATGAATAAAGAGAAAAATAAGAAAAGAAAGAAATATTGGAAAAGAATAAAAATAAAATTAAAACCCCACCAAATAAAAACAAAAGAAAATAACACTGAAAGTGCTGCAAATTCAAATGCCACTACTTATAGATAGTTTTCTTTATGTCAAAATGAAATAAGGTTGTGTGCATCTTGTTTAAAATTCCACCATGACTAGTTATTTGTTTAAACCATACAGCTTAATCATGGTTAAACATTTTGAAATTTTGTAAATTAGGTTAGAGAATAAATATTTGTCAAACAATCTAATATTGGTAAATCAATAGTTAGGTAGAAAATGACATTAATTCAACTGTTTAATTTGAATCAATAAGATAAATAAGTAGTAGGATATAATAGATTTCTTCATAAAAAAAGAAATATGGGTTTGCTAATCTAAATTCACCCCTAGAAGAAATAAAAAATGTTAGTTTAGGAAAAAGAATTTGAATTTGAAAGAGTAGGTGGAAGTATTTTTTTTTGAAAAGGATTGAAAATGCCTTATCCCGAGTTTTAATTTTTCATTATGCATCAGGTACAAAAGGGATATATAATATAAAATGATTTATCCTAAATTTCCAATCAAAAATAAAAAGTGCAGCCCGACAAAATGTCTTGTCGCATGTGGTTAAATGGCCCACATTTGTCCACTCTACAATCACCCCGCTCTACCGATCGACGACGCTTATTGAATTTTTCCCCCCTCCCCCCGCTCTCCATCCTTGCTTTGCCGCTGGGGGGGGGTCCAAAATTATTTTTTTTCCCGCTTGGTCCCATTACCACGCGGCCTCCCCTCCGATTTTCAAACCCCCTGCCTAAACCACTAACTTCTCACTAACCACTTCGAAAACCGCTCCTCCCTCGCTCTATTACCACTGTCCCTACCATACACCTATGCCATTACCATTTTGCCACGTTTCCGATTCGTTTCCAATCAAATTACTTCACAAGTTTATCCATTGAGAAATTAATTACCATTGGATAACCGTTAATCCAAGAGACCCGCGCCATTTGCAACGGAAAACAAGCATTCCTTATATAAAACCTATAATCGATCTTCTTCAACCTTTACTGTTACATTTCCTCTGCAAGTTGAATTTTTTCGTAGGTTTTTTAGTGTGCCCAACCTTTTATCATCTGATCGGTTTGAAATCAAGCATCTCTACCTTGCCTTCCTCCTTCAACCAATCACATACCTACTACGCATTCCTGGTAACCTTTTTCCTCACAATTCCTATCAAATTCTTCATAATTAATCATGCCTCCTAAAAATAAGAACCAGGAGGATCCTATGAATCCTTTAGTCCATCCTCCCATAGAATTAGATCATATTCCTTTAGTAGATAGGGATTATAAGATAACTTAAACACAATCTGATTTGAATTATTTGAACTATATTGCTAGCTAGAAGACAAATATGTTGAAAAAACTTATGAGATTGGACTTTGGGAGTCCATTCTCCCGCACTAAATCTTCTATTACACATTCCATGCCCCTGAATTCATCCAAAAATTCCAAGCATGCAACATTCCCAATCAAGGAGCCATTATTTCCCCTACTGGTGAAATCCTTTTCACCATCACTGCCCATTAAATAAACCAGATGATGCAAGCTCCCTCTGTGGAAAACAACACTCCTTAGAATCCCTCACTGAACTTTATAAAAATCTTGATTTTTCTAAAAGAGCCAAGATATTTGACATATTTTTACCAGAAAACACCCAATTGCCAAAGAAAAACCCTCCATACCCTTCCTCCATCTTCCCTGATCAAGCTAAGCAGATAATAACTGCAATTTCATGCATCCTTGGTTATTATTCTGATCAATGGGTAGATGAACCCATTTTAGGATTCCTTTCCATCTTTTACACAAATAGAAAACCATCTATTATATTTAATTTCAGCCAATTCCTGACTGACAACATCCATGAGAAGTTTCTTAAGTTTCAGATTGAAGAAGTATTTAAATACTCTTCAATTTTGGTATATATGTTTGTGTATTATCAGGCAGACAAGTTCAAATTTTCCATGTAGAAGCTTGAAAAAGTAGGCAACCAACAATCAGTCATATTTTGGACATCTCTAGTGATGAAAGAACAACAAGAATTTTCTTACAAACAGTTCATGGAACAGTTTTTTCACCCAACCATGAGTGTCCTAAGCATTTCAATAGAACCTAGGATAAGTGAAGACATTATAATTATTCTACATTTGACAGACTTGGCTAAGACAAGAGACTGGTACTTGTATAGGAATTGCACTGATATCAGAGTCTATGGATGCGAACTAGCACCTTATAAGCTCCCCAAATACCTCCCCATGAGGATTTTTTCTCTTGAATATATAAAAAAGATGTTGAATTCAGATGAAATTCATTTTGTATCAGCTAAGAAGAAATCCCTGTTTAGAATCAAGACACAGATTGGATCTTTCATTTGTAATAATAGGTCAACAGGGGAAGAGGCAAATAAAATTCTGAAGGAGATGAAATTCAACCTGAGTTTCACCTGGTCCTATGACCATTTGGGTATCATTTCCAAGCTAAGAGTACAAAACAAAACTACTCCTTACATTCATACCCTGAGGCTTGAGATAGAGAGATATATGAACCAATCAGTATGGGCTGAAAATACATTACAAGAATTTGAGGAGTAGCTGGTATCTACATCAACATCACAGACTCCTGTTCCACGGGAGAAAGTAGTTAAAAGATAAAGGGAAGAAGAGTCACCTTCAGTGTCTGACAGTGCAGGAAAAGAGTTTAAGATCATGCATAGTAAAAGAACAAAGCTAAATCCAAAGGTTGATACATAAAAGAATCCAGAGCAAGAAGTAGCTATGGTGACAAAAGAAACACCTTCCTCCTCTCAAGTAGGTGTCCAATTTACTCCATCTCCCACAACATATCCAGTATCTCATGACCAGATAGAAACTGTCCAAACAACTAAGGTTTTCCAAGGAGAGAAGGAGAAGACAATATTTGATAGATTTAGGGAAATAAAGCTTAAGAATGAGATTCTTAAGAACAACACTTATGCCCAATTCTGGAAGCAGACTTCCAGCTCTCAAAGCAGGTTAATAGTAATGTTTGATTCAGAAAAGGGAAATATGCATATGTCCTTCCTTGAGGCCCAAATTCTACAGCCAAAATCAACATCTGATTACAAGAAAAAAACATTCGAATTCAACATAAATGATACTCATCCCATTAAACATATGGATATGCATAAGCAGACAAGTGAAATGATTTCCTCGACTCTTACTAATAATACCATGAATCTGTCTAAATTGCAGGTTCCATTATCAAATATCCAGTCATAGTTGAAGATGGAGAATATTTCTTCTCTTGCAAAGGACACACAGATTAAATCCTTAGAAGATTTAATTGTCAATATGGGATATGACCCTGCAAACATGAACGTTGTAGAGGAAGTAATCAAGAATAAGAATGCTGACATAGCAACATTGAGAAAATAGTTGAAATTTTCAGCCACTGAAGATCCTTTTACAAAGGACATTGAGGATATAGAGACCCAGAAGACTGACATGATGAAGCTCATCATGGAACATAATGTACAGGTAAGGTATATGGAAACTGAGATGGAGAAGATGATCAAAGAAAGAGAGAATAATGCAAAGCTCACTATGATTCCATTAGATGTTGTCACCTCTTACAATAATTCCTACACTAGCAGCTACAACTTCCACTCCACTTATTATACAATCAACAGATGGTGTTGAACAATTAACTAAAGCTGTTGAAAATCTGTCAATTCATACAAAGGAAATTAAGAAATTGCAGGACCAGAAGAAAAGGAGTGAGGCTTCTCACTTAGCTGAATCACAGAGAGCTCAAGAACTAATTGAAATATTGTTGAAGTCTGAAAGGGAATCAATAATTGGACAGACCTTGGCTCAAGCCAAGGAAATAATTTGGACAAACATCATGAATTCAATTGCTAAAATATGGCCCTGCATTCAGATCATCTTTGAGCAGAAAATTTGATCAAGAGAGCAACAAAGGCTATAACAGAGATCAAACAAGAATTGGAAGAAATGTCTGCAATAACAACAAACATCATCAAATTCCTAATTATAAAAACAGACATGAACTAGATGATTTAAGAGTTGATGACAGAACAAAAGCCATTCTGGAGGTGAAGATTCTTACCAAAAATAATCTGGTTGTTCAGCTAGAGGAGAAGTGTCACAGTTTGGAGATAACAGTCAACAGATTTTTTACCAGAATTGAGCCTTTAACTTAGAAGGGGATACCTATTTTATTTGTGATTAATGACAAGTTAATTACTTATGAAGACTATGTTAGAAAGCTGAAAGATATAGCTAAATAAAACTCTAAATTTTCAAGCATCAAAGGCAGCATGACAGACATAGAATTTTTGGAAGCTATGGGTAATAATTTCTTCATCCAACATGAAGTAAACCATATTTTTGTTTAAAAACCACCTTTTCCAGATATACTGAGGTTGATGAGATTTACTAGAAGGTAATAAATTAACCATTCAAGATGAAGATATGTAGGATAAGCTTTGTGAGTTACAGGATTGAGTAGTAATTTAGATGCAGTCAGCACATGCCAACACATCAGCCAACGCAACACAGGAGTAGGCCTATCCAACAATTGTCTCCTCTAAAACAGAGCCACCTTTCCACACTGTTGTAAACCTTGCCTATTATTTTGTAAAAGATTGATTTTATTGTTTGGAATAATGCCAATAATACAATGTCAGTTGAGATAACGATTTTTTAAATCATTTTGTAACTTAGTGTATAAATACTTCACAATATGAAGTATTAAGGGTTGATTGTTGAGTATAATTTTCTCCGAGCATTGTAATTTTTCTGGTTGCTGGAAGCATCAATAATACAAGGACATTCTTCACAGGATTCATGTGGTGTACCAATTGGTGATGTTTTTCTTTTGTTAATGTGTTTTTCATTGTTTTTCTTTCTCTGTTATTTATAAGAATATTAATTGCATAACATAAAATGTGACGAATAGGATATGTTATAAAGAGCACCCTATTCTGGTTGTTTGTAATTTACATGTTTTCTACTGAAGTCAAATTGAGGAATACTTCATTGCTCCTTAATTTTTACTGAACTTTACATTTCTTCCATTTCATAATTTCATTTAAAATCCTGAAAGATCCAACTAGTGCAACCTAGATTTCCCTATGAAACTCCTTAAAAATTTGATGCAAATCCAGTAAATCTTTAGACTCCATAGCCCAATGAAATTATAACAATTTAATCAACCAAAAAATCCAAATCAAACAAGCAATCAGTACAGTAATAACTAGCCTAAAATTCAGACAAAACATAGCTAATTTTTTACAGAGAGATCCCTCTTTGAAGTTGGCAGAGCTAGATCCCAGCTTCCAAAGTGGTTTTGATGTTGTCCTCTGTGTTTATTCTCACAATCTCGTAAATTACAAAATGATAACATGATTGATAGGCTCGAGTATAATCTGTTGAGGCTGAAGTAGTGGCACCTTCTCTACTGAAAAATAGACTAATATCGAACCCTAGATGAACTTATTTAACTTACCCTCTCTTTCTTTAGTCAACTATTCCTTCATATTGATCAAAACACCCTCGCTCGAGTTGAACACTATTGGCTCTAGACACTCCACCTCGTATTTCATGTATGATCTACTTGCTACATGAAGTGTCGAGGTTCCTGCTAATGTCATGATAATGAATAGGATCATTCTCAAAGGTAATTAGATCACATATTTTATATTAATCTTTCCATACCTAGTTGGCTAGGCTCGAGGTTTGCAATAGGTAGCAATATAATATTTCACGGTCTCCCCTCCACTTCTCCCACCTAGGAGAGAGATAGGGGCACCAATTCTAGATAAACCTGTCATAAAGTAGATATATTAGATACCTTTATCTCGAGCATATATTCCCAAAACGTGAATGCTTTTGCCTGAACATACCATGAACGAACAAGATATTTCAACAACTCCATTTCTTGCCTCATACGAGGAAGCAATAAGAATTTTAGCAATCCACAATTGTTCAACACTTGGATGGTAGTAGGATCATTTTCTGCATATAAATCTCGTTCTTCATGTTCTCTTTCTCGCCAAATGACTGCCATTTTGTGTTAATGAACACCTAAAACATCAACAAGGGATTTATTAGGTGTTGTTCCATGCAATAAACTTCAAAAAATTTGAGGGAAAAATAACAAATAAGTTAGAATTTTGTGCCCAACGCACAATAGTAGTGCATGAAAGAGCATTGCACCTCTTCCTGTAGTGAAAATTTTCCTAGGCGCAATGCATATTTCGATACTGGGGGGTGCGTTGGTCCTAGGGTGTGTTTTTGTAACCACAAGGCCCTCAAAACCTCAAATAAATTGCATGAAATCACAAAAATGGACTGTGAAAATAAAGAGAATGGATTTATCTCCTACCTGGAAGCGGTGGTACTTGAAATGGTCCACTGGATTGGACACAATCAGCTATAGAAAATCGAGGGAAAAAGTGCTCAAAATTCTCACTATTGAAGGTAAAAGTGACATGGTGAAAATGAATAGTCATTTCTTGCATTATTTTATTCATATTTAATGTTTTTACCTTGATATGCTTCATTTTTACTATGAAACATATATGTTTAATCCTTTTTGTGATTTTTTAAGCAGGTCGATAGTTGTTAACTGTGTTTTATCATGCTTCTAACAAGTTATTTTGACCAAGGAGTATACTTTTATCTCTTTTTTTCAGGATCTGTAAACCTATGAAAAAGGAACCCCTTGGAGTCCTCTTTCAACTCTTTCCAGATTCCCAAAATATGAAAATATTGACGAGCACTTGTATTTTTGAACTCATTAAAGTAAGTGAAAATTTGTCTACTCAGTATAAGTTTAACCCTTTCCTGAACTGATATAGACTATTTATGAAAAACGAATAGCTTAGTCGAGCATGGATAAGAGGTTCTCTTTAGTATTGTTTTATACCTTTTCAGACTTGAGAGAATATCTACAAAAAGGAACATATGTAGTTTTCTTTTTCACCTCTTTTTCAAACTCTCTAAACATGAAAAAGATGTTGAGTTTTACCTTCACTGGAATTGTTTAAAAATAAAACAATGATGGACTTGTTGAACATGACAAGGTCGAACCACTCCTTCTCAGGGTTCGCTAAATATTATTGGAGGGATTCATCTTAAGGATGAACTTATAGACCAAGCATATGTTATCTTGCTCAAGCTTGTTAAAAAATAAAGAGGTAATGACCAGTATGGTTTGGGAAATTGGGAAAACATGGTACTCCATTTTCTTATGGTCAAGTCGCTCTTGAACATGAAAATATTCCACTTCATCTCTGTGGATGTTGGTTTGGGTTATATTCTTGTATTTGGTTCATCATACCTTTTTTGAGCCTCCATTTAAATTTTGGGTCAATGCTGCCAACTCTATTCAATGTCGTCGGTGTGTTCAAGATAATTCATGCAGTTGATATCCATTAGAATACTCCTAAGACTTCATTCCATGTTTTCCTTTCCTGATCCAGTTCCGTATCAACATCATTTTATTTTAATCATGATACCATTTTCATGTTTTTGATGGGGGATAGATCAATTCCCTCTTGGAATGGGTTGCTTCTTGTCGACATTGACACATTATCCAGGAAGTTGACTTAGAAACAACCCTTCGGTACCTTGGTGCTTGTTTACATCAATGGAAAGTTTCCTCACTCTCTGCGACATGTTGACATCAATTTCCTTCGACCAAAATAATCTGTGTGGTGTTCAACGTAAACTCATTTATTCACACCATACAAATTGTACTGTAGTACCTTGAGAGCCATTAATATCATCGATCGTTTCTCTCACGTCTGTTAACAACTTACATGATTAACCTGTAATCAGAGGGTGTATACCGCGTTCGACCTCAACTCAATGATTTACATGGCTAGACTCGTACGTTGGCTAGTCATGTGAATGAGATAGAATACCACAAATCTAGTTTCATCCATCTGGGATGCGATTTTAGGAGTTATACAAATATCACAATGTATGATGGCCATGATCGTGCCAAGAATAATCCAGCCATGGGTCCATCAATTGCATCTGTTGATGCATTTTTTTTATCATTGTACATGTTATGTTAGCTTATGTTCTGAGTATGGGTATGCCTCCCTCAACAAAAATATGTTATGATATAAATATATTGTAATAGATGAAGCTCACCAGTTGTTCTTGATCTCGACTTGTCACAAGGTAAATCACTTAAGTCATCAACCATCATTTCTGAATTTAAGCTTTAGGGGGGAATATGTTATAGGCCATTTTGTCACATCCAGTCAATAGGCCTCCTGATGGGACCAATCAACATCCTATTCTCCCTTGTCATTATCATCGCACAAATCCTTAACCATGCCTCATACATTTCCCTAAGTTTCTTCCTGAAACTACAATATCTGATCCAGTTTTAGGACCAACACTCCCTCTCCTCTTGTAAGACAATGTTCACCTACAGGTTGCTCCATTGTGGCTTACATTGATCATTTACAAGTTTCTCCCCTTTGCACCTGCGTTGGTTCTAGAAATTAGGGAAAAAGAGATAAATTTCAGAAGCTTCCTTTTCCAGAAGCTTCCAAAATTCGTTACAACCATTTAACTCAGATAAAACATTTAGATTCTATCCGATCGCTCCTTGGAGTTTCCATCCCTTATCCTTTTGTCCCATCCTCCCATCAAAGGTGGATCTAAAACCTTAGATTGGTAATTGGATAAGAAATCCCAACTTACCCCACTCCTCTGTATATTTACAACCTTCCATATGCAAGAGGTTGGTTTTTGGAGAGCGATTCTACCCTTATGCTACTGTGGTGAGAGGTATCATTTCATGCATTTAGGGTGATTGGAGGTGCACACTGTGACAATGAAAGGACAAGACACCTTGGAGGAGCTCTTATATAAGATCAACACCTATTTATGGTTTTAATCTCCTTCCATTTATATTAATGAAAATAGTTCTCTATTTTCCTATATGTGATGTTGTTATTTCATGTATTTCAATACCATGTTGATCTATTGAATAAAGTACTTAGATGATACTGCATAGATCCCATAGTTTCTTGGCTTGTGTTATTTGACTATGAAGATCCTAATTTTTGAATTAAGAGCTATAATTGGAGCATTCAAGATAAATAAGGAGCTAAGCATGCAATGGATTCCAGTTAGGCTTCATTCCATCATCTATTTGCTTTAAGGAAAGCATTGGGTTCCGTGTCTCTTTGTTGTTCTAGGTTTACCACCAAACGTAGGGGAGATAATTTTGTCATAATTGTAAATCCAACTAATAGGCTAATATAATCTTAAACTCAATCCGTGTTGGCAATATGATGAAGAGTATTTGTCCTTGATGGCAACCCACTTGATGAAGATGATGATGTAATAACCTACTTATTAATGATGTAAATTTGATGTTCTACAAGTAGCTCAGAAGTACCAGAGAAAGAAATATCAGTAAGGGCCAGAACAATGATGAAAAGTGTGTGACACAAAGCATACGCGAGTTTGTTTAGGCGAAGTAGCGTATGTACGTGGAAAAGTACGTGCTAAGTCGCGTATGCCTAATTGTGCTCTAAATTTATAAATCCAGGGGTTATTACCATGGTATTGACCCATTGTATTGAGCGCTGGATTGTCTATGTGATCCCGTCCAGGAATACCATCAGAAGTAATGTGGTTTTGGCTCATGGTATTGAAAAAGGATAAATCTATATAAGGAGTAGAGAATCATTGTGCAAGGGGGTGCAAGTGTCTGGGAATTAATGAATACTTCACTCTGAAGTTTATCTGTATGGTTAAACTCTATTCTTATTCGATAGATCTGAATCTATGATGCACCTATGAATGTGATGAAGATTCAAATCCTCTAGATCTGGAAATGATTAATCTCTAGGATGATCTGAAAAGAAGTAATGAAGACCTGGCGCAAATCTATTGAAGAAATTGAAGAAATATGGGTAAGTTCATAGATCTGGTCTGTTCTGCAAAGTTTATCTTTTATAGATCTATACACAGGTTCGTTTCATGGAAAGCGCGTGTATATGCGGATCAGTTTAAACAAAGGCGCGTATGGACTGTTAGGGTTTTTCTGAAAAGTGCACAGATGTATACACGGGTTCTCTACATTAAAAGCGCGTGTATACGCGGATCTGTTTAAAGAAAAGCGCATATGGTATCTGAACTGATGGTTACTCAAAGCTGATTGAGTTTCTATATATCTATTCTAAAGTCTGGGCTATCTCTGATATTCTGGTTACAGTGGTTTCACTGTTCTGTTGATGCAATGGGAAAAGGATGTTTGTTGATAAGTGAAGGATTGTGTTGAAGCTGTTTGATCCAGTTTGAAAATTGATGAAATGTGGTCTGCAGTGGTGCTGAGGGTCGAAGCCTTCAGTCAGGGGGTTGTAGCTCCCTTCTAGGAGAGACTGGTAAATGAGAGCAGGGGGTCGTAGCCCCAGGAGAGGCTGGTAAACAAGTGCAGGGGGTTGTAGCTCCCTTCCAGGAGAGGCTGGTAAACGAGAGAAGGTTGTAGCCTTCTGCAGGTGGGTGCCTGCGTGCTGGCATGAGTCTGCACCAGTACATGGTTGTAAGAAGTTTTCTTTATAATAAATATTGAAGACTGAGACGAAGGCAACGGTGGTTTTCTCCCGAATTGGGTTTCCACCTAAAATCCTGGTGTTCATGTGTGTTGCTTATGTGTGATAATTATTCTATTCTTTCTGCACCTATTTACTGTTTTCTAAAACATCTGATGAATGAATAATGCAATGATCTAAGTTAAGAATTAAATGCATAATTAGATCTCTGGACATACGCGAGTTCTGTAAAGGATATCCGCGTATATACGCGAGTTGGCTTCATGAAAGTAGCGTATGGGTTTTTTAGAAAGGAAAAAGTATAGTTTTTGTATACTAAATATTTTGATTCACCCCACTCTAAACATTTTTTCCCGACAATCCATGAGTTTACAAATATTTTTAACCTTTCAACAATTAATTACTATTAATTAATTAGTTTTCCTAAGACTTGAGAAAAATTTAAATGATAATTAATCAATTTAATTAAGGAATATCACAAGCTTATCTCGTGAAACCTTTTTTGGGTTTTGAATATATCATGTTCCTAGCCTATTTGATACAAATTGAGACTATAACACTTGTCCAATGCTACAAAAACGAACACTCCCTCTTAGCGAAGAAGGTGTTCTTTTGTATTTCACTCGTAAAATATTCCCTCACGCTGCTGATGTATGACACTTGTCCATCAAACCATTGCACATACTCTGATTAAAATGCCAATTATGTAGTAGTATCATCTTGCATATGATTTTCTATTGATACTACACTATGCCACCCTACAATGCTACCAACACTACCTACGTTGCATTTGATCTCATGCTGCTACAACTATTGCAACTATTGAAACTGAGAACTATCTACTAATCACCTCAAATCTTGAATTACCAAGCTTCCATAGGGTTACTCCCTTCGAAGCTAGAATCTCTCTAAGTCTTGATCCCCCTCTAAAATATAATTGGGAAATCCCTCCACCTTCCAGCAAAGAATTTCTACTGCAACTCGTATTCCTGTCTGCATGCCTAGTTCGACTACAAGATTTTGTTGCGGGAAATTCAATCTTGCATTCGAAAATAATTTTCGATAAACTCTTTGCCTCCCACTTCATACTGAAACTACTCATTCTGCCTCTAGATCTCCTCCTGGTACTGGCCTACAATCTATAGCCTGTACAACATGAACTAGCCGATCATCTATAGTAACAATTATGTCTCAACTCACCAAGTCGCACTGCTTCCCTCGACTTCATCTACTGTAATTTACTCTACCTCCTTTCCTCCTCTAGAAAGTTGGAACCCTCTCTGACTGGAACTGCACCTGCTACCTACAACTGGGAAGTTCTCATTGCATATGTTACTGCAACTAATTAATTAACTGGTTTTTGAGTACTAACTGCAGTTAGCCATACAAATTTCATCTGAATGATTGAAAATTCCTGCTAACACTAAATGACTATCCTCCTCCTAGATATGTTAATCTATTATCTCCTTTCAAGCTTTTTCCCTAGCTAGGACCCTTTTTCTCTTTGAACTAGAAAACTCACACTTCCCCCAATACGTGTCTCTTACAACTGGATGTCGATTTGTTTCCCAAATATATGTTATGGCTAACTCACATGGAATATTTTGATAATCTCATACAACCATCTTTGGAAAGTCGCAAAAATTGAAAGACTCAAATAACATAGAGAATGAAACTAGAAATCATCCTCTCTTCCCTACTTTGTCTCTCTCATTCTACTCACACTTCCTTGGTAATTACACAAATCTTCTCCTTTCTCCCATAAATCCTTCTCCGGTCCTCACACTGTCTGCAACACTTCAAATGTTCAACTCACTCAACCTTCTAGAAGTCCTTCTTTGAAATTTGGCACACGATATTTTTCTTTGAAACTCGCACTGAATAACTGGAAAAATTCCTACGACTTATTGTAGTTGGAAATCTCAAATCTACTCCTGAAAACTGGATCTAGAAACCCTTTGTGAGATTCAGAAAATTCCTCTTTTGTGTGCTTTTCTCTTCCACACAACATTGTTCTTCTATTGAAAAACCTGCTGCAAACCAACTACACCCAGATCTTCTCAATGAACTAGCTAATATGCTCTCCGGAAATAATTTCCAAAAATTCCACTACTTACAAATTATTCTTCTGAGGCTATTCGAACTTTTCCTACACTTGCAACTGGAAAATCAAACCCATGCCTCTGCGATTCGCACTACCGGCTAGCCTCTGTAGATATCTAGAAATTTTTTCTTAGAAATCACTTTGAACTACAAAATTTATTCTTAATCTTCTAAGATTATGATATGTCTTAAAACTTGCTCTAATACCATGTGAAAATTCCTTGAAATGAAATACCTTGAATATATTCTTCTAACTAATTATATATGTAGTTTATTTTGTTACAAAAAAGTAACGAATAAATCACACTACAAGTTCTTCACAATAAAAATACTACGGAAATTAAATTGGAAACTAAGAAAATTAGAGCACACACACAATAAAAAGTCACACCATTATTTTTGGACAAATGTCTTCGGAAAAGCCCAATGTGGGAAAATTGGTGTAGCAAATGAGGGTTTTATTATTATATTCAACAATAAAATATGAGTATAATATCTGGATGCACAACTGGAAATCCTCCAGGAAAATAATATGACCAAATAATTTTGGAGAAAACTTCTCCCTTATGTAAATTATCTTGGCCTCCCTCTAACCCCCTCTAACCCCATTGAGAAACTCGACCTCTAGGAATTCATACTACCTTGCATGGGAAAATCATACAGCCTGATAGTTGGATCAAAATGAGCCGTCCTTCCACCCTCTTCCACATGAATAAATTCTCTTATCCTACTGGAGCTTGATATGACCTATAGCAACACTGTAAACCCTCTCTTGGAAACTTGCACTTGGTTTTTGGCTACCCCCACTGGCTATTCGGTCCTCCTGCATAAATATTTCAGCGTCCTTGCTCCGTTGCTGGGAATATATAATGGAATAATCTTCTACTTCTCCCTCTATCTCACTTCTACATTCCTTTTGGATCAAACTATTCTTCCTTTCTCTACCTCTGTAGCTGGATGACTCTATCTACCAAGGAACTCACTCTCCCTGTGTCTTCTCCATACCCGTTGACCTACTATTATAATCTGTTGTTGGTGAACCAACTACCATGATTAAATCTCCATCAATAATTAAGATAATCTCAAACTCAATTCGCGTGAGTTTATATAGCTTATCTCACCTTCCCTTAATTAATTACTATTAATTCACCATTTTTTCTAAGTTATACTTAGGGAAAATTTAAATGATGGATAATTAATTTAATTAAGGAATCTCACAAGATTATCTCGTGAAATATTTTCCGAGTTTTGAAGATCCCGTGTTCTTAGCCTCTTTGACATAAATTGAGACTAGAACATTTGTCCCATCCTACAAAAACTGACATAATTTTCTTATGGGTGTTTGCGTTCTTGTTGGGCCACACAAGCCCATATGTACTAGATGAAGTGGCTTGGTTGATGATATTTCCTTGGAATTGAAAGGTACTTGTTGGGTGCCAGTTTTTTAATTATTTCCTACATTTGTTTCCCCTATTTTACCTCATGACTATGACCATTGGGACTATCTTTGCTTCTTTTTCCTACCATTCTATCTTAACTTGTGATGTTTCACCTTATTTTCATTACTCTTCCATTTCATCAATTATTATGATGTAACATGTATTTTTTATGACTAACTGAGGATGAATGTTTGGAGAAGATCTATGGTCTTTTTTTGTCTTTACAGATGCTATTTGTAGAACAAAATATCTCGAGCACAAGACATACATGAGAAGTTAAAGATGTGTTGTTAGACTGAGATGCTACACCACAACGTTGTTACACCATGCTGTTACAGACTCGTTGATGAACTGCTATTACAGCTGTACCGCTGACTAGATCCCATCAAATCTTGATGTTGAACTGTCCTCTAGTTGTTACACTACAATTGTGATTTATCGCGATAGATGTAGAAGTTATTAAGTATTGTATTTTTGGATAACAACCTCTAGGCGGTTTTGATTGTAATCTATAATTTTCCAGTCAGAGTTTTATTGAGTAGTGTTTGTAACCATATGTATTCTATTTTGATCAACATGATAATCATAAGATTCTCATGACTGATCCATCCCTCTTTTTTATGAGATGTAACAACTATATAGTTCTTGACCCTTGTGGTGGAAATGTTAGCGGAGAACAACGTTACTTTGGCTCTGTAATTTTGCTCATATTAATAAAAGTTATCCTGTTGTTGTTGTTACATGCATCATCTGATTTAGTTTCCGTCATGTTCTTTCTCTACCTATGCCTTGCTAGGGAGGAAGGGCCCTCCTCTTTAGCAGGGATTGCAGCGTTAATGTATATTTATATATATATATTTCTATTTAATTTATGTACCAGTGGAAGTGTTTTTGTTGTTGTTTTAGTTGCGAACATATCTGATTCAATTCCAGTATTTTATATGTTGTTACACATGTGAAATTAGAGATACCAGCTGGGTAATTATTGTGTGGTGCGCTAGGAAATATTAATTGAGGTGTGATCACAGTCTTGTATATCATTTTATTTTTGCATGAGTGATTTCTTTCCAGCATTTACTTCAGCAATGATTTACTTTATTTGGATTTTCTTCTAGTTGATGTATTGGCACAGACAGTGCGATTGTCATTGAAATAAAAGACGTCCCTGGATTGATAATTTATGTGTACTGTTTAGTCATTTAACCGTGATTAATACAACCCGACATTTTGGCGCTGTTGTCGAGGATTGCAGTGACAATCCAATCAACCGAAGTTGTTTGTTAGAAGATGGAGTGTACCCAGCATGCAATTTACAGGTGGTAAGATGAGAGGTAAGAACCTGCGCATCGCTCTAACATACCTGAGCAGGCTAACCAATGCTACAATATGGAACTTAGAGGTGAAATTTCCGTGTGTTTTTTTTAGCGTGTCTCCAATGACATAATTGTTGGGCGGTAAGATGAGAGGTAAGAACCTGCGCATCGATCTAACATACCTGAGTAGGCTCACCAATGTCTCGCTCGGACACTTAGAAGCATGAATTTTAGGTGTTTTCTTTAGGGTGTTTGTAATATGCCAAAATTAGCATGCAGCTAATTGGAATATTCATTTTTGCTGTTTACACTTAGGAGATGAATAAATGGGTAAGGAGGCCCATACATTTCATAAATAAGAATAAAATCCCTCATAATGTGAAAAGGGATCATAATGCTAGCTGGATTTTACACTCTCATGTGTGAACAGGGACAAATGCATGTGGACAAGGTCAATTTTGACCAAGTCAACAATGCTGGTATGAGAGGAGGAGATCATCCATAGAGACAACGCAGAGCAAGTAGGAGAAATATTTCTTGGTGGAGGAAACCCTAATGTGTGGGGCCCAAGGAAAGAAGGCTCACATTTGTTTAAAATGAGGGCAAGGCAGCCATCGGAGGACATGAATTTAAGATTGGATATTCGGTTTGCATGACTATTCTGCTTTCTCCAACTGTTTAGTTGAGATTGCTGTGCTGCTTAGCACAAGGTATTCCTGCTTCAGAATCCCTTCTCCTTTCTTGAGAGGCATCTTAAGGGAGCTTGCTCTTCATTTCCCCACATCCAAGCTTAAGGCCAAGCATCCTCCTTCAACTACAACATTATTTTTGTAGTCGTATAATTTTGTGTTGCAGGGTGTTGTAGTGGGGGTTCACAACACCACTTTCAAAGCTTGTTTTTCAGAGGAGGGAGCCTCCATTCCTTTGGAAGATCAGTAAGGAATATTCCGAAGAATATTTTCATATCTTGGCACTTGATAAAATTACTCCCATCACCTATAGTGTATTCCCTTGTAGGAACTGCATCATTTCTTGCAGTGTTGCAGTGTGAGGGTCAAACCCCTCAATCTTCAGCTACTTTCTTAGGGAAAATGCCAACCTTTCTCCTAGAAAGTTTGTAAGAAGGATTCTCTTTCATTCAATGTATTATTCAGCTATATGTATGCAGAGATTTAGTTAGACTGTGTTATTTCAGGTCCAAATCTGCAGATCTAACATTTTTGTACTTGTACTTTCATGAAACCCTTGCCGAGTTATCTCCATAATGTGTAAAAGAGGCTAGTTCTCTATTTTTCTCCATGATTTGAATAATAAAACTCCAGATCTGAAGTTTATACCATATTGTATCAGAAACCATCATGTAATCACATTTTTGTTGCTTCAGGAAATTTCTGTATAGTTCAGGTCATGGGATTTGGGTGTTTTTAAGCCATATTGGGACCAGGAGATCTGTTTAACACATCAAAAGGAATTTGTTTCTGACCCCCTTCTGGATGTGAGTCCCATAATACATAATCTAAGGGATCGCAGTGCCATTTCTCATAGTTATATTGTAATTTCCTTAAGATAACATTTTTATGGTCCATATTGTTGCATTTCCCCACTTTGGGATAACCTAATGGGACATATTTTTGGTGCTGTAACATGATATGATGGCTATGTGTTCAAAACCTATTTTATGAGTTGAATTTTTACTACTATTTCTATTTTTATGTTTATGTATTGTTGCATCCCCATTTTGGGATATTACAGTGTCTTCAACTATACCGTTGTTGGGCGGTAAGACGAGAGGTAAGAACCCACGCATCGCTCTAACTGACCTGAGAAGACTCACCGCTATAGAAACTAAATCACTTTTAGGATGAATTGATACACATAGGGTCCATGTGTGCCAGTAGGATGATATAAAAATCCACAAACACCCCCCACTCTACTAACTACAGGAAAGATGGGTCGTAAGAAGGAAAAGAAGAGTGCAGACTTGGGAAGAAAGAAATTATTTGGAGATCTAATCTCAAGGGCAGAAAAATAAAAATATACTTCATACAGAGACAATAGGAAGACAAGACCACATAAAGTGACTGCTATATCAAAGCCTGAGGCATCAATGCCTTCCGTGTCTGGACCTCAGCACCCTTTGAACAACATATCCACTCCTGATATCAAGACTCTAGATCTAAAATAGTAGTTGAAAATCATTGATCAGGATCTGAGAATCGAAGGACAAGGGGAGACCAGTGGGGAGCATTAGCGACCTGAGGAACATAATTTAATTGATCATCATTTGGATGCTGGTAGTGCAGTCAAACCGCTGGTCCTAGAACAACCTAATACTTTTATTTATCAATCTCCTGCACACTCCGAGGTCAGTTCATCCCATTAGGAAGAATCAACCATGGGCGACGAGAATGTCAAGACATATAGCTCTGTTAATTTTGAATTTTCAATAGTAGTGACAAGGGATGAGGCTCCTATGAGAAATATTCCTTTTTCATCCCTACCATCCTTTCAAGGGATGGTTGTTGAAGATCCTCATACCTTTTTGTTCGAATTCGATGTGATGTGTAGAGGTTATGACTACACTTCAGATGCCCATAAGCTAAATTTATTTCCCGCTACTCTGAAAGGAGCATCATTATGATGATTCATGAGACTGGGTGCTGGCATGATTCGAACCTAGAATGACATGGGGGAGGCCTTTCTCTTTAAGTATCATGATTACTGTCGAACCATGGATTTGAAGGAAGAGATCTCCTGAATTTCACAGAAGGAGGAGGAGAGCTTGGAAGAATATATGGAGCAATTCCATTACAATTTACAAAGGTCTAAGTTCAGTAACTTAGCCACGGAAATTCTGAAGCCAATATTCTTAAGAGGTATAAGAGATGACTATCTGGAGAATTTGAATCTATTGGGAAAAGGAGACATATCGCAAGAAATTCTTGAATAAATAATGAAGCTTTGCCTACGAAGCTCAAGAGGATCGGTCAAAGGGAGAATTTCAGTTCGAGACCCTTCAGCGTGGATAGGAATGTCCACAAGTGGAAGAGTAACCAGAGAAAAGATCAGAAATCTATTTGAGGATTTTAAAACCGACCTCCTTAGCACTCTCTCTACCCAGATCACTACGGTGCAAGTTAAGAAAGCGCAAGAAGCAGCCTTAGAAATATTATTTCCCTGATGCAAAAAGAAACATTTGGAAAGAGAATGTGGACTGAATAGCGTCAGCCTATGCAATATATGTGAATTGGCACATTCTATGAATCAATATCCTGAATTTCCCAGACTGAAGGTTGTACTTCAAGAGTCAAGCGAGGATGTCCAGTATTCTTAGTTCACTCGATCAAAGAGACCATGTTAGCCACGAACTACAAGTATTACTTTATATTTTTCCTCTTTTTATCCTTGGAATATGTTTATAATAGTCAAAAATATCCATGGTAGTATCCTACTCCTTCCTCAACACAATTTCCTTCACCGTGGAACCAGTGGCCTTCCCCTCCATCAATGCAATATCCTCCATCGAAATCCAATCCTTGGAGCCAGAATTGGAGAGGTAACGGCCAAGGTCCAGTGCCCCCCTACACTACCAATGCAACAACAGTTACAATTTCCTTCTCTTCAAAATCCTACACCTTATGTTCGACCCCAATTACCTGTGCAACCTAACCCCAACCCGAATAATAAGGCAACCCAGAGCATAGACACTCCGGTTACCTTCCAGACTTATCTTATTAATCCTATTGGACTCAACGAGGTTCAAATTAGATCGGGAAAAGTAATCAAACCTTAACATACTCCCATTATTACCGAAGAAGAATGTGAGTCACCCAGAAAGGATAATGGCGATTTTAAGGTAGCTGTTACACATGTAACGACTGATACAACACTTTCTATTACACTTGTAGCAGCCATCTTGGGACGGTCTATTGTTTATACAACAGCCAATCTGAGCAAGGCTGGTGCATCTATGATATCTGACTCAGTTGTTAAGGGTGAATATGAACAACACCCTCAACGATTAACTGAACCTGGGCCAACCTCACAACCTGAATTTGAATTCCTCAAGGAGCTACAAAATTTGTATGTGTGGATTTCGTTGTTACAGGCTCTTAATGAAGTACCTATCTATGTTAAAAAAATGAGGGATATGTGTGTCAAAAAGCCTAGAAGAAAACGAAAAGACCCTCCTACTATCCATGTCATGGGGAAACTATCCGATCTCATGATTTATCAGCCCTTGTTGACTAAATATAATGACCCAGGGAATCCTACAATGACTGTCGATATTGATGACCAACCCATAACCAACACTTTGATTGATTTAGGGTCAACCATCAATGTCATGACTAAAGACCTCTTTATCTCCCTAGGAATTCATGGACTCAAACCTACACACACAGTGTTTGAATTAGTAGATAGGTCCCGTGTTAAGCTCAAGGGAATGATAAAATATGTGGTTATCACTATGGCTTATTGGAATTATTCGGCTTATTTTCTGATTTTACAAACGAAATCCAACCTGGGGGGTCATCCTTTAATCTTGGGAAGACCGTGGCTAGCCACGGTAGATGCATATATTGTATGTAGGTCTGAATCTATGATGATCTCAGATGGGCAGGCCACTCAGAACTTGAACTCTTACCCCCCAGCAAAAATTCACATGGATTTGAGTAGTCCCTGGTGGGACAAATTTGAACTTGAATCTGATCTTTCCCTACCTCTCCTCACGCTTGGAAAAGCACAATACTTCAAGGATGAAATGAAGGATGATATCATTAATGGTTTTATTATAAATTCACTCTCTGTTGCCTCCATTATAGATCTGGGGGAAGAATATGATGTAGATGATGTAATCATTGAACATTTGAAAACCACTCCACATACTACCAGTAGTCTCATTGAAATTGAACCTGGGAAATGTCTAAAAATTAATCCTAACCTGACTGCTGAAAAAAAAATATTGCTGATACAGCTGTTATAGAAATATAAAAAGGCATTTGCATGGGACTATACTTATATGAAAGGAATCCATCTTGGCCTATGCACTCACCACATTTATCTTAAATAGGACTGCAAACCAATTAGACAACCGCAACGCCGAATGAACTCTGCACTTAAGGAGATAGTGAAAGAAGAATTGTAGAAAATCATTAATGCTAATTTCATCTACCCCATTTTTGACAACCAGTGGGTGTCTCCGCTTGTCATAGTTCCAAAAAAAGAGTGGCAAGTGGAGAGTCTGTGTAGACTATAGAGAGCTTAACAAGGCCACTCAAAAGGACCGTTTCCCTTTACCAGTCATTGATTAGGTCTTGGATACTCTCTCTGGGAAAATTTTTTCATTCTTGGATGGGTTCAGTGGCTATAATCAAATATAGATTTCCCTGGAAGACCAAGACAAGACAACCTTCACTTGCCCATGAGGTAATTTTGCATACAGAGTCCTTCCTTTTGGTCTCTGTAATGCACCAACAAATTTTCAAAGGGAAATATTGGGTATTTTTTTCTGATATCTTGAATGACTGCCTTGAAATATTTATGGATGATTTTACACCCTGCGGGGATGCCTTTGAGATAGCATTAGTCAATTTGGAAAAGGTGCTGGAACGCTGTGAACAAACTAATGTTTCTCTGAGCATGGAAAAATGACACATGATGATGACCGGGGGAATTGTGCTGGGACATTTCATTTCGGTAGATGGAATCAAGGTAGATCCTGTAAAAATTGAGGTAATCTTGAAAATCCCAACTCCTAAGACTCCAAAAGAGGTACGTAGTTTTTTGGGACATGCAGGGTACTATAGGAGATTTATAGAAAAATTTTCGAAGATTGCATCTCCTCTGTTTTCCTTTCTCATGAAATTTGTGGAATTTGTGTCAACAGGAAAGTGCAAGCAGGCCTTTTTGAAGTTAAAGTACTATGTAACAACAACCCCTGTTTTACGAGGACCAAATTGTAGGTTTCCATTCCATATCACTACGGATGCATTTGACATAGCTGTGGGTGTTGTTTTGGGGTAGGTAGAGGAGAATAAACCTTATGCCATTTATTACATCAGCAAGAATCTAACTCCAGCAGAACTCAACTACACAGTGACTGAAAAGGAATTCCTAGCAGTAGTGCATGCTATCAACAAATTTCAGAACTACATCACCAGGTATCAAGTATTTGTACACACTAACCATGCTGCAATTCATTTTTTAATGAACAAACCTGTTACTAATGGTAGGGTTACATGATGGTTATTGCTGTTACAGGAATTTGATATCACTATTTTAGATAAACCCGGAAAGGATAATGTAGTTGCTGATTTTCTTTCTAGATTAACTATAAGTGATGATTGCACTTCCACTAAGGATTCTTTGGCAGATGTATATCTTTTTTCCATCTCTACTCACTCACTATGGTATGCAGATATAGCCAATTATCTTTCTGCAAGAAAATCTCCACACCATTTAGCTTCCAAAGAAAGGAGGAAGATTATAAAACAGAGTGCTACCCACTCCTGGATAGAGGGAAATGTCTATCACACTGGGCCAGAATTTCAAATTAGGTGATGTGTTAGAGAAGATGAGGTATTTTTAATATCTTGAAAGCTTGTCATGAGGAACCCTGTGGGGGGCACTTCGCTGACAAAAGGACGAGATACAGAGTCCTCTCAACGAGGTACTACTGGCCAACGATATTCCAGGATGCCAAGAAGTTTGTGAAGGGATGTGATAGCTACCAAAGGATGGGCCAACCTCTGAAAGCAGATGAGATGCTGTTACAACCTTAGATAATGATAGAACCATTTGAGAAATGGGCCCTGGACTTCGTAGGGCTAATTAATCCTTCATCACAACAAAAATCATACATATTGGTTAGCACTGACTATGTCACAAAGTGGGTCGAAGCAAAGGCACTAATTAGAGCTACAAAGCAGGTTGTTTCAGACTTCCTATTTGAAGATATCTTTGTTCGCTTTAGGATACCCAGGGAGATAGTGATAGATGGAGGGCCTCAGTTCACATCTCATTTAATCAAGAAGTTGGTTGAGAAGTATGGAATTCATCACATAATCACTTCACCTTATCATCCACAAGAAAATGGTCAAGAAGAAAGCACCAATAAAGTCATAGAGGGAATCTTAACAAAGACAGTAGCCAGCCACCAAGGAAATTGGGCCAAGAAACTTCCAGAGGTGTTGTCACGCTTACAAGACAACATGGAGGAACACTACAGGCTTCTCACCATATGAATTGGTGTATGGTAAGAATCGTTTATTCCCCATAGTGTTTGAGATAAAGACATTAAGAACAACATTGCAGGTCAATCTAGACTTAAGCACAACGCATAAAGAAATATTGAACCAGCTCAATGAGTTGGAAGAAACAATTGGTTTCTATTCAACAGACAGAGATCATTCAACATGAGAGAGCTAGATGGCATGATGGGTTTATTAAGAAGAATAAGTTCCATAAAGAATATTGAGCTCTCTTGTATGATTGAAGGTTCAAGGATTTCAATGACAAGCTCTACACCAGATGGCTAGGTCCTTACGAAGTAGACACGATATTTGACAAAGGGACTGTACAATTGGTCACCATCGACAGTGCTAAGACACCGTTATTTTTTAATGGGCACCGTCTAAGGTTATATCATCAACCCGCTTCGAAGGAATCATTTTTTAACATTGTCGCAGAAAATGATCTTCATGTTACAAAAATAAGGGAACATTCCCCTGTGAAACCTTAAATTTGAAATTTCAATAAGTGCAGTAGCTGAAAATCACCCTTGTGGCAGCTGTTAGACTTGTTTAAAAAAAAAAAAACACACATAAAAATAAAAAATAAAAAATAAAATAAAACAAAATAATAAAACAAAAATAACAAATATGATTGTGAAAACCTCTTTTCGGGGCGCAGTCAAACAATTTGTAATAGTTGAAAATCACTCCTGTGGCCGCTGTTACACCCATTTTTTTCCCTTCCTAAAACATCATCCTTCCTTCCTGATACATTTCACTATATGATGTTATTCATTTGATTTTCTTTCTGTACTGATTTCTCCTAATCATTATGTTTTTTGGCGAATAATCTAAAGGTTGTCTTGGATGTTACACATGTAACAGCTGACAGCCATGAACACAGTTTCTCATGTTTCGTCGCACGACAAAAATAATTGTGCCAGCCAAGCGTGACCACCATGATCATTGAAAATAGTACGCCACCAATTCAGAATCCTCCTCCACGTCGCTTTAGGTACATCATTCAAAAGGTAACGTCATCATTTATGATTTGGTGATTAATGGAAAAAGTAATGATATTCTCATGACGTCCATCACCATTAAAGGGGGGGGGGAATATATCTTGTAATCATTGAAAAATATGTAGTCATAAACCATTATCAACTCCACATGCACCCAATTAATAGCACAATCGCCAATGATGACTAAATCCGACCAGAAAGAGCGTGTGTAATTAGAACCCATTACTTTCCATAACGGGACATTTATAAAGAATTGTGTGAGGTACGATTCGGTAATCTGTAAGTCCTGTCACCTCCCATTGTCCTCCTCGAATGAAGGACTTGTATCCCCATTTCAAAGTCATCATCTGGGATAGGTAGAGTAAGATGCCGAGAGGAAGTAAGCAGTGCAATGACATTACAATGGGTTGAGCAGTAAGGAGCGAGTTCAGAAACAAAAACAAGATGGGTGGAGCAGCAGTTCAACACGAGTCAGATTCCATAGATGCCTTGCAAAACCATCCAGAAGCCTACCAGGTATTCATAGACGCAAAATGGATCGAGTATTTCCAGAAGTTGGAAGGCTCAAATGAGGCAGTTGCAATCGAATTCGCTCAGAATTTGAATAACAACCAGACCTGAGTCCGGGGTCTGCAAATTGAGGTGACTGAAGAAGTAATCACCTGAGTAACTACATTGCTATTAGAGGAACAAAGGTGGTTTAACAGAAAAATCAATGACCCCTCCTTGAAAGAAGACTTCCTAGAAGGAGAAGAAAAGTTGGAGAAGAAAGGTAAAGGAATTGACAGGTTATCACTCCCTCAGCCGTGGGAAGATGTCGCCTTGGATTTAATCAAATGCATCACTTGTGAGGGAATATCCACGATTGTGTTTAATTATCACTTCCCTCCACTCAATCACCTTTGACACTAGCAAAATATTAACCTTCCATTCTACTTATTGGGGAACATTAAGCACATGGCGGCGACAGTAAAGATAACAACACATCTGAAAGCATGTGTGACCAATTACAGACTCATCAAGTTGATTGTGATGGATTCCCTAACCCAACAAGGAAGGACCTAGGTAAGAATTCAAGCGAAATAGGCCGAGGACAAGCCAAGGAAAATAGGTCGCGACTTCAGCAGGAGGTTAGGCAGAAGCTAAAATCCAGACTCGGCTTGCCAAGGTCAGAATTGGGAAAGAACCCACTGATGAACCAATTGGGGATAGATGGCCAAAAAAGAGTGTGAAAGTTAACTTTCCCATAGAATCTTCACCCACATTCGGAAAGAAGACAAAAGCAAAAGTATCAGAAGAAGAAAGAGAACCCTCCTCATTAGGTAAGGATGAAACTCATGTCTTGCTTTTAGAACTTGAAAATCTAAGAAAGGAAAATGAAGAACTTAAACAAAGATTATCTTAGGGGAAGGAATTATTGGTGTTTGTGTGCATGAAATGTTTTCAAGAACTAACAACAACAGGGTATAAGTTTTTTCAGGGAAACACCAACCCAATTGAAACAGAAACAAAATTGCAGTAGGCTGTTACATAATAACCTGCTAAGGATATTGCTGCTACACAAGAACCAATAGTTAAAACAAAGCATCCTATAGAAATTGACGTAGAGGCTGATACACAATAACCTATGGAGGCCACTGTTATTACAGAAGAAACAAAAATGGACACAGAGGCCACTCTAGGTGGAAACAAAGGGGATGATACACAAGATCCCACTAATGAAGCTGTTGTTACACAAGAACCAACAGCTGAGGTGGAGCAGAACCATTCAACAGAGGATGTTACACCCATTATTGACGTTGATATTGAATGTATAATAACGTTGGGTCCCATCTCGAGATGGAGTTTTGAGAAAATCTTGTTAATTTCCAAATTGCAGAAGTGGAAACAGGAAGCAATCTCCCTTCGGGAGGGCACGAATTCGCTGAAAGTACATCAGAGTGAGATAGCCGCCCTACATTAAATTTGGATGAAATAAGAGGTTAAGAAAGGATGGGAGAATCATAAGAGGAAGGAAGAAGCAAGAGGAACACTTGCTGCTTTTACAGCAGCAAGTTCAAGACCTTACCATGGATAAGAAAAAAATTCATGACCTTTCCCTCAATCTACTAGGGTGCAGGCAGCATTCCCCATCCTACTCCATTTTTCAATGAGAATACTACTTCCTGTTCCAGATGAAAGCTTTTATGGAGGACATACCCTATATATGTTCTTCCACTCACACATTCTTAGATGTCTTTTGTGCCTCCGATTTTGACAATAAAATCTTGTTGTGTGAGTTATTCTTACACAATATAATTTGCGAGCATGTGAGTGTGCAAATGGTGGTGACGATATTCTCCTATATGGGGGATATTTAGTTGCGAGCTCTTGTTTCCTTCATGAAGAATCAGATTGAGTGGCATTTTTCCACAAAATATATGGATAATAATGAAGAGAAGATGGCATTGTGGATCCAGGCAGAACCAGGACAGGCCACCGAGTTAAGTCAGGAATTTAGAAGAATTTTGAGTACTCCTGGGATAAGGGAACCTGCTGCCACCTACAGAAGAATAATTGTGAACTTATGTCTCAATCAGTTCTCATTGATGAAAATTCGAGCCTTGACTTGGTTCTTGAAATGCACGGAAGCCAGCAGTTTTGAGCTACTAAAGGGGGACCCATTTGCATTCCAGAATTTTGTGGTGGCTATCACACATGTACCAGCATATGCACAGATAGTACAAACCCTTGGTGCTTCCTGGCTCAGGTTAAGGTTCAAGTTCCCTTTGATATGGCTGCCAATTGAGGATTATCAGAGGAATTATGAGTTGAAAAAGTATGAATCAGAATCCTGGATACGACAGTTGATGGCTAATCATGGGTATAGGCCTACAAATAAAGATACATCTGGCGCTTATGATCTTATTGACCTGCACCAGAGATATTCCCATGAGAGATGATATTTTTCATGAGGGCATGGAAGTGCTTTAGTTGGGGGGAGATGTTGGGTGCCAGTTTTGCACTTATTTCCTACATTTGTTTCCCCTATTTTACCTCATGACTATGACCATTTGGAATATCTTTGCCTATTTTTCCTACCATTCTATCTTAACTTGTGCTATTTCACCTTATCTTCCTTACTCTACCATTTCATGAATTATTATGATGTATCGTGTCTTTTTTATAACTAACTGAGGATGAATGTTTGGAGAAGATATATGGTATTTTTTTTTCTTTCCAGATGCTATTTGTAGCATAAAATATCTCGAGCACGAGGCATACAGGAGTAGTTAAAGGTGTGTTGTTACAGTGAGCTATTACACCACGACGTTGTTGCACCATGATGTTATAGACCCACTGACGAATTGTTGTTACAGCTGTACCGCTGACTGGATCTCGTCAAATCCTGATGCTGACCTCTCCTCTAGTTGTTACACTACATTTTTTATTTATCACAATAGTTATAGAAGTTATTAAGTATTTTATTTTTGGATAACAACCTTTAGGTAGTTTTGATTGTAATCTATAATTTTCCAGTTAGAATTTGATTACTAAGTGGTTGTAACCATATGTATTCTATTTTGATAAGCATAAGAATCATAATATTCTCATGACTGATCCATCCCTCGTTTTTCTAAGATGTAACCAATATATAGTTCTCGATCCTTGAGGTCGAAAGGTTAATGGAGAACAACATTATTTTAGCTATGTAATTTTTCTCATATTAATACAAGTTATCTTGTTGTTGCTATTACATGCATCATCTGATTTAGTTTATGTTAAGTCCTTTCTCTACTTGTGCCTTGCTAGGGAGGAAGGGCCCTCCTCTTTAGCAGGGCTTTTAGCGTTAAGGTATATATATATATTTCTATTTACTTTTTGTACTAGTGGAAGTGTTATTGTTGCTTTTTTAGCTGTGAATAGATCTGCTTCAATTCCAATATTTTATATGTTGTTACACATGTGAAATTAGAGATACCAGCTGGGTAATTATTGTGTGGCGCACTAGGATAGGTTAATTGAGGTGTGATAGTAGTCTTGTAGATCATTTTATTTCTGCATGAGTGATTTATTTCCAACATTTACTTCAGCAATGATTTCCTTTATTTGGATTTGATTCTGGTTGATGTATCAGCACAAACAGTGCGACTGTCATTGAAATAAAAGATGTCCCTAGATTGATAATTTATTTGTATTTTTTTAGTCATTTAACTGTGATTAATACATCCCAACAGTACTCACACTTGCTTTCTCAACTGACAAGACTTGCAAATAGTATTCTCAGGCTTTGATAACTTTGGATGATATTTGACAACATTATTCTTGCCCAATTTGACTATCTAATAAAAATTTAGATGTTTGAGTATTCGATGCCACAACCAAATCTCATCAATTTTTTACGAGCAACACCTCTTTGTCTTTTATTTCAGAACATATAAATTTCTAGCTGTTCTCATAGCTTCAACTACAACTTCACCAGTACCTGCAGGCTTGATCTGACAATTTTTAGCCTTAAAAATTACATCATATACTTAGTCACACATCTGAGACACACTAAGAATATTGTGCTTCAAAACATAAACAAATAAATCCTTCTTGGATTTACCTCTACCATTGGATCGACTAAAAATTCCTTTTCCAGTAATCTCTCCTGGTGCATTATTACCAAAGGTTACATTACCTTTTTCTACTTGTTTCCATGTCAAAAACTTACTTCTATATTTTGACATGTGCCTGAAACATCCAATCTCAACATACCAATGATTGCCTTCATTCTAAGGATATAAGCCGATATCACATTGTTCTAAATTTTCCTTTTCTTTCCAGAATTTGGGCTCTTGGCTGATTTTCTCAATCACTAGATCATGCCTTTTATTCTTGAATCTGAACTCAGCTGCACTATGCCCAAACTTTTGAAAGTTAAAAGCATTGAATTAAGTTCTTCAAAGGAGAACAAGAATTGTTATACATGGGTATGTTATTACTTTGTTTGATTTGTTGAAAATTTCTTCTTCTCGACATGAGTTATTTGTTGAAAATGGCACCAAAAAAGATTCTAATTTAATTATTCCTTAAATTAAATTAGAATAAAATTGTAATTCCACATCACATGACAACTTGTGCGAGTTAACTAAGTTAGTTTGATTTATTTTGTTACACCATTTTTTGGTCATCTAACCTATTGTTATTAGATGGACCCAAGTACACCATGTAAGACCAATTTTACCCTAAGTAAAATTGCTTTCACTATGAAAATAACTTAGTAAACCACCTTTATTAAGTTGTTTATGGTCTAAACAGGAAACCCCATGAGTAAATATTGAATAAATATACATTTGTTTGATTTTCCTCAAGGAATAATTAGTTAAACAACAATTTAATTAATATTCCTTGTTATATTTAACTCAAAACAAGGAAATTAATTAGATAAATCATTATTTATCTTATTATTTTCTAAGAATGATCATTTAAACCTTATTTAAATAATATTCTTTGTTAAATATGACTAATTCACCCTTAAATAATTAAATAAATTATTATTTATTTGATTGTTACTCAACCACGTCCTTAAAATGATAAATAAATCATTTATTTATTTATTATTTACAAATAAAAGGATTTGACCCAAGTCAAATTCCTTTTCCCTCCAACAAATATAATAAAATATTCCATAAAATTTGGATCTTGATTTGGTTAATAGTATTTTAATTATGCACCAATATCTAGACTAACTCAATATTTTGTTATAAATAGAAGGGTTTTCCCATTCATTTACCACCTTTTGTTGCCTAAAGATCACTTTGGATCTATACTTTTGTCCTGACTATTGATCCACCATCATAGTCATATTTTGCTACTATTTTTGTCTGGGTTTTCTACACCATCAAGAGAGAGGAATTCTAGATCTGAAGTGTTGAGGACTTACAAGAACCCATCCCATTGAGGAGAACAGGGAATACCCTCTTGTGTTTTCCTCCCAGGTGCCATTTAATACAAAATTCATTCGATATATTCTTGTCTTGTCTATTGGATGCATGGAGTGAATCTTGTTTTTTCTACTGCTTAATGTCTTCTAATGCATAGATCTATATTTTTGCAGCATTTATCTTGATCACCTAACTGCAGATCTCAGGATATTAGCAGCCATATTTGCTGTTAGGGATGTTTTTTATGCGCAGCTAAAGTGGTATTTTTTCGTACGCTTGGAATTAAGATTCATACTAACATATTTGGTTAAGTTAATTCGAGTTGAGGGTCTAAATTGAGTCATGTAGAGTGGTTCCTACAAAATAGGAGCCTTGGTTGAGTTTATTTTGAGTTGTAATTAATTAACTTAGTTTATCTGAGTTAAATTCAATTTAACTATTTCCAACTGATGGAGGAACTAGTGAGAGGTCAAAGTGCGGACCTTGAACTTGAACTACATGTAGTGATCAATTATAGAACTGATAAATCAACCATAAATGTTTGAGAAATACTCAGTTGATGTTTGAGTTCAAGGGAAGTGTAATATCAGTTCTATAATCATCCAAAATGTACAGGTGGTGCATTCAGTAAGAGGAATTCCCTAGATGTATTGCGCAATTGATATTAGGAATTTCCCTAATTAAGAGGGGATAATCAGACAAGGAAACAATGCAAGGAAATAGGGATCCTGACAGGCAGAAAATTGGTTAAGTATTGGCCTAGGCTTGTCTAGGAAGCAGTGAGGAAGATATAGATAGTGAAAAGGTTTCTATGGTTGGAGAAAA
Source organism: Pinus albicaulis (assembly GCA_034641835.2). NCBI lineage: Eukaryota > Viridiplantae > Streptophyta > Pinopsida > Pinales > Pinaceae > Pinus > Pinus albicaulis. The sequence continues at coordinate 81,057,704 of CM076572.1, forward strand.
GAATTGTAATCTTCTCATATTTTCTGACTTATGAAATATACAAATGGAGGTGTTTTTAGCTGAGGTTTTCCCCAATAAATCATTGTGTTACGTGTGATTGAAATTCTTTCTCTTATATGCTTTGTGATTTCAGGTCGTAATTGGTTTACGATTAACAGTTAGAATCTATGTGAATTTTCTACATGGTATCAGAGCTGAAATCACTATAGAAGATAAAAATACGAGTTTGTACCTACAGGAGGATTTTGTTTTGCAAATTTCTTCTCTAGAGGTAGCAACACGATCAAGATGGAATTCTATGGTCCGAGGCTCGAATATTCCATTGAGGGTAGCTCAAATTACATTTTCTGGATAGACCGGATGGAAGCAGTCTTGGAAGACAACGGATTGAAGGAGTTCATTGATAAGGAAATCCTAAAACCAAATCCAGCTGATGCACAAGCTTTAACGGAGTGGAAGAAGTGTGTCTCAATGGTGAGAAGGATTCTACTGGAAGGTGTTGGAGATCATATTGTCTCGAAACTCCACAGAAAGGAAACTCCATTTGCAATGTGGAAGGCCTTAACAGATTTGTTTCAGAACAATAATGACCACAAAAAATTGTAATTGAAGGAAAATCTAAAAAAAAACAATATGGAGAAGGGAGACACAATACCAAAGTACTTGACCAAGTTCGCCCAATGTCGGGATGAACTTGGAAGTGTTGGTGTTACAGTTGCTGAAGATGATCTGGTGAACCTAGAACTTCTAGGAATTCCCAAGAGATGGAACAACTACCAGGATTATTTAAATGGGAGGGAGAAGCTACCCAAGTGGGATTGTTTTTTGTCCGACTTGGTGCAAGAATAGATTCAACGGAACACCAGAGATGGATCCTAATCAAAGCATGATGATGAGGAGAACTATGCCTTAGATGGAAAGGAAAAGAAAGGGAATTCATCCCATTCCAAATCATATTCTGGTCAGGTAGGATAGAAGAAGGAATTTTTGAAGATTATATGTTTTCACTATCATGAATTGTCATACTATTGCATGAAGTGTTTGCACAAGAAGTCTGAAAATAATTCCTCAGGAGGAGCAGCAGTTGAAGCATTTACTTCACAATTCAAGTTGGATTTCACCTCATCACATGCATGGTGTCATAAATGATCGGTAGTGTGTGGTACCTGGATAGTGGAGCCTCATTCCATATGACTGAAAATAATGAGTTCTTCAATGACCTATAGGGGAAGGACCTCTAGATGCACATCGAGATGGGAGACGATGGAAATTATAATGTGACCGACATCGGTATTGTTAGCTTTTAGAGGGAGTCTAGTTCTCCTCTCACATTGAAAGATGTCATGTATGTTCCTAGTTTGAAGAAGAACTTAGTTTCGGTTGCTATGTTGGAATACCATCGCTATGATGTGATATTTAGTAAAGGAAAGGTGTTTCTTCGTCACGTAGCCACAAGACGGTTGAAGAAGATTTGTGTTCAGGTAAGGAACCTCCACAAATTGGATGTAGAATATTGTGCTACCTTGAGCAAAAAAGCAAAGAAGGTGGAGATCCGAGATATCAGTGAGTTATGGCATAGAATATTGGGCCATCTATACCATGGAGCTTTCAGAATACCATGCAACATATTTCTACAAGAATTCCCAAGGGTACACTTTAGTATTGTGATACATGCAAAGGGTGGACATTAGGTAAGTACACCAAAGGCACCTTTCAAGATAAACGACAATTGAGCGCAAGCGATCCTTGAAAGATTTCACTCAGACGTGTGTGGAACATTCTCAATAGCCTCCACTTCCAAGAATAAGTATTATGTGATTTTTGTAGATGATTTTTCATGCAAATGATGGATATTATTCATGCAGAAGAAATACCAGACATTATCAAAATTTTGTGAGTTCAAAGAACTTGTTGAAAAATACATAGGCAAGAAAGTGAAGGCTCTTAGGAGCGATAATGGTGGGGAATATGTGTCGAATGAAATGGCGGGGAATATGTGTCGAATGAATTCAAGAACTTATGTTCATCAAAAGCCATTCGATAAGAGTTGATAGCACCCCATAACCCAAAATAGAATGGGGTTGCATAAAGGAAAAACATAAGAATTATGGGAGCTGCACAGACTGTTACATCATGATTAGGGATACCGTTGCACTTGTGGGTGGAAGAATGCAACATAGTTGTGTATGTGAAGAACAAGATTCCTCATCGGATCCTTAGGATGAGTACACCAGAGGAAGCCTTTTCCGGTAAGAAACCATATGTTGCACACTTTAAAATTATTGGTTCATCAGTTTACTGTCATGTTTCCAAGGATGCACAGAAAATGCTAGAACCAACATCTAAGTTGGGAATATTTGTAGGGTACACTGTTACAACTCACAACTATCGGGTGCACTTGCCATCTCACAAGATGTCAGTGGTTCATAGAGATGTGAAATTCAATGAAGCGAAGGCCATGAGAATTTACCTTGATATGGAGCTTCAGATGCATGTAGATGAGGAGATTTTAGCTCCAAAAGAATAACCTCAATATGTGGAGAAACCACAAGCAAAGGAGCAGAGAGTGGAAGCACATACTCATGCAGAGACAAAGATATGGAAGGAAGTGCACCAGATAGGCTGACCTGTTGATGCATGATACTAGAGAGAATGTGGGAGCACCCACATCACAACACAGATAGAGAAGGTCCCCAGATCGGTACACAAGCTACATTGATCTTATGAGTGAGAGTGTAGAGATTGAGCCATCCTCATTTGAGGAAGTAGTGCAACAAACATTATGGGTTGATGCCATGGTAGAGGAGTATGACTCCATTATTTGGAACAGTGCATGGGGATTTGTCCCAAGACTAGAGGACAAGTCAATTGTGGGATCCAAGTGGATCTACAAGGTGAGACAAGCAGCAAATGGGAGTATCAAGAAACACAAGGCCGGATTTGTGGTCAAGGGGTTCTCTCAGGTGGAGGGAATAGATTATGAGGAGAAATTTTCTCTAGTATCAAGGTACTCTTGAATCAGATCTATTCAGGCATTTTCAGGGCATATGGGATGGAAGCTACATAGATGGTTGTAAAGACAACTTCCTCAATGGAGTGATTGAGAAAGAGGTGTACATAGAGCAACTAGAAGGATTTGAGACCTTAAAAAGATAGTCGCAAGTGTGGAGACTCAAGCGAGCAATGTATGGACTGAAATAAGCACCTTGTTCTTGGTACATCAAGATCGACAACTATTTCACCGGGTTGGGATTCACCAAAATTGAAGCAGATGTAAACCTTTACCATATTGTGGTTGAAGGTAAATTATTGATTATAGTATTATATGTCGATGATTTAATTCTAACAGGTGATGAGAAGCTGATAAAATCTTGCAATGATGATTTGGAAAGATAATTCAAGATGAAAGACATCAAAATCCTGCATTATTTCCTTGGTTTGGAAACTTTGCAAAGAGACGGGGAACTGTTTGTCTCTCAGGGAAAGTATTCTAACGAGATACTGAAGAAGTTTCACATGGAGAGCAACCAACCCACGGAGACTTCTCTAGCAGGGAATTGGAGGAAGGAAGATGCTACTTCTGGTGAAGTGGTAGAATCTACCATTTACAGGCATCTTGTGGGTTCAATTAAATACTTGGTGAACACATGACCGAACATGTGTTATACGGTTAACCAACCTAGTCAAGAAATGGTTAATCCCACCAAGCTCTATTGTAAGGCAACCAAACATGTGTTGAGATACCTCAGAGGCACCACTCAATTTGGTATTTGGTATAGATGGATAGAGGGAGTGAATATACAAGGCTTCACAGATGCAGATTGGGTAGGGAGTCCATCCGACATGAAGAGCACATCAGGAAAATATTCACTATTGGGTCAACAACATTTTCTTGGTATAACAGGAATCACAGATCAGTTGCACTCAGTTTAGTAGAAGAATAGTACATGGCTGCTAGTCAAGCAACTTGTGAGGTTATCTCGATGAGGAAGATCCTTGTTGGTTTCTTTAGTCAATAGATAGATCCTACGGTGATTTAATTTAACAACCAAATTTGCGTCAAACTCTCTGTTAATCCAGTTTTTCATGATAGGTCCAAGCATATCGACATCCAATACCACTATCTCAGATATTGTGTGCAAAGGTGGATCATGATTCTAGAGTACATTCCTACAAGATGTAGACATCTTGACGAAGGAATTGTCAAGAGGAAATTTCGAGTTCCATAGAGGTAGGATTTTGGTATCAGATAATCCCTTTCTTGATGAGAGGGAGTGTTGAAAATGGAACCAAGAAATATTCTAATATAATTTTCCCTTGAATTAAATTAGAATAAAATTGTAATCCTACATCACATGACAACTTGTATGAGTTAACTAAGTTAGTTTGACTTAGTTGGTTCATTTAATTTGAGTTTAGGGTCTAGATTGAGTCACGTAGAGTGGTTCCTACAAAATAGTAGCACTGGTTGAGTTTATTTTGAGTTGTAATTAATTAATTTAGTTTATCTAAGTTAAATTTAGTTTTACTAGTTCCAACTGATGGAGGAACTAGTGAGGTAAAAGTGTGGAACTTGAACTTGAACCACATGTAGTGATCAACCAGATAAGTGATAAATCAATATTAAATAATTGATGCATGTTAGATCAGAGAAGTACCTAGTTGAGATTGGAGTTCAAGGGCAGTGTACTATCATTTGTATAATCATCCAAATTGTACATGTGGTGCATGTAGTCAAAGGAAGGAAATAGATGTCACTATAAGGAAAAGACCCTCTAGCTGATGTTTTTGAGGAACCCCTTATAAAACTAGCCTATATATCCATTTGTAGTAGAGGTTTCTAGGGGAGGTTGGCGAGTGGAGGTTTTTTCGGATGTTTTTTGTCTGGTGCATTCCTCATCCTACACCGCATCGGTGCGTTCAACTAGAAAGCACCGGTGTGTATTACAAATTGGCACATCGAGACACCATTCTATCCGTACAAACCTCTCGGTGCATCCCATTACTGTAGGGCACCGGTGCGCTACACAGATCTAGGCCCAGTGCATCATAAAAACCCGTGCTAAACTAAAACAGGCCTGGTGTACTGGGAAGAAACCACCTGGTGTGCCTCAAAAACCCTCGCACCAGAACAAGGTTAAATAAAAAAAAATACGGTAAAAAAGTTGGCATTTTCACTTATTCAGTGCTCTAGAGATGTCAAGCACCGGTGCGAATTTCCCTTATGTGAGGCACCTTGGCATCGATGCTCCCATTGCATGCACTACTGCCGCCCATTGCCCACCATCTCGATTTTGAATTTGGAAAATAGTGGGAAAATTTAGTTTTGTAAATTCTATGGCAAATATGCCTCCTCAATGCAAAAATGTATAGGTCTTTTACTTGTTTCTCCATAATTAAACTTTTTAGCAAATTAGATTTCTAAAAAAACTTAAATTTACTCTCAAAAAAAAAAAATCCCGCGCAATGCGCTCGAGCCGTTCGGCTCACACCTGTTCACGGTGCTGCCTATTAATTTACAAGGCACACTGTGACTAGTGCTAACGAAAACTGCACTGGTTCCGGTGCAGTATCGATAAGGCACACCATGTTTTTTTTTAAACATAAATGGCAGTGTGGTTGGATAACCACCTGCACCATTGACTATGTCCAAGTTCGGGATGGCTATGCGCTGACTAAAATATGTGCCCCAGGGCGTATAATTTAGTCAGCGCACCACCCTCCTGACATCAATACATAGTCAATGGTGCGATCATTTAAACGACTGCACCATTGACCATGTTCTGATGTTAGGAGGGCGGTGCGCTAACTAAATTATACGCCCCAGGGCGCATTGTTTAGTCTGCGCACTGCCCTCCCGAAAATGGTACATAGTCAATGGTACGGTCAGTTAAACCACCGCACCATTGACCATGTAATGGTGCAAGGAGGATGGTACGCTAGCAAAACTATCCGCCCCCAGGCGAGTAGTTTGGTCAGCGCACCGTCGTCCTGACATCAGTACATGGCCAACGGTGTGGTCGGTTAAAATACCACACCATTGACCATGAATTAATGTTGGGCGGTGTGTTGACGTAACTATCCACCCCGAGATGGATAGTTTTTTCAACGCACCGCCGGAGAAAGTACATGTCATGTTGTGTGATGTGCTGAAAATTTCCAGGCGCACCGTGAACGGTGCGCGATAAAAATAGACGAACTGGTATCGGTGCATGAATGTTTTTTTTGGTGCACCGATTGCTTTTTTTTTAAATTATATATATATATATATATATATATATATATATATATATATATATATATATTTTAAATATATGCCTCATTTAATAAAAAAATTGTATTTAATATGTGAATCATTCAACGAAGTCAAAGGAGATAAGGGAGGGAACAACAAGGACATATGGTGGACCAGTATAACGTGGTTCACCCGTGGGAGGAACGAGAGGGGGAGAGACTTATGTACCCTCACCATATTACGACAGCCACCCAGTTGGTTGTAAGGGAGGTAGGCCTCCTCAAGTTCTATGAGGAGGCTACATCCCTGAAGGGCCATAATGGGTTATTGCGACAATTCATCTTCAGGTGGAATGCGCACTGACAGGCTTTCCGGGTTGGTCCTAACCAGTGGTACGCGCCCACTAAGGAGGACATGTATTTTATTACTAGCCTATCTTGGATAGAGCAAGATTTTCCCTCATTCCCAGAGGTCCCTGTCGGCTATGCAGCAGGGAGTTAGTTGGTGTACTCCCAAAGATACATTAGCATTGATATACTGTCTCCTGCTAATTTTTGGGTCTTTGGTGGTCAGTTACGTATTGCTTTGTTTGGTGCAGAGGAGGTGAGGTGCCTCTCACTACTTCTGTCGACCATTGCACACCATACTAGTGACGGGAAACGCATTAGTTGGCTACTTTTATTTTATGTTGATTCTTTATTACAGGCGCCATGACTTGTAAGGTGTTCTGCGATTTTTTTGCGACAGTTCTGTATAGATTTAGATAGATTTCGTTCTCAGGCACAAAGGAGGGTAAAATTCCCTTTTTCTTCTGAGCTATTTTGTTTATTTTTTGAGAGGTTTCTAGAGACGAGGCATACTTTTGTTCAACAGCCTCGTAGGTCGATGCTGCACGTACAGATGGAGTTGTGGCCAAATGATGCCCAAGAGGGGCGAGTCTAACTTTTCCGTGAGGATATCTCATGATGCACTAGAGTTGATATCCAGTGTTGATGATCATGCCTTCATTCTGGTGCCACGTATGTATGTTGGTTTGGATTGGTGAGGGTGTGCCAACGTCCTCTTCACAGTTGATGAGCCGCCGAATGAGAGAGGTAATATTAGTGTTTTCTTTAAATTTATTATAACATGTTCTTTAACTTATTTTTATTAAATTGTTTAATGAATTGTCTAATTATTATTGTGTAATTATATATATTTTGTAGATATTAGGTCATTTTTTGGCAATGAGATGCCACCGTCACCAAATGATCCAGGTGTAGATCCTACTGACGATCAGGAGATGGAAGATACGGAGGATCAAGCCGGTGACAAACTTGGTCCTCATGATCATGCGTAGGTACCGGCAGGTGTGAGGTGTATGCCTGACACTAGATTTAGGATGGAGTTGGGAGACCAAATCTGTCGACTCCTAGTGGAGGAGGGAGTAAGGCCGGTCACTATCAAAGAGATACATAATGATGATAGGATGACAACAATATGGAGAAGAATTCCATGTGATATGTTTACTCTAATGTGGCATGTCGTTGGAGCTACCAGATTACTGGCGCGGGCGAGGAGGGCTGATCGACGTAGGCATGGTGGAGATGCAATACGTCGACAGTCGACCAACGCATCATCTGATGGTCACGATCAGGGGAGTGATCATCGTTTAGCTAGTATTACACCCTCCTCCTCCACCTCATGGCAGAGATCAGTAGCCTGTAACATCCAACAATCATAATCATGAGTAGGCACTTGATCCTGAGGAGGGTGCAGGTCCATCTGAGGAGGCAGGTCCATCGACTGAGCAGGCCGCCGCACCATCCACAGATCAGTAGGCTAGACCATCCACGTCAAGTCATAATGAGTAGGCAGTTTATCCTAATTAGCATGAGGCACCTCCAGATCAGCAGGCACGTGATCATGACCGACATCTATCTGAGCATGTCGAGGCTGCACCATGGAATGAGAAGACCTCAACTAGTACTACTATTGATGTAACACCGACTGATATTTGACATTTATTATGTGCAACTATATTACAGTTGTATATTTTTGACATTATATATATATATATATATATATATATATATATATATATATATATATATATATATATATTATGTTCATGTTGCAGTTGTACTTAATTTACATGTTGGTGTTCATCATGATGTGTATATTGATAGGTCATGTTAGATATGTTCTTTTAATTTGCAGCTTGCAGATAGATGTGTATGCGATAGCAATTATTTGACATGAGACGCATATTTGATGTTTGTGTTGTGATGATGTTATACAATGCTTGTGTTTTGTTATATGATCATGATCACGATGATTAGATGACGTTAGCGAATTTGAATGTGTTTTTTAGTCGAATATGATCTTCGTACGATAGTTATCATGATCGTGATGTTTATTTTTAATATTAAATCATGATATTTATTAAATATTATGTCATGATTGTAATTGGAATTTTAATTTTAATTGTATGTAAAATTGTAAAATTGTAATTATATTTCTATTTGTAATTTTTTAATTGTAATTTTAATATTTAATTTATTGTGAAATGATTGTAATTGTAATTGTATATATGTAAAATTGTAAAATTGTAATTGTAATTTTAATTGTAATTGTATATATGTAAAATTGTAATTGTAATTGTAATTGTATGTAAAATTCTAAAATTGTAATTGTAATTGTATGTGAAATTGTAAAATTCTAAAATTTTAATTGTAATTTTAATTCTAATTGTAATTGTATGTAAAATATTTGTAAAATTTTAATTGTATTAATGTGAAATGATTGTAATTGTAATTTTAATTGTAAAATTGTAATTGTACGTAAAATTCTAAAATTGTAATTGTAATTGTATGTGAAATTGTAAAATTGTAATTGTAATTGTAATTGTATATATGTAAAATTATAATTGTAATTGTATGTGAAATTGTAAAATTGTAATTGTAATTGTATGTAAAATATTTGTAAAATTTTAATTTTATTAATGTGAAATGATTGTAATTGTAATTATATATATGTAAAATTCTAAAATTGTAATTGTAATTGTAATTGTATGTAAAATTCCAAAATTGTAATTGTAATTGTATGTCAAATTGTAAAATTGTAATTGTAATTCTAATTGTAATTGTATGTAAAATATTTGTAAAATTTTAATTGTATTAATGTGAAATGATTGTAATTGTAATTATATATATGTAAAATTTTCTAAAGAGCTTCCCGGATTATCCACAGTATATGTAAAATTGTAAAATTGTAATTGTAATTGTAATTTTATTTGTAATTGTATGTGAAATTGTAAAATTGTAATTGTAATTGTAATTATAATTATAATTGTAATTGTATGTAAAATATTTGTAAAATTTTAATTGTATTAATGTAAGTGATTATAATTGTATGTAAAATTCTAAAATTGTAATTGTAATTGTATGTATTGTCATCATTAAATTTTATTAAAATTTGTAAAATTGTAAAATTGTAAATTAATTGTCAATTTTGAACCATAACTACCGTAAGAAAAATGTATACCGTAAATATTGTTAAATTACCATAATTGTAAAATTGTAAATTTGTATGAATATAAATAATTGAAAAATAATAAATCTAGAATAATATGAATTTTTGTAACATAATAAAGTTTATAAAATAATGCAAATAAATTCATGCACTTTAGAATTATCATTATTTTATTATGCTCTTACATACAAAAAAAAAGAACTTTATACAGTACACCATTGTCTTCGAGATCAACGTAATTGCAAATTATCAAGCGAAATGATTTTAACATTAACACAATGAAAATTACCAATTAATTCAAAATACATATTATAATGTTTCGAAAAAAAGTGTCTTAGTTATAAGGTAATTAAGTCCTCTTCTTTATAAAAACCCATCTTAAAAAGTATAAATGATGAAATAACACATGTACCATATCACTCTGGGTTCTCATGATCACCCTAATTATCTTCCAGCTCGCTTGGCATGATAACACTATTGTTCTCAACAATATGTTTTGATCTAGGGTCATGTCTCAATACGAATCACCAATCCCTATCCAAGACATCTGGGTAAAAAAAACCTGGTTGCAGTGTTTGGGGAAAACACAGGATTCCTTAGCTTCATCCTACATCTTTCTAGAGTTGATACTTATCAGCCTACTATCATGATATTCCTTTACATTTTTCCGATCAAATGTATCCCACCACTTGCACCTAAAAATAACACACTGGAAAGAAGAAAAATCCACTTCAATGATCTCTTGTATCTTTCTGACGTAACCTAACGTCCCTCATACTAGGTTTTGATCATGGTGGCTAGATCGACTACATTGATCGAACTCGACTTCAACTCCACAGCCTTGTGTCATGTGTCCATCATCGGCATTTTCTGTGCAAAAATGGTTTCCATATGCCCACATAGATGGGAACAAATGCACTTATAAAAAAGTTAAAAAATCATAGTGTCATGTGTCTTATAATAACCCGACAGTTAAAATATGAAATATAGATGTAATTACATTTCAAAGGTGCATTATTAAGTTTAAAATGTACATAAATAGATTATTTCTGAGTGGGTGCACCCAATCCCTACGTTTATCACATCCTCTTTAGCACGCGGGAAATGACCGGTTGCACCGTATTTTTCTCTGACTTGGTTAGCAACCCAATTTTGGGGCATATTTTTGCCATATTTTCTTCTAAATGATCAGGATAAGGCACACTTCTACCATTCAACTGTCTGAATTATTTCCTGTCACTATCCCATTTCATCCTCTTTTGTTCGTACAATGCAACCTACGATTGTGTCGCTTCAGAATTGTAATGAACAAATTTATTGATTACTTCAATTTATGCATTCGCTGATGAAATCAAACCGACATATAGTACATATAAGATCAAAATATACATTATATCGAAGTTCAACATGAATATTTACTTTGTGTAAATTTGAAAAATTATAAGTCACTTACTCTTTATCAAGTGCCTTTTTCCATTCATTTGGAGCATCTCCCTTTCTCTTTTGTCTTCATCCCTTTCATCTTCCCAAATCACGACACCTGGTTTGTTGTCGATCTGCTTGATGTAATCACTGGCATAATAGAAATACTCATACGATATGTACCCCTCTTCCATAGACCCCTCAGGTTTTTCCCTTTGTTGAAAAAAACCATTCAATTTCTTCATGTACCTCTCTAAGAAGAACATCCAATGAGAAGAAACCACCCCCAACTAATTCAACATCATATATTAGGTGGATTAGAATATGAACCCACAAGTCCATGAAACTCATCGTCAATTCCTTCTCAAACATACAAATAATCTCAACTATCTCTTGACGCCACCGTGGAATGCTAGCCACATGAATATTCTTTGACGCGATCCAACGTACACATGCAGATAATTTAGATATGGTACATCCTAGGCCTTGGGAGAATTCATGTTTCACACACCCACGCATGAACAAAGGAGAATGACACTGTAAATTTATAAACACATGCAATAATATAAAAAAAATTAGTTATGTTTTATGATCCTTGCATGGGATAAAATTTATTAATATAACAAATAATAAAATCATGATTTCGACATTATACCTACTCTTAGAAGATTCAAATGGTCATGCGATTTCAATCCGCCAAATGGTCATCCATAGTGAAGCAGCGCCTTAGTGAAGACCCGTATGAATATGACACCCTCACACCCATTATAACTTCCTTTGCCAAAGAAATATCATATTTTTTAAAAATCCATGGGACACCACCTTTTTTGAAATACAATGAATTAGAGGGACTAATGTCTGCCTCTGATCATGTACTTTCTAATCGTCTTGGCCAATGTTTCTTTTTACTTTTTGAAGTAATAATATCTCTCCTAATAGCCAATGTGTCACTTTGTTTCGATGATATGTGCCTCCATAAAGAAGATTAAACATTTTTAAATATATGCATGGGATCTAATAAGTGGGTAATCTCAAGATGCTCCCAATATGGGAAGTTATGAAATATAGATTTCCTCTTTACCCCAATGGGAAATTTCTCAACATAGGTGTCAAAGAATTCTGGATCATCGAACATAGGCTCCCCATTTGAATCAAACATTTCTATGAACTCCTTCTCCTTCTCTCTCTCATATTCTCTAATCCATTTAGCTGGTGTCATTATTCGAGGCCTTTGGTTTCTCTCTCGTTTACCATTGAAAGTGGATGTTTCTCTTCTGTAAGGGTGTTCTTTTGGGAGGAATACCCTGGAGCAGTCATACACTGGCTTTCATAGGTCGTTGGACAATCTGTCTTTCAGAGAAGATCCATGACATTTACATCCAAAATACCCTTTTGTTACAATACCTGTGAGATTATTGTATACAATATATATGCATGGCACATTAAATAATATCATGAAGATCAGAACAATTACAACGAATTAAATAACTGATATGAGAAATAATATTGTTACATATATAAACAAATCAATAAACATGTAATTTACCAGAGCAAACTCCTAAGCCTGGATAATCATGTTTCGTGTAAGCACATATGCCATACAATGTAAAACTCCTCTCTACTGCAATGGGTCTGTTAGGTCCCTGTAATTTGTCAGATTGGAAAGAAAAAATAGACAAGGGTAACATCAAACCAAATTTGGAGTCTTAGGACCTAGCCTTCCTGGACTTAGAGAGGGATCTCTCTATATTTGATAAAGGATATGACTTGATTGATTTAGGATGCTGATTTTAGGCTAGTTAAAGTAATAGGTTTTGTTTTGTTTGGTTGGGTTGCTTGTCAAATAGAACAGATATAGTAAGAGGAATTCAAACCATTGGGCTTTGGAGTCTGTAAAAGGCTTGAAAAGTATAACAATAGATCAAGGGTGTTTCATAGGGAAAGTTAACAAAGCCAAATGGATCTTAATAGCTTGGGTGGATGTGAAATGAACAATAAGTTGTGAATTAAGTAGGTTTAAAGGGAAATTAAGAATACTTTAACATATACTATAACAAGAAGGGCTTTCAAGATCACTATGCTTAAGAAATAACCAAAGGACAGGGCACACCATAAACTTCTCTGGTCAAACTTCATCAAGTAAACTTTAAAAAAACAATCCAGCAAACCCTAGAGAGCAGGGAACTCCTAAATTCTCTAGTTATTTACCTTCAGAGAAAGAAAACATTCAAGATAACACACTAGTAATGATTAAAGAGCAAGGAACTCCTAAATTTCTTAATCAAACTATAAAATACCTTTAAAGTGACTATTCAAGATGGACTAAAGGACATTGCAAACCATTAACTTCTTCAACCAAACCCTAATTAGTAAACTTCAAAGAAAAGGCCTTAAAAACAATGTTTTAAGCTACACCAAAGGACAGGGCATACCATAAAATTCTTTGGCTTGACTCCATTAAATAATTTTCAAGGAAAACAAGCTAAGTGGAACTAGAGAGCAATTAATAATTCTCTAATCAGACCTACCAGAGGAAAACATCTAAACAACAGAACGTAGACATAATTAAGTTGCCTCTCAACAACATATCTTAATCTAAATTTTCTACTCTGTCATAAGGGAAAGATGCACAATATGGAAAACATAAGAAGACAAGTACTAAATTAGAACAAAATCACCATTAACAAGGTTCATGAATCCCATGAATATGCTTGCTCCATTGATGCTCAATCCAAGACAGTCACAAAGCTCCAAAACCAATTTCTTCACAACTCCGAGTCTATGTATATTGAGCTCAACAATAAACCAACAACATAATGAAGCTTACATGCAGTATTTAAATGAAAAATAAGGAAGTAACCCTAGCTAGGGTTCCAAAATGTCATTTATTACATATTTAAGGCACTTTGACCTTTGAGACCGTGCAAGGCCCAAGGCAAAAATATCTGAACTCATTTATTGAAAAAATAACTTCTAACATAACTATTTGAGCTAATTTGGATAAAAAGTTGACTTTAAGGCCTCAAAAGATATTTTTCAATAACTCCTAGCAAGGGCGCATCTCCAAGGTACAAGGGTGCAACACCAAGAATGGAAACATTTCCTGTTTTTTAGCTGAGTTTTAAAGGTCTTCTCGGTGTCCAAATGAGCTCCATGATAACTCATTGGAAATCCTGTCCTGTCTAGTTTCCAGATCTGCCTTTTGTTTCCAAAATGATGCCCATTTACCTGGTCAAAAATCACTTTTCCCAAGACTGCTAAGGGTGCAGCGCCAGTGCTGAAAAGAGGGCAGAAAGGTGATTTTTAAGTAGTTTTTGGCCCTTTTGAGGGACCAATTTTGCTCCAAATGATCTGAAATTTTCTGAGGATGATGTCCTTGGCATGAGGAACATGGAAATGCAAACCAGTTGTCAATTGAGTGCCCCAAAAAAGAGCGTAGCGCTAGTGGCGCTGCACGTTTGGCCCTTTTTTTTGCTAGCCAACTATCAAAAATAAAAAATTTGCACCAAGTGCCAAAATTTGGAATTTACCTTGCTGATCATGATTTGGATGCTTGGAGGGATACATCAAAAAGTATATTCAATTTATCCTTCTCCTTTTCCTCATTTAGGGCTTGAATCTTTGCAAGGGCTCTTTTGAGCTTGGCCCTTGAAATCTTGTTTCTCATGGCATGATGCTTTGACATCTTCTTCTGCATGTCAATGTCTCTTTTTGCCTTCTCAAGCTGACCCTCTAGGTGAAAATTGGCTCTCCCTAGCCAAGATTCTCTATCATAGCTTATTTCCATGGAAAGCAACTTACTTGGAGTGAGTTGCTCTGCCAATTTTGTCTCTTACGCTCTTTCTCAGGCTAAAGCCTTCTTCAACCCAATTGTCCTTGGCCTCTTCATAGGAAGTTGTTCTTCCTCATATTCAATGTTATCAAAAGTGCCCAAGGTCTCATCTAGTATAGCCTTAGCCTTTCTGGCCTCTTTTCGAGCTCTGATTGCCCTAAATTCACTGATGAATTTCTCTGTCTCTAACTGTTGGTTTTCTAACTCAAGGAAGTTGATCACAATATTTGCCCTACAAAGATTAGCTTGTAGCTCACTAATCTTGGCATCCTTGCTTTTGAGCAACATTTTTGTAATCCTCTCCTCATCCTCATCCTCAAGGTTAATCAGTTGAAATTCTTGTTTAGTTTCATGTGTATCCTCCTCTTAAACAATGAATTGCTCTGCAACCTTTTCCTTACCCTTATAAAGTTGTTTTGTTGATGTAGAAGGCATGGCGCCTTACATCTCAAGTGTATCAAACACATGCCTGTAGCCCCTCCAGTATTTCAAAGGAATAGGCTCTATGCTAATCATATCAATGTCATCTGTCTCATTGTCTCTTTCACTTATGGATGCTCTGGTGTTAGGAGATGAGGGTGAAGGGCTGTGGGAATGTGATGAAGGAGGATCATCATGAGGTGTAGTAATGTGAGTGGATGGTGATGCATGAGTAGTGGGATGTGAAGGAGAAGTATGAATGGGAGGATGAGAAGATGAAGGAATTTCTTGCTGATGATGGCCTTGTGGAGTAGTGAAAACATCATTGGCAATGAAGGTCTCCCATGGAATTCCTTTCTGCTGTAGTTGGTGCATAACCACCATCTTGATAAGTGAGTGATGGAACAGGCTCTGCATTTTCTGAGGATAATGTCTCTTTTGCACTATGTAGGCCATTCTATCAATACTATGGAAGAGATAATATGGTATATGTAGCATCCTCACTCTAGTAAAATGCATAAGAAGCCAGATCTGATATGAGTAAAGACAGGAAAACCTTCCCTCACATGTGAAATACTTCATGATTATCCTCATCATGGTTGCATATTTATCAAGCAGATGTGAAAAAGGAAAGATGGACTTGTGGTGATCTTTATACCAAGGTTTTAGATATGGCTCAAAGTAACTCATGTCTAGGTTTGCTTGCTTGAACCATTTTTCTCCCACACTTGGTATCCCTGTAGCATTTGAAATGGCATGTGTAAAAAACTCAAATGTAACCCTAGTAAGATTAACTTGTTTTTTCATGCAAATTGATAATGAAAAGTCTCGTTAGCTGAGGGTGGTTTTGTACTTGTTGCGCCTTCTCACAAAATCAAAGCATCCTACATGTTTGAAGTAGGAAATAGTAAGGGGGGATGCCATGAGTTCCATTGTATTGAGGGGTTCAAATCTATTTATATTTCCACCTTTATGATCATGCATCCTTGGAATTTGTGCCTCCACACCACTGTTTTCACTCTCAAACATTGTAAGCTCTGTTTTGGAAACCCTAGGGCTGATGTGAGATGAGATGAAGGGAGGGTATGAAATGGCAGTTTTTCAAATGAATGGAATGAGAGAGAATGAAGGGAATGGATGTTGTGATAAGAAAGATGAATGAAAGACCTCAAATAATGTAATTTCCCTTGTTGTGACTGATATTGATGTAAGGAGGATGGAGTAAGCATATAGACAGTGATTGCAAGTTTGAAAATTAGGGTTTGATTAGGGTTTCATTGCATTCAATAAATGATGACCAAAATAGCTTGAAGATGAGCTCATGTCATGTACTTACCCCTTAAGATTTTCTTGGAGGACCTTTGGAAAGAGATTGGAAGCAACTTGAGTGATTTGAGTGGTTAGAAGAGGGAGAAAACCTCTCTGTCCAAGTGTGCAGTGCCAGTTCTGAGTGCGCAATGCTAAGGGTATTCTTCACAGGTTCATGTTGGACAAGAGCGCAACACCCAATCCTAGGCACATAGCGCCTTCACAAAATGAACAGAGGAAAAATTCCATGGGTGCAACGCCCACTCCCGGGTGCGCAACGCCAAGCTAAACGCGCAGCGCCAAGCAAATTTTCCCAAATTCGGCTTGAAAAATCACAAACTCTTCTCCTCGGAATGCTCTTGATCTTTTGAAAGGAAACAATGGTTCCTTTGAAGTTTTATAAGGGCTTTATAGGCAAATGGAAGTTTGATTTAATTTGAACAACCCACTTTCTAATGTTAAAAATCCTTTTCCTTTCTCACTAACCCTTTTACACTTTTTTGCATGAAGGTTTGCTAAAGTCATGGAGTTGAATTTTCCTTTACTCCTTGAGGAATGAAAATTTCATTTTGACAAGTTTGGGATTCAAACACAAAGTAGCACCTTCAAAATATTCTGTAGTTTCCACCATTAAGTTCAAATTATCTTTTCCACCTCCTCTGGCCACTTTTTTCAAAACCCTAGGTGTCTGCAGCTCTTTTATAGCAATCATCAGTGTTGTCTTCTAAGCTCTCTATAGCCCTTTCAATTTCATTCATTTTTGTCCAGTTCACCTCACCTTTTTCCATATTTCTTCAATATATTCTGATAGACTTCCTTCATGCTTGGCCTTGTGTGCTTCCTCCATGTCATTTTCGTGCAAGTGATCACTGCTTTGGCACTCAAATTGATCATCAAATGTATAAACCCTAATAATCTTCAAGACTAAGTGTTTCCTCTTTCCCTTTCTATAATTTGTCTTCATTCAGGAGTAGATAGTCTACCTCATTAGTACTTTCTGCTGATAAATCTTTCAACACTCTTGCAGAAGTGCCAAACTATTTCCATTTTTCTCATTTGCAGACTTTGAACTGAGAAGGTAATCCTCTTTGGAAACTTTTAGGTCCTTGAATAACCATGTCTTGACATTATATTACATCTAAGCCAGATTCTAGCAAAGGAAAAATAGTGTCTGAAACATCCAATGATGACCTTAAAACATGTAAAAACCCTAATGACCTAGTGTGAGGATCCTTTGACCTAATTTTGATTGGAATTTGACTTGGAGGTATTTCAAGTGAAAATAGAGTATGGTCATAGGTTATTATGTCCAAAAGGACATGGGAATGAGTTAGCTATAGGAAACCCTAGAGGGAGGGTGGATTTCATTGATAAGGGAAAAATGGGGCAATGAAGTTATAGGTAGGGAAGGAGGCTGAAAATGAGAGGTATAAGCCCATAAGGAGTTTTTTAGGAGCAACAGGGTGACTTTGATATGGAAAACTTGATAAATAGTGAAAATAGGTTTATAAGGATAATGAAGGTAGTGAGATTTCTGAAACTCAAGATATTCAAGGAATATTGTTTTCAGAAAGCTACAAACATCCTATAGTCATCTAAAGATAGTGAAAAATATTGATGACTAACAGAGTCTTGATACATCGTATATATTTATCCATCCTGTAATTCCTTCAATTCATCTATCAGTGGTTGTAAGTAGACATCCATATTCTTCACTTCTCTTCTACCAGGGACAATGTGAGCCAACATAAGATGTTCATTCTTCACGGAAAACCATGTTGGGATATTGTTATTGATCACTACTATAGGCCAAACATAATAGTTGGTGTTTTGGAGGGAATATGGGTTGATGCCATCCATGGTAATGCCGAGTCGTAGACTTCATACTTCATCCTTGAATTTTTCGAGCCATGTATCCTCTATATGCTTCATGGCTATTGAATCTATTGGGATTCACATAACTCCCAACTCACTTCTGTGTGAGGCATGCCATCCTTGAAACATAGATAATTCTTTGCAATGATTGAGCCTTTGAATCCTTGGGATTATAGGCATGTGCCTCAATATCTTAAAAGGAGGACCACGTGATTTACCCTTATTTTTTGATTTATCATACCTGTCATGCCCACATTTCAGACATATCTCTTTGTCTGCATATTATCCTCTATATAGAATACAATCATTTTGGATTTGTTTGAATATTTTGTGCATCTAAACTCGATTCTAAATCTGCATGAACCTACAAATTTGTATACATAATTAATTTTACTAAGCTTATTGAGATGGATAAAAAACATAAATTCAATTAAATAATAAAAATATAAATAAAATTTGAAGTAAATATTACATCTCGAGATGGATAGGGAGAACTCCACGATGGAATTTGAGAAATATTATGGAATGAGATGGATTTTGAAGAATTTTCCATTCGATATAATTATGATATTTTCTCCCTGCATTTGAGCAAAATCAAAAATAAATTTTGGTGTATACACCTAAAAGTAATTTCGGTGCCTTAAAAATGGACTTATTGTTATTGGTGATAATGTACAGTTAACTGCACCAGTGTGTTTTAGTTACGGCACACCGGTGTTGTGTTAGTAATCGACGCACTAGTGCCGAATTGCTGCAAATAAAAAAAGGGAAACTTTATATTTTTAAAGTGAAAAAAAGTAGTAAATTGAAAAATGTGCGGCAAATTATTTTTTGAAAATCTAATTTCATAAAAAATTCTTTAAATAGTACAAAAATTTCATTATTTCATTATTTTTGCAAAAAATTTCAGGGAGAGATTTGCATGAGAGACATACCCGGAGCATGAGAGCACGAGAGCACTGTGGAGCAGAAAAATACTTTCGAACATAACTATTCAGACAATCCGAATTCCAAGCCTCTGGTGATTAAATTTTACAGTAATAATCGTTTTTTTACATTTTATATTTGATTCAATACATGGTAAGTAAAAAATTTAAATTTTACTCTTCATTTTCAGGAAAGAAAAAAAAAAAAAACCATTCTTACGCTAAACCCTTGATTATTTTTGTTTCTGCCCTTGCCTCTTCCTGTTTTTTTGACTTTAGAATTAAGGATTTTTATTTTAGATTTATAGGGTTTGTATTGCTATATATATAGGCCTATGACATCTAACCCATGGGACGACTTGCAGATTCAGACCCCAACCCATGTCGGCCCTTGCATGAATTAAAAAAAAACAGAATTTTTCAAATCGGTGCGCCCTGTGTAAAATAGCACACTAGTGTGCTATTTTATCACAACGCACTGCGCACATACTGTTTGATAAAAACAATTTAAAACCATATATTTTTTTAAATCCGTGTTCCATATGTAAAATAACACACCGCGCACGTACTATTTGACAAAAAATAGTTTTTTTTTTTTTTTAATTTTATGTCTGTGTTAATTGATGCATCATTTAACATATAACGCACCAGGTCTCCTTGTTGACAGAGAGCACCGTACGGTGGTCCCCTGTTTTTGCGGTGCGTTTATAAGAACATGCCGCACTTCCCCCTCCATGACATCATATGCTACAAAAACTAACACTAGAGGATTTTTATTAATTTTTCAGTGTTAATCGGTGTGCTGGTTAACATATAATGAACCGGTTCTCCCTTTTGACAAAGATCATCGTACAATGTTTCTACTATTTTTGCGGTGTGTTTATAAGAACACGTTGCACCAATGTCGGTGCGTACATCATGAAAGGCACACCGTTTTCTTGATTTTTTTTTTTACCTGAAAATTTTATGATTTATTAATAAAATATATTAATGAATGGTATGGTACATGTTTCATATTGATAAAGAAATGGCTGACAAGAGATCAAGTAACAAAAATACTAAGAGCACATCGAGAAAAGAAAAAAAGGCAAGTTATTTGTAAATTATTTACAAAAATTATTAGTTTTGAACTATATGTAAGTTTAACTAATATATATTGTTTACTGTGTATCATGCCGATCCAAAAAATTACAAATCTCGATAAGATTAATTCTGATCTAGGACCAGAAGAGAGTAAAAGCTCGATGGAAAAATTGCAGAAGGATGAATGAGGTGAATGAAAAAATACTATCGATCCAATATGAGTTCTTTTTTTATTTTTTTTATTTTCATTAATAATATACTTAAAAATATTAGATAACATGTTTCAAACAATTAATTAATTCACATATGTTTAATGTTCTACAGGGACCAACAACTCAGAAAATGAATGTTGTTCTAAGAAAAGAAAAAAAATAGAACATGCAAATGAAAATGAATTGCTCCTTAGCTCATCTGAAGTGGTGCTAAAGGTTAAAGAAAGGGGGAAGAACTTTTACAAAAAATTGAGGCATCTAGTGGAATGAATGTATAGATTTTCTTTCCACTTACAATACAAAAATCAATCCAATGATTCCAAGAACCAAATTTTATGTAAACTACATGATGAGTTTCCAGAGAATTGGTCAATGAGACATTTCAAAATTTTAATAGAAAAAACGTACAACAAAAAAGAAGAAGGAATGAATAAGTAATATTGGGAAACACTTTTTGGCGGATGGCCAAATTTTGGGTGAAATTTTTAATTTCTCGTTCGAGAAAATAGTCAACTCAATTTCTCGACTGAGAGTTTTTAGAACTCTCGTGCGAGAAATTTTTAATTTTTTTCCCGAGAGTTAGATTGGGCTTGACCAGATTTAAACCACTCTTGGACGAGAGTTAATTATTTTCTCGTCTGAGAGTTTTATTGACATAAACTCTCGGGTTTAATGATTTATAAAACTCTCGAACGAGACTTTTAAACCTCTTGGCCTAGAGTTGTTTTAACTCTCGTCCGAGATTTTAGATTCTCTTATATAGTATATGTGCCTCTCCGATAAGATCAAAGTGAGAAAAACTAGAGCATCATATCGATGCAAGAACAAATATATGTGCTCACCCCGATCTTACTCGTTAATACATGTAATATCTGACATACTTTAAATTTTATCTTCACGTTTATAACGTTCCAATTTATTTAATTTTACGAGGATGTGTATATTCATTTACCTTGAGAGTCCACTATATCGATCTACATTGAATACATACAATGCATTTTGCATTTATTTCATGAGATATTTTGTGCCTTGGGCCTTGCATGATCTCTTGGGCATAAATGACATTTATGACTTTTTTGACATTTTCAAACCCTAGTTAGGGTTTTTGCCCTCCTTTGCTAGATAAATAGAGCATGAGGGCCTTATTTTAAAAATGTTGGCATTTGATGACTCTTGAGAGGAATATATGGTTTTTCCGAGATTGAAGAAGAAATTGGTGTTGTGGAGTTGTGAATGGCTTGTTTTGATTGATGATGGAGAATGCTTGCTTGCAGGATCCCTGAGCTTGGTTAATGGTGATGTGCTTTTATTCAATTCATATTTTATTATGTATCATGTTGTTTCATCCTTCTATATTGCATTAGGACAAAGGTTTTAGACTAAGAAATGTTTTTCAAAGGCACCTTAGCTCTTTTTGTTTTTCACTGCCTCTATGTTTTCCTTTGCTAGGTTAGTTTAGAGAATTCTTAGTTTCTCTCTAGACCCACCCAAGCTTGTTTATCTCATGAATGGTTCAATACAGTAGGTATCAAAGATGTTTTATGGTTAGCCCTACTTGTTTGATGTCACTAAAACATTGTTCTTGAGATCTTTCTTTGAAGTACCACTAATTAGGTTTTGCCAAAGAGGCTATGTTTCGATCATATCCTTTGTCCATGCTTGAAAATTTGTTTTACAGATCTTAATGACTATGATCAATGATGTTTAGGAGTTCCCTCTTCTTTGATTAAAGTTATATGTTTATCTTAAATGCTTTCTAACCTTGAAGGTGAAATCACTAGAAGTTAAATGAGTTTCTCACCTTCTATATTTCATTGGATTGTTTGTCTTAGATGCTTATTTTCTTGAGTTGAATCAAAGAGTTATTGATGTGCCCTGTATTATTATTACTTCTTTATGAAAAATAGTTTTTTAGGCCCTTCTTGTTAAAGTATTTGACAAAGGATTCTTAACTTCCCTTTGCCCTACTCTGTTCACAAACTTGATGTTCATTTCATCTCACACAAACCTTGAAAATCCATTTGACCATGCTAGATTTTCCCTGTGATGCACCCTGATTTATTGTTGACCTTTCCATGACTTTTTATTGACTCCATAGCCTAATGACTTGAATATTTCCTCATTCCATAGATTCTACTTGATCATCTACCCAACCAAAACAAACAATCAAACCCTAAACTTAACTACTAGCCTAAAATAAAACCCTAAAAGCAAACAAGTTCACATCCTTTGCACAAAATAGAGAGAGCCCTCTTTGAGTCCAGGAAGGCTAGGTCCTACGACTCCAAAGACTGGTTTAATGTTACCCCGTGCATTTTTTCTCACCAATCTAACAAATCATGGGACCCTAACATAATGGCGATCACGGTGGGACTTTCTGAATAAATGATATCTTAGACATCCTTAAGACCTCAGAAAACCACAAACTTCCTTAGATTGGCATTTAGTTGTTGATGGTGGACAACAAATACATCCTTAAATAGTAAACATCATCCACCTGGCGACTCCACTTGTCTTCAGTAGCCCTGTTGACCCCACTATTTCTCATAAACTCCCCTGGGAATGCATTAAGCAATCCCAATCATGCTGATGGTGGACAACAAAGTTGAATTTTTCCACCTGGCGACTCCACAACCCTCAATAGACCTAAAGACTCCACTGGTAGAGAACTCTAGACTGGTTGAAAAGATATAGTGACCCTTTCTGATTTACAAACATGGATCCAAGGATACAAAGGAGATATGCTCCGATGAACAGAGATCATATCCCTGGATTTCCACATAAAATGCCTCAAATAAATTGGATAAAAAATCTTCCTATATTTCAAGATGAAAAATGTGATGACCCTTTGTTGCATCTCATCAAATTTCGTATACATGTATGGAGGTTAAAGGTTGAATGGAACGGGGACAAAAGAAAAGAAGAATTTATCAATTTTTACCCCTCCTATCAAGTTTCATAAGAAGGCCTAGGGTTGTTTAAAGGCAACACTAATCACCATGTCAAGGGAAGAAGGGAGTGTTAGCAGTGAAGGAGGCCAAGTGCCTATGAGGAAAAAGAAAAAGGGTGGGAAGGTTAATAGCTTTGAACCCCAAGACACTGTGGAGCTTACTACCTCTCCCATGATTCTCACATGCTTTCAAAATGTAGGGTGTTTCCAGTTTTGTGAAAAGGTTCAAAAAGTACAAAATCACCCAGAGCTCACAAGGCTATTCATTCTTAACCTACATAACAAACAATCAAGCTTTGCAGGGGTGACCTTTGAAATCTCATCAGATGCCATTTCTAGTGCTACAGGTATACCTAATGTTGGTGAAAAATGGTTCAAAAGGGAAAATTTGGACATGAGTTGCTATGAGCCATTTCTCAAGCCTAGGTACAAAGAAGGCTGCGAAACTATTTTCCCTTTCTCACACTCACTGGAGAGGTATGCACCCTTGATGAGGGTCATCATGAAATATTTTACCTGTGAGGGGAGATACTCTCGGCTCTACTCCTACCATATCAGACTACCCATCCATTTTACTAGGGTTAAAATGCTTCATTTTCCCTACTACTTGTATAGGAGTATTGACAAGATGTCTTCTGTTGTCTGAAGAAGGAACTATTCCAAAAAAATGCAAAGTTTGTTTCACCACTCCTTGATCAAGATAATTTTGCTACATTAGTTGGACCAAAAGGGCATACCATGGGAGGTGTTTATTGCTCATGAGGTATTCACAAACCCACAACCCCATCATCAGTGAAATTTTCCCTCATCATCTCATCCTCCTCCCTCCACTCCTCCATCACCTCCCACTGATCATGCCTCATCATATACACAAGTATCATCCCCTCAAGAAACCTCCCTTCCTCATCTTCTCCTAATGCATCTGATCAAGAAGGTAGTGGAAGTGAACAAGCAAGTGACCATGAGGGTGAGGATGAAAATGAATCAAACCAAAATGAAGATGAGGATAATGGTGAGTCAAGCCAAAAAGAAGCAGAAAACATGGAAACAGAGGGAGATGATAACAGTGAAGGAAATGAAGAAGCTAATAGTGGAGATGAATTAAGCAGTGATGAAGAAGATGTCAGCAATGAAGCAGAAGACATGGAGGTGGATAATAATGAAGATGAGGCAAGTGACAAAGAAACAAAGGATTATCATAAGGACAACAGTGAGACTAAGAACCCTAATGAAATTCACAGTAGTGAGGCTCCTAGTCATTACAGAGATGAGGGAAAAGATGAAGAGAGAAGCCAAAATGAAGATGAAAATAGTGAGGAAAATGAAGAGGCTGAAGATAGTATGGATACCAATGAAGCAAGCATCAGTGAGGAATAGGAAAGCAAGGAAAATGGAAGTCATGACAACAGTCATGACAGTCATGAAAACAGTGAAGAAAATGAAGAGGCTGATAGTCAAAATGAAGATCACGACAATGATGAGGCAAGCAACTACAATAAGGAACAAAATGAAACTGCAGAGATCAATGAAGAGGCCAAAAGTGAGGCTGATGTTGAAAGTAAACAGGTAACCAGTAGTCCAGGTGATGAAGAGGAAGACATGGAAAAAAATGATTCCAGCCATGATGAAAAAACAAAAATGAGCACAGTTGATCCTTTTTCATTGGTATACCAAAGAGGGGAAAGGCATGTGTTTTTTGCCTCTAAAAGGCAAGGGCCCATGCCATCCACCTCAGCTCAGAAGTTTGAAAAAGGCAAACAAAAGATCAAAGAAGAAGAAGAATAACAACATGAGGTTGAGAGAGAGTTTGAAATCATTCAGATCGACAGTGACGAGGAAAATGAAGCAAGGATCTCAAACTTGCTCATCCAGAACAAAAATTCCCTAATTGAAGACCTCCAAGCAAATCTAGATAGGGCCAAGAGTGTGAATGATTCCCTTGAAATGGAGAACAAGAAGCTAGGGGCACAAAATTCCATTTATGAGGCTAGAGCTATCAGGGCCCGGAAAGAAGCTTAAAGGGCACAGATAAAGCTAGAAGAATTCATGGGCACCTATGAGGAAAGTTAAGATGAAGAAGGGCAGTCTAGGAGGAGACCAAGAACCATGGGTTTAAAGAAGGCCTTAGCGAAACAAAGAGAACAAGAATCAGCCTTGGCAGAGCAGCTCCCTCTAGATGAGTTGCTTGCCATGGAGATAGAATATGATGGAGAGCCTTGTCTAGAAAGAGGAAACATACACTTGGAGGCCAAATTGGAGAAAGCCAATAAAGATCTTTATCTCCAAAGGAAGATGAACAAGCATTATGCCCGGAGAAACCAAATTGCAATGGCTAAAATCAAAAAGGCCCATGCCAAAATTCAAGCACTCAAAGAGAAAAAAAACCAAGAAAACCTTGGAATATTGGCTGAAGCTTCTCAACAGGCCTCTCAAACCCCATGAGGAAGACATCCACCAAATTTGGGAAAATTTTGAAAATTTTGGTTTTTCACAAATTTTGGGGCCTCTAAGCGCAACACCCTTGGCGCTACGCTTTCATCTCAGACATCCTCAGGGAAAGGTTTGAATTTTTGGAATTCTCAACTCAAGTACAGCATGCTCACCAAGTTTCAGAGCATTTGGAGCATTTTTGGTCCCTCAAAAGGCCAAAAAACTCCTCATTTTTCACCTTTCTGCCTCATTTTCAGGCCTGGCGCTGCGCCTAGAGCAGCTTTGGGAAATTTTATTTTTGGACAGGTTAGTGGAGCCCAATCAGAAAAAAAAAGGTATTTTTGGAAATTAGACTCAGCAGGCTCACCAACTGGCCATCACGGATCCAATTCTGACATCGGGAAGGTCATCAAAACAAGGCTGCAAGTGGACCCAGTTTCTCACGTGCAAGCGATACGCGTTCAGACCTCATTGTAAGTTTTTGGCCAAAAAGTAAACAAAAGACACTCATTAATGGAAAATTTATATTTTAGTGTTTTTTTAGGCAAAACACTCCAAATTTAGGTGCTAGGAGTTATTTTTGCATTTATTTCATGAGATATTTTGTGCCTTGGGCCTTGCATGGTCTCTAGGGCATAAATGACATTTATGACTATTTTTTATATTTTCGAACCCTAGTTCGGGTTTTTTCCCTCTTTTGCAGGATAAATAGAGCATGAGGGCCTTATTGTAAAAAGGTTTCCATTTGATGACTCTTGAGAGCAATATATGGTTTTTTGGAGATTGAAGAAGAAATTGATGTTGTGGAGTTTGTGAATGGCTTGTTTTGATTGATGATGGAGAAGGCTTGCTTGCAGGATCCCTGAGCTTGGTTAATGGTGATGTGATTCTATTTAGTTCATATTTTATTATGTATCATGTTGTTTCATCCTTCTATATTGTAGTAGGAAAAAGGTTTTAGACTAAGAAATGCTTTTCAAAGGCACCTTAGCTCTGTTTGTTCTTCACTGCCTCTATGTTTTCCTCTGCTAGGTCAGTTTAGAGAATTCTTAGTTGCTCTCTAGACCCACCCAAGCTTGTTTATCTTATGAACAGTTCAATACAGTAAGGTATCAAAGATGTTTTATGGTTAGCCCTGCTTGTTTGATGTCACTAAAACATTGTTCTTGAGATCTTCCTTTGAAGTACCACTAATTAGGTTTTTCCAAAGAGGCTATGTTTCGATCATACCCTTTGTCCATGCTTGAATAGTTGTTTTGGAGATCTTAATGGCTATGATCAATGATGTTTAGGAGTTCCCTCTTATTTGATTAAATTTATATGTTTATCTTAAATGTTTTCTAACCTTGAAGGTGAAATCACTAGAAGTTAAATGAGTTTCTCACCTTCTATATTTCATTAGATTGTTTGTCTTAGATGCTTATTTTCTTGAGTTGAATCAAATATTTATTGGTGTGCTCTATCTTATGAATACTTCTTTATGCCAAATAGTGTTTTAGGCCCTTCTTGTTAAATTATTTGACAAAGGATTGTTAACTACCCTTTGCCCTACTTTGTTCACAAACTTGATGTTCATTTCATCTCACACAAACCTTGAAAATCCATTTGACCATGCTATAATTGCCCTGTGATGCGCCTTGATTCATTGTTGAACTTTCCATGATTTTTTATTGACTCCATAGCCCAATGACTTGAATATTTCCTCACTCCATCTATTCTACTTGATCATCTACCCAACAAAAACAAACAATCAAACCCTAAACTTAACTACTAGCCTAAAATCAAACCCTAAAAGAAAACAAGTTCACATCCTTTTCACAAAATAGAGAGAGCCATCTCTGAGTCCAGGAAGACTAGGTCCTAGGACTCCAAAGACTATTCTGATGTTACCCTGTGCATTTGTTCTCAACAATCTAACAAATCACGGACCCTAACATAATGGATATCACGATGGGACTTTCTGAATAAATGATATCTTAGACATCCTTAAGACCTCAGAAAACCACAAAATTCCTTAGATTGGCATTTAGTTGTTGATGGTGGACAACAAATACATCCTTAAACAGTAAATATCATCCACCTAGCGACTCCACTAGTCTTCAGTAGCCCTATTGACCCCACTAGTTCTCATAAACTCCCTTGGGAATGCATTAAGCAATCCAAATCATGCTGATGGTGGACAGAAAAGTTGAATTTTCCACCTGGCGACTCCAAAACCCTCAATAGACCTAAAGACTCCACTGGTAAAGAAATCTAGACTGGTTGAAAAGATACAATGACCCTTTTTTATTTAAAAACATCGATCCAAGGATACAAAGGAGATATGCTCCAATGAACATAGATCATATCCCTGGATTTCCACATAAAATGCCTTAGATAAATTGGATTAAAAACCTGCCTATATTTCAAGATGAAAAATGTGATGACCCCTTGTTGCATCTCATAAAATTTCATATACATTTATGGAGGTTAAAGGTTGAATGGCATGAGCACTGCCTCATGAAAATGTTTATGGAAACATTAGAAGGTAAGGCAAGAGAATGGTATGAATGGATAAAACCTGATAGCTTGTTTTCCTTAAAATATCTCCACAAGGTATTTTGTGATCATTATAAAGGAAATTCTCCATCCTTATCCTTGGGTGAAAATTGTTGTGGTCAATCTTAGGATATCATACAATACCTTATAGATAGTGATGAAAATTTGGAAAATTTGCATCCTGAAGACCTTTTAGCATCCATTCATCAATTTCATTCTCAAGGTAGCTATCATGACAACCTAGAGGAGTTAGTTGAGGAAGAACCTAATCAAGAAATAGAAGAAAACCCACAGGATCTCTCTGAAGGCACAAGTGATGATTCACCATATCTTCTAGGTGAGGCTCAAGAAAACATTCAACCTCAAAATCAGCCTTCACAAGAAAAAGAAAATTGTTGTGCTTCTATCCAAAGAAAGAGAAAAATGCCTCCTCTTTTGACTGAATAGGAAATAAATCAGATGCTAAACATTCAGCCAACCTCTAAACCTTCCTGTGAACAAAACATTTATGTTCATTAGCCTGCTAATCCTATCTACCATAAGTGCGAAAGTGAACTTGTAGATCAATTCAAAGAAGAAAAAACTGGTAATCCAATATGTTTAATTGGTGACATTACTTATGTTGATGATTCTCCAAATTTTGATCAGACTAATGATGATGATGTTCTCCAAACATAAGCTAATCTTGCAGAGCAATCAGAAGTTTATTTGTGGGATGAATTTCACTATCATCAGCTTGAAAACAGTAATCAACCAATACAGGTCACCTATGACAGTGATGAGGAAAGCCTTGAAAGTTTAGAAGTAAGTGAGGGATCTCTGACTCTTTGCTCTACATCATTTCATTCCATCATAAATAACTTTCATGTAATTGGAAATCAATAGTCTTTTAGTTTTGATGTTGAGGTTGAGGAGGATGATGAACTTCTTGAGCAAGTTGTCAATGAGAAGCCTTCTCCTGAAATGATTGAGGAAATCATTTGGAACATGGAATCCTCCTTAGCTTCAGATCTACAGCCACCAAGTTCCATTGAATTACAAATTGCAGATGAAGGCTTAGAAATTGCTAATAACATGAGAGTTGTTACACTACCTTCTCGGGAGGATTTATTTTAAAAGAGTGCTCCTGCTCATCAATATGATGGCCTTCACACATAATTCAACCCACTCTATCAAAGCACATCAGGTTTGTTAGAGGAAAACATTGCAATATATGATGATTCTGATAGTGCAGATGATCATGAGGAAGAGGTGGAGTTTCTTTCCCAAAAGATTCCCAAGTTCAGCAAAGTGGAGAAAAAAACAGTCCTGGATCAAGCTTATTTCGTAAATCCTCTAGGCCAGGTATTATTTCAAGATCCTTGCTATTTTCTTAGAGGCCGTTGAAGAGGGAGTAAAATATGTCAAGAGCAGTTTGATGCAATTTTTAAAGAAAAGTTTAGGCACTATTGTTCAAACACAAGTGAGGTGGGAATGGCCTTTTGATTTTTTCAAAACACTCAAAGACCTGAACCAAGATCCCTCATGGAATCATCTTCTTGATTGGTTGTATTGGAAAATAGATTTCACCAGCTGAATGTATATCATGTATAGGTTATATTAGGATAGATAAACATGCAAATAAGCTCAACACTATGAGCATCTTTCTAGTTTTTAGTTTTAGAATACTAATCTTGAAAACAAAAAAAACAAAGAAAAGATGAAAAAGAGGGCAGATGAAAAGAAAAGGTACAACCTCATACCCAAAATAGAGTTTTTCTGAAAGTGAGCAAGTCTAAATGCCACTACTTGTTTGGAAAGAAGAGTCTTGTTCAATCATCTAGCCTAATCATGGCTGAACATATTTTTAATTTCTGTTGATAGGTTAGTAAAAGAATACTCGTCAAACCATTTAAGCTTGACTTGTCAGTAGGATATATTAGGAAGAAAAGATGTTGGTTCTAAATGCTCAAATCTGAACCAAAGAGAAAGAGAGGGATGCCTAACAATTTCTAAATCACAACCCTCATGCTTTCTAGTTTTTTATTATGCAAAATAATGTCTGTGTGCATCTTGCTCAAAAGCCACAACCCATGGAAAATCAGATTGCTTAATCCTGGTTTGATCATGTTTTGAATTTCATGTGAGTAGGTTAGAGAATAAAGTTTTTCAAACAACATAATCTTGACAAATGAGTAGACTAGGTAGAGAAAAAAAGAGATTTCATTAGCCTAATCTGAACTCTTGGAAGTGATAAGGGTACAAGTCGATAGTTTTTTTTGCTTTCAAAAAGAAAAATAATGTTAAGGGTTTGCTAGTCCAAGTGCACCCGGAAGAAGAAAAAATGTTAGGCCAAGTAATATGGGTAGGTAGAGCTGAGATTCAAGCAAACATGTCTTTTAGATTTTGAGATCATAACTTCAAGAGAAACATCAGCAAATGAAAGAAGAAAAATCTACCCAATGGATGAGGAGCTTGTCTTCATGAACTCAAAGATTTGATATCTGAAGTTCTGGACACCTCCTGAAATGCAGCTGCCCCCCCAAGTGGAGCCACTGTTAGTCATCAGTAATTTTTTCCATTTTTTAGATGACTAAATACTTTTCCTAGATTTCTAAAAACAAGATTCATGAATATTGTGAGTTTTAGAAATCTTATTGCCTTCATTATCCTTAACGTAAAATTTTCACTGTTTCACTATTCTATCATGTCATGGTCAACTCACCACTCCTGGAAGACCCCTCATGGGCTCATGCCACTCATATTTATTCTATTTTCCCACCCATAACTTCAGTACTCTGTGTTGCCTTTGCCTTACCCCTCCACTTGCCCTCTAAGGTTACCAAACAACCTACTCCTTCTCATACTCACCAAATGCCTCAAGCATTGATGGTCTCAACACTATCTCTATAGGCTCTTTATATAAATCAAGTACATTGGATTTTTGATCTTCAATACATTAATTTTTCAAAAACTCTGTTTTTTACAAGTCAAGCTTTCAGTCAAAGGCCAAGTCCAAGGAGTTGTCCACTAGGTCACTAGGGTTTCATAGGTTGTAGGGTTACCCTTCGCACTTGAGCACTATTTTTTATGAGCTAGAAGCTGAATCAAAATGTGAAAAAATATCAGCACCTATTTGTCCAAGTTAGATCAAGAAAATCTCCAAGGAGGACTGCTTTCCCAAGAACAAAATTCTGCAAAAGGAAACTATGCATTTTGACATTTCTACAGGAGCGTTGAAATAACTATCAGCAGAGAATAGGTAAGGTAAGAGGCCTTCTCCTCATTAAAGGACATCCACAACAAAGAAGGAGGAAGCGGCCTATGTTCAATAAAAATCAGGGTTCCTAAGACTAATTGGGCCAGCAGTATGCCAAACAAAGAGCCAATGTAGCAAATCACATGAAGAAGGCACACCAGTACAACCAAGCATGAATTGAAGATTTTAGAATTTATAAATGAAGAAGGGAAAAATGGGAGGTGAACTAGACAATAATGAATGAACTTGAAAGGGATATAGAGAACTTAGAAGACAACACTAATGATTCTTCTCAAATAGCCCAGAAACCTAAGGTTTTGGAAATATAGTCAAAGGAGGTGAAATAAAGATGATAGGCCTCCATGATGAAAACACACAAAAGGTTTGAAGAGACTGTTGTAAGCGACTTCTAGGATTTTCCAAGGTAAAGTATCTCACTACATCAAAGGGAAAGAATGCAAAGAGTATCAATATAAGGAAGGTCAAGCCTTCATTTCCAGTCATTTGCACTCAATGATCAAAGGAATAAAAGAATAGGGTTGAGTTTCAAGATGGAAAACCAAGCTGATCATGAGGTTGTTGTTGTGTAACTGAATGTGTCAAACTCCAAGAACATCAGAAAGAGCCAAATCAATATGTCATGTCACCTACAAATCATAAGTGGCCAAAAGGAGACAACATACATGATTCTGAAAGATGTGATGCTTGTCAAAAATGGATTTATCATGCCTAAAGATCAATAAGAAGGATGAAAAAAAGTTTCTCAGTCACCCCTCAAGAAAAAGGCAATTTGATCTCCAAGGTAAAACAAAGAAGTTTTAAGGATAATGCCACCATGCAAGTACCTAAAGTTGTGAAAATGATTGAAAGACATGAGCATGGAAAAAACACAGTAAAACATGTGACTCAAACAAGACATCTGCAAAACAGAGTGATAAAGACACCCATAGGTCAAAGGAGGTCAAATTTCACCATGTCAGCAACTTGCAGAGCAACAAAGAATAATGGTTAGAAAGGAAAAAGATCGCTTGAATTTTTTTTAAGCCACTTACTGAAAAAGCTCAAAATGAAAAATTAGCAAAAGTGACCAAGGGAATAAAAACATTAGAAAGTGGGTTTACAAGGGATAAATTTGTTTTCCTAAGACTATAAAGAGTCATTTTTTTTTATCACTCAGCTCATTTTTCACATGCAAAAGAGTAAAAAATCCTTCAAAGAGAAAATTTCAGTTTTCAGTGAGAAATTGGGTGATTTTACCTCGCGCTACGCGCTCGTGTGGGCGCTATGCCTACAACACCGGATGCTACACGTTCAGGAGATTTCTTAGTGTAAAAATACACTACACTGCATGTTCAGGTGAACGCTCTGCGCGTTCAGGCGAGCGCTACTCGTTCGCCCAGAAACAACCCGACAGGCACAGGAAACGTTCAGCGCTGTGCTCAGGAAGCCTGGCAGGTCTACATGCATGCAGGCATTGTGCTCAAGAGGCCCGACACTGGAAAATGCATTCAGGCACTGCACTTAGGGCTGAAAGTGACCCGATAGTGCGTTCAGGTGCTACGCCTAGGGAAAAAACCATCCTCCACTTTCAAGTTGCCAAAATAACCACAAAAGAGCACCTCCAAGCTACATCTCAGGACCTGCAAAGATACTAAAAGTTGGTAGGTGGATATTTTATTTATTCTGAAAGTGAATTTGATGATTTAATGGTTAAATGAAATTGGTCAAAACCCTAAATACTAGAAACCCTAAGCCCTCATGACAAAAGCCCTGTTTTGACCTCCAAACAAGAATTTATCAGTTTTCACCCCTCCTATCAAGTTTCACAAGAAGGCCTAGGGTTGTTTAAATTCATCACTAATCACCATGCAGGGGAAGAAGGGAGTGTTAGCAGTGAAGCAGGCCAAGTGACTATGAGGCAAAAGCACAAGGGTGGGAAGGTTAATAGGTTTGAACCCCAAGACACTGTGAAGCTTACTACCTCTCCCATGATTCTCACATGCTTTCAAAATGTAGGGTGTTTGTAGTTTTGTGAAAAGTTCCAACAAGTATAAAATCACCCAAAGCTCATAAGGCTATTCATTCTTAACCTACATAACAAACAATCAAGCTTTGTAGGGGTGACCTTTGAACTCTCATCAGATGCCATTTCTAGTGCTACAGGTATACCTGATGTTGGTGAAAAATGGTACAAAAGGGAAAAGTTGGACATGAGCTGCTATGAGCCATTTCTCAATCCTAGGTACAAAAAAGGCTACAAAACTATTTTCCCTTTCTCACACTTAGTGGAGAGGTATGCACCCTTGATGAGGGTCATCGAGAAATATTTTACCTGTGAGGGGAGATACTCTAGGCTTTACTCCCACCATATCAGACTACTCATGCATTTTACTAGGGTTAAAAAGCTTCATTTTCCCTACTACTTGTATAGGAGTATTGACAAGATGTCTTCTGTTGTCCAAAGAAGGAACTATTCCCGACAAATGCAGAGTTTTTTTCACCACTTCTTGATCAAGATAATTGTGCTACATCAGTTGGAGCAAAAGGGCATACAATGGGCGGTTTTTATTGCTCATGAGGTCTTCACAAACCCACAGCCTCGTCATCAGCCAAATTTACCCTCATCATCTCATCCTCCTCCCTCCACTCATCCATAACCTCCCACTAATCATGCCTCATCATCTACACAAGTATCCTCCCCTCAAGAAAGCCTCCCTTCCTCATCTTCTCATAATGCATCAGATCAAGAAGGAAGTGGCAGTGAACAAGCAAGTGACCATGAGGGTGAGGGTGACAATGAATAAAACCAAAATGAAGATGAGGATAATGGTGAGTCAAGCCAACAAGAAGTAGAAAACATGGAAACAGAGGGAGATGATAACAGTGAAGGAAATTAAGAAGCTGACAGTGGAGATGAATTAAGCAGTGATGAATAAGAGGTCATCAATGAAGCATAATACATGGAGGTGGATAATAATGAAGATGAGGCAAGTGACAAAGAAACAGAGGATGATCCTAAGGATAGCAGTGATACTAAGAGCCCTAATGGAATTCAAAACAGTGAGGCTCCTTTTCATGATAGAGATGAGGGAAAAGATGAAGAGAGAAGCCAAAATGAAGATGAAAATAGTGAGGAAAATGAATAGGTTGAAGATAGCATGGATACCAATGAAGCAAGCATCAGTGAGGAATAGGACAGCAAGGAAAATGACAGTCATGAAAACAGTGAAGAAAATGAAGAGGCTCGTAGTCAAAATTAATATTGCAAAAATGATGAGGCAAGCAGCTACAATAAGGAACAAAATGAAAGTGTAGAAATCAGTGAAGAGGCCAAAAATGAGGCTGATGTTGAAAGTAAAGAGGTAAGAAGCGGTCCAGGTGATGAAGAGGAAGACATGGAAACAAATGATGGCAACCATGATGAAAATACCAAAATGAGCAGAGTTGAGCCTTTTTCATTGGTATATGAAAGAGGGGAAAGGCATGTGCTTGTTGCCTCTAAAAGGCAAGGGACCATGCCATCCACCTCAGCTCAAAAGCTTGACAAAGGCAAACAAAAGATCAAAGAAGAAGAAGAAGATCAACATGAGGTTGAGAGAGATTTTGAAACCATTTAGATTGAAAGTGACAAGGAAAATGAAGCAAGGATCTCAAACTTGCTCATCCAAAACCAAAATTCCCTAATTGAAGACCTCCAAGAAAATCTATATAGGGCCAAGAGTGTGAATGATGCCCTTGAAATGGAGAACATGCAGCTAGGGGCACAAAATGCCATTTATGAGGCTAAAGAAATCAGGGCCCGAAAAGTAGCTCAAAAAGCACAGGTAAAGCTAGAATAATTAATGGGCACCTATGAGGAAAGTGAAGATTAAGAAGAGCAGTCTAGGAGGAGACCAAGAACCATGGGTTTAAAGAAGGCCTTGGCAAAACAAAGACAACAAGAATCAGCCTTGGCAGAGCAGCTCCCTCTAGATGAGTTGCTTGCCATGGAGATAGAATATGATCAAGAGCCTTGTCTAGAAAGAGAAAACATACACTTGGAGTCCAAATTGGAGAAAGCCAAAAAATATCTTGATCTCCAAAGGAAGATGACCAAGCATTATTCCCGGAGAAACCAAATTGCAAGGGCTAAACTCAAAAAGACCCATGCCAAAATACAAGCACTCAAAGAGGAAAAAAACCAAGAAAATATTGGAATATTGGCTAAATATTCTCTACAGGCCTCTCAAACCCCATAAGGAATACATCCACCAAATTTGGGAAAATTTTGACAAGTTTTGGTTTTTGGCAAATTTTGAGGCCTCTAAGCACAACACCCTTGGCGCTACGCTTTCATGTCAGACATCCTCAGGAGGAAAGCTTTACATTTTTGGAATCCTCAACTCAATTACATCATGCTGACCGAGTTTTAGAGAATTTGGAGCATTTTTGGTCTCTCAAAAGGCCAAAAAACACCTCATTTTTCACCTTTCTGCCTCATTTTTAGGCCTGGCAGTTCGCCTAGAGCAGCTTTGGGAAATTTAATTTTTGGACATTTTAATGGATCCCAATCAGAAAAAAAGGCATTTTTGGAAATTAGACTCAGCAAGATTTCCAATGGGCCATCACGGAGCCAATTCTGACATCGTGAAGGTCATCAAAACAAGGCTACAAGTGGACACAGTTTCTCTCGTGCATGCGCTATGCGTTCAGACCTCACTGTGCATTTTTGGAAAAAAAGTCAATAAAAGACACTCATTAATGGAAAAATGATATTTTAGTGTTTTTTGAGGCAAATCACTCCAAATTTAGGTGGTAGGAGTTATTTTTTCATTTAGTTCATGAGATATTTTGTGCCTTGGGCCTTGCATGGTCTCTTGGGCATAAATGACATTTATGACTATTTTTGACATTTTCAAACCCTAGTTAGGGTTTTTTCCCTCCTTTTCTAGATAAATAGAGCATGAGGGCCTTATTTTAAAATTTTTGGCAGTTGATGACTCTTGAGAGCAATATATGGTTTTTTGGAGATTGAAGAAAAAATTTGTGTTGTGGAGTTTGTGAATGGCTTGTTTTGATTGATGATGGAGAAGGCTTGCTTGCAGGATCCCTGAGCTTGGTTAATGATGATGTGCTTATATTCAGTTCATGTTTTCTTATGTATCATGGTGTTTCATCCTTTTGTATTGCAATAGGACAAAGGTTTTAGACTAAGAAATTTTTTTCAAAGGCATCTTAGCTCTGTTTGTTCTTCACTGCCTCTATGTTTTCCTCTGTTAGGTCAGTTTAGAGAATTCTTAGTTTCTCTCTAGACCCACCCAAGCTTGTTTATCTCATGAATGGTTCAATACAGTACATATCAAAGATTTTTTATGGTTATCCCTACTTGTTTGATGTCACTAAAACATTTTTCTTGAGATCTTTCTTTGAATTACCACTAATTAGGTTTTGAAAAAGAGGCTATGTTTCGATCATACCCTTTGTCCATGCTTGAATAGTTGTTTTGGAGATCTTAATGGCTATGATCAATGATGTTTAGGAATTCCCTCTTCTTTTATTAAAGTTATATGTTTATCTTAAATTTTTTCTAACCTTGAAGGTGAAATCACTAGAAGTTAAATGAGTTTCTCGCCTTCTATATTTCATTGGATTATTTGTCTTAGATTCTTATTTGCTTGATTTGAATCAAAGAGTTATTGGTGTGCCCTGTCTTATGATTAATTCTTTATTCCAAATAGTGTTTTAGGCCCTTCTTGTTAAATTATTTTACAAAGGATTCTTAACTTCCCTTTTCCCTACTTTGTTCACAAACTTGATGTTCATTTCATCTCACACAAACCTTGAAAATCCATTTGACCATGCTAGATTTTCCCTGTGATGCACCCTGATTCATTGTTGAACTTTCCATGAATTTTTATTGACTCCATAGCCCAATGACTTGAAGATTTTCTCACTCCATATATTCTACTTGATCATCTACCCAACCAAAACAAACAATCAAACCCTAAACTTAACAACTAGCCTAAAATCAAACCCTAAAAGTAAACAAGTTCACATCCTTTGCACAAAATAGAGAGATCCCTCTCTGAGTCCAGGAAGGCTAGGTCCTAGGACTCCAAATACTGGCCTGATGTTACCTTGTGCATTTTTTCTCACCAATCTAACAAATCACGGGACCCTAACACGATCATTTCATCGCCAACTTCCTAGCCCTAGAAATGTTTTAGTGATGGTATCTGGTCCATGTATTATACCGTACTAACCGAGACACCCATTATTCATGTAAAATATGCAGGGGAAATCATCCTTTACATCATTGTCACTATATCCCTATATTCCGTGCAGCGCTAGCTAGTATTCCTTCAACCATTGTATGCCTCTCCCAAGAATATGGCTCTAACTCTGAAATCATGAACAACTCGAAAACTCAAGAAGATGTGATGAGTAGATCCATTCTCTTCTCGTCAGTTGAAAAGTGGCCAATTGAGGAACCCTTATTCACCCCCAATTTCCCTCTGTAGATAATACCAACATGTGCATTGTGTAGAACGCCCAAACATGTGGTCACCACTTTCCCTGACTTAGAAGTGATATGCCGCTGGTACCAAGTCACGCCATCAAACGAGCAGGATGGAAACTCCATTTCTAGGATGTTTTTCCTAGTATGTCAGGGAAATCACCATGAGCAATGTTTCATATATATCCTGCAATTACGTCCTCTAATTGACATGATACATCTATTAGAGACAAAACGACGGGACCTTATAAACCCGAAGCCTAAAGACCAACATGGAAGGAAGAACGCCCCCAGGAAGTGTACTCCATACCCATGTCTGCATAATGGGCAAGTTAGGAAGGTGCGACCACCAAGAATGACCCAGGTTCAACCTAGGATAACATGCGAACTATGTGACCTGGTTGGCCACCGAGTCAATCAGTTCAAAAAGCTGAAGCACCTAGCAAACATTTTTCGGATAGTCTCTTCCCTTCCCCAAATACATCTCTCTAACCAAGATAAAATCATGCACAATTATTGCCAGATTTTCTCACAATTTCATTATACAAGAAAATTTTATCATCTACCGAAGCTTAGAGCAGCGAGAGTGGCGTTAAGTCTACACTCCCCAAGAGAGCTAGACATACCCAAGCCAATAACTCAAAAATGGAAACAAAGAACCTCCTCCTCTACGTTTGATCCATTCTGAGCGTCCACTTCTGGGACGAAGAGTAGTGTTGAGTCCCACACAATCTACTCAGTTGGCATAGTGGTACCGTGCACCATTTGCAACAGACATAACCACTAACCAGAGGTGTGCCTGCTAATGGAAAAATTGAGGCGCCTCTGTACTAGGCACAATTTCCACCTGCCGAAAATTGCCCATCCTAACAAGGGATCTAGCCTTATGTTCATGCAAGCTACCATCACAGAAATTATTCCCCCACCAAACGCCAACGACACAATACACCATATACGATTCATATCATCATGTATTGGAACTATGATTCGGGTTGTTTGCTCATCTACCATAGGTGTCGAGTCAGCTGCAACTACGAGAGTAGTTGTATCTATGACAGTGTAGACCCAATCTGTTTGCACTCTATTGACCACATCTGGTTCCACCACGTCGATTATGGAATCCTTTTCATGTCTATCAACCAGCTCTGTGCGGAATGAACCTCTTCTGCACAACCTTGGACAGAATCAATCCCCCTTAGGATCTCTATTCCATTTAGATGAGGACATCCTTGAGGCCATGACGAAGTCAGATTATCCATGGGATGCAATGCATCACAGCTCACTTTTTCTCCCACGAAAAGTGTTCAATCCTCATAAGACAAAAGAACAGGTGATTTATGCGATTGAATCGAAATATTTCCTCCCATCAAGGAAATTTGATTGGTTCAAGAACCCCATCCCGGTGCCCAATGCATTCGAGGAAGGAAACATGTCAAGCATCTCACCTACCGTCAAGGTGAACATATCCCAAAATACTAGAAATTTCGAAGAAATATCACTGGGGGAAGCATGTTTTCTAAAAGAAATAACCTCTTATACCCAATTGCTACAAGAGTATAGAGATATCTTCGTGTGGGACTACTCAGAAATAACTGGGATTAGTCCCACTATCATAGAGCACCATATTGATACCTAGACTGACGTACCTCCAATACACTAGAAACAACGTCAACTGCACCCATCAAAGGCAGAAGCAATAAAATGAGAAATTGACGAGCTTCATAAAGTTGAGTTTATCAAACCCATTTCTTACACATCTTAGGTTTCCAACCCTGTTCCCGTCATGAAAAAATAAGGCACTATACGTGTTTGCACCGATTTTCGCAATTTGAACAAAGAATGTCCCAAGGAAAATTACCCTACCCCATTCATTAACCAAATCATTGATGCTTGTGCAGGTCATGATGCCCTCTCCTTCATGGATGGATTCTATGGGTACAATCAAATTCAAATCCATCACACTGACCAGTACAAAATCACGTTCACTACCCCCTGGGGCACATTCGCATACAAGGTAATGCCATTTGGCCTTAAAAACGCAGGAGCCACCTTTCAGAGGGCCATGAATTACATCTTTCATGACTTGGCACACCTTATCCTTGCCTACTTGGATGACCTAACCGTCCGATCTAAGAAGCGCTCAAACCATCTCGAGGATCTGCGACTAGTGTTTCAATGATGCCTATAATACAACCTATGCTTGAACCCTCTCAAGTTCGTCTTTTACGTCACAGTAAGAATAATTTTAGGTTTTATCATGTTCCAGAAAGCAATTCGAGTGGACCTCCTCAAGGTCCAACCCATCAAAGAGGTACCTCCACCTCAAACCCCGAGGAAAATACAAAGCTTGCAGGGGAAGGCCAATTTTCTGAGAGGTTTCATCCTAGATTACGCAACTTGTGCTCAAGGGTTCCTGTGCCTCCTTTTCCAGGACATCCCATTCAAATGGGATGACCATTCCCAAAAAGTGTTCGACGCTCTAAAATACACATTGTCTTCAGCACCGCTCATTAGTCCCCCAGACTATAACAAAGATTACATCCTGTATCTATCAACATAAGAGACCGCATTCGCCAGAGTATTGTTCCAGGAGGGCCTATATGGGAAGGAGCATGTAATTTACTATGTCAACAAGACCCTATCAGGCCCAGCATTAAGATATGAACCTGAAGAAAAAAATCCCTTAGCACTGATTCATGTAGTCCAAAAGCTTCACCACTACATCATCTTAAAAACCACTACGGTCATCACAGATATCAATCCCATCAAATATATGCTCACATGTCTCCTAATGAACCCAAAATATGTCGGTTGGATTGTCATTCTCCAAGAATACGACTTACAGTTTCGCTCCCCCAAGAGAAAAAGGGCACTAATCTTAGCAAAGTTCATTACAGAACTGCCAAGTCATACCAAAGGATCACCAGTAAATGATTCCCTACTGGATGAACATCTCTTCCTCGTAGCAACCAACGACCATTGGTATGGAGATATCCTCCTCTTCTTATGAACCCTAAATTTCATACCTCATCTCAATCGATATGATCGTCGGCGCATTCTCCATCAGGCCCCCCGATACCTCCTTATAGGAGATGTCTTATACCAACGGGGCATCAACAACATTTTACATTGATGCCTTACTCACGACCAAGAAGAACAAGCCCTTAATGACTTCCACATTGGAGCGTTCAGTGGCCACCTCTCCGAGATGGCCACTGCCCAAAAAGTCCTACGAGCAGGATGTTTCTGGCCCACTTTGTTTCATGATTGTATCATAGCATTCAAGAGGTGCGAGCGATGTCAGCGCTTCACTCATAAGGCAAGATCCCCTCCCACTCCCCTGCACCCCGCCATCATCGCTTGTCCCTTTTGCAAATGGGGGATCGACTTCATGACTTGCAACCCTGCATCATCGGGAAATCAGAAATACATTATCGTGGTTGTCGATTATTTCACCAAGTGGGCAGAAGCTATGCCCACATAAAACAACACTACAGAAACCACTGCATGATTTCTGTTTAACCATGTCATTGCTCATTTCGTCATTCCCAAGGAGTTAGTCTCTGACCATGGGTAACACTTTGAGAACGAAGTTTTCCAAGAGCTATCTCACCATCTCGGATTCACCCATGAATTCGCATCACCATACTACCCCCAATTCAATGGACAAGTAGAAGTTGTGGATAAAGTCCTCAAACCTATGTTATAGAGCATGGTCAATAACCATAAAACCAACTGGAACCTCATACTTTTCTTCGCCCTGTGGGCCTACCGCACATCATTGAAAACATCCACTGGTTTCACCCCCTTCCACTTGGTATACAGAGTTGAAGTCGTGATTCCCATAAAACGTGAGATTCTGAATTTACATGCTGCCATTGAAATCCTCGATGATATCCAGCCTCTAGAAAAACGTTTATTACAACTGGATTTTGTCAACGAAAGCCAATGACAGTCGCTGCAACACAACGAGGCCCACGAGAAATGGGTAAAAGCATCGTTCGACCGCCACATGAATTCTCATTCATTCACTGAGGGAGAGTTATTCCTCCACTACAATGTCGCAAAAGAAGCCCTAGGGCCAGGAAATTTCGAAAATTTGTGGAAAGGACCCTACATCATAAAACATTGCCTCCTCAAGGGGGCATACATCTTGATAGAGCTGAATGAAACATGCATCAGCAACCCCATCAACAACCTTTACCTCAAGAAATTCTACCCATAAGGGTCGAGAAGGCCCACCCCTAGAGTCAAAGCGCACAGACCAAAAACTTTAAATTTTTGACCAAAAGACTTGTCACAAAATGCACTCTAATGTCGCAATGAATTAGTGACCCAACCATTACTTTGGATTCACTAATGGAGCATCGCGATGGTCTCAGAACTTAGCAGCCAACCCCTGGCTCATCTACCAACCTGAACAATCGCCATTCTGCACCAATGGTGTATGCATCAGCTTAGCGACAAATAATTAGGTAGAATATGACATCGTCATCAAACTTATGTTTGACGCCTTCAATAAGGTCATACGCCATATGCATATCTACCTCGATTCCCAATTAGTGGTGTCACAGTTAAACCAAGAAGTTGAGGTATGGGATTCACATCTATTTAGAAAATATGTG
The DNA here is from genome assembly GCA_034641835.2 of Pinus albicaulis. Taxonomy (NCBI): domain Eukaryota; kingdom Viridiplantae; phylum Streptophyta; class Pinopsida; order Pinales; family Pinaceae; genus Pinus; species Pinus albicaulis. The sequence continues at coordinate 81,100,807 of CM076572.1, forward strand.
CGTGCAAAAATGTGAAGCCAAAAGTTTGATCACATTACAGTCACACATGTACCAATAAATCAAAACCAAACAGTTGATCGCATAGCTAACAATATACTAAACTAGAATGCATCTCAGATAAACCATCATAAAAAAATAAAAATAAAAATAAAAAAAATAAAAATAAAAAATAAAAAACCATAGATATCCATTATCATAGGATAATCCATAAACAAAAACAAGGGGGCACACCATGTAGAGCCGCAAAAAATATCTCTCATATATACCAAAAAAATATATGTGTCTGAGTACAAAAAATAGTGTCTCTGACCCGTAAGTCAGCCCAAAAGATACAAATATGCAAGTCGAAAAAAATAAGGGAATCATCCTCATAAAGGATGATTTCCCTGTGTACAATATAGACTCTAGGGCGGTGCTCCCCCAGGTGGGGCACCTGGACCCACAGCCGCTCCTAGTACCAACACTGGAGTCGTCGTCAATACAAAGATCATCACCCGACGTAAAGTCAGTCGATAGCCCCTCTCCTAGGCCATCAATGTCTCTAACCATGCATCATCAAGGTCATCTATGAAGCCTCGAATAGGCCTCCCCTGGGTCAAGTGGTCCACCCAACCCCATGCATCCTCTAACACCCGAGCTCTGACCTCTAGAGAATCCACCTGCTTTGTCAACTCAGCACTGTGAGCCTCCGCCGCCTCGACACGAGCCTGCTAAATAGTAGTCGAGCTACTACCCTCCCCCAAGGGACCAAACCCCCGCCAGGTGCTCCACCCTGAGGCTATACCAGATCTCCTTCCTATCCCCCGCCTGTGCGAGGAACACCTTGAGGCCGTCGAATCAGATGATGTCCCACCAACCAAGTCACGAGACGTCCGACCTTGCAAACATCTACAAGAGTAACAAAAATATGTTAGTGTCATCATAACACACATAAAAAACATAAATACTCAAGTAAATGCAGAATAAAACCCAAAAACATACCTACTGGCCCCCAAGCATACCCAACAGGAATATCCATGTCTGGGTCTCCTCGGAAGTCCATCCTTGCATAAGGGAATGGTAGAAACATCTGAGGATTGGCCTCAAACCAAGCCTCTGTGGTGGCGTTCTAATAATTCCCCACCCTACCTCCCCCTCCAAAAGGTATCACAGGGGCCCACCTCCTCATGCGGGGCTCCTAAGGCCCCCCAGCAGGCACAACCACCGTAGGTCTCAGCAGCACCACCCGCTCATACATGATGCTACATAGAATTCTAGCATATGTGAATAGCCTCGATCCATCCCGAACCTTGGAAAGCTGAGCCAACATCCCGTCACAGCAAAAATAGGAAAAATCAAAAAAATGTCCAGCCCTCAGTCGGTGAAAAACACCTATCTATGGCCCCAATGCCCAATGGGGTTTAGACAACCCTGCCAGTCATACAATAGCAGCCAAAGCACACTGCTCAGCCAGGTCAGTCACAAAATCGATCGCTATGTACCCCTCCATAAGGGGCACCCCGCCATAATGAACCGTGGAAAATTACTCCAAATCCACTCTTCCAGGGGGAATCAGATAAGGAAGTGCCTCTCCCTGAGGCAGTGGCCCAGTCACAAAGTAGATATCCGTCTCGGGACAGATAGTAAGGTTGCACCCCCGCAACACCATGACTTTGTGTTGCATGATCCAACATCGGATCTGGTAACGCAGAAGACGATCCTTTGATCGTAAGAGGTCATTCTCCATAAATTTGAGAAGACACCAGCGCGCTAGCTGTTGGCACGAATGAGCATCAACAACCAAAGCGGCCCGTAGATCAGGCCAATCCCTCTCCCTCCACAAAATCCTGTCATCAAACAGGCACACATTAGTGACACTAAAATCACTAAAAGAAATGACAAAATTTCCAAAAAAAATTCAAAAAAAAATAGCTTCAGCCCTCTGCGCGCCTGTTCCTTGGACAAGTACGAGGAGAGCACGTTTTTTTTTCTCACAAACATGAAATGTGCCTTGAACACCCGCGTGGTCAAGGAAAAAGCTCACCTAAGATCTGTACAAGCCCCTCTTGTACGGACCTTGGCACTAACACACTGAAAAAATTAAAATGCACGACATCATGGGGCCTACCTAGCTAAAAAATCGCTAGTCCCGAGTACTCAGGCTGACCGCAATGGCAAGAACAATTCTGCAAAAATCTCTGACCTCTCAAAACCTCAAACACTCAAATGACACAAATGAACTGAATTGAGCCATATTCGCCTATATATCTCCCTTTTCAGAAACTTTGGAGGACCATAACGAGAGCTCATAAGGCCCAATTATAGCACCGAAAGCAACATTGTGATCAACACTCCATAACGCCCAAAGGCGATGCCACACATTTGCAACTCTGGAAAATTATTTTTTCAATGCCAACAAGTATGCCCTCTACCATCTTCTTTTTTAGCACATATCTTTCAATAATGTTTGAATAAGAAGATGCTTTCACTTGGGTTTTTTTTTCCAGGTATCTTGCAAACCATCCATCGCTCCATCCACTGAAAGTTCCAGAGCAGGTATCATTCTACCCTCAGCATGATAAAGTCCTAGAACAACTCTGCATATCCTGACATCATTTATCCATAAGAAATTAACCATAGGTTCCAAGCACCCAACCATTTTTATCATCACCCCACCTTTCACATGATAAACATCCTTGTGGTCAGTAGAGCCTCCCCTCCATGGCGCCTATCACTCAAAGTAGACCATATATCACAAAAAACATGACACCATGGCCATACCACTTTATTTCGGGAAGCACCTCATGCCCATTTCATCCACCATGCATCAGCTCAAGTTTTACCATATCGAAATAAAACCCCTTTCCTGGACTACCAGGTTTTGCAAGCAAATCTAAAGTGCACCACCACGTCGTGCATTTTTCCTACCATCCCTCCATTAGCGTAGCCCATCTGTGAAATTTTCCATCTGCTTCATCAACCTCACACATGAGACCAACCAATGGGGCCCCCACCCTCAGCAAAACACCTTCCTCACATCATTAGTGAGCGAACACTTTCATGTTTTGGGGCACCCGTCTCTGTGTTTTGTACAAACTAAACCCCATTATTTCATTCTTTTGGTAAGTGTACAAAGACTGCAAATGGTGCACTATGTCCCCCATTCATCCATCCATTTTTTCTCCCATGGAAGTAGTCCCTAGTCACCCTTGGTCGGAGTATCACACCCTCACGCATAAGCCACCATGACATTCATAACCAATATATACCCACCCTGGATGTCGTACTGACTCCAGGGATTTCCCAATAAAAAATAGTTATGACTGCCACTAATCTACTTTTTATACTCCGACCTTGGGCCATCGAATCCCCATCATCAACTTTCAATCACCCCTCGCCATCATGCCTATGTTAAACCTATTACATCTAGGATATTGATCCCTTGCATCAGTGACTTTCTTGTTCGGTTGAGGCTTCCTTTTTGTCGACATCAACACCTATTTTCCAAAAAGGGAACGATACCTTGGATCACCCCTCACCACAAAAGGGACATCGTCGGGTGGCACTGTGGGAGACTTCAGTGCCCACAGATGTCATCGATCCTCCTGAAATTTGACTACAACACAAGCTTTCATGTCAAGATGGTATTGTACCTTACAACCATTGTACTTTGATCAAATTCGTCGAAGACCTGTGCCTTTATAAGCATCTCTTTCAACAATTCTTACATGAGAAGGTCCCAGTCATACACCCATGTGTACGATGCACACTTATATGTTATACCAAGTTTATTCATATGGGTACCACATTTCACCTATTTTCAAAGAAAAAACTCCCCTGATGGCATCAACAATCGTCGTCATCAACCAAAATATCACTACCATACTAGTGACACAGACAGAGTCTGTATCTGTCAAATATATTTGTTTATCTAGCCAAAGCATCACAAGCATGGGGCATGCCCGCCTCGTAGAAAAATTGTATTTATTGTATCATACTATTGCTTGCAGGGTTCCCACAAGACATGGTCACTCTTCGACCCGGTGTAAGGTGTTTCCAACTCCGTGTTACACGCAGGTCTCTCTCTCTCTCTTCACAATACACAGAAATGAAACTATAATGTATTTCAACTATACAGTTCTTCCTAGACCTCACACATTAGGGGCCAACTATTATCACTGAAAAATCGGACAAGAAAAGATGACATTATTAAATTTCAAGAAAAAGGATTCACAGGGCTTAAGCACATTAGATAATCTGAAGAATTTAAAAAATCTTTAAGGTCCAGAAGAAAAATCAAATTGTTCACTAAAGAAACCAACAAAATGTGCCTTTGCGCGACTTTCCCTCAAAAAGCCGAAAGGACCTGAGAGTGGTGGAAGTCACTTTCCGAAACCACAAGGCACACTCTAGGAAATTGATCTCACACTTGAGGCTGCCTAAGGATAGCCGCCCAAGCCTCCTTAGGACTTTAAGGGAGCACACAATGTAATAATGTGGCACATAATGGAATCATCCTCCTCTCGTGGGTCACTATCCATCAATGTACCACGAGAGGGAAGGTGATTTTGAAATATTCTATAAAATGCCATGAAAAGATGAAAAAAGGGAGAACACATTGTTATGTTGGCCAAAATTGCCCCAAGAAATCCAGCAGTGTGTGATCCGGAGCAGAGATAGAGGGGATTTAGTTGTTGGCCATCCAAAAACTCCAATCCTTCGGAGTAGAGAGAGGGACTTTGTGCCAAGGTAGCTCGGAGGTAAATACATCCTTGCATCGGGTCTTAGAACTCCATAGTTCTAAGGGCACCTTGACAAGTGGGTAAAAATTTCATCCTTTATTCCTAATAGCACTCAATAAGAGGGGAAGTAAGCGCCATAGTTCGTATTATTGAAGTTGTTTGACTCTATTTAGAGCTTTTGCATTATGTTTTTAGTTTAATTTTGTTTTATTTCTAAAATATGCATGTTATTTCACTATCTAGTATGTTTTATTTCTTAACATGTTCACTAACTTGCTGACTCCCTCGATTATCTGCATTTGATCAAGAACTTAAGAGGAAACAACCACTCCTCTTAAGCAAAGTGTGGTTTGGTACACTCATGCACCAAATCCACCAACACATAAGTGATCAACTAAAGGGAGATGGAAAATTATCAGAAGAGAGCTTTCAAATTATTACCTAGGGTCACCAAAAGGGCAGTAGAGATTACTTGCTTCTCTTAAGATAATTAATTCCTGGTCCCAACTCCTAGTGCCAAAAATTGAACTAAAATTAATTGCTTAACTAGGGAAAATGAAAACTATCTAGGCATATGTGGATTAAAGCCACTTACTCTAGCTAATTATCTATCTATTTTTGGTGTCTATTTTCATAAAAATAAGTTATTTTAGATTTCAAGTAAATTTCCCCCTACTTAAACTATGTGGTTTTTTATGAAGATAAACTTTGAAATTTAAAACTAGAGACTAGCAATACCCAAACACAACCAAAATCAAGTTGTAAATAGTCGTGGGACACCTCACACAGTGCTCACAGTTTTTCTCTGGGCAACCAGCCACTTTAAAAATGGTAAATTGAGTAAAATAGCAGATATTTTTTATCTCTGGTTTCCGTGCACAAATGTCTCACATAAGCGCGAATTTTTTTGCGCAGGTATTTTTTTGCGCAGGTCAGGGTTGAACATGCGCAATAGGGCACGTTTTTCTGAGTGAAATGCATGCAAATTTCCTGTAAAAAAAAAATCCAGAGCTTCTAAAATTCAGACTTTCACTAGGGGTGAATGAGCAAAGAAGAAAAGAAGGGGAGTTGTTCAAGCAACACTCCAGAGCAAAGAAAAGGTCCCTGCAACAAGCACAAACACATTAACTAAAAAAGTAAAGCTAGTGGAGTCACCAATCCTATGGTTGTGTTTTTGGTGCACAAGTGTACCAATCCACAATTTCTTAAGAGTGGTCGATGCCTCTAAGCCTTAGCCATAGGCAGATAAACAAAAGAGTTCGCAGGTTAGTGAACATGCTATAAAAAATTAAACACACTAAATCATGATATAGTATGAATATATAGAGAGAAAACAAGACTAAACTAAACATAAATATGAAAGCTCATAAAGAGTCAAACAAAACAATAATACTAACGGTTGCATCAATGTCCCGTCTTATTTCTTGTTGTTAGGAAGAAAGATACTACGTTTACACACTTGCCAAGGGGCCCTTAGAACTATGGAGTTCTAAGACCCAATGTAAGGACATTTTTACGTTCTAGCTACTTGGTGCAAGGTCTCTCTCTCTACTCCAAAGGATTGAAGTTATTGGATGGCCAACAATCGAATCTCTCTCTACTTCTGCTCTAGATTGCACACTCTTGGATTTACGCAAAGAAATTTTGGCCAGCATAACAATATTCTCTCCCTTCGTTCATCTCTTGGTGGCATTTTATAGATGAATTCAAATTCTCCTTCCCTCTCTTGGTACATTGGTGTATGGTGACCCAAGAGAGAGGGTTGATTCCATTGTGTGTCTCTTGATTCCTTTGTGTGCTCCCTTGAGGTCCCATGGTGGCTTAGGCAGCTATCCTTGGGTGGCCTCAAGTGTGGGATAATTTCCTGGAGTGTGCCTTGTGGTCCCAGAAAGTGACTTCCGCCACTCCCAGGACTACGTGTATTTTCAAGGGAAAGCCATGAAGAGGCACGCTTATCGAAGAAAAATGTGCGCAAAGATGTATTTTTTCCTTAGTACTTGGTGCACAATTTTATTTTTCTTCTGGACCTTAGGGATTTTAAAAAAAATTCAAATCCTCTAATCTGCCTCAACCCTCTAAATCCTTCTTCCTGATATTTAATAATTTTATCTTTGCTTGTATGATTTTCCAATGATAACAACAACCATAGAGACCTATACCATCAAACAATCATATCATATTCAACACAAGTTCAAGTTGACATCAATTCCAACCATCACTCACTGCATCACTCATCAAATATCACATCATCACAACATCAATTCCAATGATCTCCCCCTTTGGCATTGATGTCAACCCTAGCTGGGTCAACCAAAACAACCTCATGAAGAACTGAAATCCTCATTTTCTCCCCCTTTGAAATCAATATAAAAGGGAAAAACTCAACATGTGAAGGAATTCAACATATCAATGAAAAAACACTCCCTCTATCAATCTCAACATCATGCAAATACAAAGTTGATGCAATCTATGAACAACTGCCAATACAAGTGTCCCCTAAACATATAAAGGGGCTACAAAAACATCTCTTTGATTGTTAAATGTGTTATCTATGCTGTTACTAGTGCCTCTTTTTCATATGAAAAAAGGTTTCTCCTCATATCTTAGTACTTTGACCGATTTGGCCCAATGATGAACAATAAGATACAAGGCATAAAACATGGCTAAATGAATGATAATACAAGTCTTTACAAATCCTTTGACTAGTTGAACTATGACTCATCTCTCATGTATGAAAGACATGCACATGAACCAACCATGACTCATAATAAGGATGTGACAATACATGGCTACTCAAGAGCTCCAAGAGCTCATACAAGACTAAAATACATGACACCAATTAGCCCAAACATGGTTGTAGAAATTCTCATCACATACACACTCTTTACATCACCCATGAATCTCTCTCTCTCTCTTGAATCTTTCTCCAATATATTTGTTGGGCACCATATTCAGCTATTTCTTTGCCCACTTTTGTTATCCTTTTTGACCCTTTTTGCTTAATTTACCCACATTTTCCATGATAAACTCCTGAGGTAAATACCCCTGACTTCTCGAATTGGGATATTTTGATTAATGAAGTAAAATCGCGGGGTTTTACCTAATTGCGACACTAAGGTTTTTGTTTGGCTGCAGATTGAAAGACAGGAATGTTGGGAAAAATACTCAGAGGGGGGGGGGGGGGGGGGGGGGGGGGTGAATCAATATTTAGGACTTACTCAAAATTTTACTTTTTCATTCTCTAAAAACCCATATGCTACTTTGTTGAAGCCAACTAGTGTATACATGCAGATATCCTTCATAAAACTCGCGTATATACATAGATCTTATTATGCCATTAATTCTTTACTTAGATATATGAAACATTCATTCTTCTGATGATTAGATAACAGTAAGCATGTGCAGTAATAACAGAATAAACCATCACACATAAGCATCACACAAGAACACCAGGATTTAAGGTGGAAACCCAAGTCGAGAGAAAACCACTGCTGCCGTCATCTCAGTCTTCAATATTTATTATATAAAGAAAACATGTTACAACCATGTACTGGCGCAGACTCACACCAGCACACAGGCACCCACCTGCAGAAGGCTACAACCTTCTCTCGTTTACCAGACTTTCATGGAAGGGAGCTACAACCCCCTGCTCTCATTTACCAGCCTCTCTTGAAGGGAGCTACGACCCCCTGCTCTCGTTTACCAGCCTCACCTGGAAGGGAGCTACGACCCCCTGCTCTCATTTACCAGCCTCACCTGGAAGGGAGCTACAACCCCCTGACTGAAGGCTACAACCCTCAGCACCACCATGGACCACGTTTCATCAATTTTCATACTGGATCCAATAGCTTCAATAGATCACAACTTGCAGGCCACTTTTCATCATATTTTCAGACTGGACCCACTCCACACATTTAAGCTCAATCATACATCAAACTGAAACTTACAACTCCATCAATTCATTCATTGAATCATCAACCAAACAACCAACAACTTGATCTTCAATCAATCATAATCAGCAGCATATTCAACATTCAAACAACCCAGATATGTATGAATACATCATTGATAGATAGCAGTAGAACAACAGAACAGATCAAACAATTCATTCCACATACTTCAGCAAACCCTAGATTTCATACGCGCTTTCACTTCACAGAACCTGTGTATATACGCGCTTTAACAGAAACAAACCTGCGTATACATCTGCACACATTTCAGAGCTATCTCACATTCCATACGCGCTTTCCCTGAAGCCGACCCGCGTATATACACACTTTCTCGGTTACAAACATGCGTATATATCTTCAGACATTTTAGGGAAATGCAGCTCTCCAGAACAGATAAACAGCTCAGATCTTCATTCTTTTCTTCAGCACAGATTCGCCAGATCACAGATCTAATCATTCCATAAACAGATCTAGAAAATACAAATACATTTCAGATCTAGAGATCCCTCTTCATCATTTTCTTCATAGGTGCATCATAGATTCAGATCTATCATCAAACTGTTACCCTTTCCATTCAGACATACTTCAAAGTGAAGTATACATTCAAACCCAGACTCATGCACCCCCTTGCACTATGAATTTTTTCTCCTTATATAGGTTTAGCCTTTGTCAATACCATGAGCCAAAACCACACAACTTCTAATGGTATTCCTGGACGGGATCAATTAGACATTCAAGCGCTCAATACAATGGGTCAATACCATGGTAAGATCCCTGGTTTTATAAATTTAGAGCGCAATTAACCATACGCGACTTGGCACGTTTTTTTTCCGCATGCATACGCTACTTCTTCTAAACAAACCCGCGTATGCTTTGTGACACACACTTTTTATCATTGTTCAGGCCCTTACTGATAATTCTTTCTCTGGTACTTCTGAGATACTTGTATAACATTAGATTTACTTCATTAATAAACTCATCAAGCATCAAGAACAACTTCATTAAGTAGATTGCCATCATCTTCATCAAGTGGGTTTCCATCAAGGACAACACTCTGCATCATATTGCCAACAATCTCCCCCTTTGGACTTGATGGCAACCACGATGGTGTTTGATCACTAAAAAAGATAGATACATTGATTATAACCAGTATGAAATAACCATGTTACTCTCCCCTTATTCAAACACCATGTTAATCTCCCCCTTTGACATCAAGGGCAAAGGGCGGATCAAAAACCAATACAAGGTTGTTCTCCTCATGTAGAAAGAAGAGCGTTGTAGATATGATGTGCACTAAAGTTACCATGCTCCCCCTGAGTTCATGCTGAATGTTCAAACATATTTTTCAATGAATTACATGACTCTATGACTCATACTTACATCAAAGATCCAACCATATGTGACTCAAGTACCCAACCAAGAGGGTTTACAAATTTTGACTCAACTACCCAACCAAGTGGGTTTACACATTTTGACTCAACTACCCAACCAAGTGGGTTTACAAATTTTGACTCAACTACCCAACCAAGTGGGTTTACAAATTTGAACAAGTCCTTACATGACTGAATATTACAATTTTACATCATAGGTCTCAACATGACCTTTACATCAAATTACAAGTATGACTTTTTATGACCACTACCAAAAAGACCTCAAGAAAGATCATATTTCAGAATCATCATAATGCCAACAATGCATTATGCCCAGCAAGGCTAATTCTCCCCCTGAAAATGTACAACAGTTTACTCCTTCATCTCCCCCTTAGCTTGTGCATCCTGAACACTTTCAACAGCAGATCATCAAGGCATCTTCATCAAATATCAGAGAGTGAAACATAACTATGAGAGCTGAAACATCACCAGATATACCATACAACATCAAAGATACCAAACAACACCACAACTTGTTGCTGAAGAAATGCTGACCCAGAAAAAATTGTCAGCAACCACACATACGCGGTTTTCTGTGTATGAACTCGCGTATATACGCGACTGTGTTTCAGGAAATCCGCGTATCCAAATCCATCTTCTGCATTTTAACCAGATCTGATCCTCTGTGAGGCAGAGACAGTTTTCAGCTTCTTTCTAAGATATTTGAATGCTTCCCTGGAATATATGAGAGCAGATAGATAGGACAATGTAGTTGTGTCTTCAAGTGTCATCCAATGGTTGTAGCATAAGCACATTAGTAACCAAGCCTTCAAACTCTTTGCAGCATCAACATATTCTTCCCAAGAGGAATTATCATACCAAAACAACTTCTACAATAAACCATACATGTCAAGCAATCATTCATGTGATCTGATATCACCAAGATCTTGAAGATTTATCATGATCATGATGTAACATGTGTAAGAATTAAAAGAGGTCTCAACCAGCAACAAACTCTGCATGATTTATCCTTATTTCTGAATCACAAGACTTCCATCTTATCCATGTGTGAAAAAAAAAAAATTCTTCAGCAAAAAATAATTAGGGCTCATCCATAATCTCATCATAATAAACCATGTATCATGTCATCATCATTTAGAACTGAGAAATAAACAGATACAGTGCCAATGATACAATCATTAATAGTCAGACTGATGCTCCCCCCGAACCTGTACTCCTGATCTTCAGTTGTCATACAAATTTTCTTATCATAAGTGCATACGCGACTATCTCCACTGTAACTCGCGTGTATACGCGGCTTTAGTTCACTGAACCCGCGTATGGAAAGTGAAACATTGAAAAATTCACATTCCTTCATCTCCCCCTGAAGTTGTACCACCTGTACCTGTCTTCTTCACATCAGATTCTCTGTCAGAAATAAACATAACCAGAATAATTAGAATCATCATACATTGCTCCCCCTGTGATGATACATTACTAATCTCTATAATGTATCTCACATCATTTATGCAGTCATTATTGGAAATAAGCTTTAGAAGCGGATGACTGCAGTAGACTCAATATTCCCTACGTTTCTGACCGGTCCTCCTTCTTTTTCCAACTTTGCTTGAACTTTCTAATTGTGTGCTGGAAATTGTCCACTTTCTCAGATCTATTCATCCTGCATTCCTTTTCTACATGTCCATACTTGTTACAGGCATAACATCTTATGTGACCAGAAAAGTAAGCATATGGATCATAATTTGTTTTTCTATTCTTTCTTCTATTGCAATTAGCTGCTTTATGACCATACTTGTTGCATGAAAAACAATACCCCTTGAAGACACCTGAGTACCTTTCTGTGTAGAATTTGCTTGTTTGTGACTGAAACAATCTGCTCCTGCAATTGGCTACAACATGCCCATAATTATGACATTTAAAGCATTCAACATTATTGAATGATTTCCTTTGAGTGTTCATGATTTTCGGTTGACTTCTTGTTTCTTTCAACTCTTCAGGTTTTGCATTGACGTCCTTTGAATCTTTAGTACTTCCTTGAGAACTAGATTCTCCTTTAACAGTTTCATGAAAACCAAGACCAAGTTTAATAGCAGGAGATCTTTGATTACTAAGAATATTGTCCAGAATCTTAGTACTATCTTGAAACCTCAAGAGTTTATCCTTTTCTTCTAATTTACCTTTGAAAATGTTTACCTCAACCTCCAAACTTTGGCATTGCTTCTTCATGCTTTCTTCTTTCCTTCTTCCTTCTTCTACTTGATCATTCAAAATCTCTTCCTTCAACCCATTTTCTTGTGCTTCAAAAGTTTGTAAGATTTCTTCACTCTCTTTATATGATGTTGCTTTCAGAGAGATGATTTCTTCTTTAAGTTATTCATTCTTCTTATTTGATGCTTCGAGATCTGCTTTCAGGGAGATGAGTTCTTCATTCTTCTTATTTTATTTTTATGGATCTTCTTTGAGAGAGATGATTTATGCTTCAAGTTCTTCATTCTTCTTATTTTATTTTTCCAGATCTGCTTTTAGAGAGATGATTTCTGCTTCAAGTCCTTTACTTCGATTGGATACATTATCGTACATCCTTTTCAATCTAGAGATCAAATCTTTGTAGGCAGATTCCTTTTCATTAAATATTCTTTGTTGATATTTGATAACTTCTTCTAGGTCCATAGCATTATTTTCACTATCTTCACCATTGCTTGCACAAAGAATAATATCACAAGAACAACAATCACTACCTGTTTCATCTTCTTCATTTTCTGCTGCACATGTTTTCTGAGATATCTCCTTTCCTTGAGTAGCCTTCTTCTTTTGCTTCTTTCCCATTGTGACGGATCTCCTTCAAGCGATCAAGCTTCTGTAGAAGGACCTGCTCTGATACCAATTGTTGGGAAAAATACTGAGAGGGGGGGGGGGGGGGTGAATCAGTATTTATGACTTACTCTTATTTTTACTTTTTCATTCTCTAAAAACCCATACGCTACTTTTCTGAAGCCAACTAGCGTATACACGCGGATATCCTTCATAAAACTCGCGTATATACAGAGATCTTATTATGCCATTAATTCTTTACTTAGATCTATGCAACATTCATTCTTTTGATGATTAGATAACAGTAAGCATGTGCAGTAATAACAAAATAAACCATCACACATAAGCATCACACAAGAACACCAGGATTTAAGGTGGAAACCCAAGTCGGGAGAAAACCACCATTGCCGTCGTCTCAGTCTTCAATATTCTGCAAAAACATCGACGTAGCATGGTGGCGTGAGCCTCTGTACCGGCATAGGCACCCACCTGCAGAAGGCTGCAACCTTCTCTCATTTACCAACCTCTCCTGGAAGGGAGCTACTACCCCCTGCTCTCGTTTACCAACCTCTCCTGGAAGGGAGCTACTACCCCCTGCTCTTGTTTACCGACCTCTCCTGGAAGGGAGCTACTACCCCCTGCTCTCATTTACCAGCTACCACTGGAAGGGAGCTACAACCCCCTGACTGAAGGCTACAACCCTCAGCACCACCATGGACCACGTTTCATCAATTTTCATACTGCATCCAATAGCTTCAATAGATCTCAACTTGCAGGCCACTTTTCATCATATTTTCAGACTGAACCCACTCCACACATTTAAGCTCAATCATACATCAAACTGAAACTTACAACTCCATCAATTCATTCATTGAATCATCAACCAAACAACCAACAACTTGATCTTCAATCAATCATAATCACCAGCATATTCAACATTCAAACAACCTAGATCTGTATGAATACATCATTGAAAGATAGCAGTAGAACAGCAGAACAGATCAGACAATTCATTCCACATACTTCAACAAACCCTAGATTTCATACGTGCTTTCACTTCACAGAACCTGTGTATATACGCGCTTTAACAGAAACAAACCTGCGTATACATCTGCACACATTTCAGAGCTATCTCACATTCCATACGCACTTTCGCTGAAGCCGACCCGCGTATATACGCGCTTTCTCTGTTACAAACATGCATATATATCTTCAGACATTTTAGGGCAGTGCAGCTTTCCAGAACAGATAAACAGCTCAAATCTTCATTATTTTCTTCAGCACAGATTCGCCAGATCACAGATCTAATCATTCCATAAACAGATCTAGAAAATACAAATACATTTCAGATCTAGAGATCCCTCTTCATCATTTTCTTAATAGGTGCATCATAGATTTAGATCTATCATCAAACTGTTACCCTTTCCATTCAGACATACTTCAGAGTGAAGTATACATTCAAACCCAGACTCATGCACCCCCTTGCACTATGAATTTCTTCTCCTTATATAGGTTTAGCCTTTGTCAATACCATGAGCCAAAACCACACAACTTCTAATGGTATTCCTGGACGGGATCAATTAGACATTCAAGCGCTCAATATAATGGGTCAATACCATGGTAAGATCCCTGGTTTTATAAATTTAGAGTGCAATTAACCATACGCGACTTTGCACGTTTTTTTTCCGCGTGCATACGCTACTTCTTCTAAACAAACCCGTGTATGCTTTGTGACACACACTTTTTATCATTGTTCGGGCCCTTACTGATAATTCTTTCTCTGGTACTTCTGAGATACTTGTAGAACATTAGATTTACTTCATTAATAAACTCATCAAGCATCAAGAACAACTTCATTAATTAGGTTTCCATCATCTTCATCAAGTGGGTTGCCATCAAGGACAACACTTTGCATCATGTTGCCAACAAGGAACCCTCGCTCCAGTAGATCTCAACAAGAATCGATAACGGCTAGCCAAAGGGAGAGCGCGCAGCTGGACCATGACTCCCTAGGCCTATTCTTGGGCTTTGATCCATCCAGAATATCTGTTGTTCATGCCGTTTTAACCAGAGTCCATTTATGAACAAGTGGGTATTAAGTTTCAGGGAAATCTGTTATTCTCTTGTACTATGTATAAAATGGACATTGTTCCTGAAATTCGAGGTTTCAGAGAGAAGACTGTAATCACATTTTGTAATCAATAAAATACATCTGGTTTTATTGTTCAAAAGCGTACACAACCCTGATCAAAGAGCAGGGCCCACTCTTCTAATCAGGTGCTACGTCTATGTATATTTGTGGATTAATTCCTGTTATGCTATGGTTTTTATTTTTATTTCTTGTTGATTAAGATTGTTGAATGTTATGTATTAATTTTACTTCACGGAAATGTTTTGAGTTTTAACTGTAAACCCTCGGTTGAACGGATTATGCGTTTGTTCCTGCATATACCTTGCGCGTTGCCTTGAAAGGATATGCTCCTGGATTGATAAGATTAATGTCAGATTAGGGTGGATAAATCATCCCTACCTAAACACCAACATTTTGGTGTTGTTGCCATGGAGGCTAACAAGGTGCAAGCAACGATTCGAAGCAACCAGAGGGTCGACCTCTCGTCCTGGGGAGAGAACGAATTTTCTCACTCTGCTTCAGGTCCTGAGTGTAAGTTTTGATTTTGGTTCATTTGTTTTTGCTTTTGTTTTGAGTTTTGGGCCATCTTCTTGTTCGGGGAGGGAGGAGTCTTTTAACACCCTACTTTAGATCTGGGAAGTATTAGGTATTTTTGTGGGTTGTGTGGTTCTTGTTCTTGTCCCAGGGAGGGAGGAGTTTTTGACGCCCTGCTCTGGGTCTGAAACCCTAGTTTCAGTCTTGTTTTCTTTCTCTTTTTAAATTATTTTGTCTTGGGGAAGGAATGGTCCTTTGACACCTTACTTCAGGATTGAAGTGTTGTAGGCTCATGCAGAGATTCTCCATCACATTAATTTTTGTATGAACAAATAATCGAATAAGAGGGGAAGAGTGAGAGCCCCAAAGAAGGGAAGACCAGATTTGGGAAGAAAAACTTATATCCAGTAGATCATAGAAAAGGTGGAGGCAAAAGCATCTTCTCGTGTAGCCGCAAGGCCAGGGGCTAGGAGAGTGCGATCTGAAGGAAAATCAGTGGATCAACCAGTGCATACTACGACATCCATTAGTGATTCAGTACAGCAGGATCCTCCTGTAGCGGAAGACTCAAATAGCATTGGACCTTATCAAGAGGATCTTGCATTGGGGAAAGAAGGAGAAGAGATCACAAGTAGAATATTGACAGAATCAGACTACTTCAATAAGGGAAAGGAATTTTTCATTGAGGGATTGAGCCATCAGGACGCAGGAAGTAGAAACGAGGTGATTTTTGTATCACCAAGAGATCGGGGGAGCGCTACCAAAGCCACTCGAGTTCCAGTAGTAAGGAGACCCCAGTCATCCTCTACAAAGCCTGTTGAAATCCCTAGCGACTATTGGAAGATTTTCATGGCTCCCACAACCTATAATATTGAGTTTACCATTAAGAATACGGGAGGAGGTGCGCCTACAAAGCCTATCCCATTGGCAGCTTTACCAAATTTCCATGGGCTCATTTCACAGGACCCTGACACATTTCTGTTTGAGTTTGATATAGTGTGCCAGGGGTATGATTACATGACGGATGCCCAGAAATTGAAAATTTTTCCTTCTACACTTAAGGGGACGGCTTTCCGATGGTTTATGGGCCTCAGAGGGAAATCCATTACCACATGGGAAGGCATGTGAACAACTTTCCTGGAGAAATATCAGGACTATTTTAAATCTCAGAATATCAAGGAGGAGCTTTTCAATTTTACGCAGAAAGAAGATGAAAGTCTGGAAGACTACGAGGAGAGGTTTAAGTACCTCTTACAGAGGTCAGGAAATTCTGACTTGGATAAAGAAATTTTGAAGGTTATCCTCCTTCGATCTTTTCGAGAGGATTCAATGTAAATGTTGAATATTGTGGGGAAAGGAGACATCTCCAAGGAAACTTTTGAAAATATTTGCGATTTGTGTATCTAGTGCTCAAGAGGGCTTGCAAGAAACAGATTAGGGGTTTGTTCAGTAAAAGGATCTAGTGGGGATATTACGAAAGTAGAAATTGGGAACCTGTTAGACAACTTGAAGACAGATATTCTTAGTACCCTATCAACACAGATGGATACTTTGCAAGTGAAGCAGAAGTAGTTGGAGCAGGAAAGGGCTATGGAGATCTTCTGCCCGAAATGCAAGAAGAATCATTTAGAAAGAGAATGACCGTTAAAATCTATAGAGAAATGTGACATATGTGAGCTAAATCATGTTACCAACTCGTGCCCTTCCTTGCCGGGCCTGAAAACAGTGTTTCAAGGAGCAGGGGAGGACACGGAGCAACTATATCTTATGGGCGCTAGGAAGTCGTGGAAATTTTGACCACCAATGGGAAATCAAGGTATGTATCTGGATCCATCTCAGTATTTCAATAATTATAATATGAATCCCTAACCCATACCTTGCTCCCCTATGTGGCCACAATACCGGCACCCACTATGGCAGCAATGGAACCCTCAGGCTAGTATGAGCTCATCATGGGCTCCAACTTGGCGAGGACCCTCTATAGGGAAGTTTCCTTAGCAGATGCCACAACAACAGATACCACAATAGCTCCAATTACCCTCCATTATGCCCCCTGGTAACAAACCTGTCCATCCTCAGCTTCCAATGCAGCCTAATCCTAACCCCAATAATAAAGGAGCTCACCAAGCTGATGTACTTAACCTGCCTTCATATAGCATTTCTACGGTAGATCTGTATGAAATGAATTTGCGATCTGGACAGACAGTTAATGTCCAACCCCCTCCGATCATCATTGAACAACTTGATAATGAAGACAGAGAGGCACAGCCAACCAATAGAGAACCAAAAAAAACTGTTAAGCCGCCTCCTGTAAAACAACCTCAATCTGAGCCACCCTACTAAAGAGACTGACTGTAAGTAAACCAAGCCCACAAGCTGAATTTCACTTATTAGGAGAATTGCAGAATTTATTTGTTAAAATTCCCTTGTTGCAAGCTATGAAAGATGTGCCAATTTATGCAAATACTCTTAGGGAGTATTGTTCGAAGAAACCTACAAAGAAAACTAAGGACCCCCTCATTATACATGTTATGGGAAAACTATCAGACTTCATGATGGGGAAATCAACACCAGTGAAATATGGAGACCTAGGGAACCCAGTCCTGACAGTACAAATTAATGGGGTGGAGATTCCAAACGTACTGGTAGACCTGGGCGCTCCCATCAATGTCATCACTACTGAAACCATGCATACATTAGGCCTTCAGAATTTGAAGCATACACCTACAGTGTTGGAATTGGCAGATAGGTCCACAGTCAAGCCTGTGGGGAAGTTGGAGGACGTGACAATTTCAGTAGATGCATGGCATTACCCTGTCAATTTCCTGGTGCTGCATACACAGTCTTCAGTGGGATGCCACCCTTTGATTTTGGGGAGGCCATGGCTGGCTACTGCAGACGCTTATATTGGATGTCGATAAGGAAATATGGTCATTTCTAATGGTCATAACACCGAGAATTTGGTGCTATACCCACCAGCAGAACCAGATGCATCCAAGAAGTCAGCAGCCAGCAAGAAGGTTTTATCTATGGTGGAGGTCGAAGAAGAAGAGGAAGAGGTGATACCGGTCCTTACTATTCAGCTGAAGATGGAATCAGAAGATGATGTGATCACTTCCTTTATGAAAGATCCTTGTTCCATTTCAGAATCGAATCAGCAAGTCTTAGAATCTATTTTAAGCTGTGAGACTCAGGAAGATATTGAGACAGTAGAAGAATTAGAAGGAGATGTTGATGCACCTCATGAAAGCGTCCAAGTGGAGATAGAACCAGGGAAAACCCTGAATATCAATCTAGGACTGTCAGAATCCCAGAGGAAGCAGCTGATAGATGTTCTTGAGAAGTATAAGGAAGCTTTCGCCTGGGATTACTCAGACATGAAGGGGATCCCTGATAATTTTTTCACCCATCATATATACATCAAAGAGGATTGTCGTCCTATAAGATAGCCTCAGAGAAGGATGAATCCGGAATTAAAAAAAATTGTGAAAGAAGAGCTTCAGAAACTACTGGATGCAGGTTTTATCTACCCCATCTCAGACAGCCAATGGGATTCACCACTAGTAATGGTTCCTAAGAAAAATGGTAAGTGGAGAATCTGCGTGGAATACTAAGAATTAAATAAGGCAACGCAGAAGGATCATTTCCCTCTGCCATTTATCGGTCAAGTCTTAGACACATTGGCTGGTAAGAAATTTTTCTCATTTCTGGATGGGTTTAGTGGATACAACCAAATCCAAATTGCTCCTGAGGATCAGGACAAGACCACTTTCACATGTCCCTAGGGAACATTTTCATACCAGGTCCTTCCTTTCGGCCTATGTAATACCCCTGCAACATTTTAGAGGGCAATATTGGGAATATTCTTTGATTTGATAGATGATGGTGTTGAAATTTATATGGATGACTTCACTCCATATGGGGACTCATTCTTGGAGGGGTTGAATAATTTAGAAAAATTTCTTGAAAGATGCATACAAGCGCGCGTTTCCCTGAGTATAGTAAAGTGTCATATGATGATGGAACAAGGAATTGTTCTGGGACATTTGCTTTCAGCTAAAGGAATCAAGATGGACCCAACAAAGGTAAGGGTAATTCTGCATTTTCCAACACCTAAAATGCCTACACAGGTATGTATTTTTATTGGATATGCTGGTTATTATAAGCGCTTTATGGAAAAAATTTCAAAAGTAGACCACCCATTATTTCAATTACTGAAAAAATATTTAGAATTTGTGTGGACAGAGGACTGTGAGGTAGCCTTCGCAAAGATTAAAGAATTAGTCTGTAGTGCTCCGGTTCTTAGAGGACCAGACTGGGCGTTACCTTTCCATATTTACACAGATGCTTCTCAAACAGCAATTGGTGCAGTACTAGGACAACAAGTAGACAAATTTCCTTATGCAGTCTACTATGTTAGTAAAAATCTGGCTCCGGCTGAATTAAACTACATAGTGACTGAGAAAGAGTTCCTTGCTGTTGTTTACGCCATCAATAAGTTTCGGCATTATATTACCAGGTATTCTACCTTTGTGCACACTGATCATGCTGCCATTTGGTATTTAATGAACAAACCTATTACCCCTGTTCATGTTACACAATGGCTATTGCTACTACAAGAATTTGATATTACTATAGTAGATAAACCAGGGAAGGACAATGTGGTTGCAGATTTCTTATCTAGGTTAGAACATGATGGTAAGAATACACCATTTGATGATAATTTCCCATATGAGCATCTTTTTGCAGTGTCTACTAATACTCCATGGTATGCAGATATTGCTAATTATCTTGCTACAAGTGAAGTGCCCTGTCACCTACCTTATAAGGAGCAGAGGAAGGATATCTTTTCCATAAGAGTGCCCACTATTCATGGATGGAAGGATATCTTTTCCATATAGGGATTGATTATCAGATTCAACGTTGTGTGGCAAGAGATGATATCTATGAGATCCTGAAGGCTGCACATGATGGACCCTGTGGAGGACATTTTGCAGAAAAACGGACAGGTCATAAAGTGCTGCATATGGGATACTATTGGCCCTCCATTTTTCATGATGCTCGAGATTATATTCGAAGGTGTGGTAGATGTCAAAGGATGGGACAACCTGGGAAAGCAGATGAAATGAATCTTCAACCCCAAATATTCCTTGAACCATTTGAGAGATGGGCCATTGATTTTGTTGGCCCCTTTAACCCACCTTATCATCAAAAAGCTTATATCCTAGTTTGTACTGATTATGTAACCAAATGGGTGGAAGCTAGAGCAGTCACGAGGGCAACAGAGCAAGTAGTGTCAGACTTCCTTTTTGAAGAGATATTTGCTAGGTATGGGACTCCAAGAGAAATTGTATTAGATGGAGGATCATAGTTCACATCTCATATGATAGAGAAATTGATGCAGAAGTATGGGGTCAAACACATAATAACAACCCCATATCATCCACAGGTGAATGGGCAAGTAGAGAGTACAAACAAGGTATTGGAAAATATCTTGACAAAGACAGTAGCAAGTCATCACCGGGATTGGGCACAGAAACTTGCAGAAGCTTTATGGGCCGATAGGACAACATGGCGGAATACAACAAGATTTTCCCCATTTGAACTAGTCTATGGGAAATCTCCCCTGTTTCCAGTGGAATTTGAAATTAGCACACTCAGAACAGATCTGGAAGTAGGCTTGGATTTATCAAAAGCACAAAAGAACGTACTGGAATAGCTGAATGAGTTAGATGAGATCCGATCAGTAGCTGTCCAGAGAACTACTATTGTCCAACAGTAGAGGATGAAATGGCATGACAAATTTATTAAAACTAAGGTGTTTCATGAAGGGGATTGGGCGTTACTGTATGACTCCAGATTTAAGGACCTCAAAGGCAAAATTTGTACTCGCTGGATGGGACCATATCAAGTGGATGCGGTGTTCGATAATGGAACAGTTAGATTAATTACAATTGATGAGAATCAGACTACATTTGTAGTAAATGGACACCGTCTAAAATTATATCATCGTCCAGCCTCTAAAGATGCCTTTGTTAAAACCCTTTCACATTCAGTTGATTTAATGATTATTGCAATAGAAGACACTCTCACTCTCCATTAAAAAATATATATATATATACATTAAAAAAAAAAAATGTGGTTATTACTTACTTGTTTATTTTGAAGGAATAATAAAAGAATTATGGCCAGGAAAAAAGTGAAATCTCGTGTCACTCTGCTAATGCTGTTACTCTGAAGTGATGCTACACATTTGATGTTGTTACTCTGAATTTGCTGCAACACTACTGATGCTGTTACTCCAAAGTGCTGCTACACTGTTGATGCTATTACTCCGAAGTGGCTGCTACACCGTTGATGCTGTTACTACGAAGTTGATGCTACATTGCTGATGTTGTTACTCCGAAGTTGCTGCTACACTGCTGATGTTACTCTGAAGTGCTTCTACACTGTTGCTGTTGTTACTCCGCAGTTTTCATTACTTCGTAACTGTCGTTACTCCGCAGTTTCCATTACTCCATAACTGTCGTTACTCCGCAACTGTCGTCACTCCGCAACTGTCGTCACTTCGTAGCTGCTGTTACTCCACCACTGTCGTTACTCACTGTTGCTATTACTCACTATTCACGACAGACATTTTTGCTATTACTCCACCTTAAGGTAAGTCTGCAGGTACGTCTCCGCTGATTTTTACGGATTTAATTAAATATTCCCAAAGGACAGTCAAAGCGTGCCGAGGACGACCGTCACTTTAAGTTGGGGGGAGGGTACCGTCATAATGACTGATGACGTACTTAATAGAGGTACTTATGACACATGACCATTACTAAATCAAATTTAATGACCATAATTACCTTGTAATTATATCGTTGAGTTGGGATGCGTACTTGTACGCATAAGAGTCATATCAGTCACCTCGTAAACATCCCACATTAAAACCAAGAATATATAACAATACCACTACAATCTGTCAATTAATTTTAAACGTACCAGTACTATTTACCTATCATATTCAAAAGTGGCCATGACGTTATTATAGTTACCAATAGTTCGGAGCCCTGTCACTCTCCCCTGCTAGCTGACTGTAGTCATCGTGCCACTTCCACCTCAGCAGCAATTGGTGGTCGATCTGTGCGCCATGATCCTGATGATTCAACATGAATCCAAAGCAATCAGGAAGTATGGCAGATATTTGAGAATGCACGCTGGGACGCTTATTTTGACAGGTTGAGTGGCTGGGATGAAGAAATTACAATGGAATTCGCATTGAATCTGGAGGAAGGAGTTTCTTGGGTTCGCGAGCTAGCAATTCTAGTCACAGAGGAAGTTATTACAGAGGTCAGTGGATTGCCACAGGGTGGAGAACGCTGGTTTTCCAGAAGGACTCCTCTTCTGGAATTCCCCGAATCTTTCCTTCAAACCGGAGAGAACATTGCACAGAAGGGCCGAGGATACGATAGAGTTTCATTGTCGCAGCCATGGGCAGAAGTTGCAGAAGCTGTGATTAAATATAAAACATGCGAGGGAAGGTACTCCATTGTTTTCAAGTACCATCTGCGCATATTGGCGCATTTGCGGTTTCCTCAAGCGGAAGCCTTCTTAATGAACGTGCCTTATTTTCTTCTGAGAAGCTCACATTTGATGGTGAACTCGGCTCGAGGAGCACGACAGGTATTGGCGGTCCTTTCCCACCATGGGCTGGTGTGGCTGTTAGTATTGAATTCTATTGATAAAATTCTGATTCCATGGGAATTTTTGCGAAATTCTACAAAGGAAGAAATAGAAGCTGCCATGGCCGCTAGGGCAGAGAAATTGGAATCTATGCAAGAGGATGAAGAAGAGAACGAAGAAGAATATGAAACCATGCAGGGAAATGAAGAGGATGATTATGTTGATCAGGAGGAGATTGAGGAAATGGAGATGGAGACCGAGGAGTGTGAGGAAGAGTCGGTCCTCCAAACGCAAGTTGAATCGATGGAGGTCACAGAAATTCCTACTGGTACTTCGGCTGAGGCTACTCCACAAGAACCAGCCCAGATCTCGGAGCCATTCATGTAGACAGATAGTGCCATGGACACAGAATTCACTCCACAGGGATCCCCCGTTAATACAGAACCTGTGGAGAAACCAGTCGTGACCACTCTGACTAGAGAGACTACAAGGGAAATGGCAGAAGAGATAAGGAGTGAGGCCGACGCTGCTCCACAAGAACCAGCGTCGACCTCAGAACCGAATGAAGAAAACCTGTTCCAGTTTCTTGTCTTTTTTCCTAAGGGAACGTGGGTAACCCGTTCCCCGTAGCAAAGAGAAGAAGAAGGTGTTGCCATTCCTATGGCTTCAAATTTAAAATGAAGACTACAGCCGGAAGAAACCCCAGCAGATACATCAGTGGAAGGGCATCTTACCGGGACACCATTGTTTGAAGAGAACGTCCCCGATGAGAGAACGACCATTGGTGGAGAGGAGGGACCAAGCGGAGTGGTCCCGATGAATACACCAATGGCACATGAAGGCATAAAAAGAGTGAAATAGGAAAGAGTGGAAGAAGGTCAGGCAACAGAGATTGGACCGACTGTCGACCCGACAGAGACAGTGCCAAGGGATCCACCTCTAGCTGCCGAGGCTGAGAGGATACAGGTTAAGCAAGAGGAAGTAGAATTGGGCAGGATGCGAAGACCCCCTATCAAGAAAATATATCAACATAAGTTCAGGGAAACCATGCGGTTAAAAATGGAAGTGAGGAGCTTGAGGAGAAAAATGCACCAGATTCAGAAGCAGATAAATAATTATAAACGGCGAGCCAAGAGACCCAGGGTTGATAGGGTCGAAGCAGAAACCGAGACAAAACCAATTGAAAATTTGTTCGAGGCCAGAGAATATGCCCTAACGGTTGAGCTACAAACATGGAAGAATATTGCGGCCCGATACCAGTAGGAGATCAAAAGAACGGAAGAAAAAGCCTCCACGACCATTTTTGGGTATGTGGAGCGCATGGATATCATGAGTTTGAGGCATGCAAAGCAGCAGCTCAAGATGGATCAGCTAGAGAAGCAGGTGGCCAAGCTGAAAAATGATAAAGAACAAATGTTCAACTTGGTGCAAGAGGCGATGGCATGTCACCCCCCTTCTTCTTGCTATTATTTATTTTTACATGAACGTTTCCTTTTATTTTGCATGGAGAGCATCAGAGATGAGATCAGTTATGAGATCGAGGATGGTGTACAATTCCTTCGGATCATGAGGAATCATGATGTGCCCACTCAGCATCTAATGTGTGAATTTTATTTGCATGGATATTTGTTACGGTTGGATAGAGACTTTAACCCGGTCCCATATGTGGGAGATATTTAGTTGAGGGCCCTCACATCTTATGCTCTCAATAAAATTCATTGGTGGAAGGCTTGTGACACTTTTGAGTCTAACCAATCACTAAGCCATTTATAATAAGGGCAGAGCATGAGAGGTTAGACACCGTGTTTAACAAACACCATGCCTTTTTGAAGTTTGAGGAAAACAAAGCCAAAATGTTGAGGACACAAAGGTGGTGTCTTGACCTTTGTGTGAACCAAGTAACTGTTTTCTAGAAGGAAGCTCTGGATGCTTGTCAGAGGAGATGGATGATGTCACCAATAGCTGTCAGAAGCAGGGAGTGTTTTCGGGCACCTAATTTTGTACGAGTACTCACTCGAGTACCGAGATACGTGGCATGTATCCAAACGTGTGGAATCCGGTGGATGGGGCTTCGATTTCAATATCCTATTCTTTGGCTGCTGGCAGAAGTCTATACTCCCGCATATAATGTTCCAGCAGACTGGTGGAAAAAGGTCCTCCTTTCAGATGGGTTTAAAGTCCCAGGGATAGAGATGGCTCCGGAGTATGATCTTGAGGGGCTTCATGAAGCTCACAGGTTGCAGAACCCAGATCTGCGGGGGTGGCGGACTGCATGAGGACATGCAAAAGGCTATTTGGGGGGAGATGTTGGCCACCGAATTCAGCTATTTCTTTGCCCACTTTTGTTATCCTTTTTGACCCTTTTTGCTTAATTTACCCACATTTTCCATGATAAACTCATGAGGTAAATATCCTTGACTTGTCCAATTGGGATATTTTGATTAATGAAGTAAAATCGTGGGGTTTTACCTAATTGTGGCTCTAAGGTTTGTGTTTGGCTGCAGATTGAAAGACAGGAACCCTCGCTCCAGCAGATCTCAACAAGAATCGGTCACGCCTAGCCAAAGGGAGAGCGCGCAGCTGGACCAAAACTCCCTAGGCCTATTCTTGGCCTTTTCTCCATCTAGAATATCTGTTATTCATGCCATTTCAACCAGAGTCCATTTCTAAACACGTGGGTATTATGTTTCAGGGAAATCTTTTATTCCCTTGTACCGTGTAAAATGGACATTGTTCCTGTAATTCGGGGTTTCGGAGAGAAAACTGTAATCACATTTTGTATATCAATAAAATACATCTGGTTTTACTATTCCAAAGTGTTTCATAATCAACATAGCCTTGATCAGAGAGTTGGGCCTGCTCTTTGGATCAGGTACTGTGTCTGTGTATATGTGTGGATTAATTCCTGTTGTGATATGGTTGTTATTTTTATTTCTTGCTAATTAAGATTGTTGAATGTTTTGTATTAATTTTACTTCACGGCAATGTTTTGAGTTTTAACTGTAAACCCTTAGTTGAACAGATTATGTGTTTGTTCCTGCATATACCTTGCGCATTGCCTTGAAAGGATACGCTCCCAGATTGATAAGATTAATTTCGGATTAGGGTGGATAAATCATCCCTAACTGAACACCAACAATATTCCTAACTCAAATACAAATACATATGAATGAATAAAAATGATTACATGGCTATGGCATTGAGAGTACCCAATTGTTATGAAACATTATGAACAAATACAACTCTCATCAATGCCTTTTAGGCATCAAGACCACCATTGTACAATGTGAGACATGAGGTACCAATCTCATATATTAATCTTCACTTCAATCTTTTCCAATCACTTTTAATGGAGATAAATCATACCATGCACATGTCAAGAATGAATGAATGACATCAATAAACCTGGAAATATTCAACATTTCATCCATATGTCAAGGAAGCAACAAAAAATGTATGATATGCCATGGAATCTCTCGGTAGCAGAAATTAACGTATAGATTCTTCTCCTATGAAAATTATGTGATCCTCATATGGGAATTACACTCCATGACAAAGTAATAATGAGATGATAAGCAACACACATTTGATCTTCAACACTTAGGCCATGATGTAAAATTCCAGTAGCAACAAAAAATTGTGTTCTCATAGGTGTTGAGAATTTGGTAGGGTTGTGATTAATTAAAACTATCTTCTTGATAATTACTTGTGAGCTTACTTCTTATACTTATGTCTTATATTCTTAGCTTATTAAGTCTTTCATCAAGTCAATTACCAAAACACAAGAGACACAAATTTAGGCTTTTCGAGCCAGGGCCAAAACCTTTCCCTCTTGGAAAGGAAAACCCGCAATAAATTCCTCTTATAGAATTTCAGATGACAATTACCATGACCATGACACATACCCTTGACCCTTGTATGCCTTCAAGACCTTGTCATTGCTTCTTCATTGACCCCTTGAGTTGATCCTTCTTTCTTGCATCTTTGTGCACCATTATGCACCAAGAATAGAGAGCTCGGTCTCTACTTGGCTCCTTAATTATGATATCAACACTGTGACATATAATGTCTCCCTTAGTACCTTCACTTAACCTTACTGACTCTACACTTTTCTTCTTTCCTTAAATGAATGGTCCACAACTTAACATAGTCTCTTTCCATACTTGTTGCAATCATTTCTCATACTTAACACAGTCAAATATCTGTAGTTCAATATAACCCTTCTCTGCACTTGACCATAGTCTTGTTTATGCACCTTGATACAATCATATATCCGCACCTTGTCAAAGTGATCTATCCGCACCTTCACACAATCACATATCTGCACCTTGTCATAGTCATCTATCTGCATCTTTATACAATCATAAATATCTGCAGATCTCAAAGCTTGTAAACTTGCAGATCTGAGAGGTCCACGTATTATGATGGTGCTCAAGATTGATCTCTTATCTCATTGTGGAGTCATATACATGTTGATGCTTCATTCATATATGGTGGTTGTTATGTTGGTGCTCTATGGAAGAAAGCATAACAAATATATATATATATATATATATATATATATATATATATATATATATATATATAATCTTTGTCTTCATCATTACATAAATACTTAATTACATAGTCAATATGAAGACCGATCCTAGTTACACTTTCCAACAATAGATAAGAAACAATATAAACTCATGATCTCTTTACCAAAACATCAATAGCATCTATCAGCAACATGAGAACTATAATGAAGGTAAAGCAGTGACATAACATCATAGAGCACCAACATAACAACCACCATATATGAATGAAGCATCAACATGTATATGACTCCACAATGAGATAAGAGATCAATCTTGAGCACCATCATAATACGTGGACCTCTCAAGCAGAAAATGAAACAAATCATAGCAGCAATAAACTCAGCAACACCAACTATATCAACATCACTCTCAACCAAAACAATCATCATCATCCAATATCATGGCAATAATAGCAGCATCATTCTAGGACTATCAGCAGCAACAATATAAAATAGATGGAAGTAGTACACTCCCCAATAATATCACTCTCAAATCAAGGTAGCAACATGAGCATAAGCAACAAAACTCTTTCCATTCACATCACTATAACAACATCAGTAACATCAGCAATAAACTCTACAATCAGCTACATGAATACCATCAACACTCTCCAATCAAATGAACAATATGAAGCTCAAACATAACAAAAACAGATGGATCACTACAACATCAATTTCTTCAACAAAATTGAAAACCCCATGTCCATGCAATAAATTATGGATAAATATGCTCATAACAAAATATTTTCAATCATCATGCATCATGGAATAACCAATAGAAAGTTTATCTAAACACTAGATAGTGGAAACATGATTTTTTACAAAAATATTATCAACAGTTATTCATGAACCAAGGCAAGAATAAGGAAATTGTCATGTAGAATTCTAACCATATAAACCATGAAAAGCAGAAACTCATCAGATAGGTCATGAAAATATAAAATTTTGTAGATATTCTAATGCACAGTCAACTATCAACAAGGAAATCTTCATTGCATAACTATGACATCTACCTTCTCATCATGACAACATTTGCATTAGTGAAAAATATGCAAGATAACACCATCTATCTCTTGATAATACATTTGTGCTTCCATAAATTGTTGCAATCAATCACATTCAACTGATTCAAATAATACCAAAAAAATTGAAATTTCAAACCTCACTATAATTTTATCTAACTATGGTTGCATTATCAATGATTCTCTTTCAAAATGAGAATGTTGCCATATGCTCCCCCTGAGACCATGTCGGCCTTAGTTTTTAATGGGAGCCACTTGTTGCTCCTTTTTCTTCTAGATTTTGTTGGTTTGATTTTTGGCATGCACTTCATTGTTTGATATCTTGCTTTGAGTAGTCTTTTCCTTTTGAGTGAATCCCCTGTAACATGTAGGAAATTTGCAGTCTTTAGCCTCATGGCCAATGTTGTCACACATGTAACACCTTATATGTGTAAGAAACAAAGGAAAATATTTGAAACTCTTATTCTTTGCATTGTTCCTGCAATCAAAAGCCTTATGCCCAAAATTGTTACACGACAAAAAATAGCCATAAAATGAATTGTTATACTTGGCCATGGATGATTTTGCTTCATATGTTCTTTTACCCAACTCCTCCATGCTTCTACATTTTGCAACATGTCCATGCTTTTGAAAATTAAAGCATATTATCGATCTTGAGTAAATGGATGATCTATCTAGCACAACTTGTGCCTTCTTTGACTTCTGGTTTTGCTAATGTGGTTCTTCCATGTTATTCTTACTGTTGGAATCATCTTTTACTGCTTGTTTTTTAAAAATTGTTGCTAAAATTATTTCTTCTTTGTGCAGGATAGTATCTGGAGGCTTTTGATTAATCATCGGCTCAATGGATTTCTCTTTTGAATTTTTTCTCAATGTAGCCATTTCTGCTTCTAGAATTCGATATTTCTTTCTCATTCCTTCTTCAATTATCTGTGGTTCATCCAATTGGATTTTTAATTTTATTATCTCTTCTTTGTAAACACAATCCTTCTCATCAAGTATTTTCAATAAATTTTGTTGGTTTTTATTTTCAGCCTTGAGCTTTCTTATTTTTGCTTCTAGGGTTTCAATCTTGCAAGTCTCTTCATCTTCTAAATCAGAATTGTCTGCAAAAGGGTTATTACCACTTCTCTCCAAAGAATCAAACTGAATTGAATGATAATTATCTTCTAAATCATCAAACTAAAGTAAAGCATCATCACTACAAGAAAATATACTGCCAGATATAAAATGATCACAACATTTACCTTCACCATTTTTTACCAGCAAGAAGAGGGGTTCTTCAGAATTTGAAAATCTCCCTACTTTCTTACTGATCTTATTTTTTTGGGACTGCTTCTTCTTATTCTTCACCACGTCCCATGATCCACTCTCAAGTGATCAAACTTCACCAAGAGAACCCTACTCTTATAGAAATTGTTGGAAATGTGCTCACTACTGAGAGGGGGGGTGAATCAGTAGTGAAAAGGTTTATATGTATATTTTAAAATTATTTTAAAATTATTGATTCACAATCACACAATACACCATTAGCAGATTAGCTCATATAATGCATAAAATAGCAAATTAAATACCATGATCATCACATGCAAATCATAATACAATCAAACAATCACATGCACAAGAGACACAAGGATATCTAGTGGAAAACCCCCCTCTAGGGAAAAAAACCACCCTTTGTTGTTGTTTCTACTTTGCTTCAAATTTTATTAATTAATCAAATCAAATTTACATTATCATAGTTGGCTATGTCGAGCAAGGAATTTTCTCATATGACATCGAATTTGTGAACACCCATCCACTAAATTCCTCTACCCCCAACAAGCCTTGCCCAACGCCCATTGGAATATGAAAATGCTACTTCCTTTACTGAAGCTATCGACACCCATCAGCAAGGAACACCCATCCCTTCTTCACCTAGCTATCTTGATTTGTTTATCATCTAGGCCCTCATTTCATAATGTTTCAAACTAGACCCCTGCAAAAGACAAAAAAAAAATTCTCTCTTTGATAACCTCAATACATCAACATTATTCAATCAAACAAACCCAAAATATCTCAATCAAATCAACCAGAAGCATACATAAGCTAAGGCTCTCTCAAATCAACACACAAGCCTCACGCATATAATTATGCTCATAATGTAACAGGCAACATATGCAAGAATTTTGCAGCAACAATAACCTCCAACATACTCTCAATGCAACTCCACTAGAAATCCATCAAATCTAACAACACAACTCATCTACAAAATTTATGAGATAATCATAAAAGTAATACTAAAACCATGCATAATTTTTTTTACAATGCAATCACACATGATTATGCCATGCAATTCACCATTGGTCCTACAATCATGAGTATGTTAGCATCACCATAGAATAATTCATCACTCTATGACTGCATTTAAAACTCTACCACAACAACTACAATCATATAAATATTTTTCCTCTAAATAACCTCTATTGTAGAACCTACAAAATTTTTCATAATTAACAGATAAAAATATGTATATCTGAACTACAAATGATCTCTCCATGTAATATTCCAAAATTAGCTTGCAGCTAATTGGAATATTGAATTTTGTTTTTATCACCTAGGAGTTGAATAAATGGGTCAGGAGGCCCATGAATATTAAAAATATGAACAAAATCCCTCATGGTATGAAAAGGGATCATCATGGGAGCTGGATTTCACACCCTCATGTGTGAAAAGGGACTTTTTCATGTGGACAAGGTCATGTTTGACCAAGTCAACAATGCTGGGATAGGAGGTGGAGATCACTTTGAGAGGCAGCGTAGTGTGAATAAGAGGAATATTCCTTGGTGGAGGAAACCCTAATGAGTGGGACCAATGGTGAGAGGGCTTCCACTTTTTTTAAAGGAGGGCAAGGCAGCCATTGTTATGCATGTTATGGATTATTGATTTTATGGTCTGCTTAGACTCTTGTGCATTCTCTTGCTGTTTAGCAGAGTTGTTGTGCTGCTTAGCACAAGGAATTCTTGTTTAGGAATTCATTCTCCTTTCAAGAGAGGCCTATTGAGGGAGCTTTCTCTTCATTTCTCCTCATTCAGAATCAAGGCCAAGCCACCTCCTTCAGCTACAGTGTAATATCCCAAAATCTAGATTTAACAACAAACCTACTGAAATAATAAACTCCTGAGAATTCAGTGCACTTAAATGAGTTTGAAGCTCCTAGATCCCTTATATCATATCATCTAAGATCTAAATCCAAAAGGAGAGCAAAAAAAAATCAAACTAGGTGGGTTAAACAGATCTCCCACAACCTAGTCTAGCTGAAAAACACCCAAAGAGAGGGGTTGCAGCTATATGTAATGGAATGCTTCAGAAATAACACAGTTTATCAATTTACAAGTGTGAGACCAACATGGAGGTTCATCTTTCAGCTATACATCAGAAAATTAGATCTACAATGCAGCTTATATAGTGTATAACAGATATAGAAAGAATGTACAAGACAAAAGCCTCAAAATGAGCTACTACAACAACATGAAATGGAAGAATAAGCTTGACAACATTATTTTCATTGTTGAAGCATGTAGTAGATTACAACTCAAATCTAGAGTAGATCTGTACTCAAAATGATAGATCTATTTCAGATCTGTGTACAAGATAGGCTCTTTTATACACTCCCCTTGGGGATCTCAACAAAACATGAACAAAAGTGAGTAGATCTGAGATCTAAGTCACAGATCTGCAGAATTATTTAGAAAATTATGAATCATAACATATGCAACAGATCATATCTGAAATAAAATGGATTTGTTGGCCAATCCACGGATCACCACAGTGAAAGGAAGGATCCAATCACTAGAGATCTCTCCTCTAGAATGATGCCAAGTCACCCTGCAACTCTGCTCTTGCAAATAACGCAATCATGGAAGAGGGACTACGATATAGGCTGCAAGAATGCTTTGGCTTACTGCTAATGTGTGGATCTAAAGCTCAACCCACTAATGCACTCTTCCAGGAGGTTAAAAGACACAATCACTGAGAAGAGGCACCAGTACAAGCTAGATCTAAATAGATCTAGTGTTCCACTTGTTGCAGCTCACATGAACAGCCCAATCCTAAGCAGTACTACGCTGTAGATGCAAGATGTGGCTTGGCCAAATACCGGATAATGGACTATACAAACAAGACTCCTCCAAGAGCTGCTCAAGGAAGGAGGTGGGAATCCTAAACAGGAAAACCCAAAGAGGAGTGTCTAAACAGACAATACCTTTAGAAAATAATATCCTCAACAACATTTTCCTATTGTCCTCCTCCTTATTTTATAGGATGAAAGCCTTGTCAAACCCTAAAGCACCTCAATTAGTTAGCCCCTTTCACATGTGGAGCCTCCATCTAGAACTGCGTTGTGTATCCATGAGGTTCATTGCACCTAGACTGCGTTGTTGACTTGGTCAAGATTGACCCAATCTTGTGATTCAAACCCATTCACACCTGCAAGAGTTTATTTAAATGGCCCAGATATGTCTCTCTTTACACAGGCATTGCTTTGTTCATGGTTTTTAGGAGTTTTACATGTCCTCCTTCACATTTTATTCATTAATATGAAATACAAGCCGAAACAAGGCAAAATAATATATTCCCATTAGCTTGGGCTAAATGGGAATATTATAATCCTCCCCTCCAAAATTTTGCTTGTCCTCAAGCAACTGATAAGGTGAGTGCTGCAAGACTTCTCCTCCATTGGTGACATCATCAAAGATCAAGCTCCTATCATAAGCTAGATGCTCACCAATCCAAACCCCCATGAATTGTTTCCCCAAAGTCATTATGAGATGTGCAAAATCCATCCCACAAGGAAACAAGATCTCATGTGAAACACCCATGGGTTGCCTAATGTCCCCTCTGAAATATATAACACAAGACACCTAGAGAATTTCCAGTCCATTGGGCACATGCATACCTCCCATCCTCCCTCCATAGATTCCCATAAAAAGTACAAGCATGTCATCAATGCATGGGAGCAAAATAATGTACAAACAAACAAAAAGATGTACATATGGAGGTGGGTCATAGTCCCACATGTGGAACCAGCGTAATGCATCTCCTACCTGCATCAACCCAAGATGTGGTAAGTGGTTTTCCCACCACTTACTTTCAGCCCATGCCATCTCACTGTAGTTGAATGTGTGAGATATGTTTGGTGCTTTAGGAAAGCACACATCATGAAACAGGACCTCCCTTTGTCCACCAAGGGAGTGGCCAAGTACAACAATTGTTGTGGCCCCATATTTGCCATGATATTGACAAGATATAACACTCCTCCTTGGAGTCATGGCCTGCATAAACATGGTGAAAGAATGCATATAATCAGAAAAATAAACCTGTTTTATAAGAGCATATTCTTCACCAATAGTCCTCCTCATAAAATTGGAGTGGTGCATAGATCTATCTTCTCCATCAAGAGGGGAAAGAGAAGGCTGGATTAACTCTCCAACAGAGTTATTTTTCTGCCCCATCTCCACAAAGTTCATGCATCTTTGACAATGTTGATATAGTTCTCCTTCAAAGCCCTCCCAATAGTAGCTCCTCAAGATGATGTTGTTGAGCTTCACAAAATACTCTTGGCTGAAAAAGAACTCCTCATAGGCCCATTGTAGTAACTTCTCCTTGAGCTTGGAGGCTCTAGATAAGAAGATCCTACCATGATTATAGATGACTCCATCAAGGACCGAATAGATTCCTTCATGCAACTAGTCATCAAGAATCATGAAAGTATGAAGATCCTTGGAATATTCCACCAACTGTTGGGATTTCAAATAGGGATCTAAGGTGCCCAACACTGACAGTGATGGTAGGATGTCATCTGAAGTATCTGCCATGTTTTTTTCCTCCCCCTTGACATCTCCCATGCCAAAGGTACAAAGTGGAAGGTTGCAACACCTTCCTTGCTACCCTCCTTGCTCATGCACATGCTCCAAAGAAGAAGGAAGCTCTTGGAAGTTAGTCGCCCATGGGAGGCTATCATCTGTCCAAGGCCTTCCTATTTTGGCCAAAGCATGCATGTGAGACCACCATCTCTCTTCCATCAGGGAAGAGTGTTCTTCAAACAAGTTCGTCTTCTGATTCAAGTCTTGCCTCCCATGCTTCATGATGGTGTCATTTTCTCTTCTTGTAGCATATCTTCTCAACACAATTTGAGAGGTGAGGATAGATAGTGAAGTGAAAGGAAAAATGCTCTCCCTTTCTTTGTACCTCCCCCATACTTTCAGCGTTGTAGCATGGTATTCTAATGCTCCCTTCCTTCTTGGATCTATGGAAGGAGCATCAATGCATGAAACATCTCCCATCAAATCTGAATCAGGTGGTCTCCCGGGGGGTACACCAGAAGATAAAGATGTGTTGCACTGAAAATTGTCACCTTGACATTTCATTGTCTGTATGAGCTCATTATCACTCATAATTTCCTCCTTTTCAAGTCTAAAAACATCATTTCCTCATGTCAAGCCTTCAAAATAAGAGAAAAATCTCTCAAAAAGTCTCTAAAACTCTAGTATCGCACTTTCTCTTTGTCTTACCTGCGGTCCGGCACCTAATGGTCATGTCTCCTGCGTACCTGACCGCACTTTCTCTGTGTTAAGAGTGCAGATCCCTGTAAAATATTAAAAGGGCGCAAGTAAACTCAAAAATCTCACTTTCAGTCATTTTTAGAAGCTTCCGGAATGAATCTTGCGGTGGCAAGTCCGCTCTTTTCAGATTCATGTATTCTGTTAGCCACCTATAAATTTTTGACAAAGAAAATAGGTGGCTAAAAATGTTTCTGAGTCCTCAAGAGAAACATTTCCCTTGAAAATATTTCATCCTTGAAGCCTCCATGTGTCTTTTGACCTCCGAAGAAATCTTCCTTGCTGTTTCCATTAAAAGCCTCATTGTTTGTAGAGGGAAATGCTCAAAAAGGCCTCCATTTTCCCTTTTGTTCCCTCAAAACCCCATTTTTCATCCCTTTTTCCCTCACATATTTCCTCTAAAAATCCCATCCCTAACCCCCCATCTCATCCTAAAACCCTTTTTAAACCTTACAATTTCCCTTTTTCTGGTTAAAAACCTCCTTTTCTGCCTACTGGAACCCCTTTTTAAGCCTTAAAAATCCTAAATTTGGCTTAAAAATACCACCAACCATTACGGAGCTTAAACGCTGGTAAGCCCTCGGCCCCTTTTACGACGCATATGACCCTGCGCCCGAGACCAGAGACCCGGGCGCTGAAATCCCAGGGCACCTATGTCTGAAATGGAGTTTTCTTAAACACCTTTTTTCCTTTGTTCCTATTTTTATTTTCCGATGTGATAGACAACACTATCGACCAATCTCCCGAGGCGTTGGAGAGTGTATTCCATATATAACCGTGACCATCGCACTTCTTCCATTTCCGCCCATCGCCCTTCTCCATTACCCCCCCGATTGACTCTGGACCATTTATCTCCCCTCTGGATCTAACGGCCAGTGCTTAATCGCTTCGCGCTCGTCCATCCGTTTTCCCCCCCCTCGCTTGCACGATCTCCGATTGAATCACAACTGTTCATCGTACAGATCCGACAGCTGAGATTAACCCCATTCTCCACCCATATTTCTCTGTTATCGCCCCGCCGAATAAATCCTGACCGTCGATCGCCCTTCAGATCGAATGACTATCTCTTAATCGCACTTTGCAAATCCAATGTCCCGTTCATTTTCCCCTTCTCCGATGTGCGATTGTTGATTTAATCCTCGCCGTCCAATTCTACAAATCTGACGACTCTCGTACCTCCCGCTCATTCACTTACCCCTTTGCCT
This sequence comes from Pinus albicaulis, assembly GCA_034641835.2. Classification (NCBI taxonomy): domain Eukaryota; kingdom Viridiplantae; phylum Streptophyta; class Pinopsida; order Pinales; family Pinaceae; genus Pinus; species Pinus albicaulis. Next base: position 81,137,418 of record CM076572.1, read on the forward strand.
TCCTTCTCCCTCTTTTAATCCTGACTGTCCATTCGATAGATCCGATGGCTGGGATCTAACCCGCCTTTGACCATTCCCCACCTTACCAACCGCGCACCTTTCCATATCGCGCTGCCACCTGCACCGTCAGATCTCTTCGCTCCACATCCAACGGCCAAGACGCATATCACATAAATTTTTCGTCTGGGCTTTAAAATTTTAAAATCACGCGATAAAAGCGGTTTTAGGAGGACACGTGTCATGCAGCGAGGTATATCGTGTTTTTTCGGAGAATTTTCAAAACCACTCTGAAGCCGCTCAACACCAGCGGTTTTTCCACTAAAACCACCCTTTCCCCTTTGCTCTCGAAAGCGCCATCATTTAATCTTGACCGTTGATCTGATCTAGGTCAACGGCCCACATTTCATCGCATATCCATCATATTTCTTTCATCGGGCCTTCCTAAGAACTTCGTCAAAGGATCCCCATCGTTGATCTCCTCCTAAGATCCAACGATCCACATTTAATTCTCCCTCCGCCTCCGGGTCCCACCGCCAAATATGCCCCAATTTCATTCATTTTAACCTATTTTCCTTTATATTTCATCGCAATGTTAAACCTTTGTGTTTTACACTAAGGGATATTTCTTTCGCCTAAATTAGTCTTAAAAACTCCATCAACGAATCCTGACCGTTGATCACCATTGCCTTATCTAATCGGACGGTCCGCGACCCTCTTTGCACCAAACCTTCGGTAGATCATTCTTTCACCGTTCTGCAATGTTTTTCACCCATTTTCACCTGCATCCACCATTTCCACCACCATTCCACAGGCCTCCACAACAATCTTTCACCACTCCCCTAGATTTCATAACGAGTTTATTGTATTGTGCAGGGTATATGGATGGTGAAGCGCATTCTGTCTCCACAGTCACAGTCACTGTGACTGAGAGCGCAGAGAGACCATCACAGCAGCGGAAAAGTGTATCAGAGGTGGAATTAAGGGATTTAAACCTGTTATCGAAGACTTAATGCTCTAATCCCGTGTTCAAAGGATAAAGGCACAGCTTGAAGACTGCAAAGATGATTAAGAGGCCTAATAAGGTCTAAAGCACTGAAACAATCCATATCAGTGCCTTCAGCATCAGCAGAATATATTTTCTCCAGAAAAGACTATCTACCTAATTTTCTCCATCTCCCATCGAACCCCAGAACAGTTATTTTTCGTATACTTTCCCTATGGAAACCCTTGGTTAGTTGTTATGCAAGTAATCTCCTTTCATGACTCCATAGCCCAATGGATTGATGCATTCTCTGACCTATCTTCCCATGCTGAAACATCCTTCTATTCAGCTCCTTTCCATTTCCGTAACCTTCTCAGTAATGATCTCCAACCACACAGCCAAACAATCAAAATCAAAACCCCTATGCTTCATACCTAGCCTAATACCTCATTTCGAGCTTCAAAGATATATATCATTCTTTGCATTTGCAGAGAGATCCCTCTTTCTATCCAGGAGGGATAGATCTTAGGATCCAAAAGTGATTTGATGTTGTCTAGTCTTTTGGTCTTGCCAATCTAGCAAAAACACTGGAACCCCAACATAATGGCGACTCCACTGGGGAACTTTGAGTGCATTTCATCTTAGATACCCTTAAGCCCTCAGAAGACCCAAAATCTTTGGATAGATTGGTATTTAATTGTTGATGGTTGACAACAGCCTATTTCAAACATCCAAATTCATCCACCTGGTAACTCCACACTCCATACCTCCCTAAAGGACCAAATGACTCCACTGTTAGAAGCCCCTGAACTGGTTGAGAAGATATAGTGACCTCTTTGTACAAACCTAGGTCCAAATATGGACAGAGAAGAAAAGCTAAATGCTTTGGCAGACAGATTAACAAGGATGGTAAACATGTTTGGTGAAGTAATGGTGAAAATGTATGAGGCTAATATTAATGCAAATGTCAATTATCTAGAGCAGCCCATGCCTTTTCCAGAGCAAGAACAAACTCAGGAAACAGACAATGAGAAAGATATGTATGATGCTCAAGAATCTGTAGAAGATGAAGAGGAAGGTGATCAAGAAATGAATGATTGCCTACCTGTATCTTGTACTATGCTAATAAGAGAATATCATGACCAAATGGAAAAAATTGATAGGGGATGCTGCTTTGAAGAAACAAGAAACCACTTAGGAGATGTAGAATCTGATGTGGAAGGAGAACTAGCACACATTGGTGCTCCCTCTCTAGATCATAACTCATCTCGGGTTACACAAGAAGAGTGGCATCCTGATCATATAGAAGAAACAAGTCATGGCCCTTGTATTCTAACTGAGTTTCGTTCTGATCATGAGGATTTGTTTGAAACAGAAATAGATCAGGAAACATTGGAAAATCCTCAAGGTTCCCCTGCAAGCACAAGCGAAGATCTCCTAGAAGAGGCTCAAGAAGACATCCAGCCTCCAGATCAGCTGATGCAAGAAAAAAAGAGATGCTACACTTTTGTTCAAATAAACACAAGAATATCTTCCCTAACAGAAGAAGAGATTGACCAGATATTAAATGAGCATCCAGCCCCTGAGATATTTTATAGAACAAACACTCTTGCTCATTCATCTACTAAGTTTGGTTGTTCAGATCCAGAAAGTTCCCTTGTAAATCAGCGTGAAGAAATATCTGCTGATGATCCAGTGTGTATGATTGGTAGCATTACATATTTTGATGATTTTCCTGACTTTGATTCATCTGATGATGATGTTCTACAAACAGAAGTTGATTTTGCAAGGCCATCATTAGTAGACTTGTGGGAGGAAGATCAGTTCCTTCAACTTCAAGAAATTAATGAGCCCAGTCAGGTTGTTTATGATACTGATGGGGAAAGTTATGAAAGTCTAGTAGCAGATGAAGATTCTTTGAATTTTCACTCTTATTTATCTCAAATCATCAGTAATAGTTTCCATGTGATGGGATATCAGTAGCCTTTCGTCTCAGAAGATGAAGAGGAACACAAGAAAGAAATTTTTGAGCAGATTGAAAACAAGGAGCTATCTCTCAAAAAAGAGGAAGCAATGAAATGAACCCCTACTCAAGAATACAATGATCCTTTCACAGAGCTCTACCCACTGGAGCAAAACTTGGTAGAGCTACAAGAGGACAAAGCCGCAGTATATGATGAGTCCTCCAGTTCAGAAAGTGATGAAGATGAGGAAGATTTTCTTTCTCAAGAGAGTCTTTTTCTTGATCCAGTGGAAGAGGAAGCAATCCTATTTGAAGCATGCTTGCCAAATACTCACAACCAGGTATCATTTCATGATCCATATGTTCATTTCCTGCAAACATTTGAAGAAGGATCAAAGGCCATTTTGAATAGCATGTTGTAGACAACAAGAAACATTGTAAAAGTTGCTGTTAAAAAACAAAAAGAATGGGAGTGGCCCTGCCTATCCAGCATGCTCAAATAAATGAGCATAAAAGACCAGTCATGGGACCATCTGATTGACTGGATGTATTGGAAAAGAGATTTTGTAAGCTAGACATGTAAATATCTCAAGTTAGAGTAGGGTAGGTAGGAAATCTCAATAAAGCTAAGTCTGTGAGCATTTAGTAAGTAACTGTTTTAATTCCTACAAGTTTCAGTTCATGAGCAGTTTTGTCTTTATGCCATGGACCCACAGCAAGCCAGACAGTCTAATCCTGGTTTGACTGTGTTTCAATTTCTGTTTTAGAATGTAGAGGAAGAAATCTGCTAGACATTTTAATCCTAGCAGATAGTAGTTTAAGTAGAGAAGCTATGAGACCAACTGTTTAATCTGGTCTCATGGAGAAATAAGGGTAGCAGTAGAATAGGTTTATTTTCCTATTTGTAAAAAATTGATGATGTAAAGGTCTGCAAGTCCAAATGCACCTTGAAGATAAAATTCTAGGGCAATAGGATGGGTAGGTATTTGTTTGGGAAAATATTACTACTGATATGATGTCTTCGTGATTTATGGCAGTTGATCTAAGAAAAGAAAAGATGTGTCAAGTACCAGGCATCTGGCCTACTCCAAAGATTATTTTCTAAGATTCTTGACACCTTCAAGAAGATGCCATCCCCATGTGGAGCCACTGTTAGCCACATATAAATTTTTGACAGAGAAAACAGGTGGCTAAAAATGTTTCTGAGTCCTCAAGAGAAACATTTCCCTTGAAAATATTTCATCCTTGAAGCCTCCATGTGTCTTTTTCCCTCCGAAGAAATCTTCCTTGTTGTTTCCATTAAAAGCCTGACTGTTTGTGGAGGGAAATGCTCAAAAAGGCCTCCATTTGCCCTTTTTTTCCCTCAAAACCCCATTTTTCATCCCTTTTTCCCTCACAAATTTCCTCTAAAAATCCCTCCCTAACCCCCCATCTCGTCCTAAAACCCTTTTTAAACCTTACAATTTCCCTTTGTCTGGTTAAAAACCTCCTTTTCTGCCTACCGGAACCCCTTTTTAAGCCTTAAAAATCCTCAATTTGGCTTAAAAGTACCCTGTTTTCATTACAGGCTTAAGCCCCTTTCGGCTAGCCCTCAGCCCCTTTCACTACATATGACCCATGCCCAAGACTAGGCGCTAAAGCCCTAGGCACTAATCGCAATCAGAGTTTTATTAAACACCTTTTCCCTTTGTTCCTTTTATTTTTCCGATGCGATGAACCCTTGCACTATCGGCCTTAGATTCAATCTCCACCGTTGATCTGGATAGATCGACGACCATCGTACTTCTTCCATTTTCGCCCGTTGCCCCTCTCCATTACCCCTCTGATTAACTCTAGACCATTGATCTCCCCTCTGGATTTAATGGCCAGTGCTTAATCGCTTCGCGCTCGTCCATCCGTTTGCCCCCCCCGCCTACGCGATCTTCGATTGAATCACAATCGTTCATCGTACAGTTCCGGCGGCTGATATTAACCCCATTCTCTGCCCATATTTCTCTGTTATCACCCCGCCGAATAAATCCTGACCATCAATCGCCCTTCAGATCGAACAACTATCGCTTAATCGCACTTTGCAAATCCAACGTCCCATTCGTTTTCCCCTCCTCCGATGTTCGATTTTCGATTTAATCCCCGCCGTCCAATTATGAAAATTCGACGGCTCTTGTCCCTCCCGCTCATTCACTTACCCCTTTGCCATCCCACTCCCTCTTTTAATCCTGACCGTCCATTCTATAGATCCGACGGTTGGGATCTAACCCGCCTTTGAACATTCCCCACCTTACCAACCGCGCACCTTTCCATATCGCGCTGCCACCTACACCATCATATCTCTTCGCTCCACATCCAACGGCCAAGACGCATATCGCGTAAATTTTTCGTCCGGGCTTTAACATTTTAAAATCACGCGATAAAAGCGGTTTTGGGAGGACACGTGTCATCCAGCGAGGTATCTTGCGTTTTTTCGAAGAATTTTTAAAACCACTCTGAAGCCGCGCGACACCAACAGTGTTTCCACTAAAACCACCCTTACCCCTTTGCTCCCGAAAGCGCCATCATTAAATCCCGAACGTTCATCTAATCTAGGTCAACGACCCACATTTCATCGCATCTCCACCTTATTTCTTTCATCAGGCCTTCCTAAGAGCTTCGTCGGAGGATCCCCACCGTTGATCTCCTCCTGAGATCCAACGGTCCACATTTAATTCTCCCTCTGCCTCTGGGTCCCACCACCAAATATGCCCTGATTTCATTCATTTTAACCTATTTTCCTTTATATTTCGTCCCAGCGTTAAACCTTTGTGTTTTACACTAAGGGCTATTTCTTCTGCCTAAATTAGTCTTAAAAAATCCATCAACGAATCTTGACCGTTGATCACCATTGCCTTATCTAATCGGACGGTCTGTGACCCTCTTTGCACCAAACCTCCGGTAGATCATTCTTTCACCGTTCTACAATGTTTTTCACCCGTTTTCACCTACATCCACCATTTCCGCCACCATTCCACAGGCCTCCACAACAATCTTTCACCACTCCCCTAGATTTCATAACGAGTTTATTGTATTGTGCAGGGTATACGGATGGTGAAGCACATTCTGTCTCCACAGTCACAGTCACTGTGACTAAGAGCGTAAAGAGACCATCACAGCAGCAGAAAAGTGTAGAAATTTGCTGAATAATGATTAATTATCCACCGAGACTATCCTGATCACATATCAATTCGAATTCATATGCAACACATAATCTCTTCCACTCAGATCAGCACACATGCGGAAATAAAACAAGCGATAGCACATCAAATCATCATACACATTAACACAGTATGTATGGGGAAAGCTTATAGCTGAAAACCCCGCAGCTATTTGTGTATATTATAATGGAGAAAACATGTAACAAACTCAGTACAATACTCCTCACTAGTACTCAGTACTATCTCATGAAGTTACACACAAACTAGCTTGGTTTTGAACAAGTCACAGGTTCAAAACACATCCACTAATTGCCTGCCTCTATTGCAAAATCATGGCTTGTCTAAATAGAGATCCAAGGTTCAAATCTCCTTGGCTTGAAAGCGCAATAATCATTGGCCATTGCCTCCAAGTGTGGTGCAAATCTCATGCACAACTGATGTCACAATTGATAGCTGTACTCACCCTTTCATCTACCTCTTTCACTGGTCTCCACTGAACTGATCATGCACTGTAGTGAACTGAAGTGTTCTTGAGTTGACTAATGAGTTAATATTTAGTAAATTAAATATTATTTAATTTACTCCACTCATATCTAGTTGATTAGTTAGTTTAACTAATGTCAACTAGTTCAACTGAAATAAACCGAACACAACTCCTGTGTCATCAACTCCACTGACTTCGCCTTTGAAGTCCTAGCGAAGTCAACCATGCATAAAATCACACAAGCCATAGGAATAGCGTAATTCCCCTGCAGCTATCGGGATGCATGAGCTAGCACGCTCGGGCGAAGATCCTTCACAATAAGGCGGGAAGTTTAGAGTCCAAATATTATTAAGGGTAAATAATATTTGACTTCCCTATTTTTAGGATAGGCGGTCTAAATATAGACTTCGACCTATAGGTCAAAAAATAGAGGTCCATATATTTTTACCAACATGACCAATACTCCAAGAATAACATACTGCAACCCCTGGACCATGCTCCATATGTCTAAAAATAGACATAGTATAAAAATAGACTTTGCGCCAGAATTTGCTTGCGGGCCCACTTAGTGAAGGCGACTTCATTTCACTAAGCTCCATCATCTTGCTGCATTTTCAACACTACCTCTTAGCAAGATATGGATTATCTGCAACCCCTATCCTACCTCTATGGAATTCGAACTTGCTCCTGGTGAGCGCCTTCATCAAGATGTCGGCATCCTGATCCTCCGTGTGAACATATGAAAGCATCATGATTCTCCGTTGAACACAATCTCTGATATGATGGTAACTGATGTCGATGTGTTTGGATTTATCATGAAATATTGGATTAGTCGAGAGTTTAATGCAACTCTGGTTATCACAGTAAATCACTGTAGGCTCCAAATGCAACCCAAACAATCCAACGAGGATCTTCCTCATCCAAATAGCCTCGCATGCAGCCAAGCTAGCTGCCATGTACTCGGCCTCTGCTGAACTGAGTGCCACGGATCTCTGCTTCCTGCTGTACCAGGAAACTGCTGTCGACCCAATGCTGAAAACTCCTCCAGAAGTGCTCTTCCGGTCCGTTGGACTCCCTTCCCAATCTGCATCAGTGAAGCCAGAAAGCTTCGCTCCATCCTCCTGTCTGTACCATAGACCATATCCCGATGTGCCTCTGATATAGCGCAATACATGCTTGCATGCCTTCCAAAAGAGCTTGGTAGGCTTAACCATAGCTTGCGAAAGCTGGTTAACTGCATAGCATATATCGGGTCGTGTATTGACCAGATACATAAGCGACCCCACCAACTGTCGATAGACAGTGGCATCCACTACCTCTGCTGAAGTAGCATCCTCCTTCCTCCAACCACCGGAAGAGGAGTGTCAACAGGCTTGCAGCCATGCATGTTGAACCTCTCCAGAATCTCCCGAGCATACTTACTCTGAGAAACAAACAGTCCACCACTGCGCTGCCAGATTTCCAATCCCAGGAAATAATGAAGGAGGCCCAAGTCCTTCATCTCAAACTCTCTAGCAAGATCCTCCTTGCATGAAAGTATCAACAGCTCATCACCCGTCAAAATCAGATCATCTACATACAGTACAATGATCAGCAACTTCCCCTCCACCAGAATCTTGTACAGGTTGGGATCCGCCTCACTCTTGGAGAATCCAAGCCCGGTGAAGTAGCTGTCTATCCGAGTGTACCAAGCACGAGGTGCTTGCTTCAGCCCATACGGTGCTCTCTTGAGTCGGCACACATGCGACTCACTGCTGAAGATCTCAAAACCTTCAGGCTGCTCTATGTACACCTCTTCCTCAATAACTCCATTGAGGAACGCAGTCTTCACATCCATCTGATGAATGTGCCACCCCATCTGCGCTGAGAGAGCAAGGATCGTCGGTATGGAAGAGTACCTTGCGACAGGTGCAAAAGTCTCCTCATAGTCAATCCCCTCGATCTGTGAGAAGCCACGGGCGACAAATCTCGCCTTGTACTTCTCCACACTCCCGTCAGCCGCCTGCTTCACCTTGTAGATCCATCGCGAACCTACAACTGATTTCCCAACCGGTCTTGGGACAATCTCCCATGCACTGTTCCTGATGATCGAATCATAGTCTTCGATCATGGCATCAACCCATGCGGGTTCCTCCACAGCTTCCTCAAAAGAGGATGGCTCTGTCACAACACATTGACTCATAAGAGCCATGTATCCAGTGTACCGATCCGGTGACTGTCTCTGTCTGCGCTGTGCTGTAGGTGGTCCTACAACCTTCACTGCATCCCGAGCCAGTCGCTCAGCTTCTGTAGTGCGCATGCGCCCTCTGATGGTTGGCGCTGCATGGGTGGTTTCTTCCACCTCCTGAACCTCCTCTTGTGGCTGATCCACATCCGGAAGCTCCTCCTTAGGAACTAACGGCTCCTCATCTGCATGCAAGTGTAGCTCCCTCTCAAGCGAACACTGCATGGCTTTCTCCTCCTGAAATTTTATATCCCGTCGCACAACAGTCTTTCGACTGTCTGAAAAATACACTCGATAGTTGTGAGGTGTATCAGTGTACCCCACAAATATTCCAACCTCAGCAGTTGGATCCAGCTTCCTTCTCGCATCCTTCGTCACATGCATGTAGACAGGAGAACCAAAAATCCGCAAATGGGAAATATCGGGCCTCTTGCCAGAATAAGCCTCCTCCGGTGTACTCATGCCAAGAACCTTGTGAGGACAACGGTTCTGCACATACACTGCTGTATTGCATGCCTCGGCCCACAAGTGAAGGGGTAGGCCCTGATCATGCAACATCGCCCGTGCAGCACCCACGATCGTTCTGTTCTTCCGCTCAGCCACCCCGTTCTGCTGCGGGTTATGGGGTGCGATGAGCTCTCTCCGAATCCCTTCTGCGCTGCAGAACTCCTTGAATTCAGCCGAGATGAATTCACCACCGTTATCACTCCTTAGAGCAATCACCTTCTTCCCCGACTCCTTCTCGACCGGTGCTTTAAACTCACAGAACTTCGCGAATGTGTGTCATGTCTACAGAAGATCTGCCTTCAGGAGAAGTGTCCAACAAAGATCACGTGTTGCCCGGTAGCTGCGTAGAAGCAGCGAGAAGGACCACACATGTACGTGACGAACTCTGCGAAGGATGCGTCGTAGGCGTGACTATCCTTCAGTGAAAAGATGACTTCCATGCTTCCCTAAGGCACCCCTTGCAGCGATCGATTTGACACCGAGTGCCCTTAGAGCCCGGTAGAAATGGTAGGATCTTCAAAGCTCCATGGTGAAGGTGGCCCAATCTCCTGTGCCACAGTTCGCCCTCATCATCCCGGCTCACCACTTCTCCCGCCTTGCATGCCATTGCTGCGCAGCCATCTACCTGCAAATGATAAAGGTTCTTGGTTCGAACCCCTATCTTCCGGGTCTCTCCAGTAGTCTTACTGCGCAGGAAGGCTTTTCCTTCGCTGAAGACCACATCATACCCCTTATCCTCCAACATCGCCACAGAGATTAAGTTCTTCTTCAATCCAGGTACATGCATGACATCCCTCAATACAAAGGGTTTACCAGACTCCCTCTGAAAGGATATGGTACCGATACCAGTCGCACTGTATCTACCATCATCGCCCATCTCGATGTGCACACCCAGATCTTTGTCCTCCAGATCTGAGAACAATTCCCGATCTCCCGTCATATGAAATGACGCACCGCTGTCCAAGAACCACACCGATCCCATCACACTTGAAACCAAGCATGCGATCAGTGAAAAGTCAATCTCGAACTGCGAAGCCAAAGCCTCTCCATCTGCAAATCTTCCCGCTTGCTTGTTTTTCTTCTTCTTCGGAAAATTGGTAGCATAATGTCTGTGATCATGGCAGTGAAAACACTTCACTTTCGCCATATCCTGCTTCTTTCCCTTTGCATCGGAATGAGAAGTTTTCTTACCCTTCCCCTTCTTTGCTTTGGCAGCAAAAGCGCAATTTTCTTCATCAGCTCCCTTTGATGAAGATCCGTCCCTGGTAGTCCTCCTTATCTCCTCCTGCATGAGATCCGCCCAAAGGCGCTCCCATCCCGGCAACTTCTCCTGACCATTGACACTATCTTGATATAAATGCCAAGCCTTCGGAAGACCAAGGAGAGCCAGGTCTACCATGTCCTCATCCTCGACAGTCACCTCCACACTTCCCAGCTCATCTCTGCATTGAGTGAACTTCGTGAGTTATTTGGCGATACTGTCGCCTTTCTCCATCTTGATGTTCCTGAGCTTATCTTTGAGCGCCAGCTTCCTTTGGTCACTCTTACTCTAGAATAGATCCGTCAAAGCTTTCCACATTAAATATGGGGAAGCCTTTCCATGCAGGCTGGATACAATATGATCCTTGACACCCTCCAACAGGATCCTTCGACATTTCGCCATCTTCTTTTGCCAAGCTTCGACTTCAGCAGGATCAGTGGGCTTTTGGACATCCGTATCTATGAACTCCTTTAGTCCATTATCTTCTAATACTGCCTCCATGCGATCCTTCCATGCAACATAATTCGAACTGCCTTCAAGAGCATATTCGAGTCGCAAACCGTTGAAAGACATTTTCAACACTGGCACCAAGAAAACAAAACTGCTGCAAAATTTCGAATTCCACCTCAAAGCTCAGCCGCTCTAGATCTGTGAGAACAAATTATTTCTAGCACGGAGATTGACTGCAAGGGGCATTTACCAGACCTTTCACTTTCCGAAGAAAGATGAATCCGGAGGCTACCTGGCCCGCATGCAGACTCTGTCTACCGAAATAAGTTTGTAATCACTGTGATGATCAATCTCTGCTTCAATAGCTCCGATACCATGTAGAAATTTGCTGAATAATGATAAATTATCCACCGAGACTATCCTGATCACATATCAATTCGAATTCATATGCAACACATAATCTCTTCCACTCAGATCATCACACATGCGGAAATAAAACAAGTGATAGCACATCAAATCATCATACACATTAACACAGTATGTATGGGGAAAGCTTATAGCTGAAAACCCCGCAGCTATTGTGTATATTATAATGGAGAAATCATGTAACAAACTCAGTACAATACTCCTCACAAGTACTAAGTACTATCTCATGAAGTTACACACAAACTAGCTTGGTTTTGAACAAGTCACAGGTTCAAAACACATCCACTAATTGCCTGCCTCTATTGCGCAATCATGGCTTGTCTAAATAGAGATCCAAGGTTTGAATCTCCTTGGCTTGAAAGCGCAATCATCATTGGCCATTGCCTCCAAGTGTGGTGCAAATCTCATGCACAACTGATGTCACAACTGATAGCTGTACTCACCCTTTCATCTACCTCTTTCACTGGTCTCCACTGAACTGTCCATGCACTGTAGTGAACTGATGTGTTCTTGATTTGAATAATGAGTTAATAATTAGTGAATTAAATAATATTTAATTCACTCCACTCATTACTAGTTGATTAGCTAGTTAAACTAATCTCAACTAGTTCAACTAAGTTAAACCGAACACAACTCCACCAACTGTCTCATCGACTCCACCAAACTTCTGCCATTGAAGTCCTAACTGAATTCAACCATGCATGAGCTCACCAAACCCCTAGGAATAGCGTAATTTCTCTGTCAGATGCATGAGCCACTTCTGTAGCTCGAACTGAAGTGCTCCAAGAGAGTAAACTGAAGTTTAGAGTCCAAATATTATTAAGGGTAAATAATATTTGACTTTTCTATTTTTAGGATAGGCAGTCTAAAAATAGACTTCGACCTAAATGTCTAAAAATCGAGGTCCATCTATTTTTACCAACATGACCAATACTCCAAGAATAACATACTGTAACCCCTGGACCATGCTCCATATGTCTAAAAATAGACATAGTCTAAAAATAGACTTTGCGCTAGAATTTTCCTGCGGGCCCACTTAGTGAAGGCGACTTCATTTCACTAAGCTCCATCATCTTGCTGCATTTTCAACAAAAAGTGTATCAGAGGTGGAATTAAGGGATTTAAACCAGTTATCAAAGACTTAATTCTCTATTCTCGTGTTCAAAGGATAAAGGCGCAGCTTGAAGACCGCAAAGATGATTAAGAGGCCTAATAAGGTCTAAAGCACTGAAACAATCCATATTAGTGCCTTCAGCATCAGAAAAACGTATTTTCTCCAGAAAATACTATCTACCCGATTTCCTCCATCTCCTATCGAACCCCAGAACATTTATTGCACTGAAGGAAGCTTCTAAATAACTGTCAGGACAGCAGTTATGGAAGTATGGAGACCTGCAGATTTTCTATCTATGTTACTTATTTCAGAAGGCAATACAGAGTACCTTACAGTTAGAGAGGACTTCAAAGAACACATCTAAGGTTAATGTAAACCTGACAAGACTTCTGAAACCGCCTAAAGAGTACCAATATGTCAATACAGAGCCATTAATCAGAATGTGCATGAACACTTCCTCCACTCTGTCTTAATGAATCCATTAAATTTACATCTGCTACTGCTGCTATTCATTCTCCTATAAGAACCCCTGAAGAATACATTGTAAAGGTTGTTGTTGGTTGATAGGGATTCATTTGATTGTAGAATTGTTATTGGGGGAAGTAACTTAGTAGTTTGTAAATAGTAGGGTGGGAGGCGAAAGTTTGGACTGTAACAGCCATTGAGCTCAAAGTATGTGATTGGTTTTTCATATCAATTGAACAAGAAAATTTCACAGGCTCTTGGTCTATACTTTTGGTGATGTTTCTCTTACTGCGAATTGTCTCATTGCATTTTTCACACTGTCCATTATTCTCTGATGAAGAAAACAACAAGCATAGGTTAGGATATATTGTTTAAAGTACCCTAAGCCTCACCGTGATCTTCATCTTTATGTTTTCTATTGATTGTCTATCTGAGAACAAATTCACATTATTTAACCAGTCAAAGATGTGGGCCTGACCATGCTTGCCGATGTATGAGTTTTGGAGTTTGTTGCTTAGAATTTCTTGAATGGTTTAAGCTGGAAGAATTGGGATACCAGGGATTTAGAGTTAGCCCCGTCCACTAGGGTCCTTTTCCAACGGATTGGCCTTTCTGAGATCCCTTTAAGCTAGTGTCAAAAGCATTGAAGGTTAAAAGTCCTTCTCTGATCTTAGGCCTTGCTCTATGTTTAAATCTTGAATGTTTTCCTTGAGAGTATGCTGAAAGCAGGCCTGGATTTAAATGACATTTGACCTTATCTTAAGCTGCCCTTTGTGTCTTTATTTGAGAGTTTCCTCTGAGTATGTCCAAGCAGGTTTGGATTTAAATGACATATGACCTGATCTACACACTGCACTTGGGTTTCTTTCTCTCTTTTTCCTTCACTCCTTAATGTTCCATTCCACCATATATCTAAAATATCCTTTAATATACACGACTTGCCCTATGGAAACCCTTGGTTAGTTGTTATGCAAGTAATCTCCTTTCATGACTCCATAGCCCAATGGATTGATGCATTCTCTGACCTATCTTTCCATGCTGAAACATCCTTCTATTCATCTCCTTTTCATTTATGTAACCTTCTCAATTAATGATCTCCAACCACATAGCCAAACAATCAAAATCAAAACCCCTGTGCTTCATACCTAGCCTAATACCTCATTTCGAGCTTCAAAGATATATATCATTCTTTGTATTTGCAGAGAGATCCCTCTCTGGATCCAGGAGGGCTAGATCCTAGGATCCCAAAGTGGTTTGATGTTGTCTGGTCTTTTGGTCTTTCCAATCTGGCCAAAACACTGGAACCCCAACATATCCCATGCCTTAAGGAGCTAACCCCTTGATGTGAGGAGCTTATCCCTTTGAAGGAGGATTCTATCCCTTCATAGGTGGAACTGTAACCTCCTCTTTTGCACTATAAAAAGAGGCATTGGGCAGCCTCAAAGGGTTACAACAACTAAACAATTGAGGAGTTCAAGCTTTAGGGTTAATTGAGGTAAATTTTTGTTGGAACTTAGACTCCTTTAGCTGAGATTTTATGAGGAAAGATTACATACCTGTATGTATCTCAGTTGGAAGAGTGCAAGGCTTGTCGGAGTAAAGGAAATTCCTGCTTCTGACCCTAGGAAGACTTGTTCAACATCAAGGTTGAAAAGGTTGTAAGGTTCTTCTACTATTTCAAAGTTAATACAAATAAGTTTGTTTTTCTCAATAAGCTGTCATTTAATTGTTTATTTTATGGATTCCTTGATCACCATAATAGATATGATTTATGAATATATGCTATGCAGGTGCTATTTGATGTTTGTTTGTTTGTGATTGCAGATCTTCGAAGATAACTCTTTCGAGCGACTGAAGGACGAATATTACAAACAAGCGTTGGATCAAGGTAGGATCGTAACACCTTTGTAGCATTTACTTATAAATCGTGATATATCTAGAGAAAGATAGATTTAATTGTCTTTTTTTTTCTAGACTATCGTCTGATACTAGGGAGATCGGTCTTGTCCGCAAGATCGATTCATCCGGCCAACAAGATGTCTCATGGCTCATTCCCATGTGAACTAAAGAATGGGAACATAATATGACTACTTCCACTGCACAAATCCATATCTAATTGTTGTGTGAAGTATCATGGTAGGGAGAAGTTGGAGCAACTCCCCCATCTTCTTCTTCATCACCCACCTTCTGCAAGATCTCACAGTCTAAGGTGCTCCCTCTAGATGCAGTTAACTCATGAACACCCATCATCTCATTGGTGTCAAGAGTCTTGATCACAAAGGACTGATCCATCATAGTGTGTGTTCCAAGATTTGGATGCAGTGTTGGAACACATCTCCTCCACTGTTTTGTCTCTTTGTCTATCATCATAGACACATACTTCTCATTCTCTCTATGTATAGGATCCCTGGGACCTTCTTGCCAAGATACAAGAGCCCTCATAGTGGAAGCAATAGCTCCAACTCCATCTCTCAATAAAATTAGATTCCCTCCTGCTGTCACAGTGCTGGAGGAACCTTTCAGTTCCACTTCTTTCTCCTCCTCATCAATGGAGCATGCCCCATCAATAAGAGATCCTTTTTCTTAATCTCTCATTTAGAAAAGGACACTTATGTCTTCTTCTCGAGAAGAATTATCTTGTTGAAGTAAGACCTTTGCCCTTGGCAAATCATGTAGCATGTCTTTAACCCTCCCAACAATGTTCTAAAATGGAGTTACCTTCATGAATCTTCTTTCTTCTTTGAGTTGAAAAAACTAAGGGAATCCTAGATGCTATTTGAATCTTTTAGACTGAGATTCATATTCTCGGAGGTAGTCACCAAGAGTCTCCTCCTCTGGTGTCTCTCCATCTTCTTCTCCTCTTGCAAGGAATGTAGGCATGCTGCAACATTGTAGATCAGGTTGTGTGGCTACATACTCACACACATCAGATGAAGTAGTGGGGCTTTCCTCATGTACAAACCTCCTTAAGAGATCTACTAGTCTTCCATTCCTCACTCCCCTGATTTCTTCCTCCAACTCATGAAAATCTTGAGAAAGAGTGTTAGAGAACTCTACTCCTTTTATTCTCCCATACAAAGGGGTTTCATTATTGCTTGCTTTGTCTTCGGTGTAATCATTTTTGTTTTGTCTTTTTCCATGATACCTCTACTCTCTGTCAGTGAGATACTCTCCTCCTTATGAAGACATATTGGCTCCAAGAATGCACAGGATGTGCCAAGAAATATGCTTTGATACCATTGTAATATCCCAAAATCGGGATTGCACAGCAAGCCTGCTGAAATAACGCACTCCTGAGAATTAAGTGTACTAAAATGAGTTTGCAGCTCCTGGATCCCTTAGATCAACTCATTTAAGATATAAATCCAAAGTGAGAGAAAAAAAATCAAAATAGGTGGATTAAACAGATCTCCCACAACATAGTCTAGCTAAAAAACACCCAAAGAGAGGGGTTGCAGCTATATGCAATCGACTGCTTCAGAAATAACGCAGTTTATCAATTTACAAGTGTGAGACTAACATGGAGGTTCATCTTTCAGCTATACATCAGCAAATTAGATCTACAATGCAACTTATACAATGTATAACAGATATAGAAAGAATGTACAAGACAAAAGCCTCAAAATGAGCTCCTACAACAACATGAAATGGAAAAATAAGCTTGACAACGTTATTTTCATTACTGAAGCATGCAGTAGATTAAAACTCAGATCTAGAGCAGATCTGTACTCAAAATGATAGATCTATTTCATATCTGTGTACAAGATAGTCTCTTTTATACACTCCCCTTGGGGATCTCAGCAAAACATGAACAACAGTGAGTAGATCTGAGATCTAAGTCACAGATCTGCAGAAGTATTAAAAAAATTATGAATCATAACATATGCAGTAGATCAGATTTGAACTAACATGGATTGGTTTGCCAATCCATGGATCACCACAGTGAAAGGAAGGATCCAATCACTAGAGATCTCTCCTCTAGAATGATGCCAAGTCACCCTGCAACTCTGCTCTTGCAAATAATGCAATCATGGAAGAGGGACTGCGCTGTAGGCCTTGAGAATCTTTTGGCCTGCTTCCAATGTGTGGATCTGAATCTCAACCCACTAATGCACTCTTCCAGGAGGTTAAAAGACACACTCACTGAGAAGAGGCACCAGTACAAGCTAGATCTAAATAGATCTAGTGTTCCACTTGCTGCAACTCACATGGACAACCCAATCCTAAGTAGGACTGCGATGTAGATGCAAGATGTGGCTTGGCAAAATGCCAGATAGTAGACTAGACAACCAAGACTCCTCTAAGAGCTGCTCAAGGAAGGAGGTGGGAATCCTAAACAGGAAAACCCAATGAGGAGTGTCTAAACAGAAAATACCTTCAGAAAATAATATCCTCAACAACCTTTTCCTGTTGTCCTCCTCCTTATTTTATAGGATGAAAGCCTTTTCAAACCCTAAACCACGTCAATGAGTTAGCCCCTTTCACATGTGGAGCCTCCATCTAGAACTGTGTTGTGTATCCATGAGGTTCATTGCACCTAGACTGCACTGTTGACTTGGTCAAGGTTGACCCAATATTGTGATTCAAACCCATTCACACTTGCAAGATTTTATTTACATGGCCCAGATATGTCTCTGTTTACACAGGCATTGATTTATTCATGGTTTTTCAGGAGTTTTACATGTCCTCCTTCACATTTTATTCATTAATATGAAATGCAAGATAAAACAAGGAAAAATAATATATTCCCATTAGCTTGGGCTAAATGGGAATTTTACATACAACATTATTTCTGCTGAAGTATAACGTTGTGTTTCAGGGTGTTGCAGTGAAGGTCCTACAATACCACTTTTGGAGCTTATTTTTCAGAGGAGGAAGCCTTCTTTCCTTTAGAGGATCAGTAAGGGAGGATTTTGAGCTGATCTCACCATCTTTGGCATCAGGCCAACCATGTTCCATCATCTACAGTGCAATCCTCTCCTTGACTGTGTTATTTTCAGTGAGGGCTGCAGTGTTTGTTTGGAGGGTGAGACCTTCAGTGTTAGGATCAACCTTTCACTTGGAAGATCCATTGGAGGAGGTTTTTTCAGCTTGTGCATCATGTACAACCATCTCCATCCAGTTCTTGAGTTTCAGTTGCTACTTAGTCTTGAGACTGCAACTCCGACATTTTTGCCATTTTTCATATTTCAGGAAATCCTTTCCGGATTGCCTTGAAATCCAGTTTGGGAGTCTAGATCTTCACTCCCAACATTTTTTGGGCCCTATATTTGTATATTTGTGTATTGAATCTTCCCAGCAATAGTATCTCTAATAAAACGGCGTTGTCATAGCCTTGGGCATTTTCTGTGTAGCAGTGATCTTCAATTTCCATGTACATGTTTTTTGAGGATTGTATTGCCTATCTTGAGTGTTTGTTTCCTCAAGATATTGTATGCATTTGTTGTTGTGATCTTAATGTGATGAATATTTGGATATTCTCACATCCTATGGGTTGATGTATCACTGCTCTTTCATTATTGTGTTCATGTATTGTTGTATCTCCAATTTTGGGATATTATAAGATATTCCCAGTATTGTTAATTTTCCCTATTTTGGGATATTACAGTGGTATCAGAGACGAGGTATCAAGGTCGAGACTCGCGGAGCATGGTGGGCTGTAATGTCCCGTGTGTGAGTAGGGCCAACAGCCACGTGTCTGTGGTCTGCGTAATGAGGGGTTCTGCGCAAGGGCCCCCGCCCTCAGATGCTCTGGTGGGCCTTAAGACCCCACCCTTAACACCCTGGGATGCCACCCTCACTAACAGTTTTGGATTTTGGTGTAGTGGTTGGGATTTTGGTGTAGTGTAGTGGTATCAGAGCATAATCTTGGCTTATCATGTGCGTTTCAGCCATTATTCTATCAGAAGAATAGGAAGACAAAGAAGAAGATCAGAATGTTGGAGAGAATGAGCTTTCTCTCATCTCTTTTTAGAATCAAGAAGGACCTAAACAAGAAGTTAAAGCAAAGAAGAAGTAGTGGGACTATGCCCTTTCCTTTTGAAAAAGAGGACAAATTGCAGAAAGATGAAGGACACTTGGATCACAAGATCCTAAGTGAATACCTTGTTGAGTACAAATCTCAACCTAGAACCTTCAAGGAGACTCTAGCTTTCCCTTAGTTCATTCAATTGGAGGAAGAGAAGAGACCATGCAACACAAGAAGAATCAAGGGCAATAGGTTTCTATTTTCTGTTAGTCATCAGTATTTTTCACTTGTTAGTGATGACTAGATCCATAGCTGAGTTTTCTAGAAGTTGATCTCCTTATGTCAATTTGTCATCTAGAAAACCCTCATAAAACTTTTTTCGCCCTCCTATTTTTCAGTCTGCCCATGTCAAGGTTAAACCTCATTATCACTATCCTATCTAGCTTTAGCCCTACTGGTCTTCCCATCAGCTCTAAAAGGATAATCCAAGTCTGTTTCAAAATCCTCCCCTAAGTTAGGAAGTGGCGCTTTAAGGCATTTTACCCTTGGCAACCATCAAAAGGCCAAAAGCCTCCATCTGCTACAGACCAATCATGACAGACCTCCCACTCTGCAAATGAAATTGATCACAGCTCTAAGTCGCGCCACTTACACACCCCTAAGTCTCAGCAATGCATAGACCACAGTCTCAAGCTGATTTTAGGTGTTTTACAAGTGTTTTATGGATTTTACAAAGACAGGAAACATGTCATCATCTCAGGAGAAAATTCTTGAATCCACATTCAGAAGAACAGCTGCTTCTCAATGTAAACATGAGCCTGAGATACATCTGCAGGGTAAGGAGTTACTCATCAAACTCTTACAGCTTCATTCAGCCTGATAGCACAGTAAAAGAAAGACAACACTGTCAAACAAACTTATTATTTGTCAAGGCCAAAAACCTCCTTCATCTATAAGCAGAGGGTTAAGGCGCCTCCTTCATCTACAAGCAGAGGGCACTGGCCAATATTGACTTGAAGAAATTACAAAACTGACTATAAGCACAGGTTTGTTTTTACTAGACAGTGAAACAGTGATTCAAGGTTTCTAAAGGAAAGTGATGATCAAAACAGGGCTAAGATCTGAAATGTGCAAGACAAAAGAAAGCAGGGTTTTTGGTCTTATGTCCTAAGAAAGAAGATAAAATGAAATTACAAGCATCATCATCATGGCGCAACAAAAAGAGACTCCATTGATCAAAGCTATCATAACAAAATATCTCTGCAGGGGTGCTAGTATGAATGGCTTAAATCAGTCTTGAGCAGGAAAATACTTTAGAAAAAAGGACCTCTGTGTGCTCTTATGTTTCTGTTGGGATGTGGGATAAAGTCTGTGGTTTCCAGATAAACATAGAGAAAGACAGGCAAGTAGTACACAGCCCCAGACATAAGCCATCTTGATATCATTCAAAGCGCCAGTGCTAGTCCAGGTGTTGCGATCTACACTCCACCACAAAGACAAATGTATCCTTCAGATGCAGTAGGGTTGATGTTTTCAGAGTTTCATTAGGAAGAAGATGGCTAATAAAAGCCTTGGTATCTATGAAATATTCCAGCAGTCATTCCACATCTCATATACTTGCCTCCTCAACACAAAGATATAAACAGGTTATGATCTGAGTTTTAAAAACCCTGGAAAATCATGGAAAGCTAATCAGGCATGTCATTATTTTCCACATAAAAGCAACTCCATTTATAAACAAGTGCCTTTTCAAATAGGTTTATCATAAGTTGACAGAGAAAATCTGAGCCTGGTTCTCCAAGAGATACTGCAGCTAGTATACAGATTCATAAAGTCTAAAAGGACTTTGGCATACTCTCGGATTTTGAAGAAGTTTTCAAAACAAGTATAAACCTGTCATTATAAAAAGTCAGAGGTATCATATCAGCACACTGTGAGCAGATGAGAGACTGTAAAAAGAAGGCGCCTTCTTAGACAAGGGATGATCAAACATAGGTGAGTACAACTGCATTTTACACCTATAGTCAAATTTCAGTTCACAGTGGGCATCATTCAAACTCCAAAGCATTAAGAGAAAAATGTTAGTTTATGTTGAAAAAGGGAAAAGGAAGCTCTGTCAAAGTGTCAAAGAATACCCCCTGCAGCATGAAAAATCCTCTACAAGTGTCCTCTTTTCATGATAAAGACAGACCAGAGCATTAAAGGGTTATTGAGATGACAAGTTCAGTTTCTCCCTCAGCAAAGGGCATGGCAAACAAGTATACAATCTCATAAAAGGCAAGAAAAACTTTGGCTTATTCTTTCAGGTTCTGAAATTCATTAAAGGCAAAAGTTACATACCACTGTTACAAAAGAGGAAAATCACACCAAGAGTTTCACCTTTCTTTTCAAAAATCAAAGGGGTTAGAAGTCGTTTCCCACGCATTTCTCACATCTCAAAATATCAACAGAGCTGTTCGAGCTATCCTCAAGATCGGAAGCAAGAAGTTTGGGTAAGTTTTAAAGGATTTTCGGGCCTCAGCAACTGCGCGGTGCACGCGGCACGCTCAGGCGGAACAATTACCTTGAAATACACAGGCGCGCGGCGCGCCTGTAGCTTCGGGTCCTGTCGGCCCGACAGTCGACCCGATAACCCTTTTTCTTGCGCGGCACTCTTCCCTTTAAATGCGTCGCGCTCGTTCAAACAATAAACACACCTCCAAAGCTCTTTCTGAGCTGTTCGAACCTCCTGCCCAAGCTTATCATCAAATAATAGAAGTATTCTACGTGCCTTTTTACTCTTATGCAAAGCTGCTAAGAGAGAGTGAAAGGGGTAAAACTCGTGGGGTAAAATCACAAGTTTGAGTCTTGTGTTTCATCTGGAGAAACAAGTTCTGCTGTAGTTATGGTGAATAGAGATGGAACATTGAAAGCTTGGAAATGTTTTGATAAGAAAAACCATGAAACTACCCCCAATAAAAACAACTGTGATAAAGGAAGCAAGAGATAAGGTGTTTTAAGGGTGAAGACAGCAATATCCCTCATATGAACATTTTTGATCTTTCAAAAGAGTTTCCTCTATTTTTATCAAAGGAAGAAAACATTGCCTTAACTTCAGGCATATCCAGTAAGTAAAAGTCATCATTCGCATTCAGAGGTAAGGCAAAACTGGTATGAAGAACAGTGAGGTATAGAGAACGCAGTTTTGTGTTTAAAGGGGAGTTTTACTATTGAATGCTACAGGCCTTTGCTATTACATCATAAAAACAACATAAGGCCTTTTTTCCCTATCTTATGAACAGTGACTTTGACTGTGTTGATAATGTTGAGATATGTTAGTTGAAAGGCATGCCAAAGGAGTAGAGTTCTGTTTAGAGAAGAACCTTGATTGTTTGATTGCTGCAAGACCTTTTGTACCACCACAGAAGCATCTCAAACTTTGTCACTTTGTCCTATAAACAGTGGCTTATAACTATGTATACACTTTGTTTGACTATGAAATGGTGTTGAACATACTGGTTGGAAAGGCATATCAAAGGGAAACAGTGCTTTATTATGTATCCTGATTAGCTATGTTTTTGTTCTTAAAGTTTATTGTTGAGGGACATACAAGGGGAAAGAGCAGTATTTACCTAGGAGCAGAGGCCTAATACCAAAGCAAACATGTTGCACAGTTTGGGACAAATTTACATTGATCAAACAATGTTTTAAAAGGAACATTATGGCAGCCAAAAACAGAAGAGCAGCATAAAAATGATTAACAAAGCCATAACAGTGATGAAAAAGGAGGCTAAAGGGAAGCGCCCGACACGGAAAGAGAAGAAAGGCATATCAGAACTTAACATTTTGGCTTCAGCTTCGGAACATGTTGCCAAGGACCCTTGAGGGTCATGCACCCCAATTTTGAGCCCATTTTGACAATTTTTGGTTTTTTGGGTTTTTGGTCAAAAACTCATAAATTCGCCATTTCATTTTGAGGATTTGTCAAGGGAGGAGAATGGTACCATCAGATGCCATAATTTCATGAGCATGTCCCCAGCAATTTTCAGAGCATTTGGAGATCATTTTCCCCTTCAAAACAGCGAAAAAGGCTCGCATTTTGCACCCTCTGCCCGGTCTATCAGCAGACTGTAATTTTCTGTCTTTTTACACACAGGTGCAGATTTGGAGGACTTCTGGGCATCAGATTGAAGAAATTTTAGTTGCGCCGGAAAGTAGACACTCAGAGCTTTCCAACGAGCTACCATGAGCCTCGTTTCGACACCAGGAAGGCTGCCAAATGTTTCCGGCAAGTCAGGGGACCTTTTTCTGATGTAAATTTGAAATATTTTTGTAATTTTTGAGCCTCTAAAATCTGCTTTTTCCAAATGTGCGTTTAGCTATTTTTACACTTGGAAAATGATGCAAAGTCAATTATTTTTCCTTTTTTAGCACTTTTTAGATATTTTATGAGATATTTTTGTGCCTTGGGCTTTGCAAAGCCTCAAGGACAAGTTTAGATATTTTGATTAGGCCAATAGGAGAGGAAGTTGAACCATGAGATTTTCCTCACTTGAGCCTATATATTCCAAAGGATTTCATTGTAAAAAAAGGCTGAACTTGAGAAGAGAAGCAATATATGGTCATATGAGCTTTGGAGAAAATACTTGTGTTATGCTTTTGGATTGCCTCTTGAATGTTCTTGGATGGATGATGAAGGATTGTTGATGGATTCCATGACATGGTAGAATGGTATAGTGTTTCCTGCTTTGTTGTTGTCTTCTAGTTTTCATTCATGATACATGTTTCTTGCTTGCTATAGATCAGTAGAGAACAAATTTGAGATATGCCCATGGAGGCACCTCAAATTTCCTGAATCTTCATAGCCTTCATGTTTTCTTCTTCCTTAGTTGCATTAAAGAATTCTTAACTGCTCTTTAATAACTTGAGGATATTGTTGCTAGTTTCATTAATAGTTCTATGTATGTTGAGTAGGATGTATGGTGTGCCCTGCTTACCTATGACTGTCCATAGTTCCATCTATGAAACTATCTCTTTGACTGATTAAGATTATCATTTTGTTTGAACCAAGGAGGCCTAGTCCCGATCTAGCCCTTTGCCTAAAACTATGCAAATCTTGTTGTTCAAAGTGCCCAATAACTTGAAGTACTATGTTTAGGCGTTCCGGCATAGTGTTTTGAGTTGTTAGTCCGTCTTATGTGTTTTCCCCAAAGTCTGATAGCCATTTCCCAAAGTTAGAGGGTCTTATACTTCTATGCATGGCTTGAATGCTTGTTTCTATGTGTTGATTAGTTTATAGTTACATTTTGCATGATTAAGGGTTTTCTTTACCATGTTTATGTTATCTATCGAACCAGTGATGCTTGAAACTCTTTGTTGTTCACAAACTTGATGTCCATTTACTCCATTTTTCCCTAAGATCCTTTCTACCTTGAAATCAAATCGGCCCTTCAACAGCCCTGTATCGTCATCTAATAGCTTTCTTGACCTTTTGACCCCATAGCCCAGTTAATCTACATCTTGTTATCTATTTTATATCTTTGATCAGTTTCATCCCTCACAACTTAAAAAACCAAAACCAAAAAACATACTCCATAACTAGCCTAAAATCAGAACACGATAAGAAAACACATAGATATCCCTTACACATATAGAGAGAGCCCTCTCTGAGTCCAGGAAGGCTAGGTCCTTGGACTCCAAAGCTTGGTTTGATGTTACATTGTCATTTGGCTTGCCAATCAGCCAAATCACGGGAACCTAACATTTTCTACCTTTGATGGGTCATCTACGGCAAGGGATTGGGCAAGAAAACTTGATGCATTCTTCCTACTACATCCAGTAGTAGAGAGAGAGGATGTAGAAATTGTAGCGCTACACCTTGAGGGTGAGGCAAATATTTTGTGGTTCAACCATTTGATTCATGCAAGAGTGCATACTTCTGTTGAGTTTACTCAAAGGTTTATTAGAAAGTTTGGCAAAGATAAATCAGAGGAGGAGAAGCCCTCACTACCATTGGAGGAGACTTGTACCAGCGCTATCACAACCTTGGAGGAGAAGCCTTCCACATCAGCAGTTGGGGGAGCCAACACATTAGAGGAAGAAAATTTTGTAGCCATACAAGATTCTTCCAAATTTCACCAAGGCATGTCTAAGTCTTCATCTCCTATTGTTTCAGAAAATTATATGGAGGGTTGTATACCATTACATGTTGTTTATTTATAGCAACATAATCTCACTGTGCTGTTCCACCTTGACTTGCTCAAGGAAGGGAGGAACCATCATCCTCATATACCATTGATGAGTTGTATACCACACTTGAGGTTGGGGTTTGAAAACTTGGAGGAGAGGATGAATCTTTTTCGAAATAAACTTACACAAAAACATATGTTCATCCTTGAGTTGGAGCATGATAGGAGACATCCACATAGGGATGAATGGAGTTGGATGGGGAGAAAGAAGTTGGGAAGCTACTTGCAAATTTATGACACTGGGCAGCAAGAGGCATGGTTGCGTTGGCTACTCTTAAAAGAGTTTGGCCATCATGAGACATATCCTCTTTCAAAGGGTATGAGGGAGGAAGGAGTTTGGTAGGATACTTGCATCATGGGGCAACAAGGAGTATGGATGCATTATGTTGATATGACATTCTTCATATCAATCATTATGTTTTCACCACATGATTTATATGATAGAGGTATGAGGAAGCAGAAAAAACTATTGTTGCTTGGGTTGCTTTTGGGAGAGCAGGGGCAGATTTTCTCTCACACTTTGCATGATGTTGCAGGAGTAGGAGATGGCACTATCATGGTGCAAGGGGGCTACTCCTTAGCCTTAGATGATCAGGAGGTGCTTCCACTTTGGAAGGAGCTTCCTATATATGGAAAAATTGTGGGAGATGTCTTTGACAATGGGCATGTCAAAGAATGGATTTATGGGATGGCAAGAGCCTATTTACATAGGCCAACAATGTTGTCACTTTGGAGCTGGGGTTTATTGATGGAGTGTTCCCAGGATCACTTCACATATGATGCACTTGGTGGACAAGGAAGAGATGATGGAGTAGTGGATGGAGACATCTATTACCAAGGTGTGATCTTCTTAACTTGTGTTTCCAAGCATAAGAAGGAGGATCTTCATGCAACACATGGTACATTCCTCTTCGTAGGAGTATGTCCTACCACTATGGAGAATTTATTCATGGATCCATATATCATCTTAATTCCTGTACATGGTAATAATTTTTCTTTTACATACATGGATTATATAACACAGTATTTGTATGCTCTTACCATTTCTATTCAGTGCATTGCTCCACAAGAGGGCAAGCTTCTCTTTGGGCTCCATGGTCACCTTTTGGCCAACTATTGTGATGGAGACATCCATCTCTTATGTAGCCTTGGGAAAATGTTTCATTATTGATTTAAATATGCTCAGTTGATTCACCAAGCCATTTACTATTCACTAGTAAAGGTGTTGACATATACAACTACCTGTTTTTCAAGAAACATCTTGCCATGTCATTTTCTAAAGCAACAGTTAGAAAAAATGCATTGTAACCACTTGGGAGACTGTTGGTACCTTCCAGAAATATATGGAACTTTCAGTAATATTCTCATTTGGATTCCATATGATGATCATGTCCTATTCATCATATATGAGATGGTTTGGGCCAGCTTGATTCACAGCATTGGAGGAGAGATCCTTGAAGATCTAGTCTTCATCTTGCCTCTTAAGGGCAACATTATTATAGCCAAGGATCAACAAAGACTCTACACTTATCATAAGTGGAGAGGAGGACAGCGTGGGGTAGGCTATTTTTTCTACCATGATCATATTTTCAACCCACCTACATTGCAGGAGCTCAAGGTGGAAGTTGGTTTTCATGAGTTACCATTTTGGAGGGTGGCTCATTTTGTATGGTTGATAGCTTGGGGATGGAGGATCCAAATGGGAATTATGATTTCCACTACATTTCAGATTCCATTCCTCAAAGGGACCTCTATACAGCCCCTTATTCCTCCTTGAGTATTCCACTTGTTCATGATGATAGCTACTCAGCTAGGTTGCATCCTTGGGAGGGGAAATGTGAAGATTTATTGATGAGACAACATCTCATTCCTTGGAGGAGCATATCATATGTGGATGCTACAACAGGAGGAGGGGAAAATTCTCAGTTATATCCTTGCAGTTGCTTGAGGACAAGCAACATTTGGGAGGGGAGGATTGTAATATTCCAAAATTAGCTTGCAGCTAATTGGAATATTGAATTTTGTTTTTATCACCTAGGACTTGAATAAATGGGTCAGGAGGCCCATGCATATTAAAAATATGAATAAAATCCCTCATAGTATGAAAATGGATCATCATAGGAGCTGGATTTCATACCCTCATGTGTGAAAAGGGACTTTTGCATGCGGACAAGGTCAAGTTTGACCAAGTCAACAGCGCTGGGATAGGAGGTGGAGATCACTTTGAGAGGCAGCACAGTGTGAATAGGAGGAAGATTCCTTTGTGGAGGAAACCCTAATGAGTGGGACCCATGGTGAGAGGGCTTCCACTTGTTTAAAAGGAGGGCAACGCATCCATTGTTATGCATGTTATGGATTATTGATTTTATGGTCTGGTTAGACTCTTGTGCATTCTCTTGCTGTTTAGCAGAGTTGTTGTGCTGCTTAGCACAAGGCATTCCTATTTAGGAATTCCTTCTCCTTTCAAGAGACGCCTCTTGAGGGAGCTTGCTCTTCATTTCTCCACATTCAAGCTCAAGGCCAAGCCACCTCCTTCAGCTACAGTGTTATTTCTGTTGAAGTATAACGTTGTGTTGTAGGGTATTGCAGTGGAGGTCCTACAAAGCCACTTCCGGAGCTTATTTTTCAGAGAAGGAAGCCTTATTTCCTTTGGAGGATCAGTAAGGGAGGATTTTGAGCTTATTTCAACATATTTGGCATCAAGCCAACCATATTTCATCATCTACAGTGCAGTCCCTCTCCTTGACTGCGTTATTTTCAGTGAGCATTTGCAGTGAGGGTTGTAGTGTTTGTTTGGAGGGTGAGATATTCAGTGTTAGGATCAACCTTTCACTTGGAAGATCCATTGGAGGAGGTTTGTTCAGCTTGTGCATCATCTACATCCATATCCATCCAATTCTTGAGTTGCAGCTGCTACTCAGTCTTGAGACTGCAACTCCGACATTTTTTTCCATTTTGCATATTTCAGGAAATCCTTTCCGGATTGTCTTGAAATCTAGTTTGGGAGTCTATATCTTCACTCCCAACATTTTTTGGGCCCTATATTTGTATATTTTTGTATTGACACTTCCCAGCAGCAGAATCTCTAATAAAACTGCGTTGTCATAGCCTTGGGAATTTATTGTGTAGCAGTGATCTTCATTTTCCATGTACATGTTTCTTGAGGCTTGTATTGCCTAGCTTGAGTGATTTTTTCCTCAAGATATTATATGCATTTTCTGTTGTGATCTTAATATGATGGCTATTTGGATCTTCTCACATCCTATGTGTTGATGTATCACTGCTCTTTCATTATTGTGTTTATGTATTGTTGTATCTCCAATTTTGGGATATTATAAGATATTCCCAGTATTTTTTATTTTCCCTATTTTGGGATATTACAGTCCATGAGTCTCCTCACTCTTCAATCTCATTAGATTATTTGTGTCTGCGCACATCTCTAAAAATTCGACCTCTGAATAATTAATTTTTGTAGGAGGTCATCCTCTACCATATACACAAAGCTCTGCTCCTCTTCTTTACTAACAATGGTCAATTTTCTCCTCTTTTTAAACACTTTGTGCCATTTCCTCCATTACTTACTCCATTAAGGAATTCACACTTCAATATTCATTATAAAATATTGATTAATTCAATTAGTAAAATTTTATGAAGATTCCCAAATAATATATATCATAAAAACAATTAAATCATTTGAGAAGCGCGAGGAATCCGGAGAAACTTCACCTACAGACACAACCACATGGATAGCTTTGTCAGAATTTGACTATATTTGCATGGATAATCCTTGTTCCTAGTGGCTAGAGCTCTCGATCGCATGGACGGGCCTGCAAGGGAGCGACTAAGGCATAGGATCAAGGGAAACAAAACTTCTTCAACTCAAAACTACCTCCAACTCCTTAATCATCATCTCTAGCATCTGTAGAGATTTTCCAAGTCATGACAAGCCTCAAAACCATCTCTACAACCTCCTAATGAGTTCCTACATGATGTAATCATCATAAGTGCAAGAACCAACTCATGAGAGCCGAAACTCTGTCAAGTGGCATCAAACAAGAATCTCAGTTATAGATGGAATCATGACATCCTTAGGATTTGAATCCATAACTCAGGATCATCAAGAACATCTCAAAGGAAACACTACAAGCATCATCCAAAAATCAAAGTCATCTCAACACAAGAATCATCTACATGGAGACCTAGTTGACCAACAAACTAACAAAACCATCAAAGCACCTACAACATAAACATTTTCTATAAAAACCATAGAGACCAATACCATCAAACAATCATATCATCTCCAACAAAATTCTAGGTTGACATCAATGCCAACCATCACTCACTGCAGCACTCATCAACTATCACCTCATCACAACATCAATTCCAACAAATACTTCCTCTTCTTGGGCTTATTTTGACGAGGCGTCCCTCATTAGTGGTGAATGTGGGGGAGGCGTAGTGCTTTATCTCCAAGAACATCACTCTTTCAAACTTCAAATTGGTCTGGGAAGATATCAAACAAATATGTGGAGATATTAGCTCTAAAGTACCTCCAATTGTTTGTTATTGAAAAAAAATGTCGATCCTTACATATTTTTGAAGACTCCATGGTTGCTATTAACTAGTTCAATGAGACTCAGAGATGTCACAATCATACTGTTTTGTATGTGTTATATTCTTTCCACGACTAAGCACGCGCAGGGGGGTAAGAGGGGGGGCGATAGCCCCCCCTTTGTGCTGGGCGCAACGGGGGGGTGGTAGCCCCCCCTGTTGGGGTCCGGGGCAGCGCCCCAGCGAAAATTTTTGGTCCTTAATTTCCAGTGGGTAGTCCACGTCCATGGTTTTGTGCATGGTTTTGCACATGGTATTGGGGCACGATGGTTTTCGGCCCCTGGTATTTTTGTAGATCCGGTCCAGGGAACTACGGTTATGTTCTAATCCAGGGTTTATGGATTGGGGTTTATGTATGCTTCGGCATGTATATATATGTGATGTAACACTAAAAGGAATATAATGAAAAATCAAGCTGGTCGTCCCGATTTGGGATCCAGGGGAAAATCTCTGTGTTTATCTGTTTATGTTTTATGCTCTCGCTATTGTTTATTTTCTGTTATAAGATTCGTGTGTAGATAATTTCTGTTCAGGGTTAAAACCTACACATACATTGTTGCCTATATTAGAAGAGGTTTTACACATAAAATTTTTTTTTGCTCATGTTTCTTGTTGTCACATCTATGGGGAGCGCAAGATAGCGGAGGACACTTTATCTAAGGAAGGCGTTGCTCAAGTTATGAGAATTTGGAAAATCATTGAGCAAGTAGGTGGAGAAACACAGTTGTATTTTCACTTGGCATTCATTGATGGTTTACAACAAGCTCAGTAACCAAGAGACGTGATATTTATTTTTTTCTTTTTTTGTTTTTCTCATGACCAAGGATGTTTGATTTTTATGTATATAAAGCTGAATATGGACCTTTTATATCTTTGTTTATGTATACAATTACTTACTATGTTTGATCATGAGCATGTTTTAGCCCAATCTTTCCAGTTATGTTTATAGCCATGATTTTCAAAATGCACATAGATGCATTAACAAAATGTAATGTTTTCATTATCTAATGAAAAATTGCAAATTTTTTGGAAGGAAAAAAACATTAACTTTCTAGATACTAGTGTATCAAAAAACAAATTTGCATGGGCTAGCCACCTATGATTTTTCATACTAATATGTAAATACAAATTATAAAATGACCATATCTGGACCAATGGTTAGACATAATTGTGTGGGAGTTTCCCCATAATAATCTCATCTCCAAAAATATTGACGATATTCTCTTGTTGTTATCCAAAGGTTTAATGTTGGGTCCCCTCCTCAAATGTAACTAGGTTGGGTTGAGTGTGTGTTAGCAAGATATCTTCATGGTCAATTTTGGTCTCCTTTAGTGCCTAAGCAACAAGAGTCTTCACTGCCTAAATTTTTTCAATAATTAAAAAAAAATATCGCGTCTCAGAATGAATTGGGTCCATGACCCACTCTTGGGATTCCTTTAAAATATGGGCTTTTGAGAAGCTTTCCCTCATCTTCTACACATCCTCCTCAAACTTCTCCACTTCTTTAGTCTCCTTTGAGGATTTTCCATGAAAAAAAAACTTGTGTGCTAAGCTTCCATAGTGGCTTGTGATGGATAAGTGAGATGAGCTAAGGAAGAATCTCTACCGACCCCACAGTCTTTCCTTTTCCTCCCCCTACCAACTCTACCAACTCCATGCACCATATGATCTCATCTTCCTAAAGCATGCTATATGAATGAGCCTAGAAAAGCATCAAACCACAAGCATCATCAAATAGAGGTGGTAAAGTTTGACCTCCACCCACCTTGGTTCCTTTTTCCACCCACCAAAGGAAAAATTCATCATATGTAGATTTTTCTTTTTTAATGTAAAATTTAGAAACGAACTTTTAAAAAAATTGATTCAATGCCTATTTTATAAATCAAAGAGTATATATATATATATATATATATATATATATATATATATATATATATATATATATATATATATATATATATATATATATATATATATATATATATATATATATATATAATTCTCACATCTCAATATATAAAAATAAGTATTGATGATTAATCACACTCACTGATTCCAAACGTGTTGACAACAAAAATTCCCAAAAGTTTGCATTCTGAAATATAAAAATATTGTTATTTTAAATTTTGTTTTTATAAAATGATATTATTATAATAAATATGTATAAATTTTTCACTGAAACTTTAATATTGTATATAGCTATATACATATAATGAATATTGCAAGGATTAGAACTAATTCTAGTGATTTTAGAGCAAAATAGGACATTGGTCTATTCCCATGATACCTTGGGATGAGAGAATATGTCTCATTTGCCATACTAAGAGAGTCTAAGATGAAAAGCACTTTCTCTTGGATTGTCCAACCCTTACTCATATAGGCTCTCGTTTCCAAAACATTTTCCCCAAGACCAATCTCAACAAAACTACTAGTATGAAAAGCACTTTGTCTTGGATTGTCCAACCCTTACTCATATCCCCTCTCATTTCCAAAACATTTTCCCCAGGATCAACCTCCTCCACTTGTTCAGTCAGCAAAACTACAGTGACCTCTGAAGGCTTCTTTCCCTCCTTTTTTATCACATAAATAAAATTTTAAATAATCCTAATTAGAGGTTCCATAGACCATATCCGTTTTAGTGGAGGTTAATCATCATCATCATCATTATATATAAAGTTTCTTTTAGTAAAATATTTATGGTAAGTATTAAGTCTAATTAAACTTAAATTTGAAATTCTAAAATATTACAAATATAAATTATCATTATTTTAATATTTAAATGTAAAATGTATATTATATTTGTAATTATATTATAATTTTTCAAAAAAACTAATAAACATAATAATAGAATTATAGTTATAATAAAAAAAATATTTTAAAATTGATTTATATTATTTTAATTTTTAATATAATTTTTTAAATTTATTTTTAATGTAATTTTTCTATAATCTGATAAATTGTAAAACTTATTTCAATATGATAAAAATTATTATTATTTATTTATAAAAGAATTTTTTTTCAAAGTTTGGTTTTGAATTAAAAGTGACTTCATGTATTAACACCTTCTTTGTAAATGAGAATTACTAATTGAAATCCTCCATGAATTATATATATATATATATGTTTGTTATTTTTTAATTTTGTTGTTTTTATTGATTAAAATTTATTTAATATTAAAAATACAAAGTTTTACATCTCAATAATATTATAAAAAATAATTATTGATTTAATATGAGAAAATTTATTATAATTTAGTTGTTAAATTA
Organism: Pinus albicaulis; assembly: GCA_034641835.2. Classification (NCBI taxonomy): domain Eukaryota; kingdom Viridiplantae; phylum Streptophyta; class Pinopsida; order Pinales; family Pinaceae; genus Pinus; species Pinus albicaulis. The sequence continues at coordinate 81,170,554 of CM076572.1, forward strand.
GTAATAATTTATGAATGCCAATTAATTCTTAATTTTTATTTCAGAAAAGCTAATCCATTCAACAAACTTTTATTTTTGCCAAATACTTATAAATCTTTACTTAAAAATTAAATTTCATATTTTATTTTTCCTTATATTATAACAAATAGTAAAAAATATTAAATTTCATTTAGATATATATGGTTATTAACGTATTATATGTTAGCCAATTTGTGGAAAGGTAATGGCTTTAAATCTTATATTGAAATGTCTTTTAAGCGAGTGGAAAAAGATTATAAGGAAATAATAATAATATTTTAAGCGAGTCGAAAAAATTATAAGGAAATAATAATAATATTTTAGAAGTGAGAGATTTAGAATAACTTTTATTTAATATGATATATTAAAATATTTTTATAAAGAAGTTTGAAATGTTTTTATGAAGTTAATAATTTTTTAAGTTGATAATAATGAAAATGTAATTTATTAAACAATTAAAAAAATCATTATATAAACATATATTGGAAAAAGTATATTTTTTTCATTTTTAAATATTTAATAAAATTATTATTTATTAAAATTATATTTATAATATAACAAAATTATATGTTAAACATAATAATAGAAAATTTATATAGCGCGTTAGGGTTTTTTTAAATATCAAACAAGGTAGATTTTGCTGAAGCATTTTCCGCTATTGATATGGTAATCTTTTAACAAATTAGAGTTCGCCTATGTTTTCATATTTAAGTTACAATTGATTCACAAGCTGTTTAAAATTTAAAAAAAAAAAATTAAAAAAATAAAAAAAAAATTATTATAATAATAAATTTATAAAATTAATATAAAAGTTTATTTATAAAAAAATGTTTTATTTATTTAAGCATAAAAACATTATTCTAACTTTTTTATAAATAAACTTTTATTTAATAAATTAATTAATAATTAAATGAAATAAGATAATTTTCAATAAAGAAAGTTCATAATTAAATTTTATACACTTTTCAAATTATCTTATTTCCTACTAACAGATGGTGAAAAGAATAACCACATAACACAGAGAAATTTGCTGGATGCAATGCCAACAACAGTTTTCAGTAGTCTTTCATTTTATTAGTCATTCAAAAGACTAAAAGAGGCCATAACAAAATGGAGTACTGATCTCATTGCATAATTTTTTGCTGTGAACAGATTTATCCTCTGAAAAATTGATAAATTTATCCTCTGAACAAATTACTAATCCCAAATACTACAACAGATTGATTCACCTCACTCTTATTCAGCTCTAAATATAACCCCACAACATTATTAAAAAATGGTGTCGAGAGCTCAATTGCTCCATGACTTTATTCCCTGACTCATATCCCAAAACAAACCATACTGAAATGTCAGTCAGCTCAGAGATCCAAGCTTGGCCCAACCATAGTCTCCACTTCCACTTCCATCAGCTGACCCATCACTGATCATTCTTTTGCTTTGAACTTTCCATCACCCTAACAATCAATGTAATTGATCAATTGATCTGATAGTTAACTATGGAAATGACTACTGGAGGACCGGCATGGATGTACACAAAATCCAAACTTTGGCCAGGAGACAGAGATTTCAACCATTTAGGAAATGAATACAACTTGTTGGCATTTGGTTTGGAGAGACCCCATACAGGACCATACAGATTCTGGATAGAGAATTGGAGAGATGTAATAGTCTGGTGTGGAGATTTATTAGTGATGGACACAGCATATCTGGAATAGGTCTTTCCTCGGTTATTCCAAGAACTTGTCTGCTTCTGCCAGATGGCCAGCACATTATTCTCTGCAGATTGTGAGCAAAAAATCATAATCAGTACTGTCTTTGTTGTTTGGACATGATTGAGTTTGTTCATTCTATGTCACACTAAAAAGTTAAAGTTTTAACAGCATTGTGTAGCCAAAATTTAATCTTTGGGAATCTTACCCTGTGGAGAAGTTGCTACTGGAGAGCTCTGTTTAGGTGCAGGAGAGGGCTTTGGCTTTGGCTTTGGCTTTTGAATTAGATTTTGAGTTGGAGCAGGGAATCCTGAACCTGATCCAGGCTTAGGCACAACAACTGCGAGAAGCAACCATCAGAACACCAACAACAACATCACTGAAACAAACTAAAACCAAACTAATTGCATCCCATAAGAGAAGCCTACCTGGAAGACTCTGGTCGTTTCCAGCAGTTCCTCCTTGTAGTCTGGCAAGAACTCCCACCATTGGGCTATTGTTGTAGGTTGTAGGTTCTGTCTGCTGATAGTTGTCTCTTGCATCTGCGAAGTTGTCATTGTTATCAGGTCCTCCAACAATAGCACCAATTAAAACATTGGGGTCACTTCGCTGGCGATCGAACCATATAGCATATCCTCCTTTGCAACTAACAAAGGTTGAATCCTCTTTATATGATACAATGGAGGAAGCCCTGTGGTGGACCTGAAGAGGATAGTTTGGTCCATATCCCACCATGTAACTTGTGGCCCTTGGATTGTCACCCAGTATGTAATCAACCTGCAAGAGAAAGGTTTTAGCCAATAGACTGGAGAAGAATTCAATACTTCTAGCTCTTATACGAACTGAATTATGATAGTGAACAACCATAACCCATCTAGAAGACATTGGTTCTCAGATAAAAATTAGGTCATCGTTGGTATATACCTGTGATTTAGCAAATGCCAACAGTTCAGATGGATTTACTTGTCCACCAGGGCATTGCAATTGCTTGCCAGCAGAAGACAAATAATCAGAGTAGACTGTGAGGAGGAAAGAGGCACTTGTCACAACATGCATGTTATTCCATTTCTGCCAGTACAACATTCCACCTGAATACAGAGAAACACTCTTTTAGTCAACTTTGTGACTTGCTATCAAGATAAAGCATATATGTATAATGTATTCATGAAGGCAGATCAATGTCAAGACAAACAAACCTGGTGTTCTTTGTACATTGTCTCCATTCTTCTGAACACATGCACACATGTAATATTCAGCTTTTTGTTGGTATTGTTGCAGAACTGCTAGGTTTGGCCCACCCCTACCTTGCATGAGGAACTGATCACAAACCACACATAAATGTCAATTGTCTGCTAAATTTATCATGCAGCCCAAACTGTCTATTTATCATCTGGCATTTTAGGCATGCATTTTCTATAAATTGATGGCAATGACAAATGCAGATAACTAGATTGAGTTCATTAAATAGATTGAGATTTCAAATTATGATCATATTAGAATGTCACGTTAAAAAACTGGATATTTCATTGTTAATACACTATGACCTTTGATGCAAGGACTTGAACTCCTGCATATTTAACATCCCAATTGAATTCCTTCACGGCCCATGTTGTTCCACCTAGTGTTGCTGCATTGCTAGTCATGTAGTTCAAGTAGTATTGATCTCCTGATGCTTCATAAATCCACGTAGCTGCCCACAGCAATTCATCCTGCACCCATCCAGACCAAAATATCGAAGCCAAGTCAAATATATATTTTTTAATGTGAAATTTATACAGAGAGGGTAGCAAAGAAAAACTTACAGCATATCCACTGACTGACCCATAATACTTTCTAGCCACCATGATGCTGCTGTCATATTCCCCTCGATACTTGTCAGCAAAATCAAACAGCTGCAAGATTCACTCCCAACATTTGAATTGAACATCAATAAATTAGATTGTATTAGAATACACTGGAAAAATTTGGATCAGTAAATATCATAATGTACTTTCTTTGTCAATTCTATGGAACAAGGTAAATTACCTGCTTTGCATGGGCCAGAAGCTGATTAGAGTAAGTTGGATCAGAGTTTCTAAATACTATTGAGGCAGCTGCCATTGCAGCAGCAGTTTCTCCTGCAAGATCTGAACCAGGGTGGCTAGTGTCAATCTTGTAGGCTTGCCTAGGTGTTGTCATATCTTCTGGCCTCTGCCAACAATAATGATCTGAGTCACCATCACCCACCTGAAACACAGATGAAAGGGCATCAACAGTACACTAATTTTCCAAAGTTTAATGTAATTGCAATACTTCATGAAGTCCATCAGATCCAAGCTTCCAAAAACCTACCTCCCCATACAATACATTTGGCTCAGGATGAGCTTTAATAAGATAATCAGTACCCCACTTAATTGCATCCATGACATGACCCAGCTCTCCACTGTTAGTCAATTGTGTTCCATACTCGATTGCACTCCAGGAGAGCATTGTGATAGTGTGTGCCATGGGAAGACCAAATTTCACATTGTCACCTGCATCATAGTAGCCTCCAACCAAATCAACCTGCCCACATTGCATCATACATTATGGAGCAATCAGGGTAATATCACCACCATAATCATTACAATTTTCAAAGCCTTGCCTACACAATACAAATCAGTTAGTACATTAAGCAAAAAAAAAAGAACATTATAAAATTACAGACCCCATTAGCAATTCCATCTTGGAGACCAGAATCAGCTCTCCAATTTATCCTCTGAGTGGGAGGAAGCTTTCCAGATCTTTGAGCTTCATAAAACATTATGCTCTTAGTCAAGGCATCACCATAGTCATGCCCAACAACACTCCCAACCCCAGCTGACATGAATATTGCCACTAATAACAACAGAGAAGGTAAGGAAGCCATGGGTAGCATATAGAATTGGACTACAAATTGAGAGAAGCTCTGCAAATTGAGAGAAGCTCTGGCTGAAATGCAAATATGGAGAATAGTGGTGTGATGCTATTGAGGGAATGAGGAGAATTTATACAAGACAATTGTTCTTTCTTGCGATGTTAAGAATTTGAATTTGAGTTGTCTCCATACCTAAATTTAACTGGCCACGTTCTCTTAGAGGTTTGTGAGCAGTTTGAGAAGTCAACAGGAGCTCTCATCGAGATTCATGTTCACAAACCATACAATTCTCGAGATCAATCTCTTACTATTATGAAAAAGCACATTAATTCACCTACACCTGGCATTTTTCACCATACAAATGCATATAATAAAACCGTTGAGAAGCTTGTAAATCCCGTATGTGAGAATCAAACAAATATATATTAAGATGGTCAAATATTATCGGGACTTAACAAATAAATATATAGTTTTCAACCTCATTTGGTTTTGCATCTGGAATTTTTTTAATGCAAAAAATGAGAATACAACAAATGCTTCCTTAGAAATTCATGACAAATGGCACGGTCCCCTTACAATTGGCATAAACATTTATGACCATAACTTCCTTAATGACGATAGCATCTCATGTAGTGACGACAACATTTTCTGTTAAACTTACATACGTAATGATTCTTGTGATCTCCCATGGTGTGCACGTGAGAGGTGGGAATTTCTGATTTTCCCAAACCACGTAATGTTGGAATTCAAATTACAATGACGCGTTTTGCTACTCCATTGCATGGGCTGGTCTTTTACATGGCAGTCTGTATATCCTATTTTTGGCAATTTTTATAATTTTATTGTATCACAAATGCCCCGATAGATTTTAAAAACTCAGCTCAAAATCATTAAGACTTTTAAAAAATTAGCTCAGAATCCTTTGAAAGTTAGGTTTTTTAAAAGAAGAAAAACAATCCATTTTCTATTAAAAATAAAAGACAGTTACAGTTGGGACGAACTAGAGTCTCAAAATCCTTAAGACTTTTAAGAAATTAGCTCAGAATCCTTGGAAAATTAGTTTTTTTAAAAGAAGAAAAGCAATCCATTTTCTATTAAAAATAAAAGACAGTTACAGTTGGGACGACCTGGAGTCTCAAAAATCTAGAAAAGAAAAATTAGCTACCCCACACATTTTAAAAAAAATGTTAGTTTATTTATTTTTAATATTAAGAATTAAAATATTGTGGTTAATTGAAGACGTAAAGAGATATGGGGTTTCAAGATGGGTTAATTTTCTCAATCAAGAGTATAAATAATAAAATTAATTATATATATATTGTAAGTTTGGTAGGATTACATCTTTATCATGTCCAATATATCATTCTAATTGTGGTAGGGAATTGAACTAGTGACTTCACATCAAGGAGTGTTAGGAGTGCCTTAACAGACCACCTGATCACCATCTGATCACCTTCTATCCAAGACCTCGTGGAGTTGGGCTTTATTAATATTGTCTTTCTTATACATATTTATTAAAATTTTCATTATTAAGTTAAAATGTGGTTATTGTTAAGTATAAGGTATATGGTTTATAGTGCACATACCAAAATCTACTAGATATTTAAACTAGTTTAGAAGATCAATTAACATAAAGCTCTTTTATATACACATGAGAAAACTTGAAGAATAGAAAATAAATAATGGCACATAATAAAGATTCTTAGAGCACACAAAGATTTTACCCTCTAAACCCTTAACGGAAAAAACTAGCGAACCTTTAAGTTTTTGCTCTTACATTCTTGACTGGATATCAAAGCCAAATTACAACGAGTGTCGACCTTGGTCCACACCTAAGATAAATGCACTCATACATCAACCTATTTATATTGATTGTGATCATCATCCTTTCTCAACTTTACATCATGTTCTATTTATAGGCATAAAAACCCCTAAATTGTAGCTTCTCGAATTAGTACACGTGGTTGAAGTTCGTTGGCTAAGATCTCAAGAATCTTAGGATTCCTAAAAAAAATTCGCCTAGTTTTGACTATAGGTGATTTCCCTTCAACCACCAGTCTTGATCGACTACATGGTTGTGCCCCACTACAATCCATTCAACTACTCTAGCCAATTATTGGCTTCCATTAGTTGCACGACTACCCATCGAATTCGAATGTGGTAACTGCGCTCGACTTGGATGTTGACCTATTGACTCAATGATCCAACTTAATCGTTAACTAACCATTTCATTGACTTGAATTTGATCGTCTCGTCGACTTGTTATCCTAGTTGATTATTCTTTACTAGACTCGTTAAGTTTCATTCCTAGTCATATTACATGACTAGTCAACCGACCGAATAAACTCCAATCAACTAAAATTACCTGCAAATGATACAATACCTCAATAGCTACTAGCACCACTCCAATAATAGTATAAAATAAAGATACTTTAGCATTGCATAAGAGACATTGTAAGTTTATTTTCTAAATATAAAATTTGTATCTATGTCCTTTACAACCAAATTTTATTGCATATTGTTTAGTGAATTATCTAGAAAAAACAAACAATGACAAAACATTATTATATTTCAACCAGAATTAACACCCATCTTAATCACTAGTTACAAATTCCATTTGGATAGTAGAATCTAAGTGTGTTGGTGTATATGTCAAGGGTATTGGAGCTTGCCACAAGGTGAAGGGACCATGAGTCCATTTGGGAAATTTATGAAGGTGAAGATATACACTACCAAATCTTCCAACATGTTTGATTTTCTTTACAATTCATCATCTTTTTATTTAAGTTTAGCAATTAAGAATTGAACTTCTAAATAACATTGTTTTAAATGTTGAATGTAAGTTTAAATTTCTTTTAATTTAATTAAAGTGCCATGTTGTCTATGCATAGAGCAAGAGAAAGTTATATGTCCATCTAGAACCATTATCATAATTTGGGATGCCAAGCAAAATACAACTTCAACACTACTCTAAGTATAGTGGGTTGCACTCTATAACTCTATCAATTTCACTTCAACCTTTTACTTGAAACATTGTGGATCTATGTTACCAGAAAAAAGGAGGAGATATGATTCCTCACACTAGTGTAGGAGGAATAGGATGCCAAAGGGGGCTAATCCAAAGGAAGGAAAGCCACCAACAAAAATCAAGAGTAGTTGAATTGAATAGATAAATAAGTGGGGAAAGTTTCATAAGAGATGACTAATAATGAGTCTCCAATAATAGCCATGGTGTTTATGATCCATATTTATGAAGGAACGAAATGAAATACATATATAAACACAAACACAAAGATACAGTGAAAATAGAGCTTCAATTTATTAATAAAAAGGTACTGGAAATTGTTTGAATGCAGAATGGAAATAAACTAGCTCAGGAAATGGTAGCTTATCTCTAAGAAGAGATGTGGCAGCTACATGCCTTCTGAACTGTGTTACAATAAGGCTCGAAGGCCTATTTATTATTGAGAAACAATGGAAAACCATAAACATCCAAAAACCTAACCCTAGGAGATAAAGCGCCAAAAGTCTATGGGCCTCATTGGGGTAAATTGGTACATCAACGTCCCGGGGCCGTAACTTTGGCATATGATCTTTGTTTGACGCATACAATACCTCATTAGAAATATCTATCTGAGGACTACAAATTTTGACTACAAACCTATGCTGAAAGCTTTGAGCTCTCTTTTTCTCTTAAAAAAAATGTCGTTAATGGCCTCAAAACAAATCTGAAAGTTCACGACCCGAAAAACTACCAAAAATAGTAAATTCTGCTACAATTAAGGAAACATGAAGAAACAATGGTGGGGGTCCAAGTGGGTTAGGTGGGTGGCCACCAATATCCACGTGGATCAATTTCTTATTTTATTGACAATGATTTTCAATTTTTTGAAAGCTGGCATGGCTTCAACCTCATTTGTAATGATTGTGCCAATGCCCCATGCAAACTAGGTTGTTTCTTTCTATCTACCGAAAGTAAACATGACCATCCTCCTACACCCCCCACCCTATAAATTTGATCAATTTTCTTGTATTTCTTTCAAAAGGGAATTTGTATTATTGATAGTTTGGATTGGAATCTTTTATTCTTGCGAAAAATGGATTTCCACTTCAAGAGGAGTTATTAGCACTATAACTTGAATTTGATTCATTAACAAAACCTTTGAAGGTTCAAAGGAAAAGACACTTATAATCAATGTAAAGGTTTTGAATTGATTAATTAAGGGCCTATACTATAGTGACCTAATCATTTTAAAATATATTTATAATTTTGCAATGGTATATATTTGAAATTCACTCTCATGTTAAAGTTGGTTATTGTTGGAACAAGGTCCTCCAAAGGCTGCGAATTGGGACAGTTTTGAGTATTTTTGTATATTTTTGGCATATTTTAGTCCAGCACAGGGTTTTTGGGGTGGGTCAAAGCCCCAAAAGCATTGTAATGGGTCAAAGGGTAGACCTAGAGTCCGCAAACCATGGTTTGCGGACCACACGAAAGATTAAGCTAGATCGTTATAAATAGAAGGACATTTTTGAGTCAATAGGTAAGCATGAAGTAAGATTGGTGCGAATTACGAATTAGTAGATATGTTTGGGTTATTGGGGGAAAGGACTCTTGTTGGCTATGTGCGCGGAGATCCTCAGTTCTGCTGTGTGCGGACCCTGCTGCTGTGTGCGCAGGTTGGGTTTTGGGTATTGTAAAAGGATCTGAAGGATTAATGAAAGCAGAAGGTTGTTGGAATATCTGAATCTGTTAATGCAAATATATGATATCTGCTATGTTATGCATGGTTCTGTGTTAAGCTACGAAAGTAACTGTGTTATTTTCTTATGTTGCGTTGACACCTGATCTGGATCTGTCTATACTTTGTGCAATAATTTTTATGATAATTGTGTTATTGTTTTGTGAATTTATGATCTGTTGACTACTGTGATTATAATTAGTAGTGCGCACATGGATGCGAAGAGATCTATAGATTTGAGTTTTGTAATATACGATCTGGTGATTCTGCAGTCGAACGCAGCTCTGCTTGACTTACCTACCCTCTCCCATGGTGCGGAAACCTGATTCCAACACCCTCCCATACTGCTTCAGGTGAGAATTTGGCCTGCGCAAGCAGGTCACTACTGAAAGGGCCAGTAGTATAGGGGTTTGTTGGCAAACCTTAACCTCCGAACCTAGGTCAGGACCCCTCGAGCCAACAAATGGTTCTGTTGCCGGGACCGGGAGCATTTTGAGAGAGGGATCGGGTAATGCCAAGGTCGTATTGGAAACCTGAAAGAAAATAAATTGATGAATGGTTTGAACAAAAAGTTCAAGAATTCACAGTAAAAGAAAACTGCAGTAAGAGTTTGAACACCGAAGAGTGGAAGAATAAGTATATTTTCATGGAGATCTATGAGATATTCCTTGTAATAATTGCGATCGAGCTCCAGGAGTGGCTCGCAAGGTTGGTCAAATTCCAGAAGTGTTGGAAGGACGGGCGGGTCACACAGTGGACCCCAAAATTGATCCAGCAGTTAGAGAAGACTGATAACACCATCACGCTCATGGTGGACCACTGGGTGGACATTGTGATAGGATGGTTCGTGACAGAATTTTCCATCGATCAGTTCGTTTCCTATTCTAAAGCAGAGCGAAGATTCTTCAAGGGTTTCTGAGGTAAGTTTTTGAAGACCTTACCATTGTTGATTAAGATATTGTTGTGCAAAAAGAGTGTTCTGTGTAGCCACACTGAATGAATGACCTCTGATCGAGATGAGAGTACGACACGAAGTGGCAAATACTATCGAACCAACCAAGAAGGAGATAGATCTGTCTACAGTCTGGTAAGAGAAGCAGCTGCGTATAGCCCTCCAGCCACACCACTTTCAAACCAGCATAGGGGTAAGAATTCACCTACACCTCCGCCACCACCGGAGGATGACATGGTTGCACACATGAAATTTTCCACATTTAAGGGTGTGGGAGATGAAGACATGGACCAGTTTTGGTTTGCCGCAGGATTAGTATGGACTACGCAGAACATAGATAGTGTATAAATTTGAATAACTGTTAAATTATTCACCGAGATTATCCTGATCACACACTATTTGAGCTTCATGCATAATACATAACCTCTTCTACTATTGATCATTAATTGCAGAAATATAAACAATCGCATGCGCACATTAAAACCATAAACAATCACACATATAAACACAATATTTATGGGAAAGCTTAAAGCTGAAAACCCCAAACTATCTGTATATTATAATGATAGAGATCATGTAACAATCATTGTACAAACTCCTAACAAGCTCTCAGTACAATCTCCAATTGTTACACACTACACAAGCTTAGATCTAGCAAAACACATGCTCCAATCTGCTCCACCTGTTAGCCTGCCTCTACTGCGCAATCCAAGATGAATAATGGCCCAATCTGAGTTCGAATCCACCTAGTATGCACTGCGCAATCCTCATTGGCATCTCCATCAATGTGTGGTGCAAACTCATGCACCAGTATGGTCACAACTGATAGTCACACTTGCTCTTTCACCTACCTCTTCACTGGTCTCCACTGAAACTGTCCATGCACTTAAGTTAACTGATGTATTCTTTAGTTGATTTATGAGTTAATAATTAGTGAATTAATTAATAATTAATTCACACCACTCTCACTAATTGTATCAATCAGTTAGACTAGATACAACTAGCTCAACTAAGTTAAACTGAACACAACTCCATTAACTCTCTCATCAACTCCACCAAACTCTGTCACATGAGTTCTAACTGAAGTCAACCATGCAATAGCTCCACTAAACCCTAGGAATAGCGTAATTCCTTCTGTCAGCTGCATGTGCCACATCCAGGCATCAAACTGAAGTGCTCTAAGAGGATAAGATAATGTTTAGAGTCCAAATATTATTAAGAGCTAATAATATTCGACATATCTATTTTTAGACTGGCAATCTAAAATTAGATTCCGCCCAGTATGTCTAAAAATAGAAGTCCATCTATTTTTCCCGACTTGACCAACCATCCACAAATAGCATCCTGCAACTCATAGAACATGATCCATATGTCTAAAGATAGACATAGTCTAAAAATAGACTTTGCGCCAAAAATAGCCTGCGGGCCCACTTAGTGAAGGCGACTTCTTTACACTAAGCTCATCATCTTGTTGCAATCTCAACAAATAGTGATACGGTGAAGAGGGCACAATTGTTCCTTGTCTTCGAAGGAAGAGCTTTGGATTGGTACATGGGATACATTGGCCAACATGTGAATGCAACCATTGAAGAGATTAAGAACACCTTGAAACAGCAGTTCAAGAAGCCTAAGTCTTACTCTCAAATAGTGGTTGATCTAAAGGATTTCAAGCAAGGGCCTTCTGAGTCTATGTGGGAGGTCGATCAGCGACTGAAAAAGGTGATCAGAGAAGGAGGATTTCAGTATAATGACAGACAACACACGGAATGGTTCATTGCTATGTTGTTGCCTCACCTGCACGTACCTATGGGTCACAAAAGTTTCGAATCGAAAGAAAAAGCCCTGGAGGTCACTATGAAGTTAGAAGTTGCGCCTAGAGATGATACCCAGCTGGGTGTCCAACAAATCCAAGGACAACTGGAGGCGATGCACATGGAGATCCAGAACCTACGAAAGGAGCGAGGAGCGGAGGCTAGCCCTGAAAGATGTTGCATACGATGCAGGACAATTGGTCACACCAAGGATAACTGCCCTCTGTTAGCAAACTATATGCAGGCCAAGGGACCTAGTCTGCTATGCCCTAGGGATGTTGGAGGATCAAGTGGGTCAGCACTATGGTGCAATTATTGTCGCGTTGCGGGGCTGCACGACACAAACCACTGCCCCCGCCTAGCTGCATATGTCCTAGAAGTAAAGCAACAATGGTGTGGGTTCTGCAGGTCAGTAGGACACGATGAATAGAACTGCCAGACGTATGATTTAATGATCGATCGAGGGAACCTCTATAGGGTACAGTTGGATCCATCCTCACCAAGATCCCTCTCGAGCACAGGTGGCTCCCCAGCCAGGGGCAGGGGAGGCGGGAGAGGTGGAAGCGCAGGTCGGGGACGAGGACAACTAATCTGTTATAATTGTGGAGAAGTGGGACACTTTTCCAGGGACTGTCTAAACCCTACAAGGCAGTCCTTCCGGTATTGCAGATAGTTGGACCATGCGATTGAAGATTGTCCAATCTTGATAGCAAAGATGCAGGAGAAGCAGCTGACACCTACGCAGAATGTGCAGAGGGTTAAGGCTGAACTGCGAGACAAAGATCCAAGCGTTAATGTTGTAACACGTAGTGGGATGGCCACCGGGGGGCCGGGGGAAAATACTCTGACCGAACCTCTGATCCGACAAGAATTTATCAAGCAAGAAATTTTGGATCTCAAAAAGGAAAAAGAAACTTTTATCACAGCTCGCAAAGACTTTGTTGAGGCAGAGGCATCTACTTTGCAGCCGCCGAGAGACCTCAAGGCAGATGAGGAAGTCAAACCCTTTTTACAGGCATGTATGAAGCTGTTGCGCAACCCAAAGGCTACGGAAAATCTTCAGGCATTAATAGATAGTTGCGCAACACGACCTAGCCTCCCTCCGGAAATTAAGGATGTGCACAAACTATACAGATATAAGAAATGCACCGGTAGGGAGATGCGACTAATTGCGCAGATCGGTGATTACGAGATGGATCAGGTTATTTTGGACCTAGGGTCAGATGCAAATGTACTACCTAGACATAATTGGCAACAAATGGGTGAACCTAAGTTGGCATGGTCCACTATCCAGCTATGTATGGCCAATCAGCAGAAGATCATACCCTTGGGGATATTATTGAAGATCATGGTGATATCGCAGGGGTCAAGGTCCGGGCTGATTTTGAGGTCATTCAGATTGTAGAAGATGCGGACCCCTACCCTGTGCTTCTAGGGTTATACTGGGCCATAGATATGGGAGGTATCATTAACTTGAAGAAGAGAAGCATGGTGTTTGAGAATAACGGTACAAGGGTGATAGTACCATTAGATCCTGCAGAAGGCGAACGATACACAGAGCCGGTGCGCAACGAAGAGGATGTGGATCACATCTATAAGTTGATTGCGTGGGATGAAGATTGGATCAACCCCACGGCGGATGGAGTACTCTGCTGGGAAAAGGACAGTAAATTATTCTCCGACTCTGATGGGGAGATAGAGAATTGGCAGAACCGGTTGCATGATGTCTCTACTCTACGATGTCTTCGGGTCACAAAGAACTTCCACTGTGTTTCCTCAGAAGTGAGAGACCTACCTTATTTTGATGGTTCTGGTAATATTAAGGAATTTTTACAAGCGTTCGAAGCTGAGGTTCCAAGGGAACGAAGGCTATGGGCCCTTAAGCTAGCCATGCGTGGAACACCTGAGAAATGGTGGGAGACGCATGAGGAGGCATTCTAGGATTGGGAAGAGTGTTAGGATATGCTGATCCTATAATTTGAGGCCCTAGTTGACGTACGATTCAAGACGTTCCTTGGGCCAGAAGACCCACGTGAATATCTGTTCGCTTGGATAGAACAGTGGTGCGACAGGATTACCAAAGAGTGGTTTCATCTGTTTATTCATGCCCTGGGACCACTTCCCACTACATGGTACTTAGATGCAGAGCTACATCAGCACACCTGCCACTGGGAGACTTTGAAGGACGAATTTCTAGGAACATTTGGGTTAGTAGGCGGGACAATGGCGCTTGACGCAGCTCTGCAGAACATTGACACTTTAGCATGGGGTGAATCGCACCTGTATATCACACTTGAAGTGCCCACATGGGAAATTCGGGTACCAAGCATGGTCAACTACCATAGCCTAGAAGAAGGTAAGGATGATCCACAAGCTTTTTCAAACTCAAAATTGGACGAGATGCGCACAGTTACCAAATCGCTCAGGCTACGCACGGGTAGCATTGAGACGCACCCCACGTTGGCTAAGATTGGGGATGTGAATACAATAGGCAGAGTTACCATATACCCAACAACTACTACAACAAGGGAACAATTGCGTTCAATTCTCGGCCATGCAGGTTATTACAGAAAGTTCGTTCGAGGATATGCACCGATCACAGCACCTCTGAAAGACTTGCTTACGAAGGAGGTCCAGTTCTGTTGGGATGACACATGTCAGGCAAACATGTATTTGGTTTTGAAGTACCTAGGGATCAATCCTGTGTTGGGGGAGGATGCGCAGGAGGCGCAGGTGTTTAACCCAAGCGTAGCAAGTATGCCGAGCGCACAAGAGGTGCGAAAACTAGCTGTTGGCACAATAACATCTAGTAAAAAGAAAAAGTTACCATTGAAAGGAGCGGCCCACTGGAATTTAATGGGGCGAACCTTGGAGATTTTTTTCCATTTACCTAATGGTAAGTTCCAGATGAAGTTTACCCTACCGTTGGACGACCACAGGCATTATAAAAAGGGCAGGATAGCCCAGACAAGGGTTTCGTCTCACTTGCATAACTTGTACTTATCGACTTTGTCTCGAGCAAAATTGAGCTGTAAGATTTTTTGGGTCTGCACTGCCCCTTTCATGTCTGATCAACCTACTCCTTCTGACAGTAGCCACCCAGAGTTGGGATTCATTTTCCACGCTAGGATTACAGCCACTAACCCTGCTGAAACCTCGGCACCTACAGCCCCAGAAATTGAGGAAGTAATGGAGATTAGGTCTAAGGATGAAGAAGTGCTCTCGACGCCAGTCACAAGGAAGGGAAAAGAGCAAGCACAGGGCTCAGGGAAGCCCTCGAAAGCTGCGAAATGGGTTTCAAGGAAGCCTAGGACTTCCCCAAGGCATGCCAAGTCCCCGCGAGCAACGCCTCAGCCTCAAGCTACGCAGGAGGAATCCCAGCCCACCAATCCGATCAACTGGTTACCTCCCTTCATCTGACCGCGCAGGCCCTTGACGCGCACACCAAAGAATCTTGATGGCCTGATTACCTATATGCAGACGCCACTAACCCCAGGAGAGGTCCCTGTCCTTAGTGACCCTTGCGGAAAGCTCCATGAGGTCAAATTTGACAATCATAACTTGGCGAATTATGAAGCCTTCCTTGAGTTGGCCCCCGCGTTGTACTTCAACACAATTTATGCGAATGATGGGGTCACAGTCGTTCCTCAACGCTGGGTAAGTGGATTGGCCAGATCCGAGCTCTTGAACCTGCTGTGGATGCCCCACTTTGGCCAGTACAACGTCACAGATCGGCTGGCCCGACAGCTGCTCGCCTTAATTCATGATGGCTGCCTATGGATTCGGGACAGAGTCCCCATTGACGTTGCGTTGGTTCATAGAATTACAGACCTTCCCATGAATGGGCCGCACCCTCTAGAGCGTGTGGGCAAGAAATATGAGGGGGAACCCGCTAAATATGTGCGTCAAAACTACAATGTGGAAAGGAATACATGGGGCTTCGTCGTCAAATCTATCAGTGACCCTACTACGTAGATGGGTACCATGTTATTAGCATGCAAGCTCATGCAAAAGTGCCAGATCACAACCGTCCCTGTGTATTTCATTCGGTTAGAAGGTCAGTGTGTGAAGGGGGTCTGCCTCAATTGGGCCCTATACTTATGTGATGAGTTCTTGACCAACGTCCACGAATCTCAGGAGTACGGAAAATATTTTTGCTATGCCTGGCTACTATTCCTTATATCCCTAGTCGCTTGGGAGGCCCCTACGGAGTCGATCATCCTCGAGCTCACCCTAGATATGTGCGAAGGAACTCAGTATGCCCATTTATGGGATTCCAAGGATGTGCAGTGCACAGAGGATAACCAAGTCTTCTAGGTCCTCTTCCAGAGTAGCGTGGCAGCAACCATCAATTCTCGACCTCGGCTGTCCCCAACATTATATGACAGATACAAAATTATTGCAGCATTCCATGTTACCATGCACAACGTTCAGATCCACGGCCACAAGGATAAAACATGGACGTCACTTCCTTATGCGGTAGCAGATGAGGAAATTGACAATGTGATTGTGCTATGGCCTCCTGCCTAGAAGACAGGCTTCAAAACCAGCGCAAGGGGCACCGCAAGTCCTAGTATGACGTAGGTGCTCCCACCTGTTATCATCAAGGATACTGGAGACTCGAGCAAGAGTACAGGGAAGGACTCAGGCGCAGCCACGAAAAAGGACACCGAGGCCAAAACCCAGATTGATTCGCAACTAGATCTAGGCACGGAGGAAGTAAACATCAAAGGTACCACCTCCCCCCAGGGTGCCAAGTGAACAGGCGAACCTGTCAAGGGGCCCCGAAAGAATCAGCATGCCCAGCGAAAGGAACGAGATGAGATAGTTACATTGACTGAGGGAGATCTCGAACAAATTGCAAATGCAATCACACTGGCCACAGAAGACAAATGGGTAGCGGTAGAGGAATAACAGAAGGTTGCGATCAATGCCATCCTGGCCGAGCTTCGCACCCTACAGTTAAAGACAGACACGCTACAGACTAGCATGGTTACAGGACGAACTCCCTTGCCATCTAGCAGTATGGTGCTAGTTACAAAGGAAAGCCATCTCTGTTCCTTACCTAGCTCCGCCCTTGTGATTAGTCTGCCTGACCAGGGAATACAACTCCAAGCAAGAGTAGGGGTGTAGTTGAATCTATCCAAGCTGCCCCACGAAGCCTTGAAGGGTCTCCACATTGTTGTGTTTCAGGAGATTCACTTTCAGGACCAGCAAGTACACCAACAACTCGGTGTGGCCAAGCAGACCATCGCACACCAAAACGTGGAAGTGCTCCTCGATGTCGCGCAATAAGCAGAGCTCGAAACCTTGATCCACCAGCTCTACACGGAGGTTATAGAAGAGATCCCAGCCGCAACCACCCCCCGGGCTAAATTTGAAGGATTTGTCACAGCGTTGAAGGCTTCTAGGATGGAAATGAGGGTCATTAAGACGCAGCTGGAGCAGCAAATAATTGACTTACAGGCCAAATTGCAGCCCGAAACACCTCCAAAATTTCGAGCCCAACGCGCTGCGCTGGTGACCGTGGCTACCAACACCATTACAGGGCAGGTTTTCGAGGGCACACAGTTACTAGAGACAACCATGTAGTTATGGACCAAGGTCCAGCGTGATCCAATCCTTCGGAAAATCAATCATGATTTGCGGCAGAAGGAGGAATCTTTTGAGTAGATCGAGGCTACATTACCCACCTTGGTTCCTGCACAGCGGTTGGCAATATTGAGGACCAGAAACACCCTCCAAGATGAGATTGAGGAGCTCCGACATAAGAAGCACGTCATCGGAGAATGCTTGAAGCCTTGGGCTGTTTCCGCCCTCCAGCTCTCATGGGATGTTGATGTTGCTGTTAAGTGACTAAATCAAACACTGGAGAGTGTCACCGCTGTGACAAAAGGACCAAAATCACAAAATCTCGTGGATATTGCGCAGAGCGCTACTGCTCAGATTCAAGAAGTGCTGCCCCCAGTGGTCGCAGCCGTCAATGAACTATGCATGCAGGTGGAGACACCACCACCACAGTGACTCGGGACGAGTCACAAGATTGTGTTGGGGGACTGTTGGAAAAGAGTGTTGGATCCCTGTAATCAGCAAGATTGGAAAATTTCGATCGCAGGGAGAAACATCGTTTCAACCACTTTCGAATTCTAGGATCTAGCCCTCCTGAATCCAGAGAGGGATCTCTCCAATAAGTGCAAAGATGGATTTTTCTTTGAAGTACTTTTGGGTAATGATATTAGGCTAGTTATGAAGGCCAAGGGTTTTGTTTGTTTTTGGATGGTTGAGCATGATTACTGTTTGAGGTGGAGAGTTCTAAATGCAAAGAGTTTCAAAGGTGAGAAGTTGCAAGTGAATAGAATAAGCTTTGGCCAGGAAGATAGATAACCGCAGGTTTTAGTCCATTGGGCTATGGAGTCATAATAGGGTTTAATTGAAGCAGCAAGAGGCAAGAGTGGTCCATGGGGCAAGTCATCTATGTCTAAGGATCTCTTTAAAATTTTGATTTATGGAATGAAATGATACAACAAGAAGGGGAAATAAACAGATGAAGAAACAAAGGGCAGCCTAAGATCTGGCAAGTACTTTTAAACTAGCCAGCTTTTGACATACACTTAAGAAAAACATGAAAGCAAACTAGGATCTGGTAAGTACTTTTAAACTAGCCAGCCTTTGCTACACTTTCAATAGAAAACATATGAAAACAAAGGGAAACTTGAAGGCAACTATTAGAGAAGAAACTAGCGGGCCGGGCTCACCGCAAATCCTCTCCTAGCTCTGCTTTACTTGGTCACTTTCAAGACAATCACTAAGATAACACAGAATGGCCTAAGATCTGGTAAGTACTTCTAAACTAGCCAGCTTTTAACACATTCCAGGGGAAACATTCAAACAGTCTTTGGGGATAAAACTAGGACCAGGGCACGCCATATCTTCCTTAGTTCATCTCTACTTAACCAGTACTGAACATAACATTTAAGAATAATATTCAGCTAAGACAATAAGACGAGGGAATGCCAGCATTCCTATGCTTAAACTGAATCGAATCATTCCCAAACAGCACAGATTAGAAGAAAACATTCAGATAAATATTTTCAGTCAGAGAAGGGTACTGATATACAATAGGTCCTAACTCCATGCATGTTGTTCTTTATAATAGAAGATGAAACACAGTGAAAACAGAAATAAAACGACAAGTTACAATGAGAAAAACATCACCATCAACATAGACCAGGATCCCATAAATCAGCTTGTATTGATGCTCCAAACTAGTTACAGCTTTAAGTCCAATGCTTTAGTTTAGCGATCATCTACTCATCTCAGCCTAACTTATCTATCACAAGCAGAGCTCCAAGGGCCAATTAACACTATTTACAGATAGAAGTCTCAAGCTCAATTACATTACAATGATCAGAAACTACATCAACCAACCCCTCTCTCATCTTATGCAGTAGTATTTATAGAAGAATGAGGAGGTGAGATCTGATAAAAAAGATCTCCAAATATAATTAATACAGACTTAAATGGTTCCTCTGCCTTTGCGGGGCTCGATGAAGAAACTTTCATAGGTGTCTTCTGTATTAAATGATTTACATAAAGATTTAAGCTCAATGGGAGCTCTTTTTGACCTTTGAGGCCCTGTGTGGTGTTAAAGTAACTCCGCAGATGTTTTGTCATTAAGTTCCTTGGCAGACTTTACTCTTTGGCTGCGTTTGAGACAAATATATGATCCTGATCAATAACTATGGCCATAAGATATGAATTCTTTGAGGCACAGGTGGCATCGTGGTAGCTAGAGGGATCAATTTGCCTCAGCTGTGGCGGTGGAGGCTTTCTGGCTGATGAACCTTTATGATTTTTCTTCAAACTATGTTTTAAATGGGGATTAGGCTTTTGATAAACCATCTTAGACGTAATCCCCACAAAATCTATCTTCAATCTTTTGTTCTGGCATCTTTATGGTTTTCTGCACTGATACTCTTTGATTGTGCTTGATTTACTGTGTTTTGCTGGTGTTTCAGGGCTGCGCAGGGTTATGTGGCATCAATGCCTCATGAATGATTGATGAAGCATGGAGCTTCTTCCTACGAATGGTTTCCTTTGGTGAATCGAAGGCGAGAGGATCGTCACCCTCTGCCTTTAAATTTTCTTCAGACACAGCGGAAAAAACCATTGGAACCCTACAAAATACAAATAATGTTATGAAATCATGCATGTATAGGTTATATTGCTTCAAAGGACATGTGGGGGGAGCATGGCCATTGGATGGCATCATCCAATGGTCGAGATTGATTTAGAATGAGTCAAAAGGAAACAGGGGAAATAAGGTTAGTTTTGGAAGGGGATGGAGGGGGAAAAAATGGTGTTTGCAACAGTATTTTGGCTTGGAAATTAGCAGGATTTGTGAGTGTAGAATAGGCACAGCAGTGAATATTGGGACAGAGGCATGAGGCCTTCAAGAGTCTTCAAGAGCCAACACTTTTAGCAATAAAATTTGTTCCTTGAAGGCTCCAAACAGTCTTAGCCACCTTTTGGTATAAAAAATTTTATAGGTGGCTAACAGTGGCTCCACTTGGGGATGGTGCCTTCTTGAAGGCATCAAGAATTTCAGACTTGCATTCTCGGGGAGGTTGATCAGTTGCCTCATCCATTGGGCTGCCTTTCTTTCTGTGGATGATCTTCTTTGCTCTGAAAACATTTTAGCAGTCACAAAAAACAATGGATCTTCATCAAAACAATCTTTCTACCTACCCAATCCTACTGATCTAGCATTTTTTTTTCTTCATTAGAGTGCACTTGGATTGGCAAACTCTTTTCATAACATTTTATTCTTTTGAAAGCAGGAAATCTAATCTATTTCTACTCCTTATTTCTCCATGGACTCAGATTTAGCAGTTGAGCCCATATGATTCTCTACCTAATCTATTGTCTGTTGGGATTAAACTGTCCAACAGACTTTATTCTCTAAATTCTACAACAGAAATTTAAAAGCATTCAAGTCAGGATTGAACAATCTAACTTGATGCTGGTCTATGGCATTAAGAACAAACAACACATAGACATTATTTTGCACAAAATTTAAAACAAAAATGGAAGGCTTGAGATTTGAAATTTCAAAACATTTCCTTCCTCTTTTCACAGCTCTATTTTGACTTTTGTTTCGAGTTGTCTTTCCTTTGCTAACTGGTTCAGATTTTGAGCTGTTTGGAACCAAATTTTTACATCTTTTGACGCAGAATTTGAAGCAGATTTGAGTCATTTTCCTAGGAAACATAGGTTCAGATTTTGAGCATGTTTGAACCTTTGATTTCTATCTTAAACTATCTACTGATAAGCCAAGATTAAACAGTTTGGAAAATCGAATTTACTATCCTATCAGTAGAAAATTTAAAGCTAATTAGTCAATATTAGACAATTTGACTAACTAGAAGTGTGTTCTTCAGGAGTGGAATTTGAGCTTGCACACTTTCAGATTTGTTTCTCTTTTTGGTATGGGGCTATACCTTTCTTGTTTTCACAGTCTGCCCTCTTTTCTTTCTTTTCTCTGTTTTTGTATTTTTTATTGTTATAACTTTGAATGCAATGATGGGTGGAGTATTTATAATGAAAAAAAGATAAAAGGCTTCCGGAATATAACATGGATCAAGAGAAGTAATGCTTAAGCATCCTTCCATTGACAGGACCCCCAAACAGTTCTGCTCCATTCAACTCCTGCAAGAAAAATGCATTATTACCAGCAGCTGAATGAATGGAGTAAGGGCCAAGCCACAAGTTGTCAAATTTCCCGTGCTTGCCCTTGTCTTCCCTCCTTGAGTCCCACTTCAAAACTTTGTCCCCAATCTTGAAATTGTTGGCCTTTGTTTTTCTGTCAAAAATCCTTTTGATGCTGTCCTATTTTTGCAATGCTTTGTTATAAACCTCCTCTCTGGTTTGCTGAAGATGAATTGTCTGATTTATTCTTCTGATCATGTCATTTTATTTAGTTTGCAACTCTTGAATCAACTTTATCACTGGTACGCCGAGGTTGTTTGGAAAAATTGCATCAATACCATACAGAAGCTGGAAAGGTGACATACCAATGGATTTCTTCAAAGTCAATCTGTCAGCCCAAAGTGCATGAACCATCTTTGTGTGCCAAGACTTTTTGTTGTCCTCCAACAGTTTCTTGATTATGTTCACTAAACTTTTTTTTGAGGATTCTGCAAGTCCATTACCTTGAGGGTAATTGGTCGTGGAATGCCCCAATGTTATTTGATATCTGTGAAAGAATTAAACCATCTTATTTGATCCAAATGCAGCTGCATTATCAGTGATAATCTTGGTAGGACAGCCAAATCTGGAGAGAATATTAGTCTCCATAAATTTTATAATAACAGAATCATTGACCTGTCTACAAGGTATGGCTTCTATCCACTTAGTGAAATAGTCCGTGGCAGTGAGAATCCATCTATGCTGGGCAGAAGATGGTGGATGGATTTCTCCTATGAAGTCAAGTCCCCACTGTTGAAAAGGAGCTTCAACAGTGATTGGATGCAGAGGTAGGGGTAGCAGTTTTCTTTTACCTTCAAAAAGTTGACATTTATGACAGGTTGTGATCATCTTGTGCACATCATGAAAAAGAGTAGGCCAATAGAAACCAGCCCTCAAAATTTTGTTGGATGTTGTCTTCCAGTACAAATGACCTCCACACTCTCCTTCATGGAACTCGTATTTAACCTTCTCTGCATCAAACTCAGGCAAACATTTAAGCAATACACCACTTGCATTTTTCCAATAAAGACATCTATCTATAATGCAATAGTTTACAGCTTTTAACTTTAGGAACCATGCCTTTGTCTTTGTCAAACTAGGAGGTGTATTCAAATTAAGAAAAACATAAACAATATCAACATACCAAGAGGAATCCATAAAATATTTTTCAACAATGGGTGTTGAGATTTCCTCTTGTTCATCGAAAGCATTAATCATATTAATATCAAGAACTTCAAAATTGGATTCAGCCATTAATCTAGCTAGACCTTGGCCTTTGATGAGTTTAGTGGGTTTTATCTCTAAATCATATTCAAGGATAACAGCAATCCACTTACCTCTCTTACCATCTGGGTCCTGTGTTAGAATGTCTTTCACAACTAAATTTGGGACAAAGGCAATGATGTGTGAGTGAAGAATGTATACCCTGAAGTCTTTCAATGCTTTAACCAAAGCAAAAGCTTGTTTCTCCATAATGTTATACTTCAGAGGGGCATCCCTCAATGCCTTGCTAAAGAATGCAATAGGCTGCTCTTGTCCTTGTGGATTTTTCTGTAAAAGGACAACAGCTATGGTATGTTCTGATGCAAACGAAAAAATATAAAAATCTTTTGAAAAATCAGAACTTATTAGAACCGGTTTTTTGGTTAACGCTTGTTTCACCAGCTCAAATGATTTCTTTGCTTCCAAGGTCCACTTTACCCGTTACTCATTCTTCAACATGTTTTTTATATTCCTAAGGAGCTCAACCAAGTTGGGGATGAACCTTCTCAAAAAGTTTATCTTTCCAATGAAAGATTGCAACTCCTTCATATTTCGAGGATGAGAGATTTGCAATATGGCCTCAATCCTCTTTGGATCTATCTTAATACCCTCTTCTGAAATGATGTGCCCAAGAATTTTACCTTCTTGGAGACCAAATAGTGTCTTCTTAGGGTTTAAGGATATTCCAAACTTTTTGCATTTCTCGAAAAAATTTCTTAAGTGTGCTAAGTGCTCTTCATATGTTTTTTAAAATACAGTGACATCATCAAGGTATATAATGATGAAGAGGCCCAGTTCCTTCGAGAATGCTATGTCCATGGCTCTTTGAAAAGTTTCTCCAGCATTCATTAGACCAAAGGGCATTTTCACATACATGAAAGTGCCCCATGGTGTTGTAAAGGTTGTCTTTAATTGATCAGCAGGGTGAACTAAGATCTAATTGTACCCTGAGTAGCCATCCAGCAAAGAAATTCTTCTAGACCCTACCACCTTTTGTAAAATATGATCCATCTTGGGTAACGGGTAGTTGTCTTTCAATGAAGCTTTGTTCAGGTCTCTAAAGTCTATACAAAGAATTATCTCTCATGTTTTCTTCCTAACCGACACCAGATTAGATACCCATTCAGAATATATAATAGGGACAATAATACCAGCTTCATACATTTTCATGATCTCCTTCTGAACCAAAGGCAACTGAACAGGGTTTATTCTGCGCAGTTTCTGTTTGAATGGTTTTTGGTTTTCCTTGAGGGGGATTTTGTGCTGTATTATTTCAGTGTCATAGGATTTAAGATCTTCGTAACTCCACGCAAAAACATCAGAAAAATCCTTAAACAGCTCTATGTACTTGAGTTTAATATGAGCTGGAAAATTTTTAGACAGTCTAATCATTTTCGGTTTAAGTTCACTGCCTATATTGCACTCTTCCACTTCAGTCTCTACAAGTTCCAGTTTTGGTTTTCTAGCCACATCGTTAAAATCAAACAACTCTTCCAAAGGTGCTAGACCGCTTGGCAAACTTTCATCTTTGGAGTGCAGAGTTTCTAATTCCTCTGTTTCTAATTTTGCAGTCAGTTCAGTTTTGTTTTGATGTTTGCTAGATAGTAGATTTATATTGGCAAGTTCAAGGGACGGTTCTTCTTCACCAAGAAAATTTTCTTCACTGCAGTCTGTATCTTAATCTGAGTCCGAACTGTGTAGTCGAATTCATTTCTGAATTGCATGAATTCTTCTATTTGTTTGTCTCTGTCAAACACCTACCAAAACTTTTCATTATCAGGCACGGCTGGTCTAAATTTTATCTGGGTAGTGCAGTCTTTGGTTTCATATGTTTTTAGGCATGTTCTAGCTGCAAAGACTAAATTGTGGGCTGCAATATTTCTTTTTCTTGGGAAAAAAAACAGTTTGGATTCCTCGAATGTTTTCAAAAGGTCCATAACATCGTTTCGGTAGGCTCTAAGTATGGGATGATTGGCGTTATACTCCCCATTGACCTACCTAATGACTAACTCTGAATCCCCATACACATTAACTCTTATGGCTCTTAAATTTTTCAACAAACATAAGCCTAAGAGAAGGGATTCATATTCTGCTATGTTATTGGAACACTGAAAGTTTAATTTGCAGGAAATGCTTTCTGTGTGGTTGTTTTCAATGTTGGTAATCCAGACACCTGCACCAGCATTGTTCTTAGTGCATGACCCATCAAAATACATACTCCACAGAAGACTATTTTCGGTTTCATCTGGGTTACTGTCCTCTTCAACTGACGTGCATCCTGATTGTTGTTGAATATCAACACTTAGTCGCAAACGTTTCAAACCCTCAGGTTTTTCGATTGTTTGAGGGATACTTTCTTGACTCTCACTGTTTAAAAGCAATGGAAAAATGATTTGTAGCTCAAGACCTTTGTTTGGTTTGCTAATGTCTTTAAATGCATCAAATTGTTTTGACACTTCTGCGTTGTGTTCCTCTTCCTCCCTATCGGCCATTAATCCTGTTAAAGTGACTTGTTCACTAAATATTTCATCATTAAACATAATAAAAGAATCAAGGCCTGTATTTACAGAATACAGAGGAGAGTTTTGTGGTCGGTCCTGACTTGTAACTATGTATTTCATATGGGACTCCCTGTAAAGTCTTCTATTCTGATTGAAAACAGGGATAGTCACATAGGTCATGTCCATTTACATAGTCCCTTGTAACTTAGCCCCCCAAGATCTTGATAATAGCATTCCATATTTTGGGGGCACATCAGCCACATCAATATCCATGACTAAACACTTGGCTGGAATTTGGGATAAGTTAACACAGAGGTCCTTGATTAACCCTAAACATTTTACTCTGCTTGAGTCAAAGGACTAAAGGTCTTTGTAAGGTCTGGTGATTTCTAGACCCAGGCTCTCCATTACGGCTTTAGGCATTAAATTGTGAGAAGCTCCTGAGTCATGCATAGCGTTGTGCAAGATCTTGTCATGAACGTTTAAACTTACATAAAAGGGAGGAACAGGTCCCTCTTGATACATACCTTCAATCTTTGGACCAAAAATAAGCTCTGTCTGGTCATCATTAAGATTGAATGTGTCCTCATTCTCTTCAATGTTTAAAGCCTTCAAAATTTGGGTCCTATATACACGCTGGGCAGCTAACTCAGTGAGGGGAATAGAGATTTTAATCTTTGAAATTTCCTACTCTAGGCTGAAAGGGATTTGGTTCTTTGAAGAACTTGTCTCAGCCCTATTAGTTGTCACTCTATCAGCAATATCAGCTTGCTGATTTGTCCTATGTACATTTGACAAAATTGTTTTGACAGGAGTACTAGCTAAAGTGTTAGTACTGCGAAGGTCTGCACTCTGTTTTTCATTGTTCTGAGTGCCTTGCTTTTTACCTTTATCAGAATTCATAGTCATTGTTTTGTCCTTCTGTGTGACAATTTTAGGCTTGGTTGCAATGCTTTTTTGTGAAGATTTGTCAGAGTTTTTGGTGTTGGGGGTTTATTGACTAGTTTTGCTTCTAAGTTAATATTCTTTTTGAGACTCTATGATGACATTCTCCATGTCTTGATAATAACTTTCATCATCATCTCTTTTTTCATCATAATGTGTATAAAGACCTTGTTTTCTATCGTAATGAACCTAAAAGTCATCATGATCTACCCCCAGCATGTTGATATCATCTTCCTTTGTTATCTCATATGTTTCCTGAACCTCACTTACATAGTTTTGATGAAAGGGAGGAGTGATCTGTTGATCATCTTCCCTGGGTCTGTTTGGAGGTTGGTTCCTTCTAAAATTCTGATTCTGGTTCTGGTTTCTGTTATGAGGATCAGTTTGGTTTTGACTAGCTTGTGCTCTCTCAAGGATGTTTATTTTCTTAATCATCTCCTCCATCATTCTCTCCATATTTGAGTTGGAACTAGAGGGTGTAGACTCCTCTCTAAATGACACTCTCTTTTCATTTTTCATTCTTGCTCTCTTCTCCATTAAGTTGAATTCCACAGAGAGAGCACCTTTTTGCATCTCTTCAAGAGTTGCAGGATCTCTCTCTCTCAGCTGATAGGCCATCTCAGGGTCAAACCCTTCAGGAAACTTGTTTAAAGCTGAGCCTTGTGGAGGTTTTAGATCTGGGGAAAGCGCATTATATACACTGTTAAATCTGGTACAATAAGCTTGTACACTTTCCCCAGTGTTTCTATGGAGGTTCTTGTAATCAGAAAGGACTTGGAGAGGATTCTTTTTTACTTCCCATTTGTTTAAAAATGTTTGATGGAAAGCTTGGAGATCATTGATACTATGGGGGGTTAAGCCTTTAAACCATTTTCTCACTTCTCCCCCAAAACTTTGAGAAAATAATCTAATCTTGACAGAATCATTATCAATTTCATTTCCGTCAAAGTATTCATTCATCTTATCCACATGTTGTGATGCAGTTGTAGCATTACTAGCATCATATAATGGAATTTTGGACTGATAGTCCTGTGGGAGATTGACTAATGGTACAGGAAGGACTAAGGGAGCATACCATGTTGCCATGATATGTGGTGGGGGTGGATTTACAAGAGGTAGATTAACAAAAGGGAAAGTGGGCTGGAATGGAGTGGTTTGAACAGTGGATGTAAGGTGAGCAGAAGTGGATGGACCAAGAGTAGATTGTTGAGCTAATCTTGGATGAGAGACACCTAGGTTGTGAAGAAAAAGTAAATCAGGAGGTGTTGTTTCTGCTACCAAGATGTTCACTGGTTTCAGGAGAAGAAAGTGAAGACTCAGAATCTAACTGATCTAAATCATCGAGAAACCTAGTTCTAAAGGGGTTTATTAAGTCAACTTGTGATTGTTGTAGAGCTTAAATATTTACAGGGACTAAATTAGCTCTCTAGGGTGATCTGACGATATTTGATGATTTAATACTAGGAGAGTTCCTAAGAATACTTTCTAGGTTATCAACTATCTCAGGTGGATCAGGGTCAGGATAGGCTCTAGTGTGAATCTTTCTAGGAGCCACTATGCTGTGTTTTTCAGACCCAAATAAACAAGAAAATTTCAACCAGGTATGACAATCTGAAAGTGACTGGAGAACTGGCGACACAAATTTTAATCCTACAGTCCTCTAACTGAGTTTGAATGATACTTCAATGATAAGGGTTCTTTCCAGTGGAGCCTTAAGGTCTGTTCAAGATTGTGGAGTCACCAAGTGGAAGTTATTAGCTCTTTTCAGAGGTGAAAGGTTTTATGGTCCACCACCATGTTTATTGGATACCAATTTGAAATATTTTTGGTGTTTTCTGAGTTATTTTTCAGTTGTGTGGTTTCTAAGAATGTACTAACTTTGTTTAAAAACTTAGCTACGGTTTATGAGACAAAGACAATCTACACTTATGGCTAAGCCAGCTGATCTTTCAAGGTTAGATAAAGGCTTATGAGAATCCTAGGGTTTACCTACATTGTCACTGATTCAAACAAGTTTCATCATGATTACCATTTCTTGGTAGTGCTTGAAAAGGCTGCTTTTTACTCACAATGTTTATGAAGCTTTAAGGGAACCTAAGGTGAAAATTTAACTTGGATCCCCAACGAAGTCACCAGAAATTTTAGTTTTTGGTGGCTTGGCTGGTTAATATAGCAAATGTTCTTGAACCAAATCTTTGATATCCTATGGTTACCCTCAAATGAAAATGTTTCTGTGTTTTGATCCCCAGCGAAGTTGCCAGAAATTTTGGCTCCCTGTAATCAGCAAGATTGGCAAAGTCCGATCGCAGGGAGAAACATCGTTTCAACCACTTTGGGATTCTAGGATCTAGCCCTCCTGAATCCGGAGAGGGATCTCTCCAATAAGTGCAAAGATGGATTTGTCTTTGAAGTTTTGGGTAATGATATTAGGCTAGTTATGAAGGCCAAGGGTATTGTTTGTTTTTGGATGGTTGAGGATGATTATTGTTTGAGGTGGAGAGTTCTAAATGCAAAGAGTTTCAAAGGTGAGAAGTTGCAAGTGAATAGAATAAGCTTTGGCCAGGAAGATAGATAACCGCAGGTTTTATTCCATTGGGCTATGGAGTCATAATAGGGTTTAATTAAAGCAACAAGAGGCAAGAGTGGTCCATGGGGCAAGTCATCTATGTCTAAGGATCTCTTTAAAGTTTTGATTTATGGAATGAAATGATACAACAAGAAGGGGAAATAAACAGATGAAGAAACAAAGGGCAGCCTAAGATCTGGAAAGTACTTTTAAACTAGCCAGCTTTTGACATACACTTAAGAAAAAAATGAAAGCAAACTAGGATCTGGTAAGTACTTTTAAACTAGCCAGCCTTTGCTACACTTTCAATAGAAAACATATGAAAATAAAGGGAAATTTGAAGGCAACTGTTAGAGAAGAAACTAGCGGGCCGGGCTCACCACAAATCCTCTCCTAGCTCTGCTTTGCTTGGTCACTTTCAAGACAATCACTAAGATAACATAGAATGGCCTAAGATCTGGTAAGTACTTCTAAACTAGCCAGCTTCTAACACATTCCAGGGGAAACATTCAGACAGTCTTTGGGGATAAAACTAGGACCAGGGCACGCCATATCTTCCTTAGTTCATCTCTACTTAACCAATACTGAACATAACATTTAAGAATAATATTCAGCTAAGACAATAAGATGAGGGAATGCCAGCATTCCTATGCTTAAACTGAATCGAATCATTCCCAAACAGCACAGATTAGAAGAAAACATTCAGATAAAGATTTTCAGTCAGAGAAGGGTACTGATATACAATAGGTCCTAACTACATGCATATTGTTCTTTATAAGAGAATATGAAACACAGTGAAAATAGAAATAAAATGACAAGCTACAATGAGAAAAACATCACCGTCAACATAGACCAGGATCCCATAAATCAACTTGTATTGATGCTCCAAACCAGTTACAACTTTAAGTCCAATGTTTTAGTTTAGCGATCATCTACTCATCTCAGCCTAACTTATATATCACAAGCAGAGGTCCAAGGGCCAGTGAACACTATTTATAGATATAAGTCTCAAGCTCAATTACATTACAATGATCAGCAACTACATCAACCAACCCCTCTCTCATCTTCTGCAGTAGTATTTATAGAAGAATGAGGAGGTGAGATCTGATAAAAGATCTCCAAATATAATTAATACAGACTTAAATGGTTCCTCTGCCTTTGGGGGGCTCGATGAAGAAACTTTCATAGGTGTTTTCTGTATTAAATGATTTACATAAATATTTAAGCTCGGTGGGAGCTCTTTTTGACCTTTGAGGCTCTGTGTTGTGTCAAAGTAACTCTGCAGATGTTTTGTCATTAAGTTCCTTGCCAAAATTTTCTCTCTAGTTGCATTTGAGACAAATATCTGATCCTAATCAATAACTCCGGCCATCAGATATGAATGCTTTGAGGCACAGGTGGCATCATGGTAGCTAGAGGGATCAATTTGCCTCAGCTGTGGCGGTGGACACTTTCTGGCTGATGAACCTTTATGATTTTTCTTCAAACTATGTTTTAAATGGGGATTAGGCTTTTGATAAACCATCTTAGATGTAATCCCCACAAAATCTGTCTTCAATATTTTGTTCTGGCATATTTCTGGTTTTCTGCACTGATACTCTTTGACTGTGCTTGATTTACTGTGTTTTGCTGGTGTTTCAAGGCTGCGCAGGGTTATGTGGCATTAATTCCTCATGAATGATTGATGAAATGTGGAGCTTCTTCCTGTGAATGGTTTCCTCTAGTGAATCGAAGGCGGGAGGATCATCACCCTTTGCCTTTAAATTTTCTTCAGACACAGCGGAAAAAACCATTGGAACCCTGCAAAATACAAATAATGTTATGAAATCCTGCATGTATAGGTTATATTGCTTCAGAGGACATGTGGGGGGAGCGTGGCCGTTGGATGGCATCATCCAACGGTCGATATTGATTTAGAAAGAGTCAAAAGGAAACAGGGGAAAGAATCAAATCGGAGCCGTCGATTGCGCAGAGATTGACGGTCGGGAGCGGAGGAGTCAGCTTTTGGAAAAACGGAGAACATAGGTTAAAAACCTTTGTTTTGGTGAAAAATGATTGAAAATCATGTTCGGGGTTCGGGACAAACGTGGGCCGTCGGATGAGATTGGCCCACGTGATCAACGGTGGAGAACAGGCGCCGATAAACTGACTGGACAAGGAAACAGGGCGCCGAATTTTGGGCTGTCGATCTGCAGATCAGGTCGACGGCGGAGATGTGTTAATGACCGCACCGTATCCTAGTTAACTGTCGAACTTCTTTGGTGAGCGATCACCGTCCGATGGGCGGCCTCAGATCGGATGGTGGAGGTCAATATCACGCCAGGTCCACGTTCAATCTTTAACACGCGATGAACGGTGGTTTTGTGAATAATGTTCAGGCCACGCGTCAAACGGTGTATGGAATCGCTGCAAAATAAGAAAAATCGCCTCGCTCTCACAAGCGGTACGATGGATACCGCGTGGTTTTGCAACGGTAAATGGATGGCAGGGACCACAGGGGCAATGGACTGCACGCCGTCGATCTGCAAATCAGATCGACGATGGAGAGCGAATGGAATTTTGCACCGGCAAAAAAGTTTATAATATAATAAAAAGCCGACAATTCATATAACCGAAGGTTTATACTTCGAGGTCGAAAAATTAATATTGAATATGGCTTGGCGCCCGTCTATGGGGCCTTTGGGTCCATAGGAGATAATATGACCGAGGGAGATAGGACGGAGGGTTAATCGGCGTTGGGGACGCAATAAGCACTCGGAAGGCTGGCACTCGGTTCTAGCACCAAGACGCATGGAGGGGAAGGTTTAAAGACTTAGCCCAAGGGGGCTTAAGTCTATAATATATAAACAATGTGATTTTTATAGTTTTTCAATGATTTTCAAAGGTTTTGAGGATTTCGATAAGGCAAAGAAGGGTCTTAAACCTTATCAAAGGGATTATGATGAAGGGGAAAGGAGAAAAACATGGAAATGAGGGATTTTATGGGGGAAAGAGGAGGGGAAATAAGGTTAGTTTTGGAAGGGGATGGAGGGGGAAAAAATGGTGTTTGCAGCAGTATTTTGGCTTGGAAATCAGTAGGATTTGTGAGTGTAGAATAGGCACAACAGTGAAGATTGGGACAGAGGCATGAGGCCTTCAAGAGTCTTCAAGAGCCAACACTTTTAGCAACAAAATTTGTTCCTTGAAGGCTCCAAACAGTCTTAGCCACCTTTTGGTATAACAAATTTTATAGGTGGCTAACACAGGGTCCTCTAAAGGCTGCGAATTGTGACAATTTTGAGTATTTCTGTATATTTTTGACATATTTTAGTCTAGCGCAGGGGTTTTGGGGTGGGTCAAAGCCCCGAAAGCATTTTAATGGGTCAAATGGTAGACCTAGAGTCTGAAAACCTTAATTAGGCTAGATCGTTATAAATAGAAGGACATTTTTGAGTCAATAGGTAAGCATGAAGTAACATTGGTGCGAATTACGAATTAGTAGATCTGTTTGGGTTATTGGGGGAAAGGACTCCTGCTGGCTATGTGCGCGGAGATCCTCAGTCCTGCTATGTGCGGACTCTATTGTTGTGTGCGCAGGTTGGGTTTTGGGTATTATAAAAGGATCTGAAGGATTAATGAAAGCGGAAGGTTGTTGGAATATCTGAATCTGTTAATGTGAATCTATGATATCTGCTATGTTATGCATGGTTCTGTGTTAAGCTAAGACAGTAACTGTGTTATTTTCTTATGCTGCGTTGACACCTGATCTGGATCTGTCTATACTTTATGGAAGAATATCTATGATAATTGTGTTATTGTTCTGTGAATTTATGATCTTTTGACTACTGTGATTATAATTGGTAGTGTGCACATGGATGTGAAGGGATCTATAGATTTGGGTTCTGTAATATACAATCTAGTGATTGTGTAGTCGAACGCAACTCTACTTGACTTACCTACCCTCTCCCAGGGTGCAGAAACCTAGTTCCAGCACCCTCCCATACTGCTTCGGATGAGACTTTGGCCTACGCAAGCAGGTCACTACCGAAAGGGCCAGTAGTATAGGGGTTTGTTGGAAAACCTTAACCTCCGAACCTGGGTCAAGACCCCTTGAGCCAAAAGTTATGATGTTAATAAAGAATCAAATTTTCTACACATATAGAATAAAATCAATTATATTTTAGATATATTTCTATTTAGCATAGAGAAGAATAAAATAATCACACACTAATAAATATAATTTTATCTTTTCTAGGAAAATCTTGAAGGATTTCCCCTCTTTCTAGAAATAAATAAGTACACAACGACTCAACCACCAACCATAAATAAATTATTGGTAACTACAAAGAACTTGACTTCATTTGAACCTATGACCTATGTGTTCCCCACTAACATCATACATACCATACATACATGTAGAAATTATGATGTATATTTGCAATTGCTCATGAAGTTTTAATCGAAGTCACAAGACACAAACCTACTCTACTACCCTACGGAATTCAATTAAAAATTTAGAACATTATTCACAAACATGCACACTATATTTTCCCAGGGGAAATGAATCTTCTAAAAACCCCTTTCATGCTTGCATTAATCTAATGAATAGAGATGTATTACAATTTCTAGCTCAAACTGCAAGTGAATAACCTATATCTCTTCTCACTGAGAAAATTTGGCCCAGACTTAGTAGTCAATTTATACCTCTGTTTGAGCCCCTATTTCCTTGCCCAATTCCTTGATAAATTAGGCCCTATTATTTAGTAAATTCCTCCAAAATGATTGTGCAATTCCCAAGGTTTATCATCTAACTACATGCAACACCTGTACACTCAAGACTAGTCTACAACTGATGTTACACTGCCTTGGAATCTCCACCACATCCGAGGAACTCTAATTCTCTTTATGCACTTGCTATTTTGGGTTGATTGATCAGTTAACTAGATGATCACTGAGTTTTACTGAAGTCCCACTGCTTAACTGACCTTCCACTAGTTCCTCTAATAGTCGGAACTAGTTTAACTGAAAATAACTTGAAATAATTGACCTTTATTGCTACAAATTAGAATTAACACATGCTTAACTGAACTCTAACTCCTCTAAATCGAATTTATTGAGCTAGCTGAGTGAAAAGAGCCATGTCACCTCAGTTAATTGCATCCTAGTTATCTGTTGATGTGGAAATTCATATTTTCTCAGTTTAATCAAGGAAGAATCAATTTGATAATTTCTTGCTGCATTTTCCAACACTCTCTCTTAGCAAGAAAGGGAATATCAACCACCCTTATCCTACACCTGTGGAACTCGAACTTCCCTCTTGAAAAATCCTTTGTCAAAATGTCAGCATCTTGTTCCTCTGTCAGAATGTATTGTAGCAACATTATCTGCCTCTGCACACAGTCCCATAAATGGTGATACCATATATCTATATGTTTGGATCAATCATGAAATATAGGATTCTCAGAGAGAATGATGCAACTCTAATTATCACAATAGATCACATTTGGATCCATCATCTAACAAAACATTCCCACAAGTATCTTTCTCATCCATATCGCCTCACATGTTGCTTGACTTGCAGCCATGTACTCTACTTTTGCCGAGTTGAGATCCATAGATATTTGCTTCTTGTTGTACCAGTAAATAGCTACGTACCCAACACTGAAAATTCCACCTGATTTACTCTTTTTTTAGATGGACTCCTCGCCAAATCTGCATCTCTGAAGCCACACATCTTCACTCCCTTTGTCCATCTATACCATATTCCAAACTAGGTGGTGCCTATGAGGGACCGTAAAACATGCTTCGCTACCTTCCAATATAATTTGGTTGGCCTAACAATAGCTTCGCTCAGTTTGTTGACTACATAGCACATATTTGGTTGTGTGTTTACAAGACACATCAGTGAACCCACTAGTTGTCGATAAATTGTAGCTTCCACTTTTTCACCTAAAGTGCATCATCCTTCCTCCAATTGGTAACTAAAGGTGTCTCCATTGGTTTAAAACTCTCCATGTGGAATCTCTGTAGTATCTCATTTTAATACTTGCCTTGAGACACAATATTTCCCCATTTCCTTTCCATACTTCCAACCCGAGGAAGTAGTGCATGAGACCCATGTAATTCGTTTCAAATTCCCTTGCAAGGTCCTCCTTGCAAGATCTAATCAGCTGCTCATCACAAATTAAAATCAAATCATTAACATATAAGAAAATAATAATCAATTTACCTTCTACTAATATGTGTTAGAGATTTGCATCCAATTCAATTTTGGTGAAGCCAAATCCAGTGAGATAGTTATCAATCTTGATGTACCAAGCACATGGTGCTTGTTTGAGACCGCACAACACTCGCTTGAGCCTACACACATGAGACTCTTGATCAATATTTCAAAACCTTTTGGTTACTTGATATACACATCCTCCTTAATAACTCCATTGAGAAATGTTGTTTTTACATCCATCTGGTGGATCTTCAACCCCATTTTTGCAACCATAGTAATAATTGATATAATGGATGAGTACCTTTCTATAGGAGCAAAGGTCTCCTCATAGTCAATTCCCTCAAATTAAGAGTATCCCTTGGCCACAAATCTAGCCTTATATTTCTATATTCTTCCATATGTTACCTGCTTAACCTTGAAGATCCATCTCAAACCCACTATTGATTTATCTGTTGGTCTTGGGACCACTTACCAAACACTGTTCTTTACAATGGATTTGTATCCCTCCACCATTACATAAACCCATGCAGGTTTCTCTACTACTTCCTAAAAATAGGATGGATCGGTCTCTACAATCTCAAGCATTAGAGCCATGCAGCCAGTGTATCATTCAGATGACCTTCTCTGCCTGCGCAAATTTGAAGGAGCTCCCACATTCTCCCTCGCATCCTGCATAGGTCTATTAGCTTCCCTGGTCCTTTTCTTTCCTTCTCTGGATGGTTCTACTTGAGCGGATGTCTCCATTCTCTGCTCCTTAATTTGTGGTTGCTCCACAACTTCCTAAGGCTCCTCCTTTGGAGCTAAAAACTCCTCTTCTAGTGGGATTTGAAGCTCCCTCTCAAGAGAGCATTACATCAATTTCTCCTCATCAAATTTTACATCCCTTCACACAAATATGATTTTGAGGGATTGCAAGTACACATGGTAGCTGTGAGGAGTTTCTATGTAACCCAAAAATACCCCCAATTCTACTATTGGCTCAAGCTTCTTCCTTGATTATTTGGAGACACGGAAGTAGATAGAGGCTCCAAAAATCCTGAAGTGTGACACGTCCATCTTTCTCCCCGTGAAAGCCTCCTCTCGTGTAATCATGTGCAAAATCTGATGAGGACTCTAGATCTACAAATAGATTGTTGTGTTGCATGCCTCTACCCATAAATGCAGTGGTGGTCCATTGTCATGCAACATATCCCTAAAAACTCCCACAATTATATGGTTCTTTCTCTCAACCACCCCATTCTGTTGTGGGTTGTGGGGTGTTGTAAACTCTCGTTGAATTCCTTCTTTCGTATAGAAATTTTTGAATTCATTCGACACGTACTCACCTCAAATATCGCTCCTGAGAGCCTTCATCTTCTTGCCAGTTTCTTTCTAAACCAGTGCCTTGAATTCTATGAACTTTGAGAATGTATCATATTTCTTCTGCATGAATAAGATCCAACACTTCCTTGATAATTCACCAGTAGAAATGAAAAAATATTTATTTTTAACAGTGGAGGTTGTCGAGAAAGGTCCACAGACATCAGAGTGGATCATTTCCGAGATTTCATGTTCTTTTCTTTCTCGATCATGGAATGTGGATTTTGTGTACTTCCCCAAGGTACATCCTTTACATACATCGTTATCAAGTGCTCCTTTAGGGAGGCCAATGGTTATTTGATGCATAATATTCAAGGGGCCATGATGCAAATGGGTCTTCAATCCCAAAGTTAACAAAAATCAAATATTTTCACTTTCTCCTCCTTTGTACTTAATGCAACACAGTCTTCCACATATAGCTTATATAGGTTCTTCACCCGAACCCCACTCTGGTTCACTTGTCCCATGTTGTGTCTCAGGATTTCTTTTACTTTGATGAAGATCACACCATAACCACGATCTTCCAAAACTGCAATAGAGATGATATTTTTCTTTAGGCCTGGAACGGACATGAAATCCTTAAGCCTGAGAGGGGAGCCTTACTCCCTCTGAAAGGTGATTGTACCAATTCTGCTCACGCTATACCTTACGTTGTCCCCCATCTCGAATTGCATATGGAGATATTGCTCCTTCACGTCGTTGAAAAACTCTCTACACCATGTCATGTGGAACGATGCACCTAAGTCCAAGTACCACACGTTTCCCATCACTATGCTTGCATTCATACGATAAGGGTACATTTAAGCTCGAATTATGAAGCCAAATATTCACCTAATGCTCCTCCTGAAGTATTCTTGCTCACTTTTTTGTGTGGACACTTTGTGGCATAGTGCTTGAATTTATGACAATTGAAGCATTTAATTTTGGACAAATATTTCTTCTTTCCCCCTTGGCTGGATTCTAATTTGGTTTGAGATTTCTTCCCTTTTCTATTCTTTCCCTTTCCAACCAATGCAAATTTTTCTTCATCCTATCCTTTGGATGAAGTCCCATCTCTAGTGGTCTGTCGTATTTCCTCTTGTACCAGAGCAGACCCTAAGCATTCCCAATTCGTTAGTTTCTCCCTTCCATTCACCAAATCTTGGTATTTATTCCATCTCTTGGGAAGGCCTATAAGGGGTAGGCTTACCAAGTCATATTTCACAACATTAACACCAACCCCGCCAATTTCATCACGAACTTGTGTGAACCTGCTCAGATACTACAGAATAATGTCATTCTTTTCCCTCTTGATATCTAGAAGTTTATCCTTGAGTGATAGCTTCCTGTGGTCACTACTATTCTAAAACAATTATGTCAGTGCTTTCCACATTGCAAACAAAATTTATTTCTCGTGGATATTTTAAATAATGTGATCTTGTACTCCCTCCAAGGTTATTGTCCTCTCCTTAGCTACATATTTATTTCATTGAGAAAGGTTATGGGCATTAGATTCCTGTGGTTTTGCAACATTTGTCTTGATGTATTCTAGAAATCCATTGTTATCCAATACTACCTCCATACGATCCTTCCATGTGATGAAATTAAAGTTTCCTTCCAAGGCATAATTTAGCCTCATCTCGATGAAGGTCATCTTCCCAACACTGTAGATATCTTGCTACACTGACATGAAAATTCGATTCTCCTGAGAAACAACTTTGAAATTCCTGTTCCAATGTGAATATTGCTTTGATACCATGTAGAAATTATGATGTATATTTGCAATTTCTCATGAATTTTTAATAAAAATCACAAGACACAAACCTACTCTACTGCTCTGCGAAATTCAATTCACAATTTAGAACATCAATCACAAACTTTCAATGAGAAATAACACACATGCACATGATATTTTTCCAGGGGAAAGCAATTCGCTAAAAAACCCTTTTCCTGCTTGCATTAATTTGATGAATAGAGATGTATTACAATTGCTAGCTCAATCTGAGCTCAACCTGTAGGTGAATAACCTATATCCCTGCTCATTAAGAATCTCTGACCCATACTTAGTAAATTTTTACCTCTACTTGAGCCCTTATTTCCTTGCACACTTCCTTGAGAAATTAGGCTCGTATTATTTAGGAAATTCCTTCAAAATGATTGTGCAATTCTCAAGGTTGATCATCTGACTCCATGAAACACCTGTACGCTCAAGAGTAGTCTAAAACTTATGTTACACTACCTTGGAATCTCCACTGTAGATGGGGAACTCGAATTCTCTGCATGCACTAGTTATTTTTGGTTAATTGATTATTTAAATGGATGATCACTGAGTTTGACTGAAGTCCCACTTCTTAACTGACCTTCCACTATTTCCTCCAACAGTTAGAAACAGTTTAACTGAAAACAACTTGAAGTAATTGACCTTGATTGCTACAAATTAGCAATCACACATGCTTAACTGAACTTTAACTCCTCTAACTAGAATTTACTAAGCTAACTGAATGACAAGAACCATGTCACCTAAGTTAACTACATCCAAGTTGTTTGTTGATGTGGAAATTCGAATTTTCTCAATTTAATCAAGGAAAAATAAAATTGAGAATTTCTTGTTGCATTTTCAACAATATGTGTGTGTGTGTGTGTGCGTGTGTTTCTATTTTTAATGTGACACACACCATAAGTTATAGGAAGATATTTCTCACTCCAAACTATTGATTTATTTTCTTCCTTTGATGTAATAAAAAAATAAAATTAAATCTTTCATGTTGACATGTTAAAGGTTATCTATAGAAATCAAGTAGTGTTGGCACCATTTTCACTAATATAGACACCATTATTCTCTTTTGTATGAATGATAGCATTATTTTATCCATGAGCCCTTTTGATTTTGACAAATACTTAAAAAATATTAAAGAGATTTTAGAACACCTATGAACATTGATAAGCCAAAGGTTATGATCATCAAACCTAGGCGATTCGCCCACCTAAATTTTTTGTACGAAAATAACATCTTGGGATAAATTCTTTCAAAAAAATATCATGTAGTTGATATCCATCAAAATCTCAATTGTAACTATAGAGTAGAATTGGAGGCTAATGGGGATGGAAAGCTTATTTTGATATTGAGAACACTAGTGAAAAAGGTAATTTTTTGGCTCTAGAGAAAATGAAAATCTTGTTTGATATAATTTCTACTCTTGTGATTTTATACAACTATGAAGTAAGGAGATATATCATTTCTATATAAGCTTGGAGAAAATTATTAAAAGTATATATATATATATAAGTATTCCCTATTTAATGTTTTTCTTGGAGGTTGGGCTTCCACTCATGGAGAGTAATGATATGATTTAAAAAATATGCATGGCTACAAGATCATAGCATAACAACAAATGCACTAAGTGATGCATTATAGATGTCATAAAATCCTTGAAAGTGATACATCCATGAAGCAAATGGATAGTTCTCAATTATTTCTTCTTAACTCTTATCGTACAATGAGGACCTAGGTTCTGTATTTAGAGAGCAATTCTTCCATGAAAACTACATGCAATCTACTTTTCTATTTCTAGTTCACCAAGGCAATAATTAAAATATTCTCAAGTTAATATTACTTAAACTTGGAATATACCTATAATTACAAGATAGTTATTGTGCAAAATTAATTTAGTGCATATACAAAATTAATTATAGACATAATTATGCACCAACATCCCCCTATGAAATTGACATGGAGTAGAGAGGAAGGAATGAGGATGTGCATGTTATTCCCCCATAGAGATAACCTCCTTCACTCATATCAACGTTCAAGTATGAACTTATCTTCAATGAGTGGCTTGGGGAAAATATATGTGACCTAATCTTCTAAACAATAAAATTGCAATCCATGAACTTAATCGTGAAGGAGTTGTTGTATGTAGCACATATGGATCTCAATATGTTTAGTACAGTAGTGCTTAAATGGATTGTGTGTAATGTGGATGGCACTTTGACTATCAGACCAAAGAGTTGTATATTGATCCTAAGAAAAAACAAACTCTATGAAATTTTCCAAATCGAAAAAACTTCTAAACCACATTAACAACACCACAATAGTTTATTTCTAATATAGAACAAAGGATAACTACATGTTTCTTTCTATTAGACCAAAACCAATCTTAAATGTGTAGCCAAAAGGAGAATTTCAATCATCAACATCACTTACCTAATATAAACATAAAAATACTATAAAAGAAGAAGAGCTCCATAAACTATACTTGATGTCAAATTGATAAGTACCCTTGATAAGTACCAAAGAGTTGTATACTAATCCTAAGAAAAAACAAACTCTATGAAATTTTCCAAATCGAAAAAACTTCTCAACCACATTAACAACACTACAATACCTTATTTCTAATATAGAAAAAATGATAACTACATGTTGTTTTCTAATAGACCAATTGATAAGACCAAAACCAATCTTAAATGTGCAGCCAAAAGGAGAATTTCAATCATCTACATCACTTACCTAATATAAACATAAAAATACTAGAAAAGAAGAATAGCTCCATAAACTATACTTGATGCCAAATTGATAAGTACCCTTGATATGGTGAAGGATACACCTTGTTTCTTTCCAGTGACTCTCATGAGGATCTTGAATGAAGCAGGAGAGAAATCCAACAACAAATAAAATATTTGGTTAGGAATGATTCAAGTCTAAAATACCTCCTACCAACTATCTATACAAAGTAGGTTCAACCATAGGATTTATGCACTTGGTAGAAAGTTTAACACTTTAATAATAATAAGTAGAGGAAAACTTGTAGTATTCCCTGTGAAACTAGTGAAGAATGTTAAGACAATACTTATATTGAGATATAACTATTTCCTTAGCATATGGTTGGATTTGAATACCAATAAAATAATAGAGACCTTCAAGTCAAACATCTCAAACTAGCTCATAAAAGTAGACTTCACATGGTTGATATATAAGGGTTATTTCCTAGTGATATGTAGGTCATTGACATTGAGCAGGGAAAATTTTAAGAACCCCCCTAAATTTATATATATAATAAATGGGCGAATCTCCATGATACATAGGAAAAATGGAAGGCGATTTTATTAATAATATAATATGTATATATAATTTTTTGGCGAATCTCTCACGAGATTATACTATCTTGTAAAATCATGGCAAATCACCAATACAAATGGCAAATCACTACTACAAAATGGTGAATCGTTGTCTAGTGGAGTTCGGTGTGTTGGTTCCAATGAATATATGGTAGTTGAAACAGGAGTAGAAGGAAGAGAACCACTAAGACCAAGCATGGCACATGGTGACTCATGAGGGAAGTAGTTCTCGTGCAGTTTGGAAAACGCGTTCTTCTAGTTCTGCTAAGCGTAGTTTTGTTTCTCATCCTACTACTAGCACTGATATTTAGGTTGGAGAGGAGTTTGAGGAAGCATGGAAGGTAGCAGTGGTGAAGAATTACAAAGAGTACCCCATGATGGGCTCCATTTTTCCCTTTGGTATTTTTGCCTGCAAGATCTTATGTCCATTGAACCAACAATTAACCGTTCAACCAACAATCAACTTGACTGAGTTTTCTCTAAGCAAAATTTCTTTAGTGGTTAGTTTCCAATTGGCCAAGTTTCCTTTCGCTGAATTATTCTAGTGGGACCGAGTTGCAGGTTACAATCATTGTATTTCTCTTTGTAAATTCCCTGTGGGTCGAAACCTTGATTTTCTAGATTAATTAATGAAGCAGAATTGTTGTGGGTCTTTATCTGTTGTAATGTGTGATTGATCTCTCTTTGATTTTATTTCCACTCCATATAAATTTTTGAATGTTAAAATACCAATGATTTTATTTTTCAAGAATTCAGAATTTATTTGGTTAATAAAATAAATTGTTGGGAATAAATAATTGTTGTGAGAAAATAATTATGGGCTAGTATTAGGAGTTTCAACAGATTGTGAGGGCATTGGTATGGTTTTGTACAAAATTGCAAACATGGCATGCATCCTCAATAGGAGTTCCTATCCATGTCACATTCGAAGCAATAGATTTAAGTGCTAAATTCAAAGAATGCATGATGCAAGGCGTCGAAAATATTTGTGGATATTTAGGTTCCATAATCATGTCTTACCATTGTAAATAGATGCATTTTTTGTAATAATTTGCACACAAGAATCAACACCTACGTCTTTAATAACTTTCA
Organism: Pinus albicaulis; assembly: GCA_034641835.2. Classification (NCBI taxonomy): domain Eukaryota; kingdom Viridiplantae; phylum Streptophyta; class Pinopsida; order Pinales; family Pinaceae; genus Pinus; species Pinus albicaulis. The sequence goes on from CM076572.1 coordinate 81,213,430, forward strand.
CGAACAACTCACCTATATATTGTGCATCCTTGTATTTTCTAAGAACATCCACTGCCTTCAAGAAGATTGGTCCATTCAAGAAAGCTACCATGAAGTTGATGAGTGGATGATGCGCTACATCTGTCCATCCATTAGAAATATTACTAACACCAGATAAGGGCTATGATGATTCAATAGGCTCTACCATATTATCCACCTCCTTCTTTGCCTTTACCAACAATGTGGTTCTAAGCTTTTCTAACTAGGAGGCATGTACCTTGTATCTCAACAAATTAAGGTGACTGTGCAACATTAAATGAGATGAAGTTGAGATAAAGGAAAAAAACCAAATGGTAAGATCAATCTCCTCCTTCCTCACTTGCTGAATTATCTTGTCCATCAACTTCCCTCTTTTTTGTTGCTCGATGCACTGCCACTCCTAGATGGATAATTATTTTATGATTTCCTCAAGATTGGAAGAGGATCCTCATTCTTGGTTTTCTTAGATGTTGCTGCCACCAAGTCAACATTGGCCTCTCTTTCCAATTCTTTTCATTTGGATGCACTCACTTCTCGACATGCTCCAAGTACACAAGGTGTGTCCAACAAATGGCACATAACTTGGAAGGAAGTGATCTTAAATTGATTAAGGAGAAAATTACACGTCCAAAGAACATTTCCTCCACCCTTTAGTTTGGCCCTAGGCCCTTGCTGTCTTGTAACATGCTTCCACAATGGACACTTTTGCTCCCGAGCCCACAATTTTGCTAAAATAATGTATTTTCAGCATTTGAAGCTGTTGTTGCAGCCCCACTTCCAACAAATGGAGCACGAACAGACTCTGAAGAAAAATGAAGGAGGGGGACAACATCAACGGGGTAATCCCTTTCCTCTAGCTTCCCTTGGTGATTGAGCCATGATTTCTGCGAAATGAAGAAGACAATGGACTATTGTAGGAAGAAACTTGAAAATTGGTGGACAAATCCATTTTCCGAGCACTTGGAATCCTTTCAGAGGAAGAAAATTGAAGATTGGTGGACAAATCCAGTTGCCTAGCACTTGGAATCCATTTGTAGGAAAAAACTTAAAGACTGGTGGACAAATCCACTTGGCCAACACTTGTAATCCCTTCTAACACTGCACAATAATCCTCAGTTGCTGTGATAGTCACTGTGCCTCAGTTGTTGCTCAGAGATTGTTTGTGACACTTGTTTGAAACCTAAGTTTGAGGAGGCTTAATTTTTCAAGCTTTTTCGAGTACAATGTACAATATTAATTTTTTCTTAGATGCAGTGCCAAAAATTTACAACTTTTTTTTTGGTGCTCTGGGGAATCAGACACATTGTGTTTGCAGTAGCAACTTAGGTTTTACACAGATGTCATGTATTTGAAAAACACTGTTCATATGATGAATTCGGAATGGCGTTATGAGAGGTATCGAAGGCAATCCTTCAATTCGACTTTGGTGAATGTTGGAGTCAAGCTTGGGAGTTGTCAGGTTCTCTCTAGCAATGGGAATTGTGGCATTAATGTAGCTGACTGTGACTAATTACAATTGATGCATTCAAAGTGGTAGTTATAAAACATATTAAAGGACAAGGGAATTTAGGCATTTCAAATAATTATGGGTTCATTTTCAGTGCATTCATGTAGACATTCCCTCGTGGAGTGGAAGTTCCACCCGCAATGGGTTTAGTAATGTCTTATAAATTGTAGAACAAAAGCACCATGAGTTTTATGTGGCAGAGTCTTTCTAGGAATATTGGGAGTTGTGTCAGAAGTACCAGAGGTATGTGTGTATTGTGCAATCCATGTCAGTTCGAACTTCATATATTTAAGAGGGAGCATTGACCAGTGCTTCCCTGGGAGTTCCACATCGATATGGCAAGTGTACTTGTCCCTTTGGGTTATCTTCCTCCAGCAAAAGTCCAGATCAGTTATAGTTGGTCTTTTGTACAAGTGCTATTTTCATGAGTTGCATTGATATGTTGGTTTAGTCATTTTTTATTAAAGCAGCTAAGCTTTGTCTTAATAACTGCCCAGAGTCAGTCTGTAAGTTAGTTTACAATCATAATTGTTGGTTAAATTGCCAGCTAATGGCATAGACGTACTGCCTTTATACACACAGATACAAAGGCAAATAGTCTTAGATCAAATTTTGGGACTGATGACTATGTATTGCCTACAGGTACAGCTGGAGTGATTTTGTAAATCCTTGTATATTTAAGTTTAGCTGTCCTTGTTGGTGTTAAAAAAAAAAAAACAAACAAACAAACAACTTTGTATGGCAAAAGCATGTGCTTGGGGCCAAGAAATGGTTATATCCAGCCTACTCGTCCAGCAGAAAGTGACTCTGAATAAAGATGCAGTGGGCAAGATCACTTCAATCATCCATATTAGTCCCCTAGTATCATGTCTACCCCGAGTGTTTTGTGTAAGTGATGATTTTGTATGGTTTTCTTTTACCTATCTATGACAAGGAGATGTTGAGCTATTAAAGATACAAAAGGGTATGGTAGATCACTGGTGGGACAGATTCCTAGAAAGCAGAGCATTTGAGTTGACAGACACCTGAGATGCCAGACTGTTAGATGCTTCTAACTGCTTCATGGTTCCTTCAATTGTAAACTTTAAGTATACCGAGTGCTGCACCCTATTCTCCCTTTGTCTAGAATGTTGTTAAATTCTCATATTTTACAGGTCTCTGGTGAGATAAATAGTACTGTTATTCTGATTATATATATATATATATATATATATATATGTCGCACAATTTCTTGTTAGCAGAATTGAGAGGGCTTGGTACAAAGTTCAAACTGTTGTATATTTCACTATGTTCTTGGTTAAATGGGAATTATTTGGAATGAATAAGATATGTTATAATTGTGATAATATGATGGTTATAAGAAATGGGATGCTCTGGAATAATACTGAGGATGATGTGCACTGGGGTCAAATGGTGAAGAAAGTCTTATGACCTTTTGGGTGGCAAATATTAGTATACATTTTTATAGGCTATCATGCTTCCCACAACAGATCCATCAAAGTTTTTAACTAACCATAAAATTATATATTCAGAATTCTGTTTGGAAGACAGACATGCATCGAGTGGTCCTATGTAGTAGAGTATGTTTGGCAGTTTAATAATGGATATTTTGCATATTACAAGCACCGGGTGGATTTGAAATGAAGGTGCCAAGTTGGATAATTCAATTGAGCGAGAAACAATGTTAAGATCCATTGTCCATGACAAATCTTTGTTCCATGAAAAATGAAAGGTTAGTATGCTCCCTTCTAATGAATTCAGTTACCTATATGTGTCACTTGACTAAATCTGTTGTTTCACCATGTGGTGGTGCCAACTATTTATAAATGGGAAGCTATATTGCAAATTCGTGATAAGTGATTGACATTGCTTCTATCTGCTAGAATTATTTTCCTTGATATGTACATCTGAGCACTGAACATAGTAGTCAGAACTGGAACTGGATTCCCAAAATCACAAAATGGGCCAGAACTGGGAAAAAACTGGGTTGAAGAGCTGGACCACAAAATAATACCTAAAATACTCAAATTTGAATTAAAAAAATAGATCCATGTAACAATGTAAATCCAAACCATTAGACACTAAATGTTCAAAGTTTGCTTGTGCATGCTAAAAGGTGAATATATTATAATGGAATCATGACATAAGTTTTGGGATTACATATAGTTGAAATTCTGAGTGAAAATACATAAACAATTAAGCTTCTAAATGGCCTGTAGACTCGAGAGTCTAAAACATCATACTATTAACCAAATGAGTACATAACTCATTAGCACAAATTTGAAGTTTACTTTCTCTTGGTCAATGGCTCCAACAGCTGCTGCCATTCAATTTTTAAAAACAGTTGGCAGGGGCACCAACCTGTTTGAATATTTCTCATGGTCTCATTATCCATCCTGACCACATACAACACTGTTATCATGGCCTCAGGTCTCCCCTCAGTTGACAATGCACTTGCACCATCTACAGATAAAGACAGTCACAAGATTCTACACAGGACAGGATTTGTTGGTTTTGCTCCCTCTCAGAGGTGAAGACAAGCACATTTATTTTGAATAGGTTAGTATAGCTCATGTTAAGAAAGCCATTTTCCTCCAGATACTCCATATAGCAGGATTATAGTAGCTTGAGGACTAAATTTATTTTTTTTGCCATCTTCTTTGAGTTGTGGTCTTTATGACGATATTACTTTTATGAAACTCAGTCCCTCCCCTATGATAGTCAATGTCACAGGACTTCATTATGGTAATTTTTTATATGGCCTGTGCAGGGTGAAGAATTTATGGGACACGAGCAAAGTTAAATTGCCCAAGGGATACATGTATGGTTGTAATTGTATGGCCTACAGTAATATACTGAAAATATTATTGTTTACCACAAATAACGAAAAGAAAGTCAATTTCTTATATTACAAGGGCAGTGACTGACTGAATCATTTTCAACTGGCAGATACAAGGAAATCTTTGACTATACAATACGAACTGAATATTACTCAATCAATTGCAAGATATTGAGCCAATAGACATGTTAACACATGTCACTAGTGGAGAAGCCAATAGAAATACAGATCCACATCGACTGGACTAGTGCCTCTTTGGCATTCATAGCTATTATTGCGATTTTATAAACAAGTTGTTTGTGTAAGTAGACAAAATCTGTTAGTATAGAAGCTACAGCCAGGACAACATAATTTTTTTTTGAAAATTGATAATACAAAGGTTTATTATTGAATGACAAGTTCATAAGCTTCATTTGGAAATTGCAAATGATATGTAATTACAGGCCCTGGGGGCCCTGCCAAGGTTTGAAAATTGATAATACAAGGATTTATTATTGAATGGCAAGGTCATAAGCTTCATTTTGAATGGAAATTGCAAATGATATGTGATTACAGGCCCTGCAAAGGTAGAACTATAGCAAACATTTTGATAAAGTGCATTCTCTTTCTGCTAATAGGAATAGTTTATTTGTTTACTAAGTTTGATTTTACCATATTGCAGACAATAATACCAATTTTGGTAAAAATATCCGTGGCTATTGACATTTGGAAGTTTAAAGAAGCTGTTCGGTTATATGGAACATGTTTCATGGTGGCATCATATCATATATCAAATTGTTTGATGATATCATTATATCATGACACATGTTTGATTTTGCCATCGGATCATGTAAATAACATTTATAATTTTAGCCACAATTGTAGATTTGTGTCAAAAAACGGATGGGAAACTGTCAATCAACTTAGAAACAAATACAGAGTGGTCACAATTATTGACCTTCACGCTGCAGAGACATCACAGATCCAGGGTGTTATTATCACATCCACTTAATACACTATTATTTTACATAAAGAACTTGACTCCATTAGTAAATACAAGTCAAAGTGAAGCCCTTTACCACTTCTCATTTAGAAATTCCTATTAGCAATGTCATTAATTTTTCATTTATCTTTGTACATTTTACAGATTTACTCAATTGCAAGATAAACCACAACGTAATGTTCACCGCAGACATATATGAAACCCTGAATGCTGACATCAAATACTTAGAGAGAACTCTCAAAAATGTATGCTATAACCTGCAATACATCATATAAAAAATATAAAGGACAAGATCTAACCGTCAAACCCGCTACTGTCTTCACACCATGTCTGAAAGAAAACTCTGCTACGACCACTACAGAAAATCACTTTATTCACAGAAGCTGCAAAACTGACCTAACTAAACTACTCCCTAGTCTTACTTTTATAACAGAAGCAGAGTGCAAAGGTTTACGATCAAAGTGGCCCTAATAAAACAATTAGATGCCTAGGAGAATGCACCCTGCTTACAACAATATATATTTTAGATATCTCATTTCTTCAATATCAATTTTTGATACTGGCTAGAAGTGGAGTCAAGTGAGAAACGTTGAATGGTTCTTTTAAGTGAGCTAGACACCAAACTTGATCTAGTGAATCAAAGAGCATAATCTCAACTAACTTTGCATTAAAGCTCCAATGTTTAACAGAATTCCTGTTAATCTCATTCTCTTAATTAAACAGTGAAGGCCACTCTCTTTACGCAAGTAACTGTGATATTTGTATATAGGGTTACCTAATCATCCTAAGAAGGGCTCCAAGATACAAATGCACCACTTATAACTAGGGCATTTGAAAATAAACACTCATTTATGATGGGACACTTTCAACATAGAAATCAAGGATAGCATGTACTGTACCTAGCTCTACAATTTGTCTTGCCTGAGAGTAATGCCACTCTGCCTGAACAGAGATACCCTAACAATTCCCTTAAATATCTCAACATATGCTCATGAAGGAAGAAGTGGCCTTCCGCTCAAGGATTCCTCGTCCTCATAAGAAATATCCTTTTGGGAATTTTTATACTGATAGCAGCTGGCTAAGAACATGTAAATGCAGAGATTGATTGCACTCAGAGAGGCCAGAAGCCAATAAAAGTAGTCTAAATGAGCTTTGTTCAAGTTGTTTGTGAACCAGCAACCCCCCTTGCTTCTGCAACTAACCTTCTCAGTAACTGAAATAAGGAAGCTGCTAATGAAACTAGAAACTCCTACAACACTCAAATTCACAAAAATACCCAGGCTTTTCATAGTGTCTGGCATCTGATCATAAAATTATTCTTGCATTCCTACCATTGCAAATACATCCGCTATGCCAAATAGCACATATTGTGGAAGCAGCAGAAAAATGCTCAAGGGAATTGTTGCATTGGGCAGGTCCATCAGTCCATTGTCCTTTGCTACCTCGATTCTTCTAATCTCTATCAATGCGGCAAAAATCATTGATATAATGGAGAAAAACATGCCAGTGCCTATCCTTTGCAGCATAGTAATCCCCCGTTCATTCCCTGTCAAGCGCCTTGCCATTGGAACAAAGATGCGGTCATAAACAGGCACCAATAGGAGAATAGATAGGCTATTAAAACACTGTAAGCTTGCAGCAGGGATCTCAAAATGTGTTCCAATCTTTCTATCCATTGTGCTCCCCTGTTTTGTGAAAAATGTGGAATATTGTGCAAAGACAACCCCATACATCAAACATGCCATCCAAATTGGTAACAGCCCAAAAACATCTTTCACCTCTTCAACCTCTTGGACTGTGCATAGTCGCCAATTGAAGGTTGTTTTACACTCATCGTCCAACTCATCTTCAACTGTAGCTTTGTCAAGAAACCTGAAAAATGAGAATGAGGATATGCATCACAAATATCTCAGTTCATCTAAAATTGAATATGCTCTTTGCTACCAAGGAGATGGAAGAAAGATGCTTCATATGTATGGGTTTGTTGATAATGAAAACTCGACCGGTGCATATCTATTTACATTGTTTGGAGTTGTGAATTCGGTGTAAGACACAATAAGTGGATGCCCGTTCCTAATCGAAGTAAAATACATTGCAACGTCAAAGACTTCGAAGCACATTTTTTGTTTGTCACAATTATGCACATATATTGGAATTTGAACATGAACCCATCCCTACTTGTTACAGTTAGAATGCAATTACCTTGGGAAAGAATCACAAGTTGTATCCATGGAAAAATCATATCACGGTGAAATTATACTATTTTAGAGAGGTTTAATTGAGTCTAGTGAGGTATCAATACTCAAGGCTAGGACTTAAGGTAATGAAATACGTTCTTCAACTAAAGCAATGGATAGGAGGAAATTCGCTTGGTGTAGGGGTAAGCTGGGTATTCAACCTTGAACAATGTATTGCCAAGTGGGAAATTGTTAGGGTATTCCCAATTGCATAACATGTCACTGGCAGATTCTATTTGTAAACAGAATGTGCAAAGAAATTTTTAGATTGCATTCTTGTATTTCAGAAGTGAAGTTGTTTCCAAATTGCATTCAGAATTTTAGAAGCAACATCATTTCTGTGTTTGCACATTCTCGTGGATCCTTATTACTGAACATGCAAATTTATTTCTGGACCTTGACTGTGGTTATAAGAGATTGAAAGTAAATAAGAAATAAAGTGTATAAACATGTGTACAAGAAGAGAAGTGGTCAAAGAAACAGTCAAAACACCAACAAATAGCCCTACATCAAAAGGAATGCCTTAGGCATCTCTAACTTGGGTATAGCTGAAGTGTAATGAAATGAAGGAACAAAATCCAAAAATAAAGAGATTGAAAAAAGCACAGTATTGAACATCTGAAATCAAATTTCAAAGAAATATCCACAGATAAGTACAGTCCCAGCCCCAACTCTTACAACTGATTCATAAAAAATGTATTCCTTGCAAATTTATTATGCAACAATGTAGTTGAGGGCTAACTTCACATACTAAACATCATTGTAATAAAAGATGGGAAAGAATATGTTGCCTAGTACCAAGTTTGTAGAAGAAACTGCAAATATACAAGACTTTTTAACCCTGGAGAAAATTCATTGCAACTGCATTACTCTATATTGATTTTGTTAAGGTCTCTCTCATATTAGATCCAATACATGTCAAAGAAACATCATAGCATGCCACAGGTATCCATTGAGATAACTGTAGAAACAAGTTTCAACTGCTTGAGAGGAAGAATCACATCAAACTGAAACTTTTGACATGGAAACTATTGAGTTATTTTGTTCTAGCTGAAGATTTTTTCTTGCACAAACCAGATTCTGGCCCGATGTATTTAACAAAAGGTATTACTGAACATGCAAATTTATTTCTAGACCTTGACTGTGGTTATAAGAGATTGAAAGTAAATAAGAAATAAAGTGTATAAACATGTGTACAAGAAGAGAAGTGGTCAAAGAAACAGTCAAAACACCAACAAATAGCCCTACATCAAAAGGAATACCTTAGGCATCTCTAACTTGGGTATAGCTGAAGTGTAATGAAATGAAGGAACAAAATCCAAAAATAAAGAGATTGAAAAAAGCACAGTATTAAACATCTGAAATCAAATTTCAAAGAAATATCCACAGATAAGTACAGTCCCAGCCCATATTCAGTTATAACTGGTATTAATCTTATATACGTTCAAGGCTCAAGCATTGCTACAGGGATAATCTTAGCCCAAATGCAGTTAGCACTAAACCATCCTGAGAATGACAATAGACAGTAGTGTCAACTCGCAGCCCTAGTTTTGTACCCTGCACTAGTTAACTGGTATTAATGTTATATAAGTTCAAAGCTCAAGCACTGCTACAGGGATAATCTTAGCCCAAATGCAGTTAGCACTAAACCGTCTTGAGAATGACAATAGACAGCAGTGTCAACTCGCAGCCCTAGTTTCGTACCTTCATGTGTTGATTGCTTTATAGAATAGTGTAACAATCCGTCTGAGAATGTCAACAAGTGCACTAAGATTGCAAGCAAATGTCACAACAACATTGTTAGGCTTTTCAGATAGACAGGATTGAAACATGTGCAAATTTTGAGAGCTAGGAATTTTTTGCTCCTACCATATATAATCCCAGCTAAAATGTCTCTGATCCTGTAACTGCAACATTGGATATCATTCCATTCACTTCATTTTATTGGCAATGCTTAGTAGATACTTAAAACCTAGATTCTCGGCTTAATTTGGGCATCCTTCTCTGTTTTTGCTATGTGTCTCTCTGCTTTCCAAAAACTTTTTCTTGGATTTTGTCCATTCTTCACCGTTTTTTTGGCCATCTTGACCTGAACAAAGGAATTATCTGTACCATCAACATCCATGTCCAGGTAGAAAGTAACATAATGGTCATGGATGACACCAATTGTATTCTGAGCAAGAAAAGTCCCATGAATCTCATCCTCGGATTTGATCTGGTTGACATTCTCATATTTTGTACCTTTGATCATCAAGATCCCACTTAGTCCAACCTGTGTGCCAAATAAAATGGTCAAAAGCTTAACCCTTCTAATCTGTGCTTGAGTAAAAATAACTTGACAAGTTGCTTTCTCAAGGAAATATTTCAGAGTTTCCTACCTTAATTCGGATAAAGCCATCAGTCTGGAATTCCCAATCCACAATATAATCATAGTTTGCAACAGATGCTACCATGCAGGCTACTAAGGTAACCTTTGGTCTGACTTCTCGAATCTGTCACACAATAGATTTCACAAATTAGAAATACAAACAATATGCCAGTGCAAACAGAAGCAAGAAACTTTTTCAAGGTTTATACATGTGCCAAGGAAACAATATACCAGTGCAAACAAAAACATCATCTTTTTTTCTACATTTATACAAGTGCCAAGCAAACATCTAAATGCCAAGGAGATTGTCAATGAGCACCAAGCAGCGACCTAATCTTACCCACCAAGGAAACAATATACCAGTGCAAACAAAAGCATCAATTTTCAGTCTTCAATCTGGTAAATATCTGTGAATGTAAATTTAGTCCTTACACAAACAACCTCAACATATAACTGAGGGAATTCAACTCAAGTATGTGCAACTCTTGTTCTTCACCTAGACCCAAAAAGTAATTCCCCATTCATCTTAATGATTTGTCTAATTGTTGCAGAAAGAATTATGGTGAATTTATTCCAGAATGATATGTATTTCAGCAGCTTCCAGGTATCAAGTTGGCCCACAACTTTGCTAAAATTGGAATTGAGTATATATAAAGAGAAGAAAATTCTATCACAGAGCTAGGCCCTTCAAAATTTCTTTCAATTTTTCCCAAGTCTTCCCTGCCTAGGTAAAACTATGGAAAATGGCATGAACATGAATGAAACTAGGTAAGTGTGTTACCACATCAGAGGATACTTATGATCTAACCATGCAGCACAATGTGAAAGTGACCAAGATGTGATTATTTAACCACCTTGATGTTGGTTCATGAAGAATATTATGCACCACTGAAGCAACCTCCACTGATAATCTAACCTTGTGAAGGCTAGAATCATCATTCCAACCAAGGCAACCACATTATTATCAAGGAGAATCATTATGCTGAACATCCAGGAATATCATCACATGAAGGACTACTCTCAACCAAAAATAAGTGTGTGTCTGTAGCCCTTGAGCATCCTACAAGCTACCCATGAAATATGCATTTACCAATCATGTCAACATTAGGGGTAACAACAACCACCAATGTGACCAAGTGGACAATGACAAGAACATGACTGCTGGGGTTCTCAACTGGCAAAGACAAAACCCAGTTCCAACCTTGACAAATTGATGATATTTTTCTTCAAATAGGATAAATTATAGTCTCTGCTGAAATATTTATTGACTGGTAGATCATATGTACCAGTTAGAGCCAAGGAGAAAAACCCAATTCAAATGATCGCATGACCAATATACCTCCATGTCAAGCAGGCAATCACCACTTCATATGGAATCCCAACAGCAAGAAACTCTAAAGATGAAGGGAGGAGACTTGGAATTTGAGTTACACACCAATACCAAACAATTTCAAGAAACAAGCTTGGATATTTAATCTGGGCTCCACAAGTATCCCAATCAACCAGTCCCATGAAAGGAACATTGGTCAGCATACCTTGTGCTGCATGCAAGACACACAACAAACCCTTACCCTTGTCTTCTGTCAATTAACTATGCTATAGCTAATGCACACAACCACCATTAGCAGACCATTAAATTCTTGGAAAAACTGGTTAATAATTCCAAAGGGTCAAAGATTATGAAAATACAACGCATCGATTTGAATGTAGAAATTAAGTGAAAACTATACATACAATGAAATCCACTGAATCAATTATGTAGCATCCCTTGCACCACCAAGAAGAAGTAAGAGGGTCCACAACCATCATACACAATCTCCAAGCAAAAATCAAGGTTTGTGCCATTAGCATACTTGTGAATTACCCCTGCAAAACTTGTCATGCGATGAGAATCACAATTTATCATTCATGCCAATATGAAGGGTAAGAACCATCACAATTGGAGTATCTTTCCATGAGAGAGAGAGACAGAGAGATGAATGACCACTCTATCACAGATATAAGAAACAACTTCACAAGGTAATGACAAAAATCGTTTGGCACACCCCAACAATTGTAAGGGAAGCACTCTGCTTATAAGCTACGTGAAAATTAGGAGAATTAGTTGCATCTCCTAGATAACAATATATCTAATCTATTATAATTGTAAAGAAATAGAAAAGAAAAGAAAAAAAGTGAAGAGAAAGAGAAGCCAAGTATATGGCTAGTAGCTACATCAAATCAGGATGCACTTTTTGAAATGTATTCTGCAGCATCCCATTATGGTGGTAGTAATAGTTATTCATCATCTCTATGATATTGACCCAAAACCAGGTTTAAAAATATTTGAAAAACCCACTAATTGTTTCCTTGTAAGATGAACCCTTGCATAACTCTTAATATGACACCTTTTGTGCATAAATTTATCATTGGCAAGGATATCTCTCCAAGAGCAGAGATATCTCTCCATTGAAAATTTTGAAACATTTCAAACTGTAACTGTTATCTCCTTGTTGAAAATTTAAATTATAAGTTATAACAGTAAGTCTCATCACCATGAAAAATATTATATTTAGATTCACTTTAAAGCCCACAAATATCTAATCTTAGAAAACATATATGATAACTAATTAAACCGAACCCACTGTTTATAGATCCAGAGATGATTTCTAGCTTTGAAGAATGCTTCCCTCTGAAAATCCAACTAGAAAAACAATTGAACCAAAATAAGAGGTCACTATAGGAGCAGAAAGGCACTTTTATAGTTGCTAAATCAAGGCAGAAAAGATTTTACATCCATACATAAGAGTTGGTAAACATCTAATATTTATTCCAGATTTACCCAATTAAAGGCAAAACTGTGCATAACAGTCCTTAATCTTAATTTTTCCTGCTAAATAAAATTAAGGGAACATAGATATTTTGCTACAGGTTGAGATCAATTCAGAAAGAAAAAGAAATATAATGGCTTGCCTGGAGGAATGCATGGGTTGCCAGCTCATTTGCAGCCATCACATCAGCTTCTACTCCACCTGTTAGCGGTCCTGGGTAAGCCTATACATAAAGACTCACTGTGAATTATACATCACAATTAGCAAAAAACAGGTGTATGACAATTCGTGCCCAACATTATAAGTATCCTTCCATCATGATATTACCATATTTGATTTGGGAATTTCATTAGTAGTGTCAAATGATAAATCTCTCAAATTCCAATCAGTTTAAAGGTATCAAAAAATAAATATGGTGGGATTCATTCCATATTAATAATTACTCTGCTCTACACTTCAAGGCACATAAATAGGTTCAGTTTAAGTCAGAATTACGTTTTCCAGTTTCCTTTCCTTCTCAGGGATTTAATTTAAACACCTAGTACATAATTACAAATTATCCCTAGTATCTACATAGATTAGAAGCATCTTATGATTAACCAATAGCCAAATAACTAATGTTATGGGAGTTTCAACTAATGAAGCAATTGGCAGTTCAGACTTTCCTAAGAACTGTTTCATTTACAAACAGGCCATGATCTATGAGCAGTTGAACTTTTTTATTTATGCCTATCTGTCAACAATCGTCCCCAACTCCCATCTATTCGTATCCCCACTCCTTTGGACCCCAAGACTTTTTGAAGTAGCACAACTTCAAATTTCTAGGGGGCAGAACCCAGGGAGAGGGAAAATTCTCGTCTCCATCCTTTGACGAACTATTGGTGCTTTATGAGACTATGTCACCTTGTGCTTACTAATGCTTCGACACGTCCTTCCTAGCTCTCCACTTCAATCAGCGTTCACGTCACCCTAACCTCTGTGTCACCCCGGTGTTTTGGAGATCAACTCAGGCTAGAGCTTCCAGGGAAGATTCTCCAAGGAATATTCATCTATTAAATCCATTCTCTTCGATAGAACTCTAGTTTTGTTCCCCGACTCTTGTCAAGTGTTGCATTAATGTTCAAAGGGAAACAAGTAAGGGTTTTTGTCGTGCTATGCTTTGTTCCTACACTCCCTTCTCTTGATTTGCGCAAAACTTATCTGTGCTCCCCCTTCTTGGCTCTTCAAAAAGGCTCCTCTTCAAAGCACCACACCCCTGCACTATTTTCCACATTATATCAACCATGGTATTATGAAAAAAAGAAATCAGTTCAAACAATAAGTAAAAACACAAGAATGACAAGGAATACGAATTTCAATGGCACAAAAGTCACTCCAAAGTCCCACTCCTCTCTTTTAATGCAAACTTTTGAAGAATAATTACATGAATGACATCATTCCAAATCCAAGAAAATAGGATCAGATGAGCCCAATTTTGGCATATCCATTTACAACAAATAGCTAAATTAATTTGCTTACATGGAAAATTAACAATCTCTATCCTGATCTCTCTAACAAATCCCACACATTGAGGAACCAAATCCTCTGATAAAATGTTTTGACCTCCTTGGCCAATGAAGTTCTTTTGGATGCCCCTACATCAACATATGTTTTGACACCTAAATATTATCATCCATCATGGCTTTCAACACCAACACCTGGCAGGGGGAGCAGGAGAACACCACACCTAGATCCAGAGGTTCTATTTGGTTATATGAAAGCATTGGATAAATTAGTCCCAGATGAGATGTTTGTCATGCTATGGAAATAATTGAGCAACCATATGATTGGCACTGGTCCATTTGGGAGCAATCATGCAATTAAAGACTAAGAGAATTTGTCTTCTTTTGAGTGGTGGAACATGCATGGAGATCGAATAGATGCTTCTGAGATGCTTCGCTTCCTAAATTTTTGGAAAAGGATGCTTCCAACGTTTCACTTTCAAAAAACGTCTCCGCTTTGTGCAACACTGCTATACACTCTTGTTGAAATCATGGAGACTTTATAATGTATTGTAACCATCTAATAGCTAAATAATACATTGAGAGGGCTTTAGAGTGCAAGGTTTTTCTCCCGGAAGGGTTTTCCCAGGGAAATATTGTCTAATGCTTGAATGTTTCTATGTTGTTTATTACAACTGTGTTTACTTAATTTACATAAATTATTTTCTCATTGATTCATGTAGAAAATATATTCCAAACCTCTGCTTCCTTTCACGGTGTGCACCAAAAGGTTCCCTTCTTAGTCCTCTAGAAAGGGAACTCATCTTGTCAAAAGGACAAATAACAACTCTACAAGCCAATGTTACTGAATTTGTGAGTGGTCTGGGTAGCAGATGTTTAAGAGTGCAACATAGCCAATGGCAGACCCGAATTCATCCAATTAAAGCAAGACATTCACTCTTCATAGGAAATTTCACGAATGAAACATCAAAGTGCAATTTTATTTCCAGAACGACTCTGCCTATCTCTCTCCAAAAGATGAGTCATGCTAAATTACTTACCTGGAAGAATTTATTCAAATCGATACTAGGCACTCAAATCTATAAATTGATTCCTTGCTGGAAAGAATTTAGTTTTTTCATAGGACAAGACAAAATTCTCGGTTTGTTCACCTACAACTGCAGAATTAGATGAGAAAATGCTGGAATTGAAACAAAAGGTGGAAGCACCTCAATCCAAATTGATTCAGCAAAAGATAGCAGTGAGTGCCAAGAAGCTGTAATGGACTCAACCAACCCATTCCATGACAAACAATTCCATTATTTTGTTGCCTCTGCTAGACTCTGGAACACCACTTCACTAGAACACCAAGGTGGCCAGGTGCCCATCATTCCTAGAAAAGGGTCAGATGATGTGGGGTATTTTGAATATTTTGAGTTAGGTGGTATAAGGATGTTTAAGATGACATGGGTTAATTACATGATTTTCCAAATTATTTCTCTCTCTCAATGTATGTATATGTGTGAGTGTGTTTCTAAGTTTAATAGTGGATGAATGTGAAATGTAACAGATTTATAGTTGTCTATGAATCATCCCTTGAATCAAGGGAAGCATTTGATAGTTAGAGTTGAACTAACTGTGACAATTAAGAGGGAAGATTAAAACAGGAGGAGGTTAATGTATGAAGAACTCTTTCTGGGGCAAATGAATTGATGTTATTGTGCACAGTTCCTTCTCATTGTGATCCTAATGTGGATGGATAACTATAGATGCTTTATGTTCATTTACTTCAAGTTCTGGGTAAATTTAAGTGAGTTGAACTGTTAGTTAAGATCTCTTTGGAATGTCTGTATGGCCTTTGTGCGTCCTCAAAACACACAATAAATGTCTTCATAGAAGTAGAAATTCAAAAGGGCAAGATAATGAACAAATATGAAAACTTACCTGAAAGCGCCAACATGCTTATACTTGACAGTTCCATAATCGTTTCCTTGCTTGCTCTTAAGCATAAGTGCAAGAGCTGAAATGCAAAGTCCCTATCTGTCCTTGTCTGGACCTATGCCAATGTGAGATTTCTTTGTCATATGATGTTTTATTTTTAAAATTCCTGGAAAATACGCTGCTTCTTTTTTTCTCCAATCAAAACCTCATAGGGAAATGCAAAGGATGCTTACCCATGGATTTATGCCTCTCTTTTTTTCCAAGGAAAACTGCACAGGTAAATCCAAGAGATGCTTACCCACATTTTGTGTATGTTATCCCTAGTGTCTTTGATCTACGGTAATATGAACTGGGCACCTGTCTGCATGGAACTAGCGAAATGCCAAGTAACATTGGTAACAATGCTTGAGCTAACCCCTTCGGCTATTTATATCTACCAAGAAGACATTAAGGTACATGTACAGATTAAGGAGCACATTACAAAAAATATGAGCAGAAAAACAGGCACACCATTGTGTAGCTCATGGGCCCAATGCAAATAAAACACCTGAAACTAATAAGCCAGATTATATCTAAATTTCCTTTTACAAAACATGTGAAGGAGAAACTTGGACTCAAAAACCATTACTAACAGACCAAATGAATCTCCCCCCTGCAAAATCACCGGGTGTCATGCAAGGAGACATCATGACCCTGGCTGCTAAATGTGGAAGCTAAGGCCAAGCAATCAACTGCAGATATTCACAACTCACAGGTGGCTAGCCACTGAGCCTGAAACCCTATTATCACCATGCCAAAAGGCCACAAAGGCGTGTTGGGGAGAAAAACTATGTCCATGGCCATAGTTATGAAAATCACAGAATTTTTAGCAGAGATATGTCCCACAAAGCAGATGTGCTTCTGATTGGGAAAAAATGATCTTTTGTCTGCTGGCAAGCTGGCGTCCATGTGCATGCTCATGTTCAATGCTACATGGGAAAAATGGGCAGCATAACTTAGATATCAGCAAATCAGAAAGAACATCTACCAGTATACCTGGACCCCTGCACATGAAAAGACTTCATAATATTACCAGATATTGTATGGCTTCAGCTCTGGTTTCAAAAAAAATACACCCAAAACCCTCCATTGCCCTATAAATTTGGGCGTATGCAACCCAAAACCAGCATCATCATAGTAAATCTCCATTGCCCTGTAAATCTAGGGCATATGCAACCCAAAACCAGCATCATCCAGCATTATCAACGCAAATCGTAAATCTGAGGCCGCAGGCGTACGCAACCCAAAACCAGCATCATCAAAGGGCGAATGCAGATCCAAAACCCTCCAACTTAGTAAATCGGGGATGAATACAACCCCATAAAATCACAGACCGGTGAATCGAAGGCGAATGCAACATTTCATGTTTATCCGCACTTATTTTTCTTGGCTAAACCATAATAATTATTTATTTTTAAAATAATTTTGGGGCTATTTATACAAAACTATACAAAATAGGTTCTATGTAAAAAATTCGCCCCTTTAAAATCTAAAACCCCTTAAATTTCGCCTTTGGGCTAAAATTCGCCCCTAAAATTTTCCCTGCCACAAATAGTACATCTTGGGCCTTTCCTCTGTCATTATCTAGACTGACTGAGCCTTTTCCTTTGATTTTCCCTGCGTTGTCATTTCCAAAAGTAACATTTCCAGATTTCTTTTCATCAAAGGTTATAAACTTGCTTCTATCTCCAGTCATATGCTTTGAGCAACCACTGTCAAAATACCATTGGCTTTTCAGGTCTTGAGCTGTTAGAGCCAGGTCACATTTATTCACCTTCTGTTTCCACTACTTGCATCCTTTTGTTTGGTACCTTTTCTGAGATGATGACCCACATTATTTGAGAGGAAATTTGGAAGGAATATGTCCAATTTTATTGCATACACAGCATTTAATCATATTTTTAGCAGAATTATGAGTATGAGTAAACTCACCATGATTCATAACACTCCTTGAGGTTTTGAACATCAGTCTTTGTCCATATTTTCTATATTCTATGATTTTATGGCCAAATTATTTACAGAAAAAATAGTATCCATAGAAACAGTTTGCATATCTTATGAAAGGTTATCTTCTCCATTTGTTTGCTTGAGATAATCTCTTCATTGTTTGCATCCTTTGCTGGTTTGAATTAATCCTCCTTGTATGACAGTATGCAGCAATGTGTCCCAGCTTGTGGCAGGCATAACAGGTGGCATTTTTCATAGGAGGAAAGAATCTCCTTTGATGGCTTCAAAATTTGACATACTCAGGGGTATATGAGCCTTTTTCTGTTGGCTAAGTATTTATTTCATTCTTTGTTGTTGGAGGTTCCTTCTGGTTTCTGTCTCCTTCATTGCATGTTTCTTCTTTTGTAGGAATCATTTGAGCTGCTTCATCATCCTTACTTGCTTTTACAAAAATAATATTTTTGTTTTCCTTTTCTTTGCCTTTACTTGATTCTCCTTCATAGCCTATCCTAGTTTTTATCAGAGGATATCTTTGAGCATCTAGAATTTCATTCAACTTACCAGAGCTTGTCATTTGAGAAGAATTTATAGACACTTTCCTTTGGGCATTTTCTAATTTCTTCCTCAAGCATACTACTTCTTCTTCCAACTTCTCTTGTTCCTTAATTTTATCCTTAATTTTCTTGAGTAACATGTCTTCTACCTTCTTGGCTTCTTCAAGCTCTACTTTCAGCTGAATGAGGACTTCTGAATTTTGTTCTTCTCTTACATATTTGAGGAGAATGTCTTTCTGTTTTCTGCACTTCAGTTTGAGTCTGTCAATCTCCTCCAAGGCACTTCTTAGCTCCCCCTCAAGATCAACTTCACCTTCTTCTTCATCTTCTAGAAGGAGTCATTCAATTTATTCTATGGCCATCAACATAAATTTAGAGGTTCCTTCTTCACTTGAGGGTTCATCTGAGTCTTCAGATGCACTGCTGTCTTGTTGAGCATAGAAAGATTTTCTATTGAATTTCTTTCCTTTCTGCCAGTTCTTTGATATAGTTTTCTCTGATTCTTGAGCCTGATTCCTAGTTTTCTTATGAGGACACTTAGCAACATAGTGTCCAACTCTTCCACAGTTAAAGCATTTGAATGGAATTTTACCTTTATATTTACCTGAGCCTCTATCCAGTTTCTTGACAAATTTGGCCTCTTCTTCATCAGAGCAAGAGCATATATCTTCCTTTTCTTCTTTCTTCTTCTCTGTCTTAAAGGTTGCCTCCCTCACATTTGGCTTCTTCTATGGCAGTCTCATCTCATAGGTTGTTAGATTTCCAAGTAATTGGTTCATGGTCAAGGTTTCCCAATCAGCTATTTCTTCTATGGCAGAAACCTTGGGGTTAAAACTGGGTGGAAGAGATCTTAGAATATTTTGTACAATTAATCATTCTGGTATGGTTTCTCCAAGAGCTTTCATATTATTAACAATTTTTGCAACTCTTAAGAAGAAGCTGCCAATATCTTCATCATCATTCATTTTTAAATTTTCAAACTAAGCTCTATATATTTGAAGTTTGGTTGTCTTCACCTTTTTTTTTCCCTCGTGGATGTTTTCAAGAGTATCCCACATTTCTTTAGCAGTCTTGCTATGCATTAGTTTGATAAATTCAGCTTCACATAGTCCATTTAAGATGGCATTCATGGCTTTTGCATTAGCTACAAAGTCTTGTTTAGCTTCTTTCTCTGAGCCAGTTTCCTTTGGGGCATATCCAAATTCCACAGCAGCCCAAACTTCTATACCTAAAGACATTATGTATGCTCTCATTCTGATTTTCCAGAAGGCATAATTAGCACCGGTGAAAAAAGGGGCTTTATTGGTTGAGCTTCCTTCTTGACTAGCCATCTTGGGGACCTAGGATCTCCTTTCAGTGGTTAAATTGGTACAAAAGGAACTTGGATCTTATACCAATTGTTGAATCCTTAGTTAAATTGAGAGGGGGGGGGTGAATCAGTTTAACACATATATGATCTTTTTAAAACTTTTCATCAAGCTTATTTACAACTTAATTTTATAACCAACTTAATGTGTGAACAGTCTTAATATGTAGCAGCAAGTATTAAGATAATGTTACACCAAACTTATTCTGAGAGTAGCAAGCATTAAGCAGATTGGATAGAACATATCAACACATAGGCAACACACACAGAGACAGCAGATATAAGTGGAAACCCATAACGGGAGAAAACCACATCTTATTATTGTTGTGATGCAAAGGCAAGCTCCAACTCCCTCTCACCACTGATTTTCTGCAGGCACCAACCTACAGGAGGCTCCAACCTCAGTCAGCTACAACTGACATCTCTCAAGCTTCAACTTGATAGGGAAGCTCCAACTTCCTCATTCTATAAAAAGAAAATATTTGCTGATTTACCTTAGATATCAGCTCTGTTCTGTAGCATCTCTTTTTGATCCTCCTTTTTCTTATATTCTCTGCCTCAATTCTTCATACTCTGCATTCTCTAACCTCTTTCTGCATATCAGTGTGATATGATTTATACAGTTTTCCTCATAACAGTTCATATTCCACAGGGAATTCAAAGTGAATAACCCTGACTCTTTGCCTTCTGCCTCCTCACTTCTTTATCCAGCTCATACAGAAAATTTTAGCAATTTATACAACTTTCAGTTTTACAGGGAGTTTTATTTCCTACTGAGACTTTCCAGTGCATCACAAAAAATATAAACCAATCAAAAACGTTTACATTTAGTTACAATATGGATTACAAATCAACCCATTCAGTTTTGGATCACCGTGTGTTTGTCTTTTCTGTGACTGTGTCTGTCTTTTTCGGCTTTGTTTGCTCTCTTGTTCACTGCCATGGTGTAACTGCTGCATATATGTAACTGCGTTTTTTATATAACGCAATTTAACTCTCGGCATAATAATAAAGCGTTTTTAACATATAAACTGCCCTTTTTATGTAACACAATTCAACTCTCGGAGCAATAATAAAAGACCCTTTAATACATAAAATGCCCTTTCGGGCCCACCATCCGAAATTTTCTTATGCTCCGATGCGATGAGCCTTCTCCAAAGTTTTCCGATTGCGATTGATCGCAATCACAAACTTTATTAACATGTTCCACTGTGTTGGCTTGTTCCGATGTGATGGCTTCCTTTACGGCGGTTCCGATGCGATGATCGCAATCGGAACTTTCAATGGTATTGTGCCACTACTCCTTTCATCCGATGCGATGGATTATTGTTCACTGATAAGAGTAAATATATATCTCTTGTTTCATATATATACATATATACTTATCGTGTTAATATCATTTTACTCTTCAGCTTTAATTGTTTCATTTCCGCCGATGCGATTAGCAAAGGCCCCACCATATAGTCAATCGATTCATATCCGCCGTCCATCCCTTAGCAAATCTGACGGCTATCATCCAATCGCTCAATCGTAATCGGAACCATCAACCTATTCGTCATTCTTTCACCTCCGATGCGATGGTTCACTGTGCTGCACTTTACGCCGGAACTCAATCAAATATGAGAATCACCGTTTATAACATATCGGGTCCGCAATCGCCATCGAAACTTTTATTAACAAGTTCCGATGTTATGATTTTCTCCGATGCGATTCGTGAGGGTCCCACCTTATAATACATCGTTTGCTTTAAAAACCGAACAATGGAGCCTTTTGGTCTTTTAATCTTGCGCACAAGCATATAATACATCTGCTTTATATTGTAACTTTGGTCCCTTGTATATAAAGCGCTATATATATATACTTTGCCGCATCAACCTTTATGTATCCTTCAGCTTGGGTTAAGATTCTCAGAATTTTATGTAGGGGGTCCCACACTTGTTTATAATGATATAATGCACTGTCTAAAGTTTGGGTTACCTCTTCGTTAATCCACAACATAGTCGGGGTCCACATTTAATATATATAAATATATCAACCATTCAGCATTTTCTCCAATGGTTAATCACTAACCATTAACGCGATACTTCAACTGGGCCCACCACAACTTATATCCACATATACAATGTTTTATATGCCTTGTATTATACTCTTGGTCCCCATTTAATACAACGCTCATATTATATTGAACCCCTTCCTTTGTTTATTATGTCAAATGTATTAACCCGACGCACAACCTTCTTAACCTGCTCTCTAAGGTTTGAACCTGATATAATAAAAACACTTGCATATTCCCGACCTTATCACTTAACGTTATAACAATGGATTTGATGCCTTTAATTAAACACGCAAGCGTTTATAACCTTTCAACCATGGCTTATAACATTAACCCAACAATTCATAATGAATTGCATTCACGGGCATGTAACTTACCTTCCGCCTATTTAATAACTTTTGTAATACACATAATACACTGAACTTCACATAATTATTTGGCCCCGCAGCAATGAATGTAGGTCCCACATCCTCGGTTCTCTTCCCCGCAACTTCTCTTTTGATTGGACGGTCAATCTGCTCTCGCGGACCAACTGAGCTTTGGTCCCCCATCCGACGAACAACGCGCAATATCGCATAACTTATATGCTCGTCACATAATTCTCAAAAATTACGTGAAAAAATTTGTATTCGAAAACCACTTTAGGACACGTGGCCATCAGCGACATAGATCGCGTTCAAAAAGGTGAATTCAGCTTACCACTCAAGGGCAGTGCGATACAGGTTTTTTCTTCCACCGAAACCACCTTAACTATTCCTGATGGTTCCGTTCTTGACTCAGGGTTCCGGTATTTCATAATTTCCCTTCAATTGTTTATTTAACCTCCATTCTTCGTTTAATTATACAGATTGTGCATTAACCCATATACACATAATCCCGCTCTTATTTTGCTTTTCGATTCCGCCCTTTCTGCATGGTTCTGCATCTCCTGTGTTCATTTCACTATTGGGTTTTTAATAGCTCTGCTTCTGTATTCTCTGTCTCTGCCTCTATATTCTTTGTCTCTACCTCTGTGTCTTTTGTCTCTCTTTCACTGTACTCTTTGCGCCCTTACTCTGTTGCTCGACCGTTTCATTTCACGGCTCTGCCTCTGTATTTGTTTATTTGTTTTTCTCTGGCTCCGCTGTAAAACTCTGTTATTTGTTTATTTGTTTATTCCTTCCCCGTGAACCCTCTCTCAACTCGACTCTGTCCCCCCAAATTTCTCCTAATCTTTTGCTCTTTGCTTCACTTTTTGCTGCCTCTGCTACTCTGTTATTTTGCTTCTCTTGTTGCTGCCTCTGCTACTCTGTTTTTTTGCTTTTCTCCTTTCCCATCTCCTTTGCCATCAATGACAACATTTCCAACAGATCCCGGGCTGGAGATAACTCCAACCGGAACTAGAACCAGGAGCCAAGCAATGCTCAAAAGCAAGGCAATAGGCCACCTCTACGAACAAACCATTCTTGTTCGATATGTGGTGAGTACGGGCACTATACTCACCACTGTCCCGAACTCCCTGAGCTTAAAAAGCTTCAGAGTAACCGAGGACAAGGAGGATCTTCCCAGACAACTGCAGTTATGCAAGAACCCTTCCCCCATCAAGGAACGGTCAGCACTCAGTAGAAAAACCCCAACGATTCTGAGAAAAACAACCATGAAATTTAAATGGCTGGGGAAGAAATTTTTTTCCAAACCCAGAATCGCAGCTACAACACCCCACCATACACTGGTACGTCAGGGGCTAGTACGAGCACGCCGACTACACCTTTGACCATTCTAAAGATTCCTTTGGAACCATTGCCAAAAATGATTAAAGGGCCTAATAGGTGAGCTGGTAACTACTCTAAAGCAGCCCACAATTATAGCATCGTAGACGATTTAGCCCAATCACCTGCTGTTATGTCCATTTTAGAGGTACTACAGTCATGCCCGAAGCAGCGGAAAGCCCTACTTTCTGCCTTAGGCGTCGTCGACCCTGCTAACACGCGCATGATGGATTTTGATTTAGACAAATCCACCCCTAGGCTTCCCTCCGTGGTCACCTTCCAGATACCAGTATCGGTACAGAATATCACTATTCACCGATGTGTCATTGATGAGGGTGCATCCACATGCATCATGTCAAATAATGTATGGCAGAAGTTAGGA
The DNA here is from genome assembly GCA_034641835.2 of Pinus albicaulis. Lineage (NCBI taxonomy): Eukaryota > Viridiplantae > Streptophyta > Pinopsida > Pinales > Pinaceae > Pinus > Pinus albicaulis. The sequence goes on from CM076572.1 coordinate 81,237,702, forward strand.
GCCCCAGAACTCAAACCTTCCTTCATCACTCTCAGAGCATACGACGGTCGTCCCTCAACCCCCGTTGGTCTCTTCGAAAATGTGCCGATCTGCTTAGCCGGCAAAACGGTCCACATAGACATCGAAGTCTTGGACGCTCACTTGGATTACAATATACTCCTTGGGCGGAGTTACATGTATGCCATGTCTTCCATAGCATCCTCCGTTTTCCGCATCATGATGTTCCCCCACGAGGATCGAATCATTACAGTAAACTAGCTAACGCACACTGAAAATCATCCTTTGACCCACACAGATATGGTTCTACCCTATGTAGACACAGCCATAGATGGTCTTTTACAGTATCAAGAATATGGCCCTGGCCGATTCAAACCGTCGTCCATCCTAGGATCATTCCTAGGAGATCCTCCTATTATCCCTAAGGTATCGCCCGATGCCACAGCGGCCCTGGTATGCATGATGTCCACATCAAGCACTAAGGTTAGTCAGGACATTGACTCAAGTAGTAACGACACTGAGGCATCAGCTACTGCAGCCTCCCTAGTCTATGCCGCCTCCCAAACTCCTTTCCTATACCTACCTCTTGGCTTCACCTCCCAAAAGGTCTTGGCAACACTAGTACTACCCAACATATCATTGGCATTCCCAGTGTGGTATCTCGTTCCCCCTCCAGGAACGTCAGCTACCAACGTTACTGCGTTTGGGTTAAAGCCCCTCGGTCCCGAGGAGCCCCAACTTACCCCAGTAGAAATTGAAACTGCCCCCACAAGGGAAATCACCACTGCGAAACTGGAAACCACGATAAAGAAAATCGCCAAGAAAGGAAAGAAAGTGGTGACCCCCACCATACAGCAGGAGTCATCAGCCTGCGCTATATGTGATGTCACAGGACACCCTCCTTGTTAGCCACCTATAAATTCTGTCATACTCAATGGTGGCTAAGCTTGTCTTTTAAACCTTCAAGAGATAGTTCCCTTTGAAAACTTATCATCTTTTGAAATTTTACGATGATTATTACCCTTTGAGTTAATCTTCACTGTTGTTTCACTATTAGCCCTAAAGTACCTGTTGTTTACTAAGAGAAATACTGCTTAAAAACTCCAATCTTCATTCATTCACTTCACCATTTGACTCCTATGAGATTCCATTTTTCACCCTTAAACCATTCTAAAATCCCTCCATCAACCTTCATTTCAACCTTCAAAGCGTCAAAACCCTTTTAAAACCTTATATTTCCCCCTTATTTGCTTTTAAATTCCCTTCTTTCAACTATCGGAACCCTCATTTGGCCTTTAAAATCCTTATTTTAAGCCTTAAAATGGTCTTTGGTACTATTAAGGTGTTAAGCCCCTGAGAGCCTATAATCTTAAGCTCTTCCCTCATATGACCTAAAGCCCCACAATCGGGTGCTAAAAGGCCTAATAACCCCGTCATAACTTACCCTCCGTTTAAATCCTCATTCCCAATGCTGTGGTCTTGAGCGAATCTCGACCGTTGATCTCTACAAATCAACGGCCATCAGGCCCCCATCTTTCCACCCATTCACCTGCCTTTCCCTTTATCACTTTCAAAACCTCGGCGTTCTCTTTTAATCCTGGCCATCCATCAGAAATATCTGACAATCGGAATTAAACCCGATAACCCAGTTCTGTCGGGGCCTACCATCCACCATATATAAAGCCCGCCCAATCTAATTACGACAACTGGCCCCCACTACATTCCTCGTCCGCTCAACTTTCCCATCACGGTCATTCTGCATCGTTGGATCTGGAGCCTCCAATCCAATGGTTGGCGATGCGTATCGCAAAATTTTTTCGCCTAAAGTCTAACGCTAAAAAATTTCACGAAATAGGTGGTTTTCATTTTCCACGTGTCGAGCGATGAATGGAATCACATTCCAAAAGATAATACCGCCTACCCCCCCAAATGCTATGTGAAAATTGCTTCTAGTTTTCCAAAACCGCCTTTCTTCATTCTCGCGCCAAATTCAAAATTTCGAACCATGTTTCGCCTCTGCCGGAGTTTCTTCCTCCTACCGCTGCATTTGCCTATTTTCACAGCTCCAAACCGCCTCCATAAACCCTCCAAAGCATTTTTAAACCAAATCTTGCCAGGATTTAAATTAAATTTTGTTTGTTTTATGCAGATTTAATGGGTTACAAGGTTAAAACTCTCCCGCAGGCAATTACAGTTTTATGGGCCGAGGATGACAATCCTCATAGCCCTGAATACAAATTAATGATATCAGGGGTTTAAATTTCATGGTTTGAAAGGGACGATAAATCATGATCATCGTCTTTCTAAAAAAATTCTCCAACAAACCCTCTGTGCACATGCAAACAGCAAACATAGTGAACATCAGGTGATTAAAGAATATCAGCATTAAAAACAAAGGATCAAAGCAAAGACAGAAGATTAAATATGTTAATCAAAGCTTAAAGGGATCAAGGCATGAACTCAGGAATCAAAGGCCTAATCCACAAATCAGATCCAGAAGACCTCAAATGACACATCAGAGGGGCTAATTGAATCCCCAGCTACCAAAATTACCACTTGCAGCCTCTCTGCCTCAAAGGAATACCCGAATCAAATCTCAGTCAGTAACATTAAGGCTAAAGACTGCTAACAATTATTACAAACAAAATAACATATTTTAAATTGTTAGTAAATTTATTGTAAAGATAAGAAAGTGCCTTAAAGTCAATATTTTTACCCATTAAGCCTAAAAAGAAGAAACAGAGTAAATAAGACTGAGTTGTAATTCAATGCGTTCCTGCATTTAGTATGAAATTAATGATACTCAGCCCTAGAACTCTTCCACCTCCTCATTTCTTTTATAAATACTTCTGAAGAAGATGAGAAGTTGTTGGTTGGTTGGTCACTAGTTGTAACACTGAAACTCTTTGAAATAATACATAGTCTGTTGAAGTTGAAGAAGAAATTGAAGTCTTGGAAGCTTGATGATGTTTTGACTTGCTTGTTCATGAGAAGGCTCTATCATTGGATCCCTGAGCCTGGCTATTGGTGATGTATTCTAAACTGTCTGTTGTTTTTTCCTATTTTCATTATGTTTCATAAATTATTACTACAATAGGATGAAAATTTTAGGCTAAGAAATGACTCCTGGAAGCACCTTAGACCTGTTTATCCTTCACTGTTTTATGTTTTCTTCTGCTGGGGTATTTTAGAGTCTTTAATCTTTCTCTTTAGTCCTCATTCTTGTTTATTTCTCTAATAGTTCAAATAGTTGGTTCCAACATGATTTATGGTTTTCCCTGCTTGTCTGATGCCACTTGAAAACTGTTTTTGAAGTCTCCCTTTGAAGTACCATTGTTTATAGTTAGCCAAGGAGGTCTGTTTCGATCATACCCTTTTTCCCTGCTTGAATAATTGTTTTAAAGGTCTTTATAGTTGTGATCATAGATGTGTTAGGTGTTCCCTCTTCTATGACTGCAATTATCAGTGAATTTTTTATGTTTTCTAATTCCTTTGAAATAAATTCTTTAAGGAAATAGGCTGTTCCCCGAATCTTAGATTTCATTTTAAAAGTTGTCTTGAAGTCATTATTTGCTTAAAGTATGGCTTGTAGAATTCATGGTTAGCCCTGTCTACCAAATACTTCTTTATTGTTCAAATTATGTTTTAAGTTCCCTTTGTTGAGAATTCAATTTCTCTTTCCAAATCATTAATGTCCATCTCATTCATAAAACTAAAGGATCCTGTGGCCAAGTTAGATTTTCCCTTTGATATCCCATATCCATTGATGAGTTTGTCATAAACCTCTTCTTGACTCCATTTTCCAATGAATCTAACACTTCTTCTTTCTATCTATACTACTTAGACCTTTCATGTCCTGCTGTACCAATTCAACCAAACAAACACTTGCACTTAATAACTATTCTAAAATCAATACTTAAAATCAAACAAGATATATCTTTCCAAAAAATTTGAGAGATCCCTCTCTGAGAACAGGAGGACTAGATCCTAGAACTCTAAAGATTGGTTCTGATGTTGTCTTGTCTTTTGGTTAGCCAATCTATCAAAACTCAGGAACCCCAACACTACTCACATATGCCCGAAGTTGGACGAATTAAAACCACTCCTCAGCTCCAAGGCAGGCACCTCAAAACGACATTCCCATAAAAAGGAATTTGCCACCAAAAGTACAGGCAAATTGCTACGTACCAATCACGCATGCGCACTCTATGACACCTATGGGAATTATACCCACCATTGTCAAAAAATACCATGGTATAGGGACACCTTACACGCGGTCGAGTGATCCTATCAAGAGGATCCCTCCATCCAGTCTACTAATGACGAGCCGCGCACCATATTGTACTTACAAGAAGAACAACGATCACCTAAACGACCCCCTGCCATACCACCTCCCCCAGTCGAAAGGTGCGTACTTTGCGATGAACTCGATCATTTCATCATTGACTACCCAGCCTTGGAAATGTTCCAAAAATGGTACGTAGTCCATGTAGTGTACCACGTCAACATGGATATCCAATATTCATGCCAGATATGCGGGGATAACCACCCTGTATGTCATTGCCACTATATACCAAGATTCCACATAGATTTAGAATGTATGCGATCGACCATCGTCCGCCTCTCCCAAGAAGACGGTGCAGACTGGGATTCCATGAACAGTTCGACGACCCAAGAGGATGTGATGAATACATCCACCCCGTCGGAGCCATCTGAAAGACAGCCAATTAGGGAAATCCATCCCCCTCCAAACACCAACTACACGACACACCACATACAGTTCATGACATCATGCATCGGAACCGTGACTCGAGCTATCTACTCATCTACCATAGGTGTCGAGACAGCTGCAACTACAAGAGTAGTTGGCCCTACGAAAGTACAGACCCAACATGTCTACACGATGGATTATTTGTCATGTTTCTCAACTAGCTCCACCAGGCTCACCCCCATTCAGTCTCAACCTGCGGGGGAATACTCCCCCCTTCGAGACCCTCTTTCATTCGGATGAGGATATCCTGGAAACCATGACGGAGCCTGATTACCCATGGGATGCAATGCATCACTGCTCACTGTTTCTTCCCAGGAAGGGATTCAGTCCTGACAAGACAATCGAACCAGAGATCTATGCGATCGAATCAAACGACTTTCTGCCATCAGGAAAAGTCGACTGGTTTAAAAACCCCATCCCCGTGCCCGATGCGTTCGAGGAAGGCAATATGTCGAATATTTCACTGACCATCAAAGTGAACATATCTCAAAATCCATCAAAATTCGAAGAAATCTCCCTAGGGGCAGCATGTTCACCAGAAGAAGTAGCCTCTTATACCAAATTATTACAAGAGTATCGAGATATCTTCGCTTGGGACTACTCAGAAATGCCTGGGCTTAGTCCTGCGATAGTAGAGCACCATATTGACACTTAGCCGGATGTAACCCCAGTCCGCCAAAAACAACGTCAACTGCACCCATCAAAGGCAGAAGCAATAAAACGAGAAATCGATAAGCTTCACAAAGCCAGGTTTATCTACCCCATCGCCCATACATCTTGGGTTTCTAACCCTGTTCCCATCATGAAAAAACAGGGCACCATATGCATCTGCATCGATTTTCGAGATTTGAACAAAGCTTGTCCTAAAGACAATTATCCCACCCCCTTCATCAACCAGGTTATCGATGCTTGCGCTGGCCACGAGGCCCTATCCTTCATGGATGGGTTCTCCGGATATAATCAAATCTAGATCCGCCATACAGATCGGTATAAAACTGCATTCACCACCCCCTAGGGCACATTCGCCTACAAGGTAATGCCATTTGGCTTAAAGAATGCCGGAGCTACCTTCCAAAGAGCCATGAATTACATATTTCATGACTTGGCACACCTTATCCTCGCCTACTTGGAAAACCTTACCGTACGCTCCAAAAAACGCTCTGACCATCTCGAGGATCTGTGATTGGTACTCCAACGATGTCGTCAATACAACCTGCGCTTAAACCCTCTTAAATGTGTCTTCTGTGTCAACGCAGGAAGAATGATAGGTTTTATTGTGTCCCAAAAAGGGATTCGAGTTGAACCTTTAAAATTTCAAGCCATTAAAGAGGTCCCCCCACCTCGAAACCTTAGGCAACTCCAAAGCCTGCAAGGCAAGGCCAATTTTCTACGACATTTTGTCCCAGATTACACCACCTGTGCTCAAGGGTTCCTGCGCCTCCTCCGCCAAGACATCCCGTTTAAATGGGATGATCATGCCCAACAAGCATTTGATGTGCTGAAAGAAACATTATCTTCAGCACCACTTATCAGTCCCCTTCACTATAACAAGGATTATATCCTGTATCTATCAACCTCTGACTCCACATTGGCCGAAGTATTGGTCGAGGAGGGCCCATATGGAAGGGAGCACGTAATCTATTACGTTAGTAAAACCTTATCCGGCCCCACATTAAGATATGATCCCGAAGAAATAACTGCCCTAGCATTAATCCACGCAGTGTAGAAACTTCGCCATTACATCATCTTAAAAAATACCATGGTCATAACAGATACTAATCCTATTGGAACGGGGTCTCCTAACAAGCTGCGAAACTGATCCATTTTGATTATTTTTTATTATATTTAGTATAGCGCAGGGGTTTTGGGGTGGATCAAAGCCCCGAACGCATTGTAATGGGTCAAAGGGTAAACTAGGGGTCCGAAAACCGTGGGTTGCGGACCATAGGAACGTTGAGGCTATATTGTTATAAATAGAGATGCATTTTGGATTGTAAAGGATAGGAATTGATGAGATATTGATGCGATCTGTTGTTTAAGCTATCTGTTTGGGTTTTGGGGAACGAACTGCTGCTGGATGTGTGCGCGGAGATCTTAGTCCAGATGTGTGCGGACTCTGCTGCTGTGTGCGCAGGTTGGGAAGGGAATTGTAAGGAAAGATTCATGAATGAATGAATGCGAAGGATTATTAGAGATCTGAATCTATGAGTAATTTTGTATGAATTGCTGATAATTGATGTGTTATGTATTTTTTGTCTTTCCACTACGAAGGTCTGTGTACTAAATGCTTGGATCTAGATATATTCCGCTCTATTTATATAATGTTGTGTTGATGTTATAGAGAGCATATAATTATATATCTAGTGCACGTGGATGCAAATAGATACATAATTAACCCTGCAAAGAAACAAGGTAATCTGGGGATTACAGAACAGAACACAGCTCTGCTTGCCTTACCCTTCCTTTCTCAGGGTGTGGAAACCTGGTTCCATCACCCACCCATACTACTTCTTGTGATACTGTGACCTGCGAAATCAAGTCACTGCCTAAAGGGCCAGTAGTATAGGGGTTTGTTGGCAAAACTTGCACACTGAACCTGGGTCAGGACCCCTCAAGCCAACAAATGGTTCCGTTGGAGGGACCGGAAGAAGTTCAAGAGAGGAATCAGGTAATCACAAGAGAATACTGGAAGCCTGAAAGAAAAGAGATCGAGGACTAGCTCGAAAGACAGATCCAGGAGTTCGCAGTAAAAGAAAATCGCAGTGAGAAGTTAACGACGGAAAGGTGGAAAAATAGTTACATCCTTACTGAAAGCTACGAAATATTCTTTATGACTGTTGTTATTGAACTCCAAGAGTGGCTGGCTAGATTGGTGGAATTCCAGAAGTGCTGGAAGGACAAGCGGGTCACTTTGTGGACCCCATAGTTGCTTGAACAGCTTGAGAAAACAGATAATACTATCACCCGCACGGTGGATCACTGGGTGGATAGTGTGCTTGGAGGATTTGTGATAGAATTTTCCATTGATCAGTTCATATCATACTTTGATGCCGAACGAAGATTCTTCAAATCATTCCGAGGCAAATTCCTAAGGACGTTACCATTGCTGATCAAGAAATTACTGTGCGAAAAGAGCATTATGTGTAGTCATACTGACTCAATGACCTCGGATCTAGACGGGAGCGCGACCTGCAGTGGTAAATACTATCATACCAACCTTGATGGAGGGAGATCTTCCTACAATCTTTTGCAGGAACCTACTGTGCAAGATCCCCCGGCTGCATCACCACCTCGGACGCGCAAAGGTAAGAATTCACCTATACTGCCACCCCCCCCTAGAAAGTGATATGGCTGCACATTTGAAACTACCTACCTTCAAGGGGGTAGGAGACGAGGATGTGGACCAGTTTTGGTTTGTGGCAGACTCTGTCTGGACTGCACAGAACGTGGCAAGTGACACGATAAAGAGGGCACAATTGTGTTTAGCATTCGAAGACAGATCTCTAGACCGGTATATGTGATACGTTGCACAGAATGGGACCGCCGCCATTCAAGATATCAAAGATTCTCTGAAGCAACAATTCTGGAAGCCGAAATCTTATTCCCAGCTGGTAGCGGAGGTAAAGGATTTCAAACAAGGTGTGTCTGAGTCAGTATGGGAGGCTGATCATCAATTGAAGAAGGCAATTAGGGAAGGTGGGTTCGAGTATGATGATAGACAACATACGGAGTGGTTCATCGCCATGTTTTTACCTCACCTGCGTACACCGATGAGTCATCAGACCTTTGAATCACAGGAGAAAGCTATGGAAGTCGCTATGAGATTAGAAGCTACACCCCGGGAGGATACATCAGCAGGGGTACAACAAATCCAGGAACAACTTGGGGCTATGCATATGGAGATACATAACCTGCGAAAGAGTGAGGAAAGGACATTTGCGCTGATCTTTGGTGCATACGTTGCCGGGCGTCTGGCCATACGAAGGATCAATGCCCTCTGCTGACCGATTATATGCAAGCAGGAGGGCCTAGTCCGGTACACCCAGGGGTAAGTAGGGAACCTATCCTATTGCGAGAAATATCAAGCGGATCTACGCTATGGTATGATGATTGTCGAGTAGCAAGCCTACATGATACAAACCATTGCCCTCAACTGGGTGCATACGTCCCAGAACTAAAGCAACAATGGTGTCGATTCTGTCGATCAGCGGGACATGATGAGAAAAACTGTCGAACATATGACTTAATGATGGATTGTGGGAACTTATATCGGGTATAATCGGACCCTACATCGCCAAGACTAGTTGCGCACTTTGGAGGATCACCGGCCCGAGGCAGAGGAGGTCGGGGAGGAAGCACAGGCCGAGGACGAGGTCAGCTAACCTGTTATAACTGTGGAGAAATAGGGAACTTTTCCAGAGAATGCCCTAATCCCACCAGGTCTTCATGTAAATATTGTAGATAGTTGGACCATGAGGTAGAAGACTGCCCAATCTTAATAGCCAAGATGCAGGAAAAGCAGCCTACCCCTACGCAGAACGTACAGAGGGTTAAAACTGAGCTACGGGAGGCAGATCCAAGTGGAAAAGTCATGACACGTAGTGGGTTGGACACCCAGGGAAACAAAGAAGGGCTTGCCTTTCGGAAAGGAGTGTCTTGCAAAGAACAAGCACCATTGGCAGCCCCCGCGCAGCCTCAGATGTGGTTAACTACACAAATTGTACAGCTATAAGAAACGCACCGGGAGAGAAATGTGGTTAACTACGCAAATCTAAGACTATGAAATGGATCAGGTTATCTTAGATCTTGGATCGGATGCCAACGTCTTACCAAAACAAACATGGCAACGAATGGGAGAGCCTAAATTGGAATGGTCCACTATCCAGCTGCGAATGGAAAATCAACAGAAAATCATCCCTCTGGGTAGGTTACCGAAGGTCATGGTTGACATTGCAAGGGTCAGGGTCCTAGCTAATTTTGAAGTAATAGAAATAGTTGAAGACGCAGACCCCTACCCTACGCTCCTGAGACTAGACTGGGAAATAGAAATGGGGGGGTCATCAATCTCAAGAAACGCGGCATAGTGTTCGCAAACAAAGGTACGTGTGTCATAGTACCCCTAGATCCAGCGGAAGGTATGCGGTATACAGAGCCAGCCTATGCAAAGGAGGAATTAGATCACATTTATAAGATAACTGCGCGGGATGAAGATCAGGTTAACCCCATGGATAAAGGAATGCTCCATTGGGAAAAGGACATTGAATTTTTTTCTGACTTTGATGAGGAGCTGGAGAATTTTCATGGTCGGTTGCATGAGGTTTCGGCACTTCGCAGCCTTCATACCATCAGGAATTCCCGTCACATCTCTACCACAGAAAGAACCTTGCCCTACTAGGAGGACGCAGGTGATAATCAGCAGCCTGAGAAACCTAATATTCCCATGAAACGCAAGCCAAAAGCACTACCGCTAACCCAATGCGGAGCACCTACGCAGGGATCGATATTCTTTACTCAGGGAAAGTATTGGAGTAGGGTGATCCTGCGTATAGAAACCCCAGTGGCCAGATGGGCTCCAAGGTCAATCGACCTACGCGAATACCTACTGACGTGCAACACTCACAGGTGCGATCGACCCTTGCCCGACCAAACTCACCAGGGTACCACTGACCTACGCACGCGTAGGATTACGGACCTATCTACAACCATGTATATCTGGGAGAATCTACGAACATATCAAGTAATAAATAACATAAGGACGTATGACGCAACCTTCTCACACAAGGACATCCCACCCACAAACAACGTAAAGGCCTCGAAAAGGCTGCCGATCAACTTGCAGGTACACCTCGCATCAACCCTCATTCAAGGTACGCAAACGACCTCCAAATGTCATCCATGGTCTGACATTCCATGGACACAACCTTGGGCACGAAGGATGACCGTCAGCACATCCTGATTTAAGGAGAAAAGAGACTTGCAAGCACAAAAAACAGGCGGCAGATCATCAATGCAGCCATTTATGGTAAGCACGGTCCGACAGATCGAGGGTACGTGCCACGCACGAGCTACCTCGCCATTAAATAGCTGCGTCTGGGGTGCGGATGGCTGGAAAACTTTGGGTCAGGCTATTTATTCACCCTTGAATAGGATTTGGCTATCTGCGTTCTGGTTTTTTGTGTTCATCCATACTCTGTGTAATGCTTGTCTCTCTATTAAAAAGATGGACCTCAACCCGCCAAAGGAACTATCACAAGGACCTGGGGATGCTGAGTGCAGTAATAGGAGTGAGCACGGACTTCCGACATAAAGGATTATCTGCGAACCACACTCAGCAGGAACATTGCGGTACAGGGACATGCTACGACTTCTCTGCCATTTCTGAACGCCGCCCACTAGAAGTAATGTATTTTCGCTCCCTCGCGCTGCCATAGTTCGCACTCCCAACCCAACCACTAGGGAAGTTCAAGTCAACTTAGTGCAACTATCTAGTACAGAGTTACAAGGCCTATCCTCCATATCGTTGCGAGAGGTTCGCCACCGTGACCGAGACATGCGACAGTAGTATGACATACCTCCAGAAGTACAAGTCCAGCGGATTGCTGTGGTCACTGATGCAACACGTATTATTCAGGAGCAGCTGGCGTATGGAGCCCAATTGGTTGAAATAGCTATGCAGCTATGGACAGAAATACAGCACCATTCCACACTTCAGCATGCCCAGCAGGAGTTACAGCAGGCAGAAGCTGTTCTGGAGCAAGTCCTAGCCTCCACACCTTCCCCCGTCTCCACGTAGCACCTAGCCGCCATGGAAAGGATTGAGGACCTTCGCCATTCCAAGAAGGTTTTCGAAAACAGTTAAATCCATGGTCTGATACCGCACTCTAGCTTGCACACGATGCTCAGTCCACCATCACACACCTCCACCAGCTGTTAGAACGGGTTGTTGTGGATATAGATGGGCCTGCCTCTCTGGCGTTGGTCAACATTGCGCAACAAGCTACGGCCCAAAGTTAGGACGTACTCCCTCCACTTGTCCGTAGTTTGGCTACCTTGCTCGCGCAGATAGAAGCGGCACTAGTGCTGTGACTCGGGACGAGTCACAAGATTGTGTTGGGGGACTGTTGGAACAAGGTCTCCTAACAAGCTGTGAAACTGGTCCATTTTGATTATTTTTTATTATATTTAGTATAGCGCAAGGGTTGGGGAGGTTCAAAGCCTCGAACGCATTGTAATGGATCAAAGGGTAAACTAGGGGTCCGAAAACCGTGGGTTGCGAACCATAGGAACGTTGAGGCTAGATTGTTATAAATAGAGATGAATTTTGGATTGTAAAGGATAGGAATTGATGAGATATTGATGCGATCTGTTGTTTAATCTATCTGTTTGGGTTTTGGGGAACGGACTCCTGCAGGTTTTGTGCGCGGAGATCCTAGTCCAGCTGTGTGCAGACCCTGCTGCTGTGTGCGCAGGTTGGGAGGGGAATTGTAAGGAAAGATTGATGAATGAATGAATGCAAAGGATTATTAGAGATCTGAATCTGTGAGTATTTTTGTATGAATTGTTGATAATTGTTGTGTTATGTATTTTTTGTATTTCCGCTGCAAAGGTCTGTGTATTGAATGCTTGGATCTAGATCTATTCTGCTCTGTTTATATAATGCTATGTTGATGTTATAGAAAGCATATAATTATAGATCTAGTGCACGTGGATGCAAATAGATACATAATTAACCCTGCGAAGAAACAAGGTAATCTGGGAATTACGAAACAGAACGCAGCTTTGCTTGCCTTACCCTTCCTTTCTCAGGGTGTGGAAACTTGGTTCCAGCACCCACCCATACTACTTCGGGTGAGACTGTGACCTGCGAAAGCAGGTCACTGCCAAAAGGGCCAGTAGTATAGGGGTTTGTTGGCAAACCTTGCACACCGAACCTGGGTCAGGACCCCTCAAGCCAACAAATCCCATTAAATACCTGCTCACGCACCGGCTTATGAACCACAAGTACGGCCGCTGGATATTCATTCTCCAAGAATACGACTTATAGTTTCGCTCTCCCAAAAGCAAAAAGGCGCTTGCCCTAGCAGAGTTCATTACAGATCTCCCAGGAGATTCCAAAGGGTCACCAGTAAACGATTCGATACCGAATGAACACCTGTTCTTTGTAGCAACCGACAACCCTTGGTACGGGGATATTCTCCTATTCTTACGAACCCAAAAGTTCAAACCTCACCTCACGCAAGATGACCTCCGGCGCATACGCCAACAATCCCCTCGATACCTCCTCATAGGAGATGTCTTATACAAAAGAGGCATCGATACGATCTTGCAGCGATGCCTTAATCACGATCAATCAGAGCAAGCCCTGAACGATTGCCACGCAGGTGCGTGTGGAGGCCATCTATCTGGAATAGATACCGCCCAAAAAGTCCTACGAGTAGGATATTTTTGGCCGGCCCTGTTTCGCGACTGTATCATGGTCGTTAAAAGATGCGAGCGGTGCCAACGATTCGCCCACAAGGCAAGAGCACCACCCATCCCTCTGCATCCTGTCATCGAGCCGACCCCTTCTGTAAATGGGGAATCGACTTCATGACTTGTAACCCAACCTCATCAGGCAACCATAAATACATCATCGTGGTTGTCAATTATTTCACCAAGTTGGCCGAAGCCATGCCCACATACGACAATGTAGCTGAAACCGCCGCTCGATTGTTGTTCAACCACGTGATAGCCCAATTTGGCGTCCCCAAAGAGTTAGTCTCCGACCACGGAAAGTACTTTGAAAATGAAGTCTTCGAGGTGCTATCTCATCATCTCGGATTCACCCATGAATTCGCTTCACCATATTACCCCCAGTCCAATGGACAGGTAGAGGCCATTAACAAAGTACTCAAAACTATGTTACAACGCATGGTGAATAACCACAAAACCAATTGGCACCACATGCTCTTTTCTGCCCTGTGGGCATACCGCATGGCAATTAAGACTTCCACCAGTTTTACTCCCTTCCACTTAGTATATGGGATCGAAGTTGTGATCCCCATAGAACGCGAGATCCCAAACTTACATACAGCCATCGAACTCCTTGATGAAACCCAGCCTCTAGAGCAACACCTAGTACAACTAGAGCTAGTTGACGAAAACAGGCGAAAATCGTTGCAACACAATGAGGCCCATAAGAAAAGGGTGAAAGCATCATTCCACCGCCACATCACCCCTTGCTCATTTACTGAAGGAGAGCTAGTCCTTCGCTCTGATGTCGCAAAAGAAGCCTTAGGTCCAGGAAAGTTCGAAACCCTGTGGAAAGGACCCTATATCATCAAACATTGCCTCCAGCAGGGGGCATACATCTTGATGGAACCGGACAGGACCTACCTCACTAACCCCGTCAACGGCCTTTACCTCAAGAAATTATACCCATAAGGGCCCCTGTAGCCCTTAACCGCTAGAGTTAGAGTACACAAAAATCCCAACACCAAAATATTTTTGACCCAAAAAACCTAAACGCGCTCGAAATATCACCATGGATCACCAACTTGAACCTTATTTCAAATTTGTTGATGGAGCATCGCGATGGTCTCAAAACTTAGCTGCAGTCGCCTGGGTCATCTACTACCTTGACCGATCGCCACTATGTTCAAACGGCGTGTGCATCGATTCAGCAACCAACAATCACGCAGAATATGATGTCGTTATCAAACTTATGTGAGAGGCCCTCCACCAGGGCATCCGCCATATGCATGTCTACCTAGATTCCCAGTTAGTAGTCTCGTAGTTAAACCAAATGTTTGAAACCAGAGATGCAAGCCTATTTAGAAAATATTTGCGTGCCAGAAGATTAAGCAGACAATTTGATTATATTACATTCTCACATGTATCAAGGAATCAAAACCAAACAACTGATCACATAGCTAACAATATCCTAGACTGGAATGCATTGCAAGCAAACCACCATGCATAAAAAGCCAAAAACATGTATATCCATCAGCATAACACAAAATACATAAACCGAAATAGACACCACACCATGTAGAGCTGCAAAAAAGATCTCTCATATATATATCAAAAATATGTGTATCAAAGTACAAAAAATCGTATCACTGGCCCATTGGCTAGCCCAAAAATACACAAGTCGTCAAAAATAAGGGAAGCATCCTCATAATGGGTGCTTTCCCTGGGTACAAATATACTCTAGGGGGTACCCCCTCAAGAGGAGCACCTGGGCCCACCACTGCTCCTGGTGCCACCACCGGAGCTGCTGTCACCACTGCGATAGCTACCCGTCGTAGAGTAGGCCGGTAGTCCCTCTCACGGGTCATCATTGTCTCTATCCATACCTCCTCAAAGTCATCCATAAGACCTCGAGTGGGCATCCCGTGGGTCAAACAATCCACTCGACCCCGGAAGTCCTCTAGAGCCTCTACCTTCGTTGTAAGTGCTGCGATGCGCGCCTCAGCCACATCTGCATGAGCTCTCTCAGTCGCTTCCTTAGTTGCACCCGCGCTGCTACCCTCACCAGAAGGACCAGCACCATCCCCGCCAGTTCTACCGGCACCCTCGTCCGGTCCGCCTACGGCACCACCTCCTCGACCACCAGGCGGTCGTGGTGGAGGGTTGTGACCCACCAGTTGGGCCACTGGGCGTCCCACCTCGCCAACATCTGCACAAGTAACCAAAATAATGTCAGTGTCAATGAAAAACACTCAAGAACACAAAAACTCGAGTAAATGCAACACATACCTGCGGGACCCCAAACATAACCAAAAGGGAGACCAATATCAGGATCACCCTGAAAGTCCATCCTCGCGTAAGGGTATGGAAAAAACATCTGTGGATTGGCCTCAAACCAGGCCTCCGTCATGTCGTTCCAATAATGACCCACCATGCCACCACCACCGCGTGGCATCACCGGAGCCCACCTCCTCATGCGTGGCTCCCTCGGCCCCCCGATAGGCACAGCCACCACGGGCCTCAATAGCACGACCCTCTCGTACATAATGCTACACAAAATGCTAGCGTATGAAAATGATTTGGATCCACGCTAGACCCGGTTCAGTTGCAACACCATACCATCAAAGAAGAAACGGGCAAAATCAAAGAAATGCCTGTTCCTCAAATGGCATAAAACCCCCACCTGTAGGCCCGATGCCAGATGAGGCGCAAACGACCCCTCCAGTCGCATAATAATGACCAGAGCACACCTCTCGACCACATTCATCACTAAGGCGATATTGATGCACCCCTCAGTAAGAAGCGCACCACCGCAATGCCTCCTCCGGAACCTGTCCATGTTCACTCATCTAGCAGGAAGTGGATACCTCAGTGCCTCTCCCTGAGGCAGTAATCCGGTCACAAAGTAAATATCCGTCTCCGGACGGATAATCAGGTTCGTCCCCGTCAGAACAAACGTGTTGCACCTCCTGCGCCAATGATGTATGATATAACGTAACAAACGGTCCTATGACTGAAGGAACTCATTTTCAGCAAATTTCAGGAGGCCCCATGCGGCCAACTGACGGCGCGCCCCAGCATCAGCACCTAGAGCAGTCTGGATCTCGGGCCAATCTCGTTCTCTCCACACCAACCTGCCAAGCAACAAGCACCCATCATTACAAAGGAGAAAAATCATAAGGGACGGCAAAAAACCCAAGTTTTTTTTCAAAAACACTGCCCTTACGCGCCTGTCTCCAAGACAGGCGCACCCTTACGTGCAAAGAGGCAGGAACAGCGCGCCTTTGTGCGTCTGTACCTGAGAAATACGTGCAAGGGGGGCGCCTATTTTCCTAGATCGTCTGCGTAATCTAAGGCAAAAAGCCCCTTTGAGGCCGTACAAACCTAATTTGTACGGCCCCTGGCGTCACCAAACTGGAAAAATCAAAATGCAGGACGTCATGAGAGTTACCTCGGCATAATATCGCTAATCCCCGGTACATAGGCTGACCGCAACAGCAAGAAAGGCTCTGTTATCACCTCTGATCTCCCAAAACTTAGCAAGTACAAATGAATAGGATTAGGGCCATAATCCCTTATTTATCACCCTTTTCTAGAACTTTGGAGGTCTATAATAGGAGATCAGAAGGTCCATTATACAAACTGTAAGTTGCACCATCATCAGTATACCATGAAAAACGAAAGCGATGCCCCACATTCACTTTCCAAAGAAATATTTTTTCAAGCGTCGGCAGGTATGCACCCTCCCATCTTCCTTTCCAAGATTCATGTTTTTCAATAATATTGAATGAAAAGAAGATGCTTTCACTTGAGGTAGTTGTTTTTTGCAGGAAGAACCCGCAAAACATTCACAACACCGACCACCGAAAGTTTTGAAGCAGGTATCATTCTACCCTCAGCATGATAGAGTCCCAGAAAACTTTGCATATCCTGACATCATTTCTCCATCAGAAATAAACCATAGGGTCCTCATACCCAACCATGTTTATCATCACCTCACCCTGCATATGATAAACGTCCGCAATGGTCGGTAGAGCCTCCCCTCCATGGCGATCGTCATCTCAAGTAGACCATACATCACCCCACAATTGATGCCATGGCCATACCATTTTTAGTCTGGGAAGCACCTCATGCCCATCCATATACCATGCATAAGGTCAAGTTCACCATTTAAACTAACCCCCTTCCCGGACGATCGGGTTGTACAAGCAGAATGAAAGCACACCTCGGCGCACCGCATTTGGCCCACCATACCTCCATCAACATTAACCCATCTGCGACATCTTCCGCTTCATCAACCCCACACATGAGACCAACCAATGGGACCCCTACCCCCAGCAAAACATCGTCCTCACACTATCAAGTGAGCGACCCTCTTTCATGTTTTGGGGTACCCGTCTCTGTGTTTTGTACAAACCAAACCCCATTATTTTATTCTTTTGGTAAGTGTACAAATATCACAAACAATACCCTTCGCCTCTTCGCCCTCATATTGCACTTTTTCTCCCATGGCTACAATCCCCCATCTCCCTTGGTCAAAGTATTTCATACCCCCCATGCACGCACCATTACAACAATCATAGCCGGTTCATACCCGCCCTGGAAGTCCTACCGACTCCAGGGACTTTTCCCTATAGAAATACCTATGACTGTAGCCAAGCTGCTCAAATATACTTCAACCTCGGGCCACTAAACCCCCTTCATCCATTTTCAGCTACCGCTCACCAACATGCTTATGTTAAACCCATTATGGTTCGGTTAAGGCTTCCTTTTTGTCGACATCAACACCTCTTTTTGAAAAAGGAAGCGGTACCTTAGATGACCCCTCCCCATGCAAAGGAGTATCCTCAGGTGGCACTATGGGAGACATCATTGTCGATAGATGTCATCAATCCTCTTGACATTCAACTACAGCAAAAGCTTTCATGTCACGATGGTATCGTACCTTACAACCATTGCACTTTGATCAAGATCCGTCAAAGACCCGTGCCTTTATAAGCATCTCTGAGAACAATGCTTAAACGGGAAGGTCCCAACAAGTACATATGCGTACATTTCACAGTGATATGCCATACCAAGATTACACATATGGATACCACATTCCACCTATCGTCAAAGAAAAAACGCCCCTGAGGGCGTCAGCAGTCGTCGTCAACAACCACCAACATCACTACCACAGTAGTGGCACAGACAACACATGTATCTGTCAATTTTGTTTAACTATCCATAGCATCACGAGCATGGGACATGCCCGCCTCGTTGAAATTTTGCAAATATGTTGTATATTTTGTCTGCTTGCAGGGGGTCCCTTAGGCCATGGTTATCTCGAAAATGGTGCAAGGTGTTGTCTATTCTACACGCAGGCCTCGCTCTCTCTCTCTCTGCGCATACGATACAGAGAAAAAACGATAATGTATTTCGGCTATACAATTCTTCCTAGACCTCACACATTAGGGGGCAACTGTTAACACTGGAAAATCGTACAGAAGAAGACGACATAAATTAATGTCGAGCCTAAGGATTTACAGGACAGGGATACATTATGGAATCAAGAAGTATTTAAAATATCTAAGGTTTTGAGAAAATCAAATTTGAACTAGTCATAAATGCTCAAATGCGTGATTTTTCCTTCGAAAAGAGCGCCTTCTGCGTGCACTGGAGCCCGATAAGCGCGCATTCCTCAAAGTCGAAAAAAGTCACTTTCTAGGACCACAAGCAAGCAAAGGAGAGTTTCTCCTTATGTGAAATCCGCCTAAGGACAGCACTGGCGCCTCCTTAGGCATTGTGTGAGCACACAAAAGCATATTTTAGCACACAATGGAATCATACCCCTCCCTTGGGTCACCATCCCTCATATACCAAGGGAGGGAAGGAGGATTTGAAGCTCACCTATATAAACCCACCAAGAGATGAACAAATGGTGATCACAAGGTTATGTTGGCCAAAGTTGCCCAAGCAACACCAACATTTTGTGTGACCCAAGGAGCTGGAGCAAGAGAGGACTCGATGGTTGGCCACACAACATCTTAGTCCACTACAGCAGAGAGAGAGAGTTAAACTGCGTCAAAAGGCAGAACTTGAAGGACAAACATCCTTGCATTGGGACCTAGAGCCATTTCTTAGGGGCCCTTTGGCAAGTGGGTAAGATTTGTTTTCATTCCAAGCATTCAATAAGAAGAGGCCATCGAGCCATTGTTTACCTTGTTACTATTTGGAACTCTCTATATAGCTTCTTTTGTGTTTTTAGTTTTAGTTTTTTAACAGAGCATACTTTAGTGTATTACTTCATTTAAGTTTTATGCTTTTGAGCTCCCCCCAGATACTGCCTATTACCTATAGTTTAGAGGGTAGACCACACTCTCTAAACTCATGCGATTTCGTACACCTGTGTGTCAAATCCACCACAACATTCGCCATACACAAAAAATTCAAGAACTCAATAAGAGCTCGAATTCGAAAAGAAAGAAGTCACACTTCTACCAATCTATTCATTAGCTTTAAATACAGTGTCTTGAGTTGATAGGATGTTAGAATTATGCATCCTCTGATTTGATTTTTTATTTAAAAGGGTGCCAAGAATTATATGCAAGATTTTTCTTGTAACCTTTAATTGGGTGTAGTATATGGTAGGTGAATGGAAAAACATTTAATGTCAATCCATGGTCTGTGTACTTTGAGGTGCAGTATTGGATATGCTAGAGAAAGGCTCGAGTGACCTGCATAACAAAACCCTAATTTGTCTAGAAATTTCTCACACTTTAAGTTCATGCATTAATTAATCCCACATTCTATTCTTGCAATCAAAAGCATTCATTAGAAGCAAAACCCTAACTATTACAAAAATTAATATTGTATTTCTATCAACAATTGTAAGAAAACCCTAGCTATTGGAAATTGGAGAGCAAACCCTACCTGTTGGAAATTCAAAAGTAAACCCTAACTAATGACAATAAAAAATCAAACCCTGGTGTTAGGAAATTAAAGAGAAAACACTAATTGTTGATAAAAAAACAATCCCTAACTGGTAATTGAAAGGAAAATAAAGACCCTAAATATTAATTAAATGGAAACCTAAGTATTGACACTATAAAGTAAGTAAAATCACGAACAATCTATTCATTGTAAAAGCAATAAAAAACTTCAATTCACCAGGCCTATTGCAAATCTTCAGTCAATTCTATTAAATACTCTCTCTCTCTATGTGAAATAAAATAAAATAAAACTACAAATATGCCTATTGAACCACTAATCTGATGCAATATGCTAGTTGTGTAAACCAAGCATCAAATTCATGAATCAAAATGTTCTATTCAAATTTAGCAATACTCTTTTAAAGACTATATGCGAGTTCTAAAAAAAACCTTTACAAGTAAATTGACCTTACTCAAAAAACCAAGATCGAGTTCTTGAAATATCTTGTTACCTCAACTCAACAACAAAGGACTCAAAATGCTTCTCAAAAAAAAAAAAAACACAGCTTAATCATTCAATGACATAAGAGAATCCAAAATCAAATCCTAGTGTTCATTAAAATATTTAGGCAATACCATGCATGTGTTAAGGCACTACTTCGCAGGTCTTGTAAATCAAGCAATATATATTAAGTTATGTTTTGAAAAGCAATGTCACAAGCGTGGAACACATGTTTTAGTTTGGATCACATTATAACTTGTGTTGCAATTCATATAACAAATAACAAGGCTAGTGCGCAATACAATATATAGATATATATTAAAATATCGGTGATCCAAACAATATATATGACCATGTTTCATTACGCAGACCAGATTTGAGGACAGTCACAATACGACTTAAGTTATAAATCAACGATGGATTCCAGATCATGCTTTATGTTATCAGAAACATTGTGGATCGAACCCTGAGAAATAATTCTCCAAGACAAAGCATTTGTTTACCAAAGTGCGTGCAATGTGAACTTGATATGGTTTATAGATAAAATTCGACAAGGATTCATAACAATGACCTATGAATGTATTGCCTCCCATAAAAACCAATCATTCTTAAAATTGAAATCTTTCTAGATATGATAATATAGAACACTCATGAAATAAGGTAATATATGTTTAAAAAAAACAAAGTACTTAGTTTTTGCACCATAAACCTTTAAATCTAAGGTCAATCACCCCAAATCTAGAAAGATCATGAATCTCTCACAACAAACCAGTTTTCCCAAATCTTGCTTATAGTATGATTGAATCCTTCTTAGGGATTGCAAGTCTCTGACTAATCTGTTGTTGACTTTGATAAGGTGTACATAGATTTTGGGGTCCACCCAGTGAACTTTACGTGAAGATAACATGCGCAATCTTCCTTGGTGCAGGAATCCTTGAGGGGTGTAGTTCCAAGGCCAATAAATGGTTGGTGCATTTGGAAATCAATGGTTAATGCATTTATATAGGAGCAGTTTGAACAAGTCTTAAACCATAGTTTCGTGTTCCTTCCTAAGAATCTGGGCACAATTGAAATAACAATTTTGATGTAAATTTTATTAAAACAAAGGAAATATGTTATATAATAAACAATTATCTTATTATGTGTTAATTTAGGATAATTAGCCCATCAATTATGTAAAATGATAGTAATAACTATAAGAATTAGATAAAACCATAAGCAATCATAGGGCAAAAAAGAAGATTAAATGTGACAATATTGGGATTGACACCTTCAACCATATGATACCTATAAAGCCTATAAAGCAGATAGAATGACATGCAAGTGTTCTAGAAAATGCTCCAAGGAATTTATAGTTGACGACATAGTTAAATCATAAAAGCTCTACACATAAGACTAAATGAAGACTAACAACATTGCACAAATGTGCAATGATGAATGGGCTAAAGTATTTGGTTTAGATATCAATTGTGACACAAATTTATAAATAAATAAATTAAAATATATATATATATATATATATATATATATATATATATATATATATAATGGAAAAATACTAGAATTTTTCAATCATTTATTTGATTCTCCATTTTAATGTTAGGTGCCTATGAATAAGGTATGCGAGAGATTAGTTATATGGCACAATGTTGTTGAAATGCACAAAATGGAGAAAACTGCCAAACCTTGCAAAAAACTGCAACCCTTGAAATCCTATTGTTAGTGCTCTTGAGTTGTTCTATCAGTTCAGGGGTCCACATCATAGGTTCACCACCTTTAAAATATTTCTTCCTTTCGATCAACCTTGATATCCACTCGTACAGCTCAACAGGAAAATAACCGAAGAAAATCTTGTATTTATTTGTAAAAATATACTTTTGTAACCAAGCTTCGAATGTCATATGAGGTTTTATGTTTTCTTGATCCGTAGATTCTCGTAATTTTAGGTCTATCTAGTCTTGAATATCCTTCTTCGACGAGTACCACATCCACATATCCCTCAAACATATCCATGTTCTGGAAATGAAACCATTTGTTGGCTCAATTTGGGCTGACCTAGGCTTGATCTATATTGCGCACCAACAAAACCCTTGATCTCTGGCCCTTTTGGCAACGACTTAAAAATAGAAGTCTCACCTGAAGCGATTATGGGTGGATGCAGAATGAGGTTTCTGCAGTCTTGAGGGACTAGGAGATGTGGTATGATTATGTTATATTATTATTCACACTTATAAATCACTTCGACGCATTAGATTAATCACTTAAACATGCCATATAAAACCATAAACCATCATTGTGCCGAAGTAAAATGAAATTGTAGTAACTGCTACTCTACAACATATAATAATCAAATATACACATCGATTACAAAAAAACACCAAATTATCGGGGTTCACCCTAGTGTAGAGCTACGTCCATAAGAACTATTGCTTAATATAATGAATATTTAACAACAAATAGCTCTTGCCTTGCGCACTAAGTTGTAGGTTGTCTGCACACTAAGCTGCAGACTCTTTTCCAAGCCTCTACGCACTCAATTGTAGAGCCTCTCCTTCGCTACAAAATTACAGATCAAAATAATTCACCCATAACGTTGATCTAAATGAAATATTATCATTATTATGCTTATCTTATTATTATTTTACTCTATATATACTATTACATTGTCGAGTCACATCATTAAAATACCACGGTCCAAATACCATGGACTCTTTAAAACAAGCAACTATGGTCCCAAAACCATTGATCCCTTACAAAATCGTGCGCTTTTACAAAAAGGAGGGGCTTTGACCCACACCGAAGCCCTTACGACACTACGTGATATATTTAATTCTTCAAACTGCGCTCCGTTGCATGCTCCATTGCGCGCTTCACTCCACAAAATGCGAATTCTTTACCAAAATCTAGGCCAAGTTGGGTTGCACCCAACATGTACTTGTCTACATAGGTTCATTCAGGGTAATATTGTTCCTTGACAACGTCTTGGAAAGAGTTTCAAGAGGCTGTGGCTGTAAATAAAGAGGGTTACTCAGCCCTTTTTACATATTAATTTTGATCTAGGTGACTTTGGAGAGCCTAAAGTTTGAAGTCCTTGGATTTCGTCGAAAATAGGACCAAAATGAAGAGTTTTCAATCCTTATTCCAATGGCGCATACGACACTCAAATTTGAATTCATATGTGCAAGTTATTGGCAATAAAATTTCAAGTAAATGGTAGGCTCACTAAATCTGGCAGTCTAGCTAAATTTGGCAGAATCCATTAAAATTGGCAACAGCTAAATGAGTGACATTTTGGCACTTAGCAGCGGACGTAAATGAAAAATTTGTCACTTGTTTAATTTTTCCATTGAGTTTGTTTAATATATGTTTCCCAACAATTATGGGATTGGTGGGGTTTGAACCCGCGTCGATCAGGCGGTTCAAACAATACAACACAACCCATAAATAATAAAACTCGCCATTTAAAATGCCAATCGTAAAACAATCGAACACCATTTTTAAAAATAAATGTGTGGGTTGTGAGTTGGAACTCAGGCCACCCCGAACCAATTACCTGTTTTAACCAATGTGTCAGCCCTTTGGGCTTTGGGAAATCCGCCAATGGATTTTTATAAGTAAAGCCAGTTTCAGCATTCGCCAACAATGGAGGCCGAAAGCAGAAATGCATCCCCAAACTCAGTACCCGTGGAACCATGACGCTGGCATGCATACCGAGGGAGGAAAAATGACAAGTGATGGAACCTAGAGTGGTGGAACTATGATTTGGAATCTTGTGAGAAATATTTAAGATTTCTTGGGGGTAGAATTTTGACGATATTAGAAACATGCCAAGTTTATACTCATATGAACAGAATTTTTTCTAGGAATCTGGTGGTGCAAATGGTTCTATGATCTGAGTAGCCATTTTTCCAAAAGCAGAACATTGAGAAGTGGAACCTTGACACATGAATCTGCAAGGAATATTTTAGATTCCCTCGAGGCCCAAATTTGATACCTTAATAATATGTTCAAATTTATTCTCAAATTTCATGATTTTCCACAAAGAACGAGATGGTGTAACCCATTTCTTCATTTGAGCAGCCGATTTTCAGATCATCATCAAAATGGGAGGTATATTGATGCATTTGGAAACTTTGCTTGTTTTTTTCCAAAAAGTAGTCGTGTTTACAGCCATTAGTCTCAGAACTCCAAGATGAAAGTGACGATGATGTGTATGACTTGAATCTGATCAACAGATTCAAGAGGACCATTTTATGCCACTTATGTGAGAATCCATTTATTCCACTTTATGAGAGATCATTGCTTTTTCATGTTGAAGGGGAACGTCTTGTGAGTGAGAGTTATTTATAAGAGAACTTTTATTTGGAGATACATGCCACTCTAAATAAAGGTTTCATCCATGTATTCACATAGAATGTGGTATGTACTCTTGTACTTGCAGAGACTAATGAAGCGGCCTCCCCGCTATTGACCCAGGGCTCAAAGAAGTAGTCCACACTAGATGAACTTCATTATCATATTGTGTGTTACGATTTCCTCTTATGTGCTTCTTGATTTATTATTGGAATATGCATTTCTCATTTTTCACATGCAAATATGAGTGTTAGTAAAAGTTCTTGTAGAATGGAGATTTTTGTTTGAAAGCGTTCACAAAAATTTTCTAGATCAAGTGGTATTAAAGCGGTCTGACCATTATTCCATGGATTATGAATGCCATCATGGGAAATGGAATGAAGCGAGAAAGACTTCAATATTTAGAAGAGATTAACTGTTATAGGTCAATTTGGGCATCATTCCCAATGACCTGGTTAACTGGGCATCATCTCCAGGACCAATGTATCGGGTCTATCATCCCCTAACATTTCACTTGCTACATGCCCTAAGACAAAGAACAAGACAAATCAATCAAAGGCATTCATCTGCAAACATTTCCAAAGTTTGAAGTTTATAATATCTCATATGATATCTCACCAATGTTGCCTCTAAAGGGACTAAGTGCATTGCATATGTAGGTAGCCCTGTGCAAGGCTGCTCTGCAAAGCACTTCCTGACATTCATGGGTACGTTGGTCACATTAGGAGCGAAATTCTCATTGTTCCGGAATCTCCACTTGGCCAGTGCCTTCTAGAAGAGTTCACGTGTCAAAATTCGAATCCATGTGTCCATTTGACATCTACAAGATTGGGAACATGTCTTACCTATTATTGGAAAGTCATTGATTGTAAAACTACCTCATCCTCTCTATAAATTGAGCACAGATCTTAGTGTTTGATAAGGAAGAATTTGTTTAGAGAAATGCTGGTGGATTTTTCATTGAGGATATTGATTTGACTGACATATTGCTGAAGATATCTGCATTGTGATGAGACTGGGATGCTGTTGGAGATGGTGACACTAAATAATTCATTGGGTTGTAACCTCCCCTTCTATCATTAATAAAGAATACAACTTACTTTTCCCTACATGCATCTGTATTGGCTTTGATTTTCCATATTGCAAGATCTTAGTTGATGTATATAGTTTATGCTTTACTGATTTAGAAAACTAACTTCAATAGACATCTATATTATTGCTATCTTTTGATGTTTAGTGTCCATTCTTGCAGGAAATATTTTGCACAGGCGGCTGGAATTTGAAGCTACAACAGAAGCGAAAGAAGGAATCATTTGGAAGCGCTTGGATTCCAAGTAAGCCTCTAATCCATTTTGTGTGTTTTTTCTTAGTTAGGAAAAGCAGTCTTATAGTCTTTAATCTATTGTTCTAGATTAGCACCTGTCTAGGGAAGCGTGTTTATCTGTAATTGGCAACTCCGTTGGGAAGATTACTCTTTATCCTAGGTGTTTTAGCCTCTGATTTTCTCTGTTTATTCACCCAGTATTTGTTGCTCACAAAGATTAGGATTTTTAAGATCCAAATTTTCAAAATAAGTGTGTTAAACAGTTGTGTTTTTCCTTTGACATTGCGCCCAACGCACTCTTGGACAGGACACAGTGCTTTGCATAGCATTGTCTCCCTTTCAGGCCTGCGTTGCAAAGCACTGTCTCTCTTTAAAGACTGCGTTGCCACCTGAAACCATCCAAATTCCCTTGAATTTGTCTTTGCGGTTTGTTTTAGTTTGTTTGTTGTTGTGTTTTGAAAAGATTGAGCCTCATATTGACCAGTGGATTCATCTACCTCTTCCTCCTTTGAAAGAAAATTTGTTCAATGTTTGTTTAAAGAATTTTTCTTTATCATTGGCAAGTTAATTTCAAAGTATTTTTATTGCCGCATTAGATCCATTTGCTTTTGAAAAAGGAAATTGTCGTAAAATATTCGTTTCCTGACAGGAGAAATTGTTGTTTCATTCCTCATTTTTCCTTCAAAAGATAAATTGTTGTTTTTATTCCTCATTTCTCAAAAGTAAAAGGCATTTGATTTTATTGATTTAGTGCACTTAGTTTCTTTTCTGTATTAATAACATTAAAGGAACTGAAAAGAAAAATCTGCATTTACATGTAGTGGTTTGTGTGTTTTGCAAAAAGGAACAATTAGGAAATCTGCATTTAGTTTGTGTTCTTCGATTTGTTTGCTCGCAAATTGTTTGCTCTTTACCTCTAGTAGCTAGGATTTTCATTGAAAAACTAAAAGTGAAAGATTGCTTATCATCTTAGTTGCATTTTAGGAATTTTCCAATACATCATCGCGGTGAACCTTTGAAAGGCAAATTGTTAAGCAAGATCAACATAAAATTAATCTCAATTTACCTGACAAAGCATTGGAACCATAACGATAACATTTGGAAGGTCTAGGTTAGAGACGTGTTCCAGTGTCGTAAAACATAGAAATTGTCATTAACTTGTCTGTGATACATTCCGAGTGTGATACCTCACTCCACGTACGTAAGTATATCATAGCTCGTCCACATACTTTCAGGTATATTAGGCAGTGTTACAGTGTAATAAGTATAAAGGGGTGCTCTCACTGTGCGGTTTCGCATCAGACAACGGTAATACGGACTTGGGCCTCCACGTACCTTCGGATATATTTGGGAGGACAAATTTTAGGTGCTATCCATCCATAGTGAACTGAGCCGACAGCCTTGTAAATTGTGATACACCGAACACAAAATTCGGGGAGATTTCCTGCCCGTACTTCTTGGTTCGCCAGGAGGTATTCTGCAGTTCAAAGTTTCTTTGTAAACCCTTTTGCCTAGCATTACCCTTTTATTTTTTTTATTTGTTTTTAGTTAAAATAAATAAGTCATCATGGAAGAACAAAATCCTTTTCCCCATCATTCGCGTAGACTAGCATTGAAACCACCTTTACCACCAAAAGTTACTCTTGGTCAGCGAAGGCGACATCACTCTACCGAAACCAGTATTATCAGTACCTCTGATAAAGCATCATCTTCCCATATACCAGAGTTGGCACAAGTTGTTTCTACAAATCTCGGTTTTTCTACTGTTGTCGAGAAAGAGTTCTCACAGCTACCCGTGGTCACAATCCATCCAATCTGTGAGACCATACCTCCCGAACCTGACGTTGTTCAATTGGAAGTTGATCCGGATCCCATTGTGCTTAAGGGGGCCGTTTTTATTGGTAAAACTGGACATCATCCCCAGGACCAATGAAATAGGGTCTATCATCCCCTTATATTTCAGTTGCTATATTCCCTAAGTGGATAAAATCTTGATCCTGAAGTCGAATAACCAGAAGTTGTTCCTGTATTAGTCACTCCACAATCTATTGTAGCCATTGAGTCTCCCATATCGCGCAGTCAACCACCTAAAACATACTTCGGGCCAGATGGCGAAGTTATTCCACCTGGCTTGATTTCGATTGAAGAAATATCACAAGACAAGACACCTTTAACTCCACCTACTTTGATTTCGGTAGGAGTTTTACATGTACGAGTCTTTTCTTCAATCACCTTCCTCTGCTTTTGTTGATCCTGTTTCACTTCTAGTTCCCGTAAATTCTAGAGGGTATACACTGGGTCATTTGACCATGGCTGAGATAACATCCTAGACTGAACCATCTATTTCAGCTGCAAAAACATTTACTTTTGCTTCATCTTTGATGTTTTGTCCATTGAATTCACCCATGTCATCATCTGGAATCCTATCTGGTTCCTCCTTTATGATTACTGAACGACTTGATCCTTTATTCACATTTTTAGTGCAATATCAAGCTGATCCCATCAGTTATTCTCCTTGGTGGCCGGTGATACCACATAAATTACCCTTGGAAATTCCAAAATTCAATGGAAACCCTAGAGAAGACCCGTCAACGCATGTTATAACTTATCATTTGTTGTGCTCATCAAATCCTTAAATGATGACTCTGTTAGACTACGTCTTTTCCAGCACACACTCAATAGTCCAACTACACAATGAGGATGGTTCTTTTACCGTGCCAACCTCGTTAAAAAATGAATAAGGTTATGAGGATAATTATTTTTTCTTGTGTCAACCTCATTAAAAAATGAAACAAGTGCCTTTGAGGATAATTCTTTTTTATTGTGTCAACCTCATTAAAAAATGAAACAAGTGCCTTTGAGGATAGTTCTTTTTTCTTATATCAACCTCGTTAAAAAATGATACAAGTGCCTTTGAGGATAGTTCTTTTACTGTGTCAACCTCATTAAAAAAATGAAACATGCGATGAGCATAGTTATTTTCCTGTGTCAAGCTCGTTAAAAAATGAAACAAATCCTCCCCTATAATGAACCTTCATTCCATCCAGCTATTAGTCACTAGTAATCTACTTAGGTGAATGAAATGAAGCTTGGGGGGCATCTTCTCTTGCAGGGGGCATTCGACATGTGCTCTTGCAGGGGGCATTCAAAACATTCTTACCAATTGCACGCAATCAACAGTTGAAGTTTGGGGGCGAAAACGGATTCAGAGCTCCAAAATCAAA